>VONZ01000380.1:0-667511 GCA_012976165.1 Labeo catla
TTTTAACTGAAAATTTAGTGAAATTATCTTAAATCTTTAAATGATCTGAATTATATATGTCCACTAGTGTGGATGTTAGCAGGCATTTTTAATTCATTCCTTAGGGAGCTGAGTGTTTATTTATTTATTTACTTCTTTGTGGGATTGAAATAACAGGATGAAAGTGTCAAAATATTCAGAAAAGCTCAAATATACACTAACAGTCAAAAGTTTTTGGACCGTAAGATTTTTAATCGTAATGTTTTTTAAAGAAAACCGTAATGTTTTTTCAAAGAAAAAAAGTTTATTTGATCCAAAATATAGCTAAAGCATTTATTTTGCTAAATGTTTTTTTTCTATTTAAAGTAACTGCTTTCTTTTTGAATATTTTAAAATGTAATACATTCTGTGATCAAAGCTACATTTTCAGCATCATTACTCCAGTCTTCAGTGTCACATGATCCACCAGAAATCACCCTAATATGCTGATTTGCATATTAGAACATTTTTTATTATTATTATTATCAGTATTTAGTTGAGTACTATTTTTTTCTCCAGGATTCTCTGATGAATAGAAAGTTCCAAAGATCAGCATTTATCTGAAATAAAAAAGCTTTTGTAACATTATATACTATTCCATTCAAAAGCTTGGAGTCAGTATTTTTTTGGGGAAAAGAAATTATAGAAATTAATACTTTTAATTAGCAAGGATGCTGTAAATTGATCTAAAGTGATGATGAAGACATTTAAAATGTTACAAAAGATTTCTATTTCAGATAAATGCTGTTCTTCTGAACTTCCTATTCATCAAAGAAACCTGATAAATTATACTCAGTTCTTTTCAACATAATAATAACAACAGAATATTAGAATGATTACTGATGGATCATGTGACTGGAGCAATGATGCTGAAAATTCAGCTTTGAAACCACAGGAATAAATTACATTTTAAAATATATTCAAATAGAAAGAAGTTATTTTAAATAGTAAAAATATTTCAAAATTTTACTGTTTTGCTATACTTTGGATCAAATAAATGCATGCTTAGTAAGCAGAAGGACATTAAAAATCTTACTGTCCAAAAACTTTTTACTGGTAGTGTATGTGAATGGCAAAAAAGGCAGAATCATTTATATACTATTATAATTTTTTTTTTGTTTTTAATTGGCTTTTATTTGTATATTCATTTTATATTTGTTTGTTGTAAGTGTGTTTTTAAGTGTTTTGTCATTTTTATTAAACATTAATTATAAAGCTATTATTATTTATATTATTTTATTAATATATTTATATACTATTATGTATTACTATCATATATTTTATATTGTTATATTTATATTATTTTAGTACTTCAACTTCAAATTATTTATTTTAGTTTATTTTAGGATTTTGCAGCATTAAAAGGATAGTTCACCCAAAAATAAAAATTCTGTCATTAATTACTCACCATCATGTCGTTCCAAACCCGTAAGGCCTTCGTTCATCTTCTGAACACATATTAAGATATTTTTAATGAAATCTGAAAGCTTTTTGAGCCTGTATAGACAGTAATGCAACTGACATTTCAAGGCTCAGAAAGGTAGTTAGGACATTGATAAAATAGTCCATGTGACATCAGTCATTTAATTTTATGAATTTACTCTTTTAAGAATACTTTTTGTGCACAAAGAAAACAAAAATAATGACTTGCAGAGTCAGAAAGCTCTTGGATTTCATCAAAAATATCTTAATTTGTGTTCCGAAGATGAACGAAGGTTTTATGGGATGACATGAGGATGAGTAATTAATGACAGAATTTAAATTTTTTTGTAAACACCCCCTTTAAGCAGGTAGGTATGAAGGATAAATGTGTGATTGAAGGATTTGTGTGTCCAGTCTGGTCATACCTCTAAATTAAGTCTCTCTAATAACTCCAGGAGGGTATTTGGTCGTGGCTTCTTGCATACTTTGACAGGTCTGATTTTTGGGGCCTCCTCCTCTTCTTCCTTTTCTTTCTCAGGCAGAACATCCACATAAATAAACTTGAAATTTCCCACTTTATTATTAAGCATTCCTGTCCATATGCCCATAGGTGGTTTACTTATGATGTTGATGATGTCTCCCACCTGAAAAAGATCACCAACACCATTAACTTACTGTTGGCAGTTAATGTTTTTCCTTTAGGTGTGAAAAACACAATTTTAATTTCACCTTTAGTTTGAGGGAGTCTGTGTCATATGGGCTGGGGACAAAGTCTGTATGTACTTTAGCTCGCCCGCAGAACTGCCCCGTGTAGGGCACTTCCTCCTCTAGTTTCAGGCTGTCTCTGTTACTGGATCCATCTGAATTGCTAGCCACACCGCCTGAGCCGGTAAATATAAACAAAAAGAGTATGATTACAATGTCAAATCACTTTCTAATTCAGTCGCTCACGTGTAGATACTTACTGGATGAGCTCTGTCCACTGTAGAGGCTTTCTAACGAGTTGCTGGTGTGGTCTGAGCTCTTCTCTGCTGGAGGCCCGTTCTCTGTTTCACCCTCAGTGTCATCACCCTGCACCAATCAAAATGTCAGTCTGGATATTCGTACAACCTATTCTACAGATTAAGTGATAGGGAGAACTGGGGTTTGTTGGTTTCAGGGGTTGGTTTTGTCGGTCATAATTTCTGGGTCAAAAGGTACACTCTCAAAAAAATTTATCAAAGAATCCTTAAAAAAAAAAAATACCAACACTGGTAATGATACAGAATATTAGAGTAAACTGGAGTAATGATGCTGAAAATTCAGCATTGCATCACAGGAATAAATTATATTTTAAAGTATAATAAAACAGAAAACCACTATTTTAAATTACAAAATATATTTCACAATATTACTGTTTTTGCTGTGTTTTTAATCAAATAAACACAGCCTTGATGAGAAGAAAAGACTTCATTAAAAATCGATGATGTTTTGGGCAATAAAGGACCGAGTTGCCTAATCAGTGTTAGTAATTAAATGAGGAACTTGTGACTCACCATGTCCTCAGAGACGGATTTGACGTGTTTCTTGGCCATCCGTTTACGCATAGTCATCGAAATGGCCTTCATCTTTTTTCCCAAACTTCCCGGTTTCTCACAGTTTTCTGCTGTTGATTCTCCCTCTGCCTGTTTTATATGCGCAAAAACATGTTTTTTTAAAATCCTTTTATGTATAAAAAAAACCCATCCAATGGTCACTCAGACAGTTGGAATTAATATATGCAGCTGTTTTTTCTTCTACACAATGAAAAATAGTGAAACATAGTATCATAAGGCATAAGCTTTTAGATTAATAAGTGTCATGCAAATTCTTCTTACCTCAGGTGCTCCATTTTCCTCAAGTCTGGAAGGGGAGTGTTGATTTCTGAATGTGTCAAACCTTCCAAAACTGGTGGATCGCTGTGTCAGGTGAATAAAATTGACACCACATTTATAACAGATATAACACAAAAGCACATGTACATTACTTAGCATAAAACAAAACCTGTCATTACACTGTCCTTGTCATCAAGCACTCCATTACATTAAATAGCACTTGGCGTTTTCAATTTGATAAAAACACTGAATGATTCATAATCTGCTCAAAAACCCATCAGCTCTTCCACAGGAAAATACAAATAATTATCTAAATTTAAAATCCATGTAATCTCAATCAAACAGCAAACTGTGGTATCATTAGAGCCACTCTAATGATTCTGACCTTGGCAAAGCTGTTCATACTTGTTTAGTAATGCTGTGTGGTGTCAAGCTTTTTTCTTTTTCTTCTAAGAAATGTCTATTTTCAAATGGCAGATCTGGCAGCACTACTTGAATACTACTACCTAATTGAATATCACCTTCAAATTATTACCTGAAATATTACGATCCATTAATAAAACCTACCTTAGGTTTGAGACTTTTTGGTTTGTCTGAAGCATTTGAAGCAGCCCTTTGAAGCATCGCCTTGACGTGTGTGTTAAGTTTTTCCTTAAAATGAAAGTCTAATCTGAAACTAGCGGTTTTTACCTCTCAGCTCCACAAGTGTTCAAATGCACTGCCTCAGCAGAACAACCGATTACAAGAACTTCCTTAAATCACACAGGATGTGAGCCAATGCGCGTTCTGTCTATTATCAAGACATCAGTTCTGCAGTGGAAAAACATTAAATGCTTGAGTCTGCATTCTGTGGTTCACCACTTCACAGTCATTTCGAGTAACACAAATTCAGTAAGTGGGACTCTGTGGCACACAGAAAAAAAAGAATTTCCAGAGGTGCTTTTTACATAATCGAACCCTCCTTGCATCATATTGGTTTTACGAAGGCCCTCAATAGATGCAAGAATCTGTGCTTCCAGTATGTTTTTCATATAACTTTTATGATTACTGTCATATAATTTCACTTACTATAAAACTATAAACATACTAAAGTGAAGGCTTATTAATCAATATTCCTTTTGTCCTTTGCCCAAGTTGCAAAATCTGGACTTTGTATAGGGGAAGTAGCTCCATTGCACGCAAGGAAGTGGACCTTTGATTTTGAAACACTTCCTGTCTACTTTCACAACATTCAGTTAGGAATTTTTTTGCAAAACTGCACTTGTGTATCTGTCTTATGTATTTTGCATATGCAAAAGCATGTTAGTCACAGGCTCTTTATATATGAAGAATTAAAAATCCTACCTTTCAATATGTAGAAAACTATAAGTAAGCCATAAATATGTTTATTTTCCTGATTTGCTCTGTCAAAAACATTCTGTTTCACCAGCATCATTGGCTCAGCCAATGACATGAGTTTGGGGGCGGGACTATTATTTGAGCAGCCAATAGAAGATGGGAAGACTATTCTGGAAACCTGTTTAAGAATAATCATTATTTCTGTCACTAGAAGCACAAAAATGAAACACTTCTCGTTTAATTGAAAAAAGACCTACTTAAAAATACGGATTGCTATACAAGGCATGAACTGACCAATAGTGTTCAAGAAAAGCCTGCGGACAATAACAGCCTAATCCAGCTGTGTGCAGTCGGCCATAGCAAAATCCAAATCCAGGATTACAGCATTGTAACCTATTTCTTCAAGCACTACAAACCTTTGAAAACAAACAAAAGCCCTTCCTAACCTTTTCTGTGCACATCTGAGAGTGATATAGTGTAGTTGTTCACTGCCAGAAAGATGATACATATGAGAAACCAGGAAACAGGAAAAGATTATCAATTTGAAACGTATCTATATACTTTCAGAAAACACTAGAGGTCATCACCCTGAAGTGTGTGAAAATATCACTGGTTGTTAGCATGACAGGGCAATCTTTGAGTCTTACACTGTAAGAGTAGTTATCACATTAATTAAAAAGCTTTGATTGTTTGCGTATTTACTATATATAGCAATTTCATTTATACAAGTGCTTTGCACTGAAAAATGTGAAATCATTAGATTTCTTGATCACCAAATCGGCATATTAGAATGATTTCTGAAGAATCAAGTGACACTGAAGACTGGAGTAATGATGCTGAAAATTCAGCTTTGCCACCACAGTTGTTTTAAATTGTAATAATATTTCAAAAGATTACTGTTTTTACTGTATCAAATAAATAAACTGTGAGCCAAAGAGACTTCTTCAAACAACATTTAAAAAAACTCACCAACCCCAAATTTTGAATGATAGTATATTTAAAAAATGACTTACATTGGAGCCACAGAAATCCACACTGGTGCTGGAACGCGCTACTCCTTTGGTAAGAGAGTCTCTCTTTGAGTTTTGAATGTTGATTTTATCTCCTCGACCTGGGGTTGTGGATGTAGTGCAGTCGCAGATGTGCACTCGATATTCATTGCAGGGAGGTAGACAGGTGTTGTTGGCTGGTACCCAGTTTAAGGCTGTTTCTGTGGGATTACTCCAGCGATGTCTGGCGGGTGCTGTCTCCGTGACCCTTGACCCCCCAGCAGTGCCACACATCATTCCTTTGGCATCTTTGATGTGAGCTTTGGAAGACACACATAAAAATATCAATATCTGTCAAAAACACAAAAATACAAAACAAATAGCTGCTATTGCATCAAGTTTAATAGGTTTATCTACCTGTTGTTTCTTGTGTTGGAGTCCCTCTTTTACTGCTTTTCCTCTCTACTTTTTTCACCCGTGTCTCTCTTAGCTGTATCATCTCTGCAGTTGCTGTGTCAGGCTGTCAACAAACATCATAATTAAAGGGATACTTCACCCAAAAATGAAAATTACTTACCCTATGTCGTTCCAAACCCGTTAGACATTCATTCAACTTTGGAACACAAATAAAGATATTTTAGATGAAATCTGAGAGCTTTGCATAGACAGCAACGGTACTGCCAAGTTCAAGGCCCAAAAAGGTAGTAAGGACATTGTTAAAATAGTCCATGTGACATCAGTGCTTCATCCATAATGTTGTAACGGTAAACATCGAAGACTAACAGGGAAGAGAAGAAATTAAAAATTACAGTTGAACCACTGATATCACATGGACTATTTTGATGATGTCCCTGCTGCCTTTCTGGGCCTTAAACATGGTAGTTGCTTTGCTGTTTATGCAAGGTCAAAAAGCTTTCGGATTTCATCAAATAATCTTCATTTGTGTTCCGAAGATGAATGAAGGTCTTACAAATTTGGAATGGCATGAGGGTAAGTAATTAATGACAGAATATTAATTTTTTTGGGTGAACTATCCCTTTAAATGAATTAAATAATTGTTATAAATAATTACATATAATTACAACTTAAAAATTAATATAAGAACATAATTATAAACCTTTTTTATTTTAAAATTTATGATAAAAATGATTGTATTTTTTAATTTTATTCTGCAACCTCATTATGCTGACAATATTGATAACTCTCAACAGTGAGTCCATTGATGGAGTTTTACACTGGTGAATGCAAAACGGATTTAGCAGTCTCGACTGACTCTAATGCCATGTGGGCAAAGGGATTACATGGGCAGAACGTGCCCCTCACCCAACCATCTGTACAGACACAATCAACCACGATACCCTGTACGGGGACAACTGTTGTTTCAGCCCCTGTGAAATAAATGACGATCAGTTACAATCCAGCTGGCACAAAGCACCTGAGAGGACAGGGCTTGAACTTACCATGCCACTCTGTCTGCTGCTTAGCCGATCTTGGTTTGGATTACACCCCTCATAATAGACAATCTACCAATGAAAAAATGAATATTAAAATAAATAAATCTATACATGTTTAACATTTTCTAGGTTCTAATTGTTTAAATATATCAACATAACTAAGCCAGACACAACTGTCATATGTTTCCAACCTGGACGGGAATCTCTTGCTGTATGTTTCTTGAAATGGTCTTTCTGTCTGCCATAGACTGGCTTTCAGCTCTTCTTATAGCTCTCACCACATCTGAAATTTGAGGACATTTAATCAAATTGTTAGGCAATTAGCAACTGAGTCACTATATAAAATGTTTGCTTTTTATTTTAGGTATTTATTTTATTACCCCAAGATGTCAGTGCATAAAATAAGACATGACAGAATCTCTGGTGAAGCTAAAAGAAAGAGGAGCTCAAAATAGTACATTCCGTATGAGAAAACTTATGCGGTTGGCACCTCATTTCCTGTTTTGCTTCTTCGTGTATTTTAATGAGGGGAAATACCATGTGACAGGTGATTTTGCTCTGCTTAGTCAAGGAAATGTGGTTCATCCATACAGACAGGTTTAACAACATTGTTACCTTAAAATGTATCAAATGAATCTACACCACCATTTGAAATTCAGATTATAGTAATCTTATAATCTTTTCATTATCTATTAAAAACAGTGATTAAAATATTTGAACAATGTCTTATCAAAAAGCACTGAGATAAACAACATTTAACATTAGTTAGATTGTTATGTTAGGAAATATCAGGAGGACTTTGTTAAAATGTATATTGTAAATGAGTAGTTGACATAAAAAAGAAGGTTGGAAGTTGACGTCGTTTGCCTTGATCTTTTGGCATATAAGATGTCTTTGTACCATTAAAACATTCTGCAAGTTTCATAGCTTAAAACGTCCTCCTCGTTATAAACAAAGCATTTATTTAATCAAGCTACAAAATAGCTTGCTTGTATCTGAGGTGCGAGATGACATCACCCAGGCACAGTCATTTGCATAAACACCGACTCCAGGGCAACACATCGAGAATAGTCATCTTCTTACCATAGGCCTCGTCCACTGGCGTTCAGTCGCTTAATGGATTGATACTTGTTTATACTGAATATAAGTGTCGCGTTGTATCAAAGCAGATAGAAATTACAATCACTGCTGCTATCTTTTCAACAGTGGATACAGTACAGGCCTACAGATGTGTGTTCACTTTCTGACACAGTCCACGTGCTTGAGTCTGTCGTCAATGAAGTGAAATAATGTTCACTTTGACGCAATTGGCTTAAACAGTTTGTTCGTGTCTTTGTACAGATATCAGAAAGATCCCAGCATAAGGAACAAGTGGATAGTTTATTTTTAATGGCATCGTGTCAGAGGAATGTTAAGATCATATTGTTTTGTAAAAGATGAAGCGGTACTGCATGTGACTGCAGCTGCATCACAAACTGTAAGTAAATGGTTTCACAATGCTTTGTCTGGAAATTACGGTTTTAATTTGATTATGTTGTTCAAACATTCACATGCAATAGCGAGGGGGCATTGATACTGTTTCCTATGGAATGACATTAGCCAATCATAACATCATAACAGTGGTGGATTACTGTCTTTAAGTATCCATCCCTTAAAGGAGAAGTTCACTTATAGAAGAATTTTTTACAGATAATGTACTCACCCCGTTGTCATCTTTCTTTCATCAGTTGTAAAAAATTGTTTTTTAAGGAAAACGTTGCAGGATTTCTTTCCATATAGTGGACTTTTATGGTGCTCGTGAGTTTGAACCTTTCAAAATGCAGTTAAAATGCAGCGTTAAAGGGCTATACTTTAAAGGTCTTATCTAGCAAAACGTTTGGTTATTTTCTAAAAAATATTGATAGTTTCTTTTTAACCTCAAATGCTCGGCTTCTCTAGCTCTGCGTGAACTCTGTGTATTCCGGTTCAATACAGTTAGGGTATGTCGAAAAACTCCCATCTCATTTTCATCTGTAAATTTTGGTTCTGGAAGTGAACTTTAAAATAGGTTGTTTTTATTCAGAGGGTCATAATGAAGGGTTGAAAAAAAATCATTTTCCCACATATTTATTTTTTTTGTGTGCAAAAAACGCTATTAACATCATAAGTAAACCTCAAGGAACAAGGGGAAAAAAACCATATCATGACCCTTTAAAAAATTCTGTCTGGTCTGCCTCACTGGCCAATCAAATCAAATTAGGCGGGGTTTACTGTACAAAGAAGCAGAGCGCGAATTCCAGCGTGAAACGTCAGTTTACGTTGAAAGAGATCGAGGTAATATTAAAGGATCACTTTAATATTATTCAACTGGTTTACGTTAGAAATGTTACATGATGCAAACTACACGACTTTTTTCCTCAAATATGGCCACTCTAAGGGAGAGAGACTGAGAGAGAGAGGGAGGATGAACGTTAAGTCTGTGAGTTACCCGCACCTGTTCGTCTCTCCTTTCAAACAATGAAGCTTTGAATTTGGTTATTTCAAAAACACCTCGTTGCTGAGAAATATAATGTAGCGATTCAGTATCGAAGCTATTATATTA
Organism: Labeo catla; assembly: GCA_012976165.1. Lineage (NCBI taxonomy): Eukaryota > Metazoa > Chordata > Actinopteri > Cypriniformes > Cyprinidae > Labeo > Labeo catla. Next base: position 9,656 of record VONZ01000380.1, read on the forward strand.
TAATAAAAGTGACGGGGTAGTTGTCTTTGAAAGTCCTCCACAGTTGTAAGAGGCTGAAGTCTAGTGCCCTATTTACAATTAAGACCCTGCTGTTTCTTAATTAATCCCACACAGGACAAGCAAGTGCTTTAAGTGAGCTGACGACTGCGCAACACTCTCCATTCACTGGCAATGGGATTTGACGCAATCAGAATCTTACAGGGCGTCTGATTGGCCGATAGTAAGTGGATGTTGCTTAGCTGTGTGTGTCTTGTAAATGAAATCTAGTCGGGTTTAACCTACAAATCCTTAGACTGGTTTTACCTTCATTCTGCTTGCTCCTCAGGAGGACTAAATCTTCCTGCTTTTTGGCAATGGGCCAGACAGAATTAGTGCAGAAGGTATTATCTGTAGGAGGGAAATCAAAACCATTAGGGGTTTGTTCATTTAAGGTCCACTAATGTTGCATGCTTTTACTTTTTCACTCTGTGAAATCTCGTTTAAAATGTAGAAAATCTGGTTTGTCCTCCCATTCGTGTTCATACTGATCTGATAAACATGGTGTGAACCTTTCTGTTTCATTATGCATTTACTGATTGACTGTAAGTCAGGCGAGTTTCTTTATGAGCATAACATAAAGGTGTACAGTTGCAGCTTAGTCATGTGATGCAGAAGGAAGAAGTTTAGAGAAATGTATAAAATATCTCATACCTAAAGCTTCATTTTCAGAAACAGATTTTGGTAGTGAACTGAAAAAAGATGCAAGGAAACATTTGAAGAAAGTACAAATATTCACAGAGAGTACATTTTGTATTATGCGTCACTGTGAAAGCCTCAAGGGCTCTTTCACTTTTGCTTTGACTGGAAGTTCAACATTTTTCTTTTTGTTCACTAAAAACAAAGACTGAACTCACCCTTGTTTCTTTTTTCTAGTGTTGTCTGAGTTGATTTGTGAAATCTCCTGTAAGCAAATACAGCATGAGGCAGTTTTAGAATTTTAACATGCGAAGTCATACGGTATTGTAGATATTTATTTGAAATATTAATGTGAAATTCTATGCATGCCTAGCATGTTATTGTCTTCTCAAGATTTCGCAAGCCTATCATTTGAGGTTTCTCTATCATAGACAGGCCTCAAATAGACCTTAATATATTTCCATATGGTTACAGCACAGTCTATTAGCAGCAGCTTTCATTTAATGGAAGCTCATCATGTTATAGCATGTGTCCAGATGGCCAATACGTTTCCCATGACAGTGTAGTATATGCATTCAACATTCCAGCAGTCATTTTTATAGTTACCATAGAGATAGAACGCCCTGTGCTCCGCCATTTGGTGGCATCATCTGAGAGAACAGCTGGGCTGCAGGACCTGCTGGGGATGGTGTACACCTGAGCCTCACAGGACTCCTGCACGGCCTCGTACAGGCTGTCCATAGAGCCCTCCTACAAAACAACAGCATGTCGGTCACAACCCACGCTGCTAATGAGCTAAAAATGTAAAGTAAAATGTACTTAAGACACACTAAAAATCTTCAACCCCTTGGCGGATAGAGAGATGGATCTTATTACAAACAGGGTTATTATAGTTAACTAAAAGTAAAATATAAGCTGATAAAAGTCAGAATTGTGAACTCTTTTTTTAACTTTATTGAATACTATATTAAACTCTATTTCTCAGAATTGCTAGTTTATATCTCACAATTCTTACTTTATAACACGTAATTGCGATTTTAAGTCAGAATTGTGAAATAAACTCATAACTTTGAGAACATAGCAGTCTTTTTTCCCCATCAAAACTGGACTTCATAGCTCGCAATTACAAATTTATATTTCACAATCCTGAAGAAAGTTAGAATTGCAAGATATAAACTCCCAATTGCGAGAAAAAAGTCAGAATCATAAGTTTTATCTTTTATTTCTCACAATTGCGACTATTTCTTGTAATTGAGTTTATAGCATGCAATTCTAAGAGGAAAAAAGTCAGAATTGCAAAATATAAACTCGCAATTGTGAGAAAAAAGTCGGTACTGCCAAATACAAACTCGGCGTTTGCAAGGAAAAAAAAGTCAAAATTGTGAGTTTTACCTTTATTTCTTGCAATTATGCGTTTATTGCGTGCAATTCTGAGAAAAAAAAGTCAGAATTGTGAGTTTATATCTCGGAATTATAAGAAATAGTCAGAATTGCAAGTTTATGTCTGACTTATATCACAATTCTGAGGAAAAAAGTCAGAATTGCAAGAAAAGAGTCAGAATTACGAGATATTAAATTTAAATTGCGAGAAAAAAAGTAAAAATTGCCTGATACAAATTCACATTTGTGAGTAAAAAAGTCAGAATTTTGAGTTTATATCTCACAATTTTGACTTTATAACTCACAATTCCAAGTTTATATCATGCGGTTATGAGAAAACAGTCAGAATTGCAAATTTATATCTCGCAATTATGACTTTATAGCTTGCGATTGATTGCGACTGAGGAGTTAATGAGGAAAAAAGTCAGAATTGCGAGATATAAAATTTAAATTGTGAGGAAAAGTCAAAATTGCCTGATACAAATTCACATTTGCGAGAAAAGAAGTCAGAATTGCTAGTTTATATCTCACAATTCTGAGGAAAATAGTCAGGATTACAAGAAAAAGTCAGAATTGTGAGAAGAAAAGTCAATTGCGAGATATAAACTCGCAATTGAGAGAAAATGTTAGAATTGCCAGATACAAAAACGTATTTTGCAAGAAAAAAGTCAGAATTGCGAGTTTTATCTTTATTTCTCTCAACTGCGACTTTATTTCTCGCAATTGTGAGTCAGAACTGTGAGATTAAAAAGTTGCTATAACCCTTTTTTTTTATTCAGTGGTGAAAATGGTTTTCCATTAAAATAACTAAAGTTGTAACAAAACAGGAACTACAAATATAAAAACTATCAAAATATTAATACAAACTGTGTAGTAGTAACTCAACTCAACTCAAACAACAACAACAACAACAGCAAAAACCCTGGTTATAAAATGCCTTGAATAAAATTGTTGGATTTTGAGCCTGGCCTATATTATATGTAGTACATGTATCCGGCAGATAGGCATGTATGTAGTATTTGCTATTTGCATATATTTACATTCTTTATGATGTTCACATTAAAATGATCATTGTTGATATACAGAGTAACATGCAAGAGCATTTTAATTTTACTTTATTTTAGTTTTTTAACTTTAGCTTTGGTTGAAGCAAAGTTCATAATGTATTTTTCTCTAAAGCATTTTTATTTACAAATTATTTTGAGATCAAACATTTAATGCAGTACAACCACCGATCCAGCAGGGGTCAGAGACCCCCTGATTTATTAGACAGTGTTTTTTGTTTTTAGATGACACAAATAACCAGAAGCATTAGTTTGTTTACAGAAGATCAGACCAGCGTGAATTCAGTGAAGCAAGCCCACCATTAATCCTAAATTGTACAAAACAACACAACATCTGGTAGAGATACTTACATTAAATCTACACATTTGACTAATATGTTTTGTTTTTATAAAAATAATAATTATTGAATAAAAATCTTGTGAAGGTTAAATAAATAAAAATAGATCTTTAATGTAAGGGCTACAAATGTGAGCCATAATAAACTTCTTAACTAAAAGTAAGCAAAACGAAAGGCCCTCGTGAGCAGCTAAAACACGGTTCCTCATCATCATGCACTGTCACATGTTGCCTTTACATCCTCTAGCAAGCCACGTTTCATCCACATGCTGTCAATCTACAAACCACAGAGCAGAAAAGGTGAATCAATCTTACCAGAGAGAAGCAGAAGAGATTCATTCTGGAAAGTATGGTTTCTTTCCAGTTCCCACAGCACAGGATGAACAATGGGACGAGTCAGAGGCAGACAGAAAGCAGAGTGCTTAGTGTTCCAGGCTGCCTACTGCTCCACAGATTAATACTGAATGACATCCTTCCTCTAATCCAATAGATGTGGAGGACCATTACCACTCCAGGCAGCCCCTCAATCAACTGCTGAGCTTGTTAATGCTGATGTTGTTTACTTATCAGCAAACTGGGTTGAGAGCTTTTGTTTGCACTATGACTACAACAACCGCTTGCGTAATTTACTGTAAACACCAGTCATTGTTTTTTATTATTATTATTTAAAGGGATAGTTCACTCAAAAATGAAAACTGTTATTAATTACTCACCCTCATGTTCTTCCGAACCCATAAGATCTTTGTTCATCTTCAGAACACAATTGTCCCGCAAATCTGACTTTTTTTTCGCAAATGGGAGTTTATATTTGCAATTCTAACTTTTTGCCCTGCAATCATTATTTTTTGTCGCAAATACGAGTTTATCTCACAGTTAAGTTAAATGACTTTTTTCTCGTTTATGTCTTACAATTCTGACTTGCATTTGCGAGTTAAGTTAGAATTGTGAGATATAACTCGCAATTCTGAGAAAAAAGTCAGAATTGTGAGTTTATATTTTGCAATTCAGACTTAATTTCTCAGAATTGCTTGTTTATTTCTACCAATTCTGACTTTTTGTCTTGCAGTTCTGACTTTTTTCTCGCAATTTTGACCTTGTCTTGCAAATCTGACTTTTTTCGCAAATGGGAGTTTATATCTCGCAATTCTTTTTTTCTCGCAATTCTGACTTTTTCCTCACAATTCTGACTTTTAGGCTTGCAAATCTGACTTTTTTTCTCACAAATGTGAGTTTATATCTCGCAATTCAGACTTTTTGCTTGGCAATTATAACTTTTCTCACAAATGCGAGTTTATATTTCACAGTTCAGACTTTTTTTTCCGTTTTTTTTCTTACAATTCTTATTTTACAACACACAATTGCAAGTCAGAATTGTGAGATAAACTCGAAATTCTGAGAAAAAAAGTCAGAATTGTGAGTTTATATTTCGCAATTCAGGCTTAATTTCAGAATTGCTTGTTTATTTCTCGCAATTCTGACTTTTTGTCTCGCAAATCTGACTTTTTTTATTGCAAATGGGAGTTTATATCTCGCAATTCTTTTTTTCTCACAATTCTGACTTTTAGGCTTGCAATTCTGACTTTTTTTCTCACAAATGTGAGTTTATATCTCGCATTTCAGACTTTTTGCATTGCAATTATAACTTTTCTCACAAATGTGAGTTTATATTTCACAATTCAGACTTTTTTTTTCATTTATGTCAGAAGAGTCAGAATTGAGATATAAACTCGCAATTCTGAGAAAAAAAGTCAGAATTGTGAGTTTATGTTTCGCAATTCAGACTTAATTTCTCAGAATTGCGACTTGATTTCTAGCAATTCTGACTTTTTGTCTCGCAAATCTGACTTTTTTCGCAAATAGGAGTTAATATGGCAATTCTTTTTTCTTGGAATTCTGACTTTTTGGCTTGTGATTCTGACCTTTTTTCTCACAAATGTGTTTATATCTCATAAGTCAGAATTGTGAGATATAAACCCACAATTCTGAGAAAAGTCAGAATTGTGAGTTTATATTTCGCAATTCAGACTTTATTTCTCAGAATTGCTTGTTTATGTTTCACAATTCTGACTTTATAACTCATAATTGCGAGTTTATGTCTTACAGTTTAGAAAAGAAGTCTTGATTGCAAGTTTTTATCATGCATTTCTGAGAAAAAAGTCAGTGTTGCGAGATGTTAACTCACAATTGCGAGAAAGTCAGAATTGTGAGATTAAAACTCATAATTACCTTTTTATTTTTTATTCAGTGGCAGAAACAGGTTTTCATAACATTTAGTATACAATTAAAAAATATATATATATACAGGGGTTGGACAGTGAAACTGAAACACCTGGGTTTAGACCACAATTAGTATGCCGTTTGGCCTCCTTTTGCAGCCAATACAGCATTATTTCATCTTGGGAATGACAAATACAAGTCCTGCACAGTAGCCAAAAGGATTTTGAGCCATTCCTTTCGCAGAACAGTGGCCAGGTCGCTATGTGATGTTGGTGTATGAAAACATTTCCTGACTCGCTCCTCCAAAACACCCCAAAGTGGCTCAATAATATTCAGATCTGGTGACTGTGCAGGCCATGGGAGATGTTTAACTTTACTTTCATGTTCATCAAATCACTCTTGTCACCAGTCTTGCTGTGTGTATTGGTGCATTATCATCCTAATACACGGCACCACCTTCAGGGTACAATGTTGGAGCTATTGGGTGCACAAAGTCAACCTTCACACTCTGCTCTTATTGGTGGAATGTGCGATCAGTAAAGACTGGCCACCAGGCTGCATAAATATAGCTATGAAACCTCCAACACTATATTGGCCAGTGTTTCAGTTTCATTGTCCAACCCCTGTATATATATATATATTAAGTACTTATAATTAAATTAAATGTAGGCTGAAAACAAAAAAGTTATATAGGAACAGACCACTTGCAGTCTCTTCACAAGCAATGCTGGTGACATAGAAATATACTTAAATATGGCTGTGCGAAATATTTTATTAAGCAAGCACCGTGTTCAGGCTCCATCCACAGGGAAATGGAAAGGAAGGTGACATTAAAGCACAGCCCTTAGGAGAATTTATCATTCAACTACCTTCAAAAAGCTTGACTGCACTGTAAAACACATTAGGTAACCTAAAAATATGCTTCATGTGGAACCAACTGAACTAACTTTAGCTCAAAAATTTTATTTAATATAACTGAATCAGCCTCGCTACATAAGGTTACACCATCGAACGAATTGTAAAGCTCAGGTCACACAGCTATTTCCCCTTAAGTGCTGTTTCACTTTCTACGTTCTATAACTCAAGGAGTGTGGAATGACATTTTGTAATAAGAACTTTATTCACTTGTGCAAAGCTTTTCTCAGCTAGAGGAAATCTGCCCAGCTGAAGATGCGCTGCCTTGGCATATGACACTACCTGCTAGCACAGCGAGTGTTTTTTTAGCCAAAGTGCATGTGATGTCTTGTCAACAGTCCTTAAGTCGCTTATATCTGGAATTGTCTTGAAATAGGCCCAGAGGATTATGGTGCACAACACAGCATTTCAGACCTCAGGACAGAAGGTGAATCTGGTTCAAGAATGTCTAAGCTGGTGCAGAAAGTGGGTCAATATGAAACCAAGGTGCTCATGGTTTCTCTCTAACTGTGCACGCAGATGAACGTGAAGGTCATCAGACATTTGATTTGCTTCAGTGATAATCTGCTTGTTTTCGATTTTTGGAAGTTTGCCCAATTATGCAATCTGTTCGTTTTCTTTATGTTGCAATGAAAAGGGCAGTTTGAGGTGATGTCTGGTCTGGCAGCAGCACAACTAATGCACTCAAATAATTAATGTGCTCTCGTAAATTTAAATGCATATTTTAAGGTAATTCACATAGCAGATTCTATTTTAAAGTCAACAAGGAATCAAAATGAAGCCTATCTAATTTCTTAATGGACGTTCCTGCTCTTATTGTGCATAATCCATTGTGCAATCCTATAATTTAAAAAAATCATATATATATATATATATATATATATATATACACACATACATAGGTATCATGTAGATGTTGTTTTTTTTTGGTGGGTAACGCCCACTTTTGACTGTCCAATCAGCTTACAGTAGATAGAATTAAGCACCACCCAACATTTTTTCCTAATTTAGTGTCAAATTACACTCAAATTGCGGAACTAAAATGGCTTGCAAACTGGAATTCAGTTTGACCGTGGCCAATCCAAGATGACAAGGCCTTTTTCTACAACCTCAGCTCAGTTAAAGTTTAATCCATCACTGTTATGTGTTCTGTTCCCCGTCTTTTCTTCCTCTTTCTTGACAAATCTTGGAAGTCTCACTCTGCCTTAATCAGCGAAAGAGCTCAGATTCTCAGAAGTGACAGCTCATTCACTCGCTCGTTTCTTAGAACTTGTAAATTGACAAAAATGCCGTGTCAATTCAACACACCGAGGCCTCCGGCTCTTAATCTTTTGCTGTCCATTAGAGAACATGACAAGATAAATTGCTGTCCCGGTCGCTGTGTGAAAGAAGGTGCACAGGTTCCCAGCTGGCTATTTTTAAAGGAAGAAAATCCTCAATCTCTTTAATAACAAACCCTGCAGTCATAGAAACGGAAATAAAGACGGGGGATTAATTCACGTCTGACCCATATTTTCTTTGAATTTAGATTATTAGAAGCAGCCCAAATTGTTTGTGTACGGGGAAGGTGTTTTTAATATAACGTGTATGCATGTATATAGAAGACTGCAATGTTAATTTAAAAAATGATCATTAGAGTTAGTATTATGCATATAATAATAGTTATCTGTGCAAAGGTACAATATACAGAGCATCTCATCGACTCCAACGAAGTTAAGCTTGTTTGAAAACAAGCAAATAATCATTTTTTTAAATCACCTATAATCAACATTTGATATGTATTTTTTGCATTTTATGAGAGGTATTAATGCCTGGACTGCATGTTTAGCTTCCAGTCATCTCATCTGTTAAAAGCAGCGGTTAATCCAGACACATATGGCATCATAACATCTCTCTCGAATGACCTACATTCCTCTGATACTGAACACACACACACATTTTACTGAGTATACTTTATTTAATTCATAAATCAAATCATACAGAGCTGGGAGAGAAACCACGCTTATTAGACATTCTTTTAAGCAGTGCTATGTAAAGCAAATCATGTTGAGTCAGATGGAAAAAGTCATTAGAAAAATTATACAGGTAGAGTAACCCAGTGTTTGATGATGCCTGACACAAGTACAGCCAGTTGATCAGCAGGACTGGTGACGTTGAGAAATCAGTCACACAGATCAGAAGTACAGCAGTAGATGTTCACTCCAGGAACACAGAACTCCTCACATGTCCGGCTGAACACAGTGGCTATGGTTTAGAGCATAATGAGAAAACAGCTCAGTATTTTTAAACTTCTAGAACACAGACCTCCTAATGAAGAAATCACATTTTCCTTTTTAAATCACCAAATGAGGGCTAATAAATATGAAGCTGTTACCAAGGTTATTATCGTTAACAAAAACTACAATTAAAACCATACAATTTTAATTACTTGAAATAAAATAAACATTAACTAAAAAAAAAAAAGTGACCCTGGACTACAAAACCAGTCATAACGGTACATTTTTTTGAAATAAAGATTTATACATAATCTGAAAGCTGAATTAATAAGCTTTCTAATGATGTATGGTTTGTTAGGATAGGACAATAGATATGACTATACAGCAAAAATCTGGAATCTGAGGGTGCAAAAAATTCTAAATATTAAGAAAATCACCTTTAAAGTTGTGAAGTTCTTGGCCATGCATATTACTAACTAAAAATGAATTTTTGATATATTTACAGGAAATATCTTAAGACTGGAGTAACAGCTGATAAAAATTCAGCTTTTCATCACAGGAATAAATTCTATTTTAAAGTATGTTAAAATAAAAAACATTATTTTATATTGTAAAAACATTTTGCAATATTACTGTTTTTCTATATTTTTAATCAAATAAATGCAGCCTTGATGAGCATAAGAGACTTCTTTAAAGACTATTACAAGTCTTACTGACCCCAAACTTTTGAACGGTTGTGTATATATATATATATATATATTAAAAACGTATTAAGGCAGTTGCTAATTTAAGTTTAAGCTGATGTGCTAAAATATCTACAAACTAAAAACTAAAACTTAAACTCAAAATATTAACAAAAGGCAGTTTATCAGCGATACTAAATGTTAATGACTATTGAAAATTGAGTAAATAATTATTTGTAATATTTATTGCTTACCTGTTGAAACTGTTTTGCAGAAATTGCTTGAGGCTGGGCATTCGGTTGGGGTCTTGCAGTTCCCATCCACACAAGTGTAGCATGTCAGCGAGTGCACTGATGGGAGATTACATATTAGACAAATAGATGAAGTATTTGCACTTCATCAGAGCATTTTGGAAAACTTTTTTTTTATGTATTTTTGGCGTTATTTTACTTTATTATGTATAGAGGAGACAGGAAGCAAAGTGGAAGAGAGAGAGGGGGGGCGGGATCAGGAAAGGTCCTCGACTCAGGATTCGGACTCGGGATGCCTGTAGCACTCCAGCACTATATTTCTGCGTGCTTCCCACAAGGCTATCGGCACTGACCAATTTGGAGAACTTTTAACTATATTCCAAAGTATAATATTTGACAATTTGCTCCACTACAATTCACTAAAAAACATTATTTCCTCATTGTTTAGAAGTGATGAAATCATGACACGCTCTGAGACTTCATAGCAATGTTCAGTTCATGAACAAATCATTCATTTGAATATATTCTTTTCAATTAGTCTGTTTAAGCATTTTACGAATTGCAATGCAATGATTAATTTGTGAATTTGTATGAGTCGATAAGCTCTAACCCTTATACTATCTGTGTCTGAGACCTCTTTATTTAAGACAGACAGGTAGATAAATAGATAGACTGATAGAAAAGTTTTCATCTTACCTGAGGCACTGCAGAGAAGCACCACAATAAGGGCACACACTAGCGTCTTCATGATGGAAGCTGGTCTGGTCATGCGGAGGAACGTGTTTCTTTATATACCTCGGTTACACCTTTTACTGAAAATACATTCTTCCTAAAGCATAACAGTAATGCTGCATAACAGGTTTCATGTAACCAGATATAGATGTGAGCTTAGTTACTGGACAAGGAAGTAAAATTATTTTTCGGTAATTGCCTGCTTAGATTTTTGTCTGACCTTAGCTTGTGAATTGTTTTAGCCAAGATGCAAGATCTGAGAATTTCTGTCAAGCCTGTAACTTCACAATGTTTTACAGTTTTTTCTTAATCTTTCCATTTATTTACGCATAATTTCTGATTTCTCCAACTCTGATAATTTAGATATTTTAAGACTGAGATGACTATCTGTTTTCTAGCATTAGTAGATTGTACCACAATACATTACATCCTTAAGGACCTTAATGTCTTAATGTGTTAATTTGTAGCGATAGCCAAAAAATACACTGTATGGGTCAAAATGATCGATTTTTCTTTTATGCCAAAAATCATTAGGATATTAAGTAAAGATCATGTTTCATGAAGATATTTTGTACATTTCCTACTGTAAATATATTAAAACTTAATTTTTGATTAGTAATATGCATTGCTAAGAACTTCATTTGGACGACTTTAAAGATGATTTTCTCAATATTTTGATTTTTTGCACCCTTAGATTCCAGATTTTCAAATAGTTGTATTTCAGCCAAATATCCTATCCTAATAGACCATACATCAATGGGAAGCTTATTTATTCAGCTTTCACATGATGTATAAAGATCAATTTCAGATTGACCTTTATGACTGTTTTTGTGGTCGAGGGTCACAAATATCACAATGATTGTACTTCTATTACTTCTCCAAGATGGGCAGCTAAAGTGCAGAGCTCTTAAATTCATATTCCTCTTGCATTACTAAACCTGTCAGGTACCATAGAAAACATCCAATTAATCTGCACACCAACAATCCCCTGGTGTTCCACTGGGATCTGTACTTGGACCACTTCTCATTCTATACTAAATCACTCAGTTATTTCATAACCTCTCATGGCCTCTTACCTCTTATTAAAAATGCAAATCTCATCTCAAAGTTGAAATTACAGGCCAGCTGGCAAAATGATCTCTAATAGCATGCACCTCAGGGCCACGAAGCCAAGTGAATTCAATGCTTATTAGAGCTGGGGCATGGAGAGGCCTTATGGGTAATCTGTCTAAAGATTAGTATTTTATTGTTCTTAGGCTCTGGCATTTCCATAGAATTTTGAAACTAGTTATTGCTTTGAGAAGAGATATTAAGAGACTGGAGGCAGTTGCCAATGTTCAGCTCTAAGGTTAAATTGCCAAAATATGATGGATATTTTTCTAATGAGAATCTAATTTATCAGACAAGTAAAGTTTATCACAGCTTTACATGACATAGTCACTAATGTGGATAAGATAACAAATTAACAGCTTTGTTAGAACAGGTACAAATGGTTATTAATCATTTTGATAGCACTGCACATGAGGCATCTGAGAAAACAGAAAATATATCTAAAGGAATTGACATTTTGTGGTAAATGCTGTAAAATTTAGATCTAAACACAAGAGGGTTTAACTAACACAGACAGCAGGGGGCAACAAAGATTGCAAGCATTCAGCAAATAGCCGTCATTAAGAAAAAGATTAGTGTGTAATATACTATGTTATTTACAGGTTACTTAAATGTATCATTGCATATGTGCAGTAAATGCATGATTAGAATCCGAAACAGATTTTATGCAGTGAACTTAAGACGTTTTAATAAATCAATAATGTTGTTTGAAACTATTTCAGTTTGCTATCCAAACTTAGCATATAATACAAAAATAATTAATAATACTTAAGATAATTAGGGCTTTGGAAGAGGAACATTAGCATTCCTCAACCTAAACATCCATCCATTCTTCTCTCTCTCTTTTAGTCATCCATCTATTTATTCATAAATCACTCAACCATAGCCTACATATATTGATCCATTAATTCATTTTTTAATAAAAGCAATTTATTGGAAAGCTTACAGTTCTTTAGTATACCACTCAGCAAAATGAAACCTCGGGCTTCTAATGTAATTTTTCGATGCATTAAATGAATTACTAAAAGTTCCATTTAGTAAGCAATTGATTCCTGTGTAAATAATCACTTCAATAAAATATTTTTGGATTAATTTACCCTCTAAGGATATAGGTGACAGTGCTCATGACTTGTGATTTAGGGTTGCCAGCTCATGAGCTTTGGAGCTCTCAGAACTTCAGAATAGCACATTTTACAAACTTCATTGCAACACATTGGCTCCAAGAACAGGCAGTACGTTCTAACAGCTGAGCTGAAGCAAATAAAGTTGAGTGTTTTATGGTTTTGAACTGTGTTGACCATGTGACCTTCTGAAGGTGAACTTGCTACTCTGCAGTGACGTCTCATTATTCCTTCACCTATACCAATGACGTCCAGAGAAAGGCTTCCAGAACAGAACAGTCTGTTTTGCAACAACTTGTAAAACAAGCACAGTATGAAATTCTAATCTGACTAATTTAAATCTGTTTTTAAAGGCAAATAGATTGCAGTTTATTATAATACATAAGAATAGTAATAATAAGCTACTTAACACTTGATAAATACTTAAAGGGTTAGTTCACCCAAAGATGAAAATTAGCCCATTGTTTACTCACCCTTCAGGCATCCTAGGTGTATATGACTTCCTTCTTTTAGACCAATGCAATCGGAGTTATATTAAAAATAATCCTGGCACTTCCAAGCTCTATCATGTCAATGGGCAGGTTTTTCTCTTCGTCAGTCCAAAACAAGTCTAATAAAGTGCATCTATCCGTAATAAGAAGTGAATTAAGGCCTTCTGTAGTGAATCGATGCGTTTTTGTAAGAAAAATATCCATAACTCGCAATTGCAGCTTTTTATCTCACAATTAGGACTCCTTTTTCTCGCAATTGTGAGTTCATATCACCAATTCTGACTTCATATCTGCAATTGCGACTTTTTATCTCACAATTCTGACTTTTTTCTCACAATTGCAGGTTTATATCACTCAATTCTGACTTTATAACTCAATTGTGACTTTTTATCTCACAATTCTGACTTTTTTCTCACAATTGCAGGTTTATATCACACAATTCTGACTTTATAACTCAACTGTGACTTTTTATCTCACAATTCTGATCTTTTTCTCGCAGATGCAAGTTTATATCACACAATTCTGACTTTATAACTCGCAATTGCGGCTTTTTATCTCACAATTGACTTTTTTTCGCAATTGCGAGTCCATATCACCAATTCTGACTTTATATCTCGCAAATGCGACTTTTTATCTCACAATTCTGAGGAAAAAAAGTCAGAATTGCAAGTTTGTATTACACAATTCGGAGAAAAAAAGTCAAAATTGTGAGATAAAAAGTCACAATAACCTTTTTATATTTTATTCAGTGGCGGAAACAGGCTTCCATAGTTCTCTGCGAATGTGCGAGACTTACGGTTCATTAGCCACTGTAGGGAAATAAAAAGAAGAATAAAAAGTGCAGTAAAGGGTAGAACTGTTGCACTACAAACCAGCGAGTTCATAAGTAAGATAATACATTAAAAATATGGTAAGACCCACCAGTTTGCAATATTGAGCATTTTGTACAGCTAGAAACAACTGGAAGCAGATGAGACAGGAAGCCAGACACATTAAATTTACAAACGGCCGCGCCCGTTTTTATGGGATAAATAAGGTGGATAGCGGTGAAGGGCAACAAATATATTTCTTGAGATCTGTCCCAATAGCAAACAAATAGCAGCGTTTCTATTACTTTACAAGAGAGGAATAGCCTAATATTGAGAGATTAAATACGTAAGTCAAAAGAATGAAAGATGGCAAAATTGTCGTAAATCCCTCAGCCGTTGTATTAGAAACACTCACAGCAGCGCTAACTAGTTTTATGTAAATCAAAGCCAAGGTAAGAAAACACAAAACAGTCATTAATGTACATAAAAATAGTACAAATGAAATGCAACAAGCTTTTCTAGATGTACGATGCTAATTGTGAAGTGGAAAACGCGTCCAAAAAAGCTCCGTACTTAAAAACACTTCATGGAAACAGCCGTAAATTAGCAAAGCACTACAGACCGCAGTACCGTTTACAGCCAGCAGATGCTGCCCTTGAGCCAATCAGTTTTGTGAGTGCTTCATTTACGTTGTTTGCATTTCACAGCTGAATGAGTAAAATCTCTTCAGAATGCAGTTGACCAAAATAATCTACAATTCTCATTTGAACAACCCAACACATCGCTTTGCCAGTACATCTCTGAAATAAATGACACCATTTGCAAACTAAAACAGTCTGACAGGGCAAGCAGTCTGCTCTCGCCACTTAAAAAAAGTCATTCCCTCTTCCAAAGCGCAATGACTGGACTGGATAGCAAAAAGCTTCAGATTTCCCATCTCCCTTGGTAAATTGCAGAAACAGAGTGTCCTCCATTAGGCGCCATAAATCTGAGTTGATGTGACAAAGGGTAATGAAGCAGCTTTCTAATCGGCCTGCCCACGGCCCCTCATGTCACACTGCAGACAAGCTCGGGCCAAATGCAGGAATGGATGTGGTTAACAGGTTACCGACTAAACACACAGACATTTATTTAGAAGCAGAAAATGGCAGCATGTTTGTCAATAATGTTATACGTGAGGGACGGCTTGGCTAAATGCGGTTGAAAGTTGCTAG
The DNA here is from genome assembly GCA_012976165.1 of Labeo catla. NCBI lineage: Eukaryota > Metazoa > Chordata > Actinopteri > Cypriniformes > Cyprinidae > Labeo > Labeo catla. The sequence goes on from VONZ01000380.1 coordinate 24,871, forward strand.
CATTTCCAGAAATCAATAGTACAGCACCAGACAAGTTTAATGAAAGAAGACAGTAACGATCCTGTTTATCCTCGAGCTAAACCAGAACCTCTCTGAAAAAGAACAACGAGTCCACTTCGAAAGGCTGTTTTATTGTGTAAGTGGCTCTGTTTCATAAGAACAGGAACTTCCAATAAACTTCAAGCCGTGGGAGTCGTGCTTTAGCCTCTCAGGACGGTGTGTGGAACACACTGCAGTAGGATGACATTAAACTCTGGGCTTGTCCCATACAGTACATGTGTTCTCTTGTCCTTGTCTCTGAATTGGAACAGAGCTTACTACAGCGAGACCTGGCTGGCGCTTTATCACATAAACCTTCGGTATACCTAATCAAATAACCAGCCGGGCGTGAAACCATATTCCACTCTGTTCACGTAGCCTTGCGATGAGTGCCTTGCAGAATCAAACAGGACACAGGATTAAGTGATGGAGTCGGAGTCTTCCAGAGGGCCTTGTGCTACAGCGATTAGGAGAGAGGTATTACCGTGATTGTGGGAGGTACAATACGTAAAGAATGGGGAAAGACATGCAAAGTAGCTCTTCAAGACCCATCAGGTGCTCATCTGTTGAAAAATTGCCTTGTGGTATGGTTTTGAAAAAACAGCAATGATTAGAGTTTTTATTTACATCAAATTTCACACCTGATTGATTTTATATATATATGGGGTACAAAAGATAATAAATATAATGTAAAAAAGTAATATATGTATTATTATAATTATATTACTTTACATTTTTTCTTTAAAGTGTATCATTTATGTTTTTATAATAAAATAAATATAATTTAAGAAATTAAATATAAAGTGCTATTATATAATCTACAATAATAATAATACCTACTATAATAATAGCATTTGCATAATAGTAAAATCTAGAAATAGTGATTTATAGCAAGAAATAATATATAATTAATATAATTAAATTCATTATTATAAATAATTAAGTATATATAATACATAATTATAATGTAATCTGTTTTTATAATATTTTATAAATGTATAATAATAACAACAATAAAAATAATCGTAGTAGTAAAATGTTTACAGAACACTTATTCCTTATAAAATCTAGAAACAATAATATATTTTAATTAAAAACAATGTAATTTAGATAAATAACAGTAGTAATAATACCTACAATAATAATACCATTTACATAATAGTAAAATCTAGAAACAATTATTTATAGCAAAAAATAATAAATAACTAATAATTATTATGTAAATAAGTAAGTGTAATTTAATTATTATATAAATGATTTATATTATATTTAATATAAATATAATAATTTAATAATAATATAATTGAATAAATATTAATTATTATTAATATAATTAATAATAATAGTAATAATCATAAAATGTCTACAGAACACTTCTTGCTTACAAAATCTAGAAACCATCATATATTTTTAAATAATATAATTTATTATTATTAATAATAATAATAATAATAATAATAATTTCTGTTATAAATGATGTTATGTAATGGTTCTGTAAATGCTATTATTTTTATTATTATTATTTAACTTTTCATTTTTTCTTTTAAATGTATAAATAAATATTTATAATAAAATAACAAATGTAATTTATGAAATTAAAGTTATTGTATGATCTACAACAACAACAACAACAATAGTAATAATACCTACAATAGTAATAGCATTTACATAATAGTACAATCTAGAAACAATGATTTATAGTAAGAAATAATAAATCATTAAATTAATTATTATATAAATAATTTAATACATATAATAAATTATAATAATGCAGTCCTTTTCCATACAATTTAATAAATGTAATACATAATAATAATAATAATAATAGGAAAACATTTACAGAACACTTCTTCCTTATAAAATCTACAATCATATATTTCAGTAAATAATATACATTATTATTCTTATTAATTTATATAATAAATAATATATTATTATATAAATATTATTATATCATTATATCATTTATAACATTACATAAATCTTTTAATATTTTATTACAGATCTTTGTTTCTAGATTTTAAATGGAAAAATTGGTTCTGTAATTGCTACTATTACTATTAATTATTATTAACATTATTATTATTATTGTTCAGTCAGATGTTGGTCTTGAAAGTTCTTAAATCCGCTGCAAAAAACAGGACAAACCAAATACTTGCTAATGCAAAGTAAATGCATTTTCACTAGTGATCTCAGACCTTTGAAAATGTTATTATTATTTGTATATTATTAATGTTTCTTTTTCCGATATTCGCTGTACTTTTTTTTGGAGATATTTGACACTTGCAGTTCTGAATAACGGCTAATGACTCACTATATCCACATCCCTTTCTTTGTCTCTCTGAACTCCTATCTTTGCACTCGGCTGAGAGACTGCGAGGGGTCGTGACCCCCGTGGCCTTTTGTTCCCTCAGTGAGTTGGGTTACAGACAGTGCCTCATCAGCCATGCTGTAGATGACCTTCTGTACTCCTGTCCCTCAGAGCTATGCGGGGCCATTGGCCTCTCTGCCTCAGTGTTAAAGCTGCCTTTTATAGAGCAGCCTGGCCCAGCAGCATGCTGGGAGACAAACAAAGACAAATGGGCTCTGATTTTTTTTTCTTCAGAATAGTTAAATCAACAAGTGCAACAGAAAAAAAAATGAACGATCTCTGATATCTCAGGCTGTCTTAAAAAACTTTGCTAACTTAAAAATGATGCCGGTGTTGCTAAAGTTGAAGTATGATACAGTGTCCTCTGTAAGAGGCTCTTAAAGACCTCTTGGAGTCCCAGGAAGTATTTAAAGCTTAGACGTGATGCTGTAAAAATAATTCAAAGAGCAGGAAGAGGAGTTATTAAACCGAAAGGAAAGTTGCACAAGACGGGAGGGGTGTTCAGAACAGCAGGGGTCTTTGATGAGCGTATCCGGACCGGGCCGGATGAGAGCTGAGTAATGTGGGGGAGCTTTATCCAGGTGCACACATTGTGCTCATGAGTCTAGCACTCCTTTCTGCCTTCATCCGTCTTTCTTTCTTTCTCCTTCACTCACTCACTCTCGTTCTCCCCCCCTTTTCCCTTCTCTGTCTATTCAGCTCAAGCGCCGGGAGTCAGATAGATGGTCCAGCTGCATCCTCTTGGTCACTATGTGCCAGTTTATTTAAGGTCTTCTTGGAACACAGACCTCCCTGTGAATATCTTAATATATAGCCTGTGTGTTCGTGTTTGTTCTCGGGAGAGCAAGTCACGGTCCCTAAATACAACTCAGGGTCGGTTAGATTTAGAACGCTGAGTAAATACTACACCAATTTTTTTTTATGAGTGTTTGCATGAAAGGGAGTGTAGTCATGGCTTTCTCATTATGTTTCAGGCCAAGGAGGTCCATAACACCTGGAGAAAGCTATCCGTTAGCATTCGCATTCATCTTAATGGCAGTTTCTCCGAATGGAGCAAGAACAAGAACGCACACAAACCCCACTAGTGACTATCCTGGGATGCAACGTGAAAGGCAACAATGTAAGGCTGAATATAATAATAGGAATAATTTATTTTTACTGCCATTCAAAAGTTTGGGGTTAGTAACTTTCTTAATGTTTTTGAGAGAAGTCTCTTATGCTTACCATAGCTGCATTTTTTTTTAATCAAAAATACAGTAGAAACATTGATGTTGTGAAATATGGCTTGGCATTCTGATTAGCACACACACACATAGCAAAAATGTTTAATCATCACACACTACATTTAAATATGAAGCCTGTTTCTATCACTGAATAAAAAATAAAAATTTTATCTCACAGTTCTCGCAATGTCGAGTTTACATCTTGCAATTATGACTTTTTTTTCTCAGAATTACATGATACAAACTAGCAATTCTGACTTATTTTTCTCGGAATTGTGAGATATAAACTCGCAATTGCGAGTTATAAAGTATGAATTCCGAAACTAAAACTCGCAATTGCGAGAAAAAGTCAGAATTGCAAGATATAAACTCACAATTCTGCTTGTTTTTATATAAATGCAAGATTTAAACGACCAATTGTGAGAAAAAACTCTGAGATTAAATTTCGTAATTCTAGCTTTTTTTCTTGAAATTGGGAGTTTAAAGCTTGCAATTCTGAGAAAAAGTCTGAATTTCGTAATTCTGGCTTTTTTTCTAAAAATTGAGATTTAAACTCGCAATTACGAGTTATAAAAGCAGAATTCTGAAATTTAAACTCGCTGTTGCAAAATATAAACTCACAATATTGACTTTCTTTCTTATAATTGCGATTTAAACTTGCAATTGCGAGGGAAAAAAAGGCAGAATTACGAAATTTAAACCTGCAATTGCGAAAAAAAAGTCAAATTCTGAAATTTAAACTCGCAGTTGCGACAAAAAGTCAGAATTGCGAGATATGAACTCCCAATTTTGGGAAAAGAAGTCAGAATTACAAAATTTTGCCTTTTTTCTTAGAATTGCAAGATTTGAACTCACAATTTCGAGAAAAAAAAACAGAATTACGAAATTTAAACTCACAATTGTGAAATATAAACTCGAAATTCTGACATTTTTCTCATAATTGAGATTTAAACTCAAAATTACAAGAAATTGTGATTGCAGTAGTGAGAAAAAGTCAGAACTGCAAGATTACAACTTACGATTTTGACTTTTTTTTTCAGAATTGGAAGATTTAAACTCGCAGTTGCAAGCAAAAAGTCAGAATTTCGAAATTTAAATTTACAATTGCAAGAAAAAGTACTAATTAGCAAGATATAAACTTACAATTCAAACTTTTTTTCAGAATTGCAAGATTTAAATTTGCAATTGCGAGTTATAAAGTCAGATTTGCGAGATATAAAGCAATTCTGACTTTATTTCTTGCAACTGAGTTTATATCACACAAATCTGAAAAAAAGTAAGAATTGCAAGATAACTCAAAATTCTAAGGAAAAAGTCACAATTGCGAGATATAAACAATTCTGACCAAAAAAGTCAGAACTGTGAGTTTATATTTTGCAGTACTGACTTCATATCTCAGAACTGTGGTATGTAAATCAAACTGAGATAAAACGTCACAATTACCTTTTTGTATTTTTATTCAGTGGTGGAAATGGGATTCCATATTTAAATGGCCATCAGTGGAGAAAGAGGCTTTTTGAAAACAAATTCTGTAGAATCCACTAGTAGGGGTTAGGTGGCCGATGCTAACCAGAAAAACTAAACTAGCCTAATCTTATTTCAGCTACAGTATGTAATGATAGAATTTACCCCAAACTGTCTCACAGAAACACATTTATACACAATTACACAGGTTTTGATTCATGGCTATAAATAAATGAAAACTGCTCTCTAATGCCCAACCTAGTCACTTCTGTCTTAGATTGGGCTTGTCAAATGCACAGAGATAGTCAGGTTTGTCATTTTTCATTTAAAACAGTCAGTCACACTACTTCTAATTAGATTCCTCGTGCAATTTTGCCTCCAAAGCAGTACAGCATTGATATTTTTTATTTTTTATGGTCCCTCACGAGTTTTCAGCTGCATTGGGCCGTCCACAGGCCATCAATATTGATCACCTCGCTATATGAAAAAAACCCTAAAATCCCCTCCATCCTCATGTAAATGACTTGCACTGTTGATTAATTAATTTTAGATGTTGACATCAGCAGCATTAACATTAGAAAAATGAAAGACGATGAATTTATTCAAGTGAATTAATTATTCATTTCATTCATGTATGCATATTTATATATTCATTCATGTATTAATTTATGCAGATTTTTTGGAAGCTGTAAAATTCCCTAGTCCTTCAATAGACATATGACTTCACATTATACTAACAGCTCAGACTGTCCTGCGTAGAAGGAGGTGATTCACAACTTTTATTGCACCAATACTGCCTACTCATCTGCGCTATCCCTGAGCAGCCGGTGCTCTCCTGCGTCATGCACTAGTGTCCTCACTGGGACCTTTAACTTCTGCTGACCCCTGAGGGGTGGAGCTCTTCATTTCCTGCCCTGCTGGTGACTCACACCCATCAATGAAGGTGTTTATCAGTCCGACCTTTCATGACCTCTCCTGTTTCCTGCTGATGACTGGATGACCCTTGTGGGTGACCTCTTGTTGATTTTTATCTGCTTTTAACACATATCCAGTTTATGTCTCAATACATCTTGTCAGATACGTCATGCCTGTTCAGATTCAGTCTTGAGCAAGTGGACTTTTAATGCTACTTCATATAGATAAATTTAAAATGTAGGTTATTCGGGACACTTTTTGCCATATATAAGTCTTGTGCAAGTGGAGCAGTCTTCATCACTCAAAATTTGAAGGAATATTAGCTGTAGGTATACCACTGTTCTACTAACATGTTTAACAAAATATCCAAAGCATCTTAACAAAAACAACATTTTGTGGAAAACACAGTGATCAAAATTAGAGAACAGTAACCACTGTATTACAAAAGATGATTACAACTAAAATTTTGGAGGGTTACAGTTGTCAGAAATTAGTAGGAAGTGTGCACTGCATTGGTGTGATTTTGGTCCACTCTTCTTCAGGTTAAGGTCAGGACTCTGGGCTGGCCATTTCATTATTTCAATGCTCTTAGCTTCAAGGAACTGAAAGGGGAACCTTGTCTTGCGTGAAAATTGCAGGCTGATTGGGAGATGCTTGCAAGGAAGAAACTGCATGTTGCTGAAGGAGGTTCTAAAAACTTTTGCATTGACAAGAGGCCCAACTTCTACTGCAGAAAACATCCCTCAAACCATGACACTTCCTCCTCCACCTTTCACTGACTTCTTTACGCACTTGGGTTTCAGTCTTTCCACAGTTTGACGCCAAACAAAATGTTTCCCATCTGACCCAAATAAATTAAACTTTCTCTCATCACTAAAGTGAACTTTGGACCAGTTCTGCTCCTTTCACACAACATGCTCCTCACCAAAGGTGAGCTTAGAGAGGTTTGAGAGGTTTGAGAGGTTTGGTCACTGCAGAGTGCACTTTAAGTCTGACTTCTGTTAAACGTGCAGAGACGGAACTTTAACCTGTTCTGCACTGAACTGGCAAGCAATTCCATCTGCAGTGCTGAACCCATTCCCCATTGAGAGTCCCTGCATTATCCTGTTGTGATGAGTGGGGCGGGGCCGAGAGCCGTGGGAACGGAACAAGGCCGGTGGAGTATAATGGTAATGAGCGACACCTGCGCCACTCACCGGTCTCGAGTCCCACGGAGGAGCTCCGGAAGGATAAAAGGAGGAGCGACGACAGTGGAAGACGAGAGAGGACCAGGCCTGGACTTTATTTTGTGATTTGTGTGCGGCAGTCGTCCGTGAGAAGCTGCCGCTTTACTTTTGTGTTTGTTTATTTTATTATTAAACTGTTTAAATGTTCGCCGGTTCCCGCCTCCTTCTTCCCGTTCTACGAACATTGTTACACCTGTCTTCTCATTCATTTGTCTTACATGGATGACCAGCCTTTTTGGGGGACTTGAATGAATTAGTGTCATTGTATAGCTGCAGTATTCAAGAAATCACAGATTTGGAACAATAATCTTCTCTTGTAGTCACTAAAAGTATCCTCCCTTTTGGCTTTCATCTAGACAACCTCCTGTCGCAGGGTATCAGTCATCTTAGAGTGGCCTGCCATCTTGCAGTCTCAGTGAAAATTGGAGAAATGCTGCCAGTTGAATAGGGTTTGTCATATAATTAAGGAAATTAGCACCAGGTTCCAGATTAACACCAATAACGTGGAGGTATCTGTAAGTGTTCTCTAATTTTGAAGTTCTCTAATTCTTTTTCAAATGTCTCATTTAAAGGAGAAGTTCACTTCCAGAACAAAAATTTACAGATAATTTACTCACCCCCTTGTCATCCAAGATGTTTGTGTCTTTCTTTTTCAGTCGATAAGAAGTATGTTTCTTGAGGAAAAAAATTCAGGAATTATCTCCATATAATGGACTTCAGTGGTGCCCCCAAGTTTGAACTTCCAAAATGCAGTTTAAATGCAGCTTCAAATGGCTCTAAACGATCCCAGCCGAGGAAGAAGGGTCTTATCTAAGAAAACGATTGGTCATTTTCGAAACAAATTGACAATTTATATACTTTTTAACCTCAAACGCTCATCTTGTATAAGCCTGCGTGAACTGTTTTTTTTCCCGGTTCAATACGGTCAAGACAGTTAGGCTATGTCAAAAAAACTCCCCATCTCGTTTTCTTCCCCAACTTCAAAATTTCCTACATCGCTGCAGAAGTACCGACCCAGTGTTTACAAAGTGAACATGCAAAGATGATCAAATGCCCGTTTTTCGGCATACCCTAACTCTGTTGACTCAGATTACACCAGACTATGCATGCACATTGCAGAGACGAGACAAGACATTTGAGGTCAAAAAGTATATAAATTGTTCATTTTTTTTTTTCAAAAATGACAGATCGTTTCGCTAGGTAAGACCCTTCTTCCTCAGCTGGGATTGTCTATAGCACTTTGAAGCAGCATTTAAACTGCATTTTTGGAAGTTCAAACTTTGGGGCACCATTGAAGTCCACTATGGAGAAAATTCCTGAAATGTTTTCCTCAAGAAACATAATTTCTTATTGATTGAAGAAAGAAAGACATGAACATCTTGGATGACAAGGGGGTGAGTAAATTATCTGTAAATTTTTGTTCTGGAAGTGGACTTCTCCTTTAGGTTTTTATGCTGTGCTTCAGAATACAATTTATGAAATGTTCTTAAAAAACTGCTTTTCTGCCTCTTTTAGGATGCCTTCAAATAGAACTAAGCAGTGACCTTGAAATTCAGGAAATTGTAGGATGTTCTCTCATTTTGATCTCCACTGTGTGTGTGTATGTGTATATCCATGTATATTATATATGGATTCTTGCCTAAATGAGACTAAACTTCCAAAAAATCTATGCACAATGATGACCCTGCCTCAAGCAACTCATAAATGTGTCATCATGACAGAGTATAATAATGTTTGTGTAATGCATGTACATTTTAATTGCAAATAGATTTCCTTTTACTTTTAACAAATACATAGGAATTCTAAGTACGAATAAGATAAATGTGTGGATTATTTGTATGTGACAGATATTAGTCCCATTATGGGTGTTTCATAGAACTAGAAATTCCTCTTTAAAGATTTTTTTTGGCTTCCATCACATATAATTGTTTCATTTCATCTCAGCATATGGGACTGTAATCGTTGCTTTCCAGGCAGCAGAAACAATGAGCTTTTTGATTAAGGATCCAATATGACCAATTACCACACTGTAACTAGCCATGTTGGCAGAATGTGGATGACAGAAGATCTTTAATGGCTTGTACATTGCATAACAGCACAGATGAACAAAATATGTTATCACCATATTAAAATACAGGATGCACATATTTATCACCACAAAAATGAGTTGGATCACTTGGCAGACAGCGTTGTCTTGCTAGAAAATTACAAATGTAATTTACAAGGTGACCCTTTAAAGTGTCATTTATCATGTTTGGAAAGCACCGTTTAAAAAAAACAACAACGTTGCAATAAAAAAATGCAAAATGTATTATTTTATCTGTTGTGATTGTGACTTTGCAGTGTATGTAAAATAGCATGTACTGGGATTTTTCTTTAAAATATAATCAATATTATAGAGACATTACAAGTCATATTGTAATATAATTTATATTATATATAAATATTTTAATGGTAAAATTTAAAAGTAAGCATAAGCATGAGCTTGCCAAAACACTCATTTTACACGCCCCTTATTTTTGCTATTCCCTTACGCGCCTTGTGAAAAACAAAAAAATAAGACCAGCTTTTTAATCCATGACCGCAACAAAAAGTACATCTGCAACTCTTTACGATAACTGCCTGGTTCAGTCTACCCGCCCTTGCGTTTTTTTTTAACTTACCTCAAAAGCAAGGCCAAAAGCACAGACTAGAGATGCAGGAAGAGGCATGGGAGGGGCAGAGCCTTCATTGTCTCCTTGAGGACCTTGGTACACTTCATCATACATTCCTTTTCATCTCCGCGTCCTCAGCTTCCAACGGTTTTCCGCATCGCCGCCGCTGGAACGCACGCTACGTGATCAGGGTGCACCTGCCGGCTGTGGGAATTGACCCGCTATCCTCGGTTTAGATGTCAATAGTGGGCAATTTTTTCGCTCTTCCTCAAGGTCATTGTGACCTGGAGTGAATCCATAAGAGACGAGCCTAATTACTGAGCAACAACAGGCAGTGCTGCAATAACCTAATTATTCTTGGCATATATTAGATAAAGGGGCCTATTGCTTGGCTTTCCTGCAAGGGGCCTGTTGAAAAGGAATTTGATTTCCCCAAATACTTCTCCACCAGATTGTTCCTTGTGTTAACTGGGCATTTTAAAGCAATGAAGGATACCTTCTTCTTGCAAACTCAGGAGCTCTTGGAAGTAAAGGGACAATAAACCCAAAAAATAAAAAATCTGTTAGAATTTACTGACCCTTAGGCTGACTTTTCTTCCATTGAAAGACAGATGCAAATTTTTGGTAAAGAAATTTCTGCCTGTTTATTTTTCATATAATGACACATAAGCAATATCACACTCGTAGCAGTGCAATATGGCTGTGTATCAGCACAACTGTGCCAATATACAGTCATATCGCACTGCTACGAGTGTGATATTGTGTTAATACAACACTTTGACAGCACAAGTGTGTAAATACATAAGAAACAACAACAGAGTGTTTTTAAAACCCTCTTTTGTATGGAACTACTTTCTTCTGCCACTGATTCAAATCTCAACTTGACAGTTTAACAGCTGAGCCCAGGCCTCATTACTAATTCGAAAACATCACATTAGAACCAGTAACGAAGGAATGTCAAGTTGCTTCACTGAAAGCTTATTGTATTAGTGTATTAAAAGTTCACTGTATTATTATTATGAGAGAGATGGACTGAGTGGGTGTGATTACCTGCATCTGATACAGCATTTTCAAATAGACATTATCTTTATCAACAAACTGCATATTTGAAGTCTAAACAAGTATAACATTCTGTGACAGTATTATAAAATTATACTGGATTTGAGTGTCCACTCACTGTGAGAAATGCCGCAAACAAACCGTGAAACGGTTGGAGTTCTGATATTACTAGAATATCGCACTCCTCTCAGCCAATCAGATTCAAGGATCAGAAAGAACTGTTGTGTGTATATACAGTTGAAGTCAAAAGTTTACATACACCTTGCAGAATCTGGAAAATGGTAATTATTTTACCAAAATAAAAGGGGTCATACAAAATGCATGTTATTTTTTATTTAGTACTGACCTGAATAAGATATTTGACATAAAAGACATTTACATATAGTCCACAAGAGAAAATAATAGTTGAATTTATAAAAATGACATGCGCTTGATCCTTAATACTGTGTTGTTACCTAAATGATCCACAGCATTTTTTTTTGTATAGTGATTGTGAGACTTGTTTATGAGTCCCTTGTGTGTCCTGAACAGTTGGTGTTGGGGGGTGAAAACTTTTGGAATTGAAGATCAGGGTAAATTTATCTTATTTTGTCTTCTGGGAAACATGTACAATTCTTCTGTAGCTTCCGAAGGGCAGTACTAAATGAAAAAAATATGATATTTAGGCAAAAAAAAGAAAAAGAAAAAACAACCCCATCTTCATTCTGTTCAAAAGTTTTCACCCCCCAGGTCTTAATGCATTGTTTTTCCTTTAGAAGCATCAGTGAGCATTTGAACCTTCTGTAATAGTTGCATATGCTATTGGACTATGAACTATATGAACAACAATCCAAAAAAAAAAAAAAAACCAAAAAAAAAACAGCTGCGGATCATTCAGCTAACAACACAGTATTAAGAATCAAGTGTATGTAAACTTTTGAACGGGGTCATTTTTATAAATTCAACAATCATTTTCTCGTGTGGGCTATATGTAAACGTCTTTAATGTGAAATATCTTCTTCAGGTCAGTACTAAATAAAAAATAACATCCATTTTGTATGATCCCTGTTATTTTTCTAAAATAATTAACATTTTGTAGATTCTGCAAGGTGTATGTAAACTGTTGACTTAAACTATATATGCATGGCTACTTGTGTGATGTTAGCTTGTAAGATTATAAGGTCACCATGCAAGACATCAATTTTCAGAGCTCTTAAAAGATACATGTTTTCCGCCCCAATTTGTTTAACCCCCACCAAAAGTTGACTTTTAGCTTTGGGAGATGTTTCAACGATAAAGCCGGTGTTGAGTGGATCTATGTAGTTTTATTTATGGATCTGTTTCTCGTCAGTCAGTCCTACCTCCTGAATAAGACACGTTGTGCAGTGGACAGCAAACTAATGGAAGTTTCCCTGCAGGCCATACCAGTGTGATCCTCATTGACCATGTCATGATGAATTAGCTTCAGCTATAGGCAGCTGGCTTTCTTATAATACACCTACAGGTCAGCAGCCAGAGTTCCTCGATTTGTTATGGCCACAGTAAAGAGTGAGGTCTTAGGATGCATGTCCTTTTAGTGACTCACTATCTATAAACAGACAATTAAGCTGGAATTTAGAGGACACGGTAGCTTATATTGGGATGTGCGCTGTCAGAAATAGAATCAGAGATATCACATGGGATTGTTTGTTCTCTGATTTAGATGATTAAAATGGCTGCCATTGTTTTTACGGCCATACTATCCACCTATTAAATTAGCAGTACATTTGGACAGGTCATCTTGGTAAACACCTCACTCAAGGGTACAATGGAGATGCATGACCTTTCACTTAGTGGGTTACTTGGATCCAAACTTACAACCTTTAGCCAACCTTTAGCCAAGTTTTTGTAAAACTTATTTTTTCCTGTACTGTCAGACCCACAACTTTTTTTTGAGTCTCAGCTCACCAGTTGAGAACTATATAAGTAACTGCATACCTGTGTCCTGTTCTTGTCTTTGTCAACCTGCTGTCGGAGTATGAACTGACAGAGGCTGAATTATTCTACCAGAGAGGAATGCCGCAATGTTTCTACGGAAGCGCTGGTGCAGCAAGACTTCATATTCAGTAGATCAATGTGGCGTCCAATAACATGTTGTGTTGCCTTCTGAATGCATCTTGTGTCTGCATTGCTATGTGTGTATGTGTATGCGCGCATGCATATTGTGCATACTGGTGTGAGGGAGTGTGGTGTTGAACAGCAAAGGCTGATCATGGTGTTTGAGCTTGTAGCCGCTGATGCATGAAATGGAACTCAGACAAGCAGTCTGCTTAAGCCTGTCCCCATGTCCTCCTCCAGATACCTACAACACTCCATTGATTTTCAGCAAGAGATGGAAGTGGGGGTAGAGGTAAAGCTGGCCTTGAGTTTGTAAGTCCTGTAATTCAGACACAGACATGTTTACAGTCCAGAAAATGGCACACAAATTCTCTAATTAAGAGCTTAATAAAGGAACCAAGCAGGTTACAAAGGATCAGCTGTGATAAATTGGACAACTTTTTAAAAAAAGTCTATTTATTAAACACACACTGTTATTTAAAGCAAATAGAAATTCCTTTAAAAATATTCAGTATATTTCAGTTTATTTGTAAATGTGGGTAATTTGTAATATATATCAGAGGTCACGTTAACCGAAAATTGTCTGAATTTTTTTTTTATCAGTGACGGAAAAATCTGAAAGCCGCCCGTCATTTTGACAGATTACACTGAGGGTGATCTATTGTAAAATTGTAGCTGTAATTCCCACCGCTGTTCAGTTGGTGGTGAGTGCACTCCAGTCTGGCAGCAGAGCGCTGGATCCAGAACAAAAATGAATCTGTCATGAATGTTTTCCTATGAGTTTGATTACGCACAGGCGTGTACACAGAAGCTACAACGGTCTATCACACCACATTAAAGAGTGCCAAAAAGGTATTTATTACTTTAATTTCCTAATGAAATGGACAGAATTTGAAATTTGTTTCATATCAAAAGTAACACAAAGCCTATAGCCTATTGCTGTTTATTGGAAGGAAGACTATGTACAGCACTATGTACTGTTGATTCATCAACTGAAAACAACATAGACCAAGAGATCGATTGAGATTTCAGAATTGCTATTGGCTCATTAAAATCAGAATCTATTAATATCAAGAAATCAATTTATTTTTTATTTTTTTGTTTACCCAGCCATAGCGTACTTTGTTGTTTTTAAACACTGAGCTGTCGTCCTGTAGGTTCATGATTAAAAATGAAAATGTGAACAAAAATAAAAGCAATTGAATGTGTTATTCTAATTAAATATGAAAATTAAAATGATGGGGGGTAATAGATTATGACAGAATTTTTACGACCCTGTCCATCTGACAATTTTAAAGACTAGCGCAACCTCTGATATATATACACTGTGTATATATATGGTAATAGAATAGAAGTAGCGTATAGAAACTGATTTGAATTTTCACCTTTTTAAAGTAAATTGAAAGTATATATTACATATGTCACATTCTTCTACAGTGTGTGTGTTGCGTGTGTGTGTGTGTGTGTGTGTGTGTGTGTGTGTGTGTATGTGTGCACCTGGTATTCATCACGTTATGGGGACCAAATGTCCCCACAAGGATAGTAATACCAGTAAATTTTGACCTTGTGGGGACATTTGTGAGGTCCCCATGAGGAAACAGGCTTATAAATCATGCAGAATGAGTTTTTTTGAGAAAGTAAAAGTGTGCACAGTCTCCTGTGAGGGCTAGGTTTAGGTGTAGGGTAGGTGTAGGGCGATAGAAAATACGGTCTGTACAGTATAAAAACCATTACGCCTATGGAATGTCCCCATAAAACATGTAAACACAACGTGTGTGTGTGTGTGTGTGTGTGTATGTGTGTATATATACAAACACTATATATATGCAATATATATGTAGCGTATATATTTTATGATGTAAAAGAATTGTAAAATATATAATACGATGTAAAATATATGTACAATATCATTGAAAGTGAAATTTTTATATATTCTATAGATTTTTTTACATTTTTTTTTAAGTAATTTGAAAAAAATTTTCCCTTTTAATTATAGTGTACATATATGTACATATATTAAATTCTTTTACAGTGTGTGTATGTGTATTACACTACAATTTTCACTTTCAATTATAGAATTATAGTATACATACAATTATATTTTTATATATATATATATATATATATATACATACATGTATATACATATAAATATATACACTTAAATAATTTTATATTTTATATATGTACAATATAACTGAGAGTAAAAGCAAAATATATTTTTTTTTCGTTGCAATATATATACATATAACATGTTTATATATTATTTGTTCACTTTTTTTTAAGTAATTGTCAAAGAAATTTAAAAATTATATATTAACAATTTTCCCTTTCAATTATATTGTACATATATGTAAAATTATTTTACTGTGTGTGTGTGTGTGTGTGTGTGTGTGCGCATAGAATATACAGTGATTATGGAATATAAATATTAAAATAGATACTGCACAAACTTTTACATCTTTGGTTGATTTGATTGCTTCTATATAAAGTAAAACCATCATTAAATAAATGCAGATTTCTTTCTGCGGTGTAATAAACCCAGGACATGCCAAATTAAAGGTTGTTAATTAAGAAACTAGGTCAACACTAGTTTAGCATAATATAATAATGTTGGTTAATGTTATTAATCAAAGTTAATATGCAGTGTTTCCAGGAAAATCTGGTATTTTCATACTAGGGGGTCTAAGGGTTGGCTCGGAGTCTTGAAGGAGCTCCCTGGGACGAAAAAACGTTGACAACTACTATATTAAACCATAATCCTCATAATTCTTTTATACTTCTGGTACTTCATATTGCTCTGTCACTCTATCTGCAACTAAAAACAGACTTGTTTATGTGTATGGATGTGTTGTGTAATTGCTTGCTACCCAAAATAACAGAAAAACAACTCTGTGCAACCAAAATAGGTGAAAAAGGCTAAAGCCCTTGGGATTCTGGGATCTGTCTTCTGACCTCCAAAAGCGAAGTAGCAAGTTAATGAACACCCATTACAACAAATCACACATGGGCTTGGAATGCTAATCGGCTCTTAATTGCAAACCCGCTACCAATGGAAAATGCACACCTCTGCAAATGGCAGATGCTTGATCCTGATCAATAGCAGGCATGCGACTATCAATTGCAAAATCAATACTGTTGTATTTGGTTCTCCAATCTTCTGTCTTGTTGGAAATAAGGGCTCTAACAGAGTGGCCAAGGATAACGAGCTTGACCACTGAGACCTTTGTCTTTATCTATCAATGGGTCAATCCTCAAGTCTCCAGTGACCTGAGGCCGGTGCGGTTCTTCACCACATTGTCATTTAGACCTATTGTGTATGTCTTTTTTCATTGCTTATAGGGTTAGTGCAACTAAAAACACAAATTTACTCACCCTCTTGTGGTTCCAAACCTGTATGCATTTCTTTCTTCTGTTAAACACAAGAGAAGAATGACTCAACTGTCTTTTGTCCATAAAGTCAACTAATGACAAGACAGTGAGTAAATGATGACAGAATTGTCATTTTTTTTGGTGAACTGTCCCTTTAAGATGTCTTGTGACTTCAACGCAAGCGTCATAAATACCTGAAGGCCTACATTGTCTTATTATTTGGCAGAACACCGAAAAGGCTAGATATTTACTGCTCTGTGTTAATAAGGAATATTTAATGAGACAACACAGGTCGTAAACCAAGCAAATATTCATTTCTGAGTGCTGTCAAACACCAGAAGTGCTCCCTCTTTCCCCATATTTCACATAAGCCTATCTATTAAACGACTTTCAATGCACCAATTTGTCTTTGGCAGATGAATGTCCTTGTTGGCACAAGATTGCCTCAGTCCCTGTTTTAGCCAGTAAATGCCATCTGTGATTGACAGAGAGATACGAGCCAAGAGAACATGCCTGGGCAAATGGTGTCCACTAAATGCTAAAGCAACATGGATTATGGTTTGATTTGTTGAAGGATGATGTTTACTGAGGATTTCACATCAATTCTCTGACAGTACTAATGTTCAACTAATGTTTTAAACCCCTAGAGGAGGGAATGGACTTTTCATCTGAACTTTGAGCTTTAATGCTACGTGAGAACTTTGAAAGCATCGCAGTTCAGGTCACACTTTTTGCTGGGATTCATAGTTCAGAATGATGCAATGATTCGACATTAGACCCTGTTAAATCTTTTAATGAGGGCAAACAGGTTAGAGCGTAAATATCTAATGGTTTGGTTCTTTTTTAAATAGCCAGTTGCTTTAGAAATAAAGCCATGCCCCAAGATTTGATACTTGCAAATGATTTTTCTATTTTTTTTTTTCTAATCTCTTCTTTATTCACTGGACAAAAAAAAAAAAATATATATATATATATATATATTTAAATTAAAATATATATATAAATTATTAATATATATAGAAAATTACCCCAGAATATTTACTCACCCTCAAGCCATCCTGGGTGTATATGACTTTTTTCTATCAGACGAATACAATCTGAAGTATATTAAAAATGTCCTGGCTCTTCCAAGCTTTATAATGGCAGTGAATGGGTGTTGAGATTTTAAAGTCTAATAAAGCGCATCCATCCTTCATAAAAAGTAATCCACACAATTCCCGGGAAGTAATAAAGGCCTTTAATAATTTCTGTAATTTCTTCATAAAAATGATACTAGCTCCAAGCTTTTGAATGGTATAGTGTATAATGTTACAAAAGCTTTTTATTTGAGATAAATGCTGACCTTTGGATCTTTCTATTCATCAAACAGATCCTGAAAAATATTAAAAAACTGATAACAATAATAATAAAAAATGTTTCTTGAACAGAAAAACAAGCATATTAGAATTTCTGAAGGATCATGTGACACTGAAGACTAGAGTAATGATGCTGAAAATATGACATTTTTAAATATATTCAAATAGAAAGCAGTTATTTTAAATAGCAAAACTATTTCAAAATTGTAATGTTTTTGCTGTTCTTCGGATCAAATAAATGCAGGCTTGGTGTGCATAAGAGACTTTAAAAAACATTAAAAAAAATCTTACTGTTCAAAAACGTTTGACTGGTAGTGTATATCAAAATCCTCCAACATTTTTCTTTCCAAATCCTCATTTAGTACTTCTAATTAATGACCGGTATTTTGTTTTGCTCTCTCCTCTGCACTTCCACGTTCGTCACTTTTCACCAGAGCTGATATGATATTTTTCTCACACAAACACATTTATTCAACTCAGAAGGCCTTTATTAACCTCCCAGAGCCGTGTGGAGCACTTTTTATGATGGATAGATGCACTTTATTGGACTTCAAAATCTCAACACCCATTCACTGCCATTATAAAGCTTAGAAAAGCCAGGACATTTTTTAATATAACTCCGACTGGATTCATCTGAAGGAAGGAAGTCACATACACCTAGAATGGCTTGAGGGTGAGTAAATCATAAGGTAATTTTAATTTTTAGGTGAACTAGCACTTTTAATGATTTTTTTAAATTACTTATAATAAACCTGCATCGAGAGAGTATATTATTCGACAATGATGTGTAAACACCTGTGAGTACAATATGGGCCATCAATATTTTTGATCTGAAGATAAAACTCCAATATTTTGCGTAGTGAACCTCAAATCAACCTCAAAGCTGACTGACTAACAAGGCCTGTTTAGCTGATAAAGCATGGTCAAGGTTTCAAAACCGAAACGCAGAAGTTGCTTTGACTAAAAGCGGCTGCTAAATGCATAAACATAAAACTCACAAACCGTAATTTTGATACCATGGAGCCTTGACTTGCTTTCCTACTAGCTTACATGTGTAGCAGGTGTATGAATACATAAATACTCTAAAAACGCTGGCGACTTGTGAAGAGAATTAAAAAAGTGAGCCAGCTTTCACAAGGCTTCTTTCACCTTGAGCACAAAGTTATTTTCAGAGAATAATAACGAAGGGCGTCGTAGATAAGGAGCTCGGCGGACAAGGACAAGTGAAAATCATGCCGTGCAAATGCTCCGCAATTGCGGAGGCCCTTTTGAGAGATCACCGGTGGTTTAAATTGCAAAGATGAGCGTCAAAATGGATGAGGCGTCTTCAGGCTCTCTGGCGCTCGCCTTTGCGATTTGCAGTAATTACTCATTGAATGGGGGACATCAAGAAGCTGCTGACGCCGTCTCGTTTTTCAGCAATAACAGAGCGCTTTTCACATCGCTCTGCGTCACAATCATTCAGTCACCTGGAAATGCGTGTCCCTCACCGCACAACAAGGCACGCTAGCAAAGTTTTCACGTGCTTCTGCTGTGTATTGATCAATGTGGAGGAGGAACGGAACATAATACGACATGACCTCTGTTGACATTATAATGTTGCATTATTTGGTAATAGTGAGGAAAGTGATGACAGCTTAAAAAAGGCCGCTGCATGAGTATAATAGCTGACCCGTGTACATTTTGCATAGACAAAGATAAGGAGATAGAAAACCCCACGAGGGCCGAGGGAGACAAAGAGAGCGAGCGAGAGAAGTGTGGGAGTGGAGCAGGAGAAAAGAGAGCGAGAGGGAGAGAGTGTGGTCTGATAATGGAGGGCAGGGGAAGGTTGCTGACCTGCAGATCATTCTAGGGGTTGTGTTACAGAGGCAGGACAAGGTCAGCCTCCTTAGTTTACCACTGTGGTTTCATCATCTGTGTTTTATTTAGTATCACAAACAAATTCGGAGATACCCTTAAATAGACATTACCGAGCATCCGACCCAAATGGCATTATTTCTTTTCTCTGCGAAGAAAGGCAAAGCTGTGGGGATGTGGGCAAAAAAATGAGTGCAACAAAAAAAACAGCTAAATTACATAATATAAATAACATATATACAATTATATAAAAGGTGACATTTTTATTTATTGTACATAAAGATTTTAGATAGTATTTTTATAGCCCTGTGGGTTTTTTTTTATTGTCATGAAATGAAATTCAGTCAAGTTCAAATCAAATAAAATCCTACATTTTTAGGTAATATTGCAGTATTTATTAGACATGATTTGTCCATGCACATCAGTCCTTTTTGATTTATTGATTTATTATTGATTTATTATTATTTAATTAATAATTAAATTAATAATAATTTTTTTTTTAATGTTTTAAATTATTATTATTTTTTGATCGAGTTACGTTTTTTTTTTTTTTATTTAAAACATTTTATAATACAGAAGACAAGGCAGTCTCAAATTTATTTTTACTTAGTTTTTTAGTCCTTATATTTAAAATCCTTTTGTTTAAAAAAAAAATGCATATATATAGTTACGTCCAAGTTACGTTTTATTTTATTACATATATATTTTATTACTTATAAGTATATACACACACACACCCCACACTCAAAAGACAAGACAATCTCAAATGTATTAATTTATTACTTATTTTTTATATATTTAAATCATTATTTTTGTTAAAAAAAAAAACATTACATTCCTGATCGAGTTACTTTTTTATTTATTACTAATATTACTAATATATATATATATATATATATATATATAATTAAAAAATATCTAGAAATATATACATATGTTTTAAAAATCTATAATATACATCACAATACAGAACACAAGACAGTCTCAAATTTATTTAGATTTATATTTTTCAATTATTTAAATTTAAAATCATTTTGTTAAAAAAATGCAAATCAAGTCCAATCCTTCATTTATCAATATGAGGTGTGTATGTGTATATATATATATATATACAGAAGACAAGACAATCTCAAATTTGAAATTTAATTTTTTTCTTTCATTTTGTTATATGATGGTCACGTTAAAACTGTCATGGATCAAGGATAAAGGAGCAAAACAGTTTATTACAAAAATGACTAGAATGTCATTTTCATCACAAAATGTTATCAAACACAATAAATCATTTAAAAAATTAAGGGTTAGGGGAAAGAAAATCGCAGAATTATCTGTTCTATATTGTAGTAGTCAAAATAAATAAACTCTCTAGTCAGAGTGTGAAAAATGTGCTGCAAGGGAATTTATTTTCTAAAAGCCCACAGGCCCATAAGATGAAGAAACACCAGTTTCTAATTTCATCATTGTTGTTTTCAGGATTTCTAATCTAATCTTATTGTTTCATAATTGGAATCAGTTGGACTCAAGATATCTCCTTCCATTATTTCCAGCTCATAAAGCAACTTTATGAAGCTTGTCCCTTTCACTCAAGACCATTTTCATTCACACACATACACTGGCACGATTTCCCAGGTGCCCACAAGCTCTCAAGTCACAAACCCCCTATTCCCCACAAAACAAAATCTTCTTATGCTGAATCATCAGCAGCGCTGCCCTTAACACTGAGAATCCCAGACAGCCCTGTGTTCTTTTGTAAGCCGTGTCAGTATCACCACAGTGACTTGCTAGCAGTGGGCAGGGGGTCATTGGCAGTTAACCTTTGGACCTGTAATAGAGAGTAATGGGATTTTAGTTATGAATGGTGGGGCCTGTCCCGTATGCCAGGGCACGGGAGCTCTCTGTGCCCCAGACTGCCTCCCGCTGTTCTGGTAATGAGTAATCAGGGCAACAGCATGTCAATAGCTTGCCGTGAACTGGACTGACCCTGCTTGCGTTTTTTTTTTTTTCCCCCTGGTAGCTCAGCAGCAAGAGCTGGTAAGCGGCTTGACCACCCACCCCCATCCCTCAAACATGGCCCACTTTGGTGTTCTGTGTATATATTTGTCTTAAAAACATGATGCAAGGCACTGAAAACACAGCGAGATTTGATACAACAACTTAAGATGTCTGACGGATATCCAACTATATATATGTATGCGTATACATATATATGTAGTGATTATCCATAAATTTCCATTTTAAAAAATCGATAATTTGCATGATTTTATTTATTTCAGTCCCAAATATATATATATATATATGTGTGTGTGTATTTTTTCTTGATCATTTCTTATTTTTCTTTTTTCTTATGTCTAAGTCATAAATAAATTATTTTTCATTTAAATGTATTCAAATTTATTATTATTCAAAATTATTGATTTGATTCAATGTCCAAAATTGGAAAACAAATATAACAAATACAGCATATTAATACTGATTTATGAATAATCACTATATATATATATATATATATATATTATTCATAAATTAAATAAATATTCATATAATAATTAATTGCAAATTTCAAGTTTTTTATTTAAATTACATTTAAATTACAATTAAAAAAAATCGTAATTTCTTTCTTTTAGTCCCAAAAAAAAAAATATATATATATATATTTTTATTTATCATTTCTTATTTTTCTTTTTTCTTATGTCTAAGTCATATTTAACCCTTTAACTGTCACTCCCATTTTTTAAAACAGACATAAAAATGCAGACTTCAATTTTTATAATTCATAAATGAAACTACACGGTGACAGTTAAACGGTTAAGTAAATTATTTTTCATTTAAATTAAAATTCAATTATTCTAAATTATTGATTTGATTTAATGTCTAAAATTGGAAAACAAATACAACAAATATATAATCTCTCTCTCTCTCTCTCTCTCTCTATATATATATATATATTACAAATCTTATTATATATATATATATATATATATATATATATAATTTATTTTTTATATAATATCACAGCTTTGTGCTTTGTGTACTAAAATGACATGACAAAAGGAATCTCTGATTTCCGATCTGTGGTGAAGGACAGAGGGTGAAGTCCTAGAAAACAGTGTGAGAAAGCAAAAAACAACATTGCTGGGTAAATTCCACCAAGGTGCCCTCCCCGTCCTCTCTGTTAGTCCTCTCCCTCCTTTGATTTTTTGGCTCACTGAAAGAGAAAATGATGTAGGAGAAGACTGCATTGGCCACAGCTGGATAATTCTTCTCTTTGCCCTAATTAAAGATCCTTTCTGTAATTATGCTGGTTGCTTCGGAGTGGGAAGGGCCTGGGCAGGATCCAGTTTATTAACCAGGGACTCTGGCAATCTAAGAGGGATCATAAAAATCAGAACGACGAAACTTCTAATGCACATAATCGAGAAGTCGCTTTGATCTCTTAGGAAGTTTGACATAAAAAACATAGTCTGTTCTTGCATTCTGTTCATAGAACATGCTTTGCATCTTAAACATAATGAATGTTACGTTATACTTGAGTAGGCATTAGTCAAACTAGCATAAGATTACAATGACTTCACAATCTACAAAAGAGCTCTAAGCAGGTCTGACAGACGAATAAAACCAGCACGGCTTCAAAAAGGGTTACATTTCATTGAACCCTCCGACGCTGGGGACCAACTTGAAGTCTTTCCTCTAAGAATAGATAGCCTTACTCAAAAGCACAATGCATTGACTCAGAATAGTCTTCGCGATTACAGGCCAGGGCCCTGGTAAATGAGTTCAAGCCCAGGCCCTTGAGACAATGCACGTAACGGCCTTGTGCTCCACTTCCAGACAGTCCTTGATGATTTCCCTGTTTTTTTTTTGTTTCTTTTCTTTTTTTTTGAAGAGACCTTCTCTTGCTATCTGATATTCTAATGAGGGAAAGGCATAGCAAAGTGCTCCACCCCAACCACCCGTGGAACGAGCCAGGAGGATTACTCCAAGAGCACAAAGTAGGTCAACAAGATGTGAAAACAAAGCATGCGAGGAGAATGAATGGCACGCCACAAAAGAGCGAGCAGGTCTGACACATCGCCGCAGCGCTTTGGCGGGGCTCCACTCCCCCTCAGCACACATCCACCACGACACATGTGGATCAGCGCCTGACCTGCTTCTCAGCTCCCGTCTGCGTGAGCGTCGTAGACGGACAATTCTGACATGTTTTTGAAAGAATATAGGACATGCCAGAAAAAGAAACTCATTAAAAAATAATAACAAAAAGATGAGCCAACTGTGGTAGTAATCTTTGGGACGCAAAGCCTACGTCATTTGCATTTTGTGTTGTTGACTAGTAAGTTGCCTTTTAGGTTTTTAGGGCATATATTAAATCAGAACTGTCAACTTAATGCGTTAATTATATTAATTTAATAGGCAATCAATATAATTATGGTTCACCTTTTGAACTTTTTGCATATCTATTTTTGTTTTGTTGATTCACATTATTTTCTATTGTTTTTATTGATATTGTCCACCTTTTTTTTAATCAGTAGCAGACACTAAAGTAAAGATCATTTTAATTCTGGGCGTTGTACCCATTCAAACAGTAAATTGGTTTGAATTACTTAAATGGTGTAAGTTTTCAAAGTAATGGTATACCTGTAAGTACATAGACAGTGTCCTGAATTGGGAAGAGATCGGTGTTACCTGCATACACGTCTGAGTAATGGTTAGAGAACTTTTAGAACTATTAATAACACATGAATAATTTTTTAAATGGGCAAATGAACCAACTGTAAACAACCTTTAACAGAAGCCAGAGATGCTGAAGATGAACACAAAGAGGTGAAAATACTGTAGCAGGCAAAGCAAACTCACCCTTCACCATGCGCATAATATTGGAAGAAATATCTGAATTGTATCTCTGAGGAGAACTGACTGCCTTCAGAAAAGTTTAGATGGTATTTTCTTTGCATCTCACCTTCATATAATACATATTAATATAGTATTTAAAAGCATAGCTTTTGTAGCCCCGCCCCTTTGTAGCACTGCATTTGTTGTCTTCTGTATTTCGGTTGTATGATCTCTTGGATTTATGAATGAACCTCTCGTTTTCCTGGTCTAATGCTATTTAAGACATTTGATTTAAATATTACAATGCTCAAGATAGCTTTTGTTAACTCTACAATACATAAATCCACTTAACTAGCTAAATGACTCGACAGCGATGTCATAAGAAATACAGCACAAACGGAAGTTCAAAGACAATATTCTAAAGTTACTGACGCGTTTGTTTCTCAGGAGAATAAGGTCAGTAGTAGTGATGGGTCGTTCTTGAATGATTCGTTCATTTTGAACAAATCTTTAATGTGACTCGCGAAGAACGAGTCGTCTCGGGGAGTGATTCGTTCAGTCGCGCATGCGCAACATCCTATTAGGTTCTGTACTGGAATTAGTTCACCTGTTTCGAGTCTTCGGGTTTTTGAAATCGTTCGTTCATCTTATGGGGCTGTCACGTGATGAACGAACGACTCAAACCCAAAAACTTATCAGACAGGAGGTGAGGTGAGCTAATCATAGACTAAAGACCCGGGTAAAAATTGAATTATTCTTTTCTGTTTCTTATAGCATTATAGGTTTGTCTTGTTTGTAGTGTGATCAACGTTTGTGTACGCAGAAGATGTGTTAGGGAGGTAACACGTAACATTTGAATTATATTTTGCTAAAATGAACGAAATGACTCGAAAAAAGATTCGTTCATTTTGCTGAACGAGACTCAAAGGACCGAGTCGGTGAAATGATCCGATCAAAATGATCAATAGTTGCAGTTCCATAAGCACCACCTGCTGTCAGAGGGTGAATTTGCGTCTCATTCAGCCTTTCTGTTGTTTTTGTTTCATGCACAGGTGTTTTATGCAGCATAATTTCAAAAAGCTAAAGTCATTCTGTTTTTGCTTTAAATTTCGAAATTATACTAGTCTAATTTACATCAAAAACTGCCTCATACTACATTTTACACTTTTACAGATTTTTTTTTTTCTTTTTTTTTGGGGGGATCATGATTAAAATACTAACCGTGAGACTGGCAGAATCCTAAAAAAAAACCCTCTGTGATACAGCTTTTTGATCAAACCGCCCAGATCATATTTTTTACTTTACATTTCTGCCATATGTACATCAACTTGACATAGTCACCACTGATAAGCTACTGCTAAATACATTTTAGAAACTTACGTTTTCTTATTTTTTATCAAGAAAAGTGCTATACAAATAAACTAGAATTAAATTGAATTGTATCAAACATGAACGCCACCACATTTATGATTGTCATGATTATTATCCACCAAGTCAAAAGTATGAATGTGAAACTTTTGGTGCATTCAAGTCTTCCTGGGAAGCCAGCAGGAGGCGCTCTTGGAGTGGCAGAAAAAGCAGTTTCCCCACTAACGGCTGTAAACAAAGCAGCACTGTTCTCACAAGCGTTACTTCATACTACAGCTATTATCCACATTTTTCCTGCGTTTCCTCCATGATTGATTCTAACTTTCATTTGGGTGCTTTCATGTTCCCATCTACATAGAAATCCATGTTAAAAAAAATTGACTGAATTAAAACTTTTTCAGTATCCACCTTTTTCCTGAGCAACCAATGTACGACACCATGAAGAATTTTAACTTCCGTTTGGGTGCTTTCGTGTTCTGGTCTCCATAGAAATCCATGTTAAAACGGGGTAAAAACTTTTTCAATATAACTACATATAAAAATGTGCGCTGGTTTAACATTATATCTTCAGCTCGGAAAATATTATAACATGACTAGAAACACCAGAGACATAAACGATGAAATGAAAATTACATTGAAGCTGTTCTGAAGACAGTCGGTTCCCTTCAAAGATACGTTCATATAAAAACACCTGTGCAGAATTTTGATTATAAAACGTGCTGCTCATGTTTTTTCAACAAAGTCAAAATCTATTTGTGGCGGTCAGTGTTGATATTGTGGCGGGCTGCCACAAATAAATTAATGTATAGGAAACACCTCTATAATT
The DNA here is from genome assembly GCA_012976165.1 of Labeo catla. NCBI lineage: Eukaryota > Metazoa > Chordata > Actinopteri > Cypriniformes > Cyprinidae > Labeo > Labeo catla. The sequence goes on from VONZ01000380.1 coordinate 51,500, forward strand.
ATGCTAGAATGTAAAACGATTTGATTTACAGTACCTTCATTTGAATAAAAGTATAAACAAAAAAACACCTAATTCCTTTATTTATAATTTTATCCACCTTATTTTAAAGAGCAGGTGCGGCCATTTTTAAATTTTATAGGTTTGGCTTCTGGTCTCATCCGCATCCAGCTATTTTTAGCTGCACAGAACAGCTCGCTTTGCTGCTTGATACTGCAGATTGGTGTGTCTTACCATATTATATTAATGTATTACGTATTAACAGTTTTACCGTTTACTGCACTTGTTATTCTTCTAGTTATTTCCCTATAGCTGCTAATGAACTGTAAATCTTGCCCATAGTTTTACTTCTGCGTTTAGGAATAAGGTGGATAGAATAAGGTAAAGGTACATCAGCATCTAAATATGAACGCACCATACTACTAAAATCATTGCTACACAATAATAATGTAATGTTTTGAGCATATAATTTAAGTAATTTGACATTGATATTTACTAACATATTAAATATTAACCGGCTGACAGGCCTAATTGGGTAATGCTTATCAGACATTTGAGCCAAAAACATTCAATGCCGCAAAGCCCTTTAACATTGTTATAAGAACTGACTATAGACTCAGTGAAAGGCTAGGAGTGAATAGCAAGATCTGGGATGTTCGCCGGTGACATTTACCCAGCGTTAAATCACACAAAGGGCTAAGATGACCCTCCACCTGATGACTTAGCAGCCCTGGCTCTGAGCACCTCACCCTGCGGTTCTATTCAGCTCGAATCCTCATTCGGTCGGCTTTCCTTTAGCCTGTACCCTAAATGGAAGGAGCGCACAATGAGAAATGAGATACTTGCCCCATTCAATGTGATCTGTGGATTATAATGTGAGATCCTTCACATGGAGGAGACAGTCCCCCAAGGCAAAATAAATGTGGGACCTCAGCACATTGATAAGAGGTATGCTCATGTAGAGATTAACATAAGCAATTTGTCATGGAAAAGTCCAGCTTTTGATAGGGTTACCCCATTCAAATGTGGGATTATCACATGCCTTCCTTGGGACAAAGGAGAAATATTAACCATTTGTGCCATCCGAGATTCAAGGGAGATTTACTCAAATGACACTTTATTGCTAGGAGGAGTCAAAGCATCTTTTCAAAACGGAATGGAATACAATTCATATATTCAACACCAACGTTTTTTAAAAATGCATTTCGGATTTCGTAGGTTGACTATTCAGTGCATGGCAAACCCTTTAGATTCCCCAAAGCTAGGTCAGTGATTTTCCATGCTTAAGCGTTCGGATAAAAAGGGAACAAGGCCAATGAGAATTGGAAGTCCCTTTGGGAAAAATTGGGAGACTGTACATGGGTAAGATGTGAACTGTGGTGATGCCACACATGGCTGCACAATGTGCACACAGTGAGGCCTTTCCTCTGTGAAAAGCCAAGTCTTCCGCCCCCGCTCTCCGTTCTGCCACACAAGCGCAGAAAGCCACAGTGTGTCACAACCCTGCACATAATACACTCGTGGGGTTATTTCCTTTTTTCTCAATCTCTTTCTCCTCCGCTTCCCTCTTGAGATACCTTAGATCTTTGACCACACTGCCGGCCATGAATGCAGCTAACCTCTGCCGCATCTCGCCGTATCTCGCCGTAGACTTGTAAACATCTGATTATTGTTCTCTGTTATGAATAATAAATGTTTTCTATGAGATATTATTTGATAAGTTCTCTTTTACACAAAGAACAAACAACATAATGGTTCCCCATCCACCGAGACCTCAATGGTAGGACGTTTGTCTTTTATTTTCACTGCTGCTTCTTTGGACACTGAAACCGTGCCAGATCTTAAGCAGCCATAATAGCAACCTTACTTTCACTGAAATGTAGTGCCGTATATGTGGGCCGCATGCATAAACAGCAGTTATTGATCTGCATCGCTCAGGGAAATAACGAGGGTTACATTATGATACAAGGCCTAAATCCACAGAGTGTCTCACCTTAAACAAGCATGCGTCCAAAAGCCACAACGCTTCCCCTGGCCAACTCATTACAAGATGGCAAAACCAACTAAAAGCCACTGTCTAAGTATTATGTCCCATTAACCAACTAGTAAGGATATTGATGTTCTCTAAATAGAAAACAAATAATTGACACTTTAATGGACAGGAAATGCTCTAGTATATATGGACACCAACCACAGGCTAAAACAAGCAATTAACCCCTCTGAGTAATCTGAATGCCTTGCCAAATTAGTTGCAAATGCAACACCCTTACACTTAAAAGTGAACAAGAAGAAATAGTAGAGAGTTGCCACACTTTTTACTCCACTGAATATTTCTCAGGGGTAGATTTAGAAATGTAAATACAATATATGCACAGTTGACATAAAAATGAAGATTCTTTCAAATAATTACTCACCTTCATGTTGTTCCAAACCCGTAAGACCACAAATTAAGATATTTTTGATGAAATCCAAGAGCTTTCTGACCCTATACATAGACATTCAAGGTCCAGAAAGGTAGCAAGAGATGAGTCCATGTGACATCAGTGGTTCAACCTTTATTTTATGAAGTTATGAGAATACTTTTTGTGCGCAAAGAAAACAAAAATAACAACTTTATTCAACAATTTGTTCTCTTCCGTTGTTGTCATAGTACTGTTGTGAAGGCATGCCGAGGACTGACACGAAAGAGAAAATGTGTTGAATAAAGTCATTATTTTTGTTTTCTTTGCGCACAAAAAATATTCTTGTAGCTTGATTAAATTAAGGTTGAACCACTGATGTCACATAGACTATTTTAACAACGTCCTTGCTACCTTTCTGGGCCTTCAACATGGTAGTTGCGTTGCTGTCTATTGCAGGGTCAAAAAGCTCTTGAATTTCATCGAAAATATCTTAATTTGTGTTCCGAAGATGAACGACCATCTTACGGGTTTGAAATGACAAGATGGTAAGTAATTAATGACACAATTTTCAGTTTTGGGTGAACTATCCCTTTAAAGTCATGACTACAATAAAGTTATTACACATTTACGTCATTATTAACCATAAAAACAAGTTGATTAATAGCCAAGTAACTACATGGGGTAAGTTGTCACATTAAACAGATTTTTCTGCAATAATTTAAATGATTAAATAATAATGAAAAACAAAATTATTCTTGAAAAATAAAGAGACATTTGTGTATGTGGCAGACATTTTTATCCAAAGCAACTTCCATTGTAGCGGTGGGGGAAATATCGATTCACATTTGAATCGCGATTCAGTCTTCTGGCGATTCGCATCAGTTCACAAATTTCAAAAATTGATTTTCTAGTTAACATGATAATAATAGCTTAGCCTAATAACATGATGTGGTCAGAACAAAACAGCAACAACAATGGATGAAAAACAATTACATCCTGCCTCATTTTTAGCCAGGGCAAGTATATTATACTTTAGTTTTTATGGGAAGTAGGGGTGCGCCCCAATCCGTATTCACAAATGCATACAAAACGAACTACGTTCTATGCAGCCACTAAACACGGTTAGCTGCCTGCTAGCGGTTGCCTGTTACATTACATTATATAAAATTTCAATTACCACATAAACAGAGTAATGAGAGATGACTGATAGGACGATAGCGAATGATTTGCAGATCCTGAGCACCACTGACAAACATCTATTCTTGTAAAATGTGTGGTAAGTACTGCCGCTCCGTGTATACACAGAGTACGTGCGATCAAAGACCATAGAAATTGGTGCGATCGTAAATCTCAAAAGTGAAAGCAAAATGCGAGCATATTAATAACGGCTCCCTGATGCGCGCAATTTACATATACAGTATAATTACCCAACGACAATTGTGAGAGGGGTTCCGTAGTACATGTCATTCCCTTTCCGAACACGGTATTTGGGCACATCCCTAATGGGAAGTGTAAAATGTTTGTGATTTATGAGGAAGATAATAGTTATTAGGAAACACTGATTTCTTGGACTACCCATATAGACTAGTGTGTTTTTGTATCAAAATACTGGTGCATTTGATGTCAATTTTGCACAAAAAAATATGATGAAAAACTAAACTGATTTTTAATTAAATTGCAACCCCAAGAATCGTTATGAATCGAATCGTCGGGTACCTAAAGATTCCGACCTCTATTCCATTGCATTCAAGATATACATTTTATCAGATCTTGCTTTTCCTGGGAATCAAACCAATGACGTTAGTGTTGCTAGCACCATCCTCTACTATTTGTGCTACAGGAAGGCCAAGTTTTTGAAGCCAACATATAAAACCACTGCTAGACAAAACAAACATTTGTGTAACTGGACTTTTGACTTTAATCTTTCTAGCAGACATTGCGACAACTAGCCAGACTTTCCCCTATGCACCCTCAAAACTTTAGCCTTGGTTTGACCCAGTTCTAGTTAATTAAAAAAAAAAAGCTTAGCATGACAAACAATCTGTGACAGACACCAACAGGCTGCTGAATAACTTTTTGACAGCTTCACTGAATTGTTTTTTACAGTTATGCGCCAAGACCTTTGAACATATCGCTTGAGGAAATGTACATTGTCATATGAAGATAAAGTGACAGAACCTCATCATCAGCATTTCAACATAACCCCAGACTTGCAGCTTGGTTGTGGGCATCAATTAACACAAGTTATCACATCGCAGTTAAATTAAATTCAATTTTGTCAGCTACTACAGTCATATTTATATATCTATGCAGCTGCATATGTAGTCAGCGTTCATCTCCACAATGCCTATTTTCAGAGACAGTGTCAATATTGTGTTAAACAGTAATTTTCCTCTCAATGAAGGCCTCTTTGGCAAGACCAGCAACCTTTGTATTTGAGTCCAAAGGGGAGACGGCAGTTTGTGCTTCTCACCCCATATCCTTGTTTGCACCTGCCTGCCCAGGGAGCCTTTGCTCTTCCTGGTCATTGAAGGTTCAAGGGAAATCAGAGGAATCAAAGGTCATTGTCTCCTGGCAGACCTAATGTTTCCCTTTGTGACCGTCACATGCTGAGGCCAAAGTCTCTTTGTTTTTGCCTCTGCTCTCTGGTCTGGGATCAGTGCTTGAACTGATGTTTCTAGAATCAAACAGAGGAAATGGATGTGTTATTTAATCCCATATTATACTTTAAAGAAAGCGTACTTGCTTGATTTTGATTTTGCTGTGATAAAAGGGGTTTTTGGTATCTGAGTGCTGGTAGATTATTCTAAAAATATACACAACTGAAGTACAACCATTTTTTATTCAAATAACATTATATTCCTGCAAATTTTGGTGGTTGTGCATTGAACATCTCATTATTTATAGTTCTAAAATAATAATAAAACCTTCAAAGAATGTACTATGAATATTGTTCTTTAAAAGAAAACGTAAGTGATATTATCTCGCCCAACAGTATATTTAAAATTATATTATTATAGTTATATTATTTCCTAATTACCAGGATACACACAGTATACACTGTATGTATGTACATTGTGAAAAGTGCTGTACAAATAAACTAAAGACTTTATTTGGATAGTAACTGAACATTTCACTTTAACCATATCTAGTCAAAGAGCCTTGAAAATGTGCAAACATCACACACAAGCAAAAGGTTATTCTCACAGCTTGTCACACAGCAGAGAAACATGTGACTGTCTTGGGAGGGAGCAGGGAATCTACTGTAGTAAGGAGGGGCAGCTGGGATGTTAACATCTCTTTGTATGCAGGAGAAAAACTGTGAAAAACTTGATGGCTGATACTATGTCCCATCAGGATATAGCCCATCTGTAACCCCAGCGGGGCATGTTTACTCCAGCCAGAACTGTTGACTGGTCATATGGGGTCCCAAGAGGTGTGAACTTGGTGTAAAAGCTGTGCCTTCTCAAGGCACAGAAAGGCTGAACTAAGCAGGCCGTGACATAAAACACTGTTTTTTAAAGTTTAATGATTGTCACTTTAATTTTTACTAGATTTTAGACTATATGTCTTCTTATTAATAATGTTTTAGATAGCTAGCTTGATAGATAGATGGATATATACTGCTTTAAGCAAATGGGAATGGGAAAGAAAACCCCTTAAGCATTAAAGGATTGCATGCGTGAGTTTAAAGTATAACAGCATCTGAGAGTTCAAACTGAGAGTCATATGTGATCCTCCTCTGCGCTGCTTACATGTGATCATACAAGCCATGATCTGATTTAAAGCACAGGGTTAGGAAGAGGACAGATAGTTAAGCTGTAGCTTTAAGGATGGCGTCCATTAGCATTGGGAAGTCCGATTCATCTTAGCGATTCGATTCGCTCGGGTGATTCTTTGCAGTGAGCCGATTAAAACGATTCAATAATTCACTTGAATCATCACTTAGAAGTCTTCCCAGAAGTCATGGTACACTTCTTTGTTTTGTTATTGCTATAAAATATACTTAAATTAGCTGTTTATAGCTGTAATTATGATTAATTATATTTAATGTGTCCAGTGTTTATTGTGTTAACATATCCACCCCACAGATTTTCCACAGTGAGCATGTGGAAAAACACGTTTTCTTTTCCTTTTCTTGTTTTTCAGTAGACCACTATAATAAAATTGATTTAATGAAAGCTAACATACAGACATTTCTAAATACTTACAGCATTTGAAAAGAATCCAATTTCTCCTAATGGGTAAATCCAGTTTACGCTAGTCGATCTATCTGTGTTCTGGAACATGATAGCTTGTTACTAGCATTGTGAAACTACTGTGAAACTAGCCATCCTCGCATAGAGCATAGCATGAATATTAATTTATTATTAAGCAATTAAGAAATGTTAAGAAATGTGGTGTTTTGCAACTGTGGTTTACATAATAGTCCGTCTTTTCATATAAAGGCACACTTATGAACGAATCGGTTCTGCCGAATCATTACAAGAATGATTCTCTCGCGAATCGGATCTCACTAGAGTCCATGAGGGTAGGAGGAGTGAACATGGCATTGCAGAGTGCCGGGGATACCTTGAATAAACAATTCAGTCAAGCGACTGACTGCAGGACTCAAGAGCACTAGAAAACCGCACATGTGGGGAATAGACGCTGTCAGCCCCAGTCATCTTTTCGTTTCTTTCTTTTTCTTTTTTTTTTAAACATCCGAATTGTTCGTAAAGAGAAATACCATATACGCGTCTCCGACTGTTCTCTGAATGCAGCATAATTTTCAACAGGATTCTCTTTTTTTTTCACCATCCGAGCAGGTAAGGCTGGGCGTGAAAATAAGATTTCTGATGTATTTCTTCGTTTGTTTTTATCCGTGCATTAGCAGCAAAGCCAGAATCGGCTATGTGTTTGAATGGCTTGTGCGTATATGAAACAAGCAGGGGATATATGGGGTGGTGGGAGCTGACGTTTCCATTTTGAGTCTTCATTTATTTCATTGAATGTTTACATGCAGGCATGCGCGTATAATATGTGCGCCTTTTTAATCAAATGCATGTGATCAAACGATAACATGAAAGCGACAAGGACTTGCTTCCTTTATAAGCATCCTGTATCAGAATATAAGCTACTCAAGTACATTTATAGAGGGTGCTGGCAAGCACGTGAAATGTGATATAAAAGAGTGTTGTTGTGCTAATAGTAGGCGAGACGAGTTAAAGCACTAGAGATACATTGTTACTGTGGTTGTGATAAGAGGATGACTCTGGCACCTTGCTTACCTCATAGTTTATGTTTAGTCTAACCGAGACTCCTCGAAGTGTTTGTGTGAAATCTTTAAAGTGCTCCAAGATCTTGTATTGAGAAACATGAAATTACCTCATCTGCTGTAAATCTTTTTCATGAAATCTAGTGTTTATGCTTTCTGGAAACAATGAGATGTGTAAGAAGAACATCATATGATTCATATCATATTGTGGATAGACTTGATGTTTTTGTATTTAAAGGTGAACAGAGAATTTATTCTGTTTTTAATTTTTCAGTTTTACAAATTAAAAGAACATTTGAGAAATATCTTTAAAATTCTGTACACATATTTGCCTTAAAGCTGTTTTATTCTACATTAAGGGTGGTCGCCTCAGTGGGCGCAGCCATTTTGATATCACATGACTCGCTGTCATCTCATATAAGAAGTTAGTTCTACTATTAATAATGTTTATTTTACACTTTTAAAAGGTGTTTTGCAATGCATAGGCATTGATAAACACTCTAAAATACCTGTTGGCTACTGTTCCACAGAAAGAAATTGCAATAGTTCATCAGCTGTGTTTCAGCATAAACCGAGAATATGCATTGTAAGTATTTGATTCGGAGAAAAATAAAAGATAAACAGCAGTTAGTAAATAGATTGTTTTCACAACGCGTCATCAGTCGGCCATATTGGCGGCACTGAACATAAACAATGCCACTGAAACAAAACTTGCATATTTTGCTGATTATTTCTGCTGAAAATGGTTAATTATTGTCATGTTTTGGGCTGTACTAATCGGTAGGACCAGGAAAAACATTTGGAGTACTACAGACTGCCAAAACTTACAACACATCAAGGAGAAGAGTGCAAAAAACTGTCTGAGGATCAAAAGGCATTTTTAGTTGGCCAAACTGAACCAGAATTTCCAGAGCAAGAATCTTTACAATTGTGTTTGTTCTTATCATTTCCGGTCAGGTAGTGAAATATTAGGCTAATATCTTAGTTAATAGTGCTCATATGTATCTTTACCACCTATTAACTTTAGTTTATCAAAATATTGCGCCCTTTCCTGCTTACCTAAGCCTTCTCTATATGATTTAGCAGCTTCCACACATTTTTCAGTGGTTTAGACAGCATAAATTAGTAGAGCAACATATTCAGTAGTACATTAACCGTGCATCCCATGCTGCTGTTTACAAGTATCGCCAATATGGCTGAGCATCCGAGTAACTGACCAAATCGTGATGAAAGTGCAAACCCTCTATATACTACATGCCTCCAGGCCAGAAGGTGTCAGTATAACGTCACTGAGTGCACCTTTACATATTATACATCTAAGTTTCTGTCTTTTGCATTTTTTTGTGTGTGAAGCTGTGAATAACAACAGAACCTGAAGTTTTCAGTGTGTGACTCATAGGTATTTTAAGTAGTAAATATACCTCATGACATTTGACAGTATTGAATGAGCAAGGTGTTGTGTCATTAGCCCAGCTGCGCTGAATACTGAAACCTACTGTATATAATGATCCGCAAAAACAGTCTATTTTTTGAAGTGTTATTTGTGTTCGTTTATTGTGTTTGTGTAAAGCATGACTAAATAAAAACCGCAGAGGTGGTTCTCTCCTTACATCAGACCTTACTCTTTGTTTGCTCTGGGCTTAAAAAGTCCCAAATGTTTGCATTTCGGGAGGAACAGCTTGCTTAAGATCATGATGACATGTAACCCAAAAACCTGACTTCCCACTCACATTATGTTAAAGCTTACTTTATTACGTTGTGTGGTTTTGTTTAAACCGTTGCTCTTAGCCTTTCTTAAAAGGCTGCGAGGAAAGCTTTTGTAAACCATCTTGTCACTGAGGTCTAGATTAAAAGAGGTGGATATCTTGGATCACGATAACAGCCAGTTAATGCTAATATTTGTGGACAGAATTTCAACAAGTTTTCTGTATTTGTAAATGAATCATTTCTTGACTCCATTTGCTTTCCTTGCACTGACAAAGACTTTTTTTGTGCTTCACAGAAGAAAGAAAGTCATACAGGTTTGGAACGACTTGATGCAAGTTAATTTTTGCTTCGTTTTGTTTTTGCTTAGAGGTGCTTGTGGTCTTTTCTGTATACGTTCCTAAGGAGATGTTTGCCAACTCTTGCTTTGCTTTTTTTGTTGTGCTGAATAATATTATGATGTCAGTTCATCGTATTACAAATTGAATTTCAAAGCTCAGGTAACTGGACTTTGACAGAGTATGCGGTTGGCATAGAGAGACAGAAATACTCCTGTCGTTTTGCACAGGGCGGAACAGTAAATGCCATCTGACCATGTGGAAAGAAAGCCAGGATGAGGAAATGGAGGGATGGAGTGAAAAGGTGAAATGTTTGTGTGTGTGTGTCTCGGTATGGATGGCTGGAAGGGGTTCATTGTTCATGAGATAATGACAGGATCATCTACCAGACAGGAGGTCACCACGCCCCTCAATCATAACCCATAATTGATTGACCATAATGGAGATTGAAGTACATTATTCATAGTTTGCGAGAAAAAAAATTACAGCCGGCCCACTGCGAGATCGGGGTCAGATAAATCAGGAGGAGAGGTGCGCGCGCAAGCAACGGCTTGTTGAAGAGACAACCGGCGGAACGTGATCTTGTAAACATCAGGGATCAATGAGATCTCAGCAGTGCACCAGCTTTTAAGAAAAAGACATTTACAGTGCCTCTTAAATTGGCTCGTGTTGTGGTCTGTGAGGAGGGGGGTGGTTAAAAAAAAAGACAAATGCAAGCAAAGAGTCCTGTATTAAACTAATGGCGTAAGCAAAAGTGGAGGGCAAAAGGAAAGAAGCATCTTAAATCATGTCTCCGTGTGCCAGCTCATCTATCAGCAGTACACCACAGAAATGATTTTTCCATCTGTAGAATAGAAATGTCAGCCCGAGGCGAGCGATGTGTATCAGTGATGTTTTTATAGAGTAGGCCAATATTAGGTATGCGATTTATGGCACGTGTGCAACTATCCTTAACTTCAAATGCATTAAGACTCTCAGAAGTCAGGAGCCAAACTTAGCAGGTTGGGTTTGAATGCATTTCTATAAGATTTATGGATTTTTTGATCTTTTTATGCAGTAAGTCCGTAATCTACCATCCTATTAAGTTTTATAGCCAAGCCCACTTGTGCCCACAGAAGGTTCCACATATTTCTGTAGAATTGGGATGCTGCATATGCTTCATAAAGTTCTACACATGCTTCACCCATTACATATTTGTTTGTGATATTTTCTAAGTCACATTTTCAGACATTTGATCGTGGATTGTTTATGTCTTGCATATCAATGGAGGTTTGTTTAATCTGTTTATGTATTTATGTGTGACCCAACCACTTAAAACAGAACTATTTTCTCCCTCACTAGTTGTAAAATAATGCTGTTTAAAGGCTGCATGAATGAAGATTAACCTATATATTACTAAATGCATATGCTCTCATTAATTTTTTAATGCAACGCCCACATCTTAATATCTAGTTAAGAACTAATGTATAGTACCAGGTCTTCGTCCTACTTTTGTTTTGATTTTTTTTTTTTTACTGCCAGTTTCCGTGTGTACATATGTGCTGGGCACTATACTGGTTCAAACCGCAAACCAGTTTGAATTACGCAGATGGTATGAATACTAAGCAACATACACAGCATCCTTACTTGAGAGGAGATCCCTGTTAACTGCATACGCTTCTGACTAATGGTTGGAAAACTTTTAGAACTATTAATAACACACAGTTAATTCTTTAACTGGGCAAATAAACCAACTGTAAACAGCCGTTAACAGAAGCCAGAAACGCTGAAGATGAACGCAAAGAGGAGAAAATACTGTAGCAGGCAGATCAAGCTCACTGTTTAAAGTCCAAATGAAATCTGAATTGAAGTTTTTGGCTTTTAGTATGAATATGTTAGCCTTAAGGTTATCTATAAGCTAGCATGCTCCAAAACAGTGACAAAATTCGCATTTAGAAGATATAAGCATTCAAAACTTACAGTCTCTAACTTCCACCAATATGGATTAACGATTTTGATGACATCAGCCTGCACTTCAGGTTCTCCTCAAACTTTATGTCCAATCAAATGCTCTCTAGAATCCAACGCGTCCCGCCCCCTACATTTATAAATAGACGCTAAAGCTGTGGCTGAAATCTGTCACTTGTTAGCACAATAGCAGGGAGCGGAGCACGACTCAGCATGGACCACAAAATGCATTGGACACAATTGAATTCTACACAGAATGCTATTTTATATATAGATGATTTGCTTTGGATGAGATTGTGGCTGTCATATGTTGTCAAATGCGGCTTTACGCAGCTCAATGGCTCTGGCCAAAGCTGTGATATAAATGGAACGCTATTTGCTATTTAAAAAAGGGGGCAGGACTGCTGGATATGTCCCGCCCTGTCTTCCTATTTTCATTACGTCAACACAGAATAACGCTGCGTTTTTTTTAGCACTTCAGTGGACCTTTAAGATTTGCAAAATATAGATTTATATGAATGTATATGTGAGGAGAACTGACTGTCTTCAGAAAAGTTTAGATTGTATTTTCTTTTATCTTACCTCCGTATAATGCATATTAATGTTGTATTTAACTGCGCTGCTTTGTTTACCGCAATAACCAAGGAAATGCTGTATTGCTGCTGTTCCATAAGCGCCACCTGCTGTCAGAGAGTGAACTTGCTTGTTTTAGTTTCATTCAGATGTTTTTTGTAGCATACTATCACAAAGCTAAGATCAGACCTTTGTGTTTTTGCTTTGAATTTTGAAATTATAAAATCTAATTTACATCAAAAACTGCCCAACACTTGTGTACATCACCATTTCCGTTTCCTCGCAACTTTTTGTTTCATAGGTACCATAGGATGTCAGTGTCCCAGAAGTATTTCATGTCAGCAACCTGTATGCTTTTATGTACCAATAACAGTTGCATTAAACACATTTTTACCATATTAAAATCCATAGCACAGAATTTTGCACATTTCCCTCCAAAATCAGCATAAAAATCATCTGCAGATTCCATCTAGGCCTGCTTATAACTAAATGTCATAGTGACTTTTAAAACTTTTGTATAATCTTTTAGTTGGTTTGGATGTTGGCTGATTCTTTTAAGTATTTTCCAGAAATATTGACCAAACCACTACATTTTGGTTTGGTAGTCATTACGTTCTAGGCCAGTTTGGAATGAGGACGGCGGGTTGAGCCGATCATTTCCAACGTGTATTGCCCTGGCTCCTGCGTCTAGGTCTCCAGACAGCTTTAATGGCCATAGGGATAAAGGTTTTCGCAGGTCACCGTGTGGCAGGATCAGCATAATTGAAGGCTTGAGAGGACGCAGTAGGGGCGATAGTTAAATTGGACTTAAGACTGTTATTCAATGGTGTCTTAATTTAACCACCCTGGGTTATATGAAGCAAAGCCCACTGAGAAAAGTGGCTCACTCGAATGCCAATCATTCCTCACCGATCCTGAGACTTTTGAAGGTTACAGGGCTGTCTGTGGCTGGGCTGACGGATTGATGTATGTCCCCTGTCGAGCAGAGAATTCAGAGTCCAAGGCCGCCGCAGTGCTGTCCTATTAGGGGGGATTGTCCTTCACAACTTCTTAGCCGCCTGTCCTTTCTGGAGCCTATAGAGCTCAGGCAAGGGCATTGTGTCTGCTACAATAAGCCGAGCTGCGGAGTGCTTCACCCTCACATAATTACATGGCTTTAATGCAAGCATCTTTCACTGTTCATCCACTCACACCAGGAAGCGCAAAACGAGCGGCGTTGTCAGAGAGAGTCGCTGGATGTATCCCTACTTCATTATGACTTGCTCTTCAAAGGGCTTTTTTAGAAATTAAATTGCTTTGGCAATTAACTAAAAGGGGATTTTTAGAATTTATGAATGACTGAGAAGATTGATATATGGCGTGAGAGGACAGCAGCATGTGAGATGGACGTGAGGCTGAGGTAATGGATTTACCGCCACGTTGAGAGCCACATGAAAGGTGCGAAAATCGCCGTGCCCACTTTTTAGGACCATGACGGTCTCATGATCAGACTCTGTGGCATTGTCTTTGTGTTCGAGACTGGTTTCTGCCAGGTACTGTGAAAGTAGAGGCGCTCTGTGGCGACATTACGACACGGGTGATTTCACCGGCTAGATTTTTGTGTACCCAGCTCGATAAGATATGAGGTCATGCTTGCTAGATGTCGTTAGGAAAATCTAATCCAACGGTTGCCTGCCGAGACAAAGAAGGCTCTGTGGTGAGCAGATCAAGAAAATAATGCACAGCCTGAACTTAGACCTTCGAGGTGTTTCTTAAGAGTTAATTAAACAGAATTCATTACCTGGTAATCTATAACATATGGTGAGAAAAGATTGTGTCACCACTTGGAATACAAACGCTGGGTATTACCGTCTGCTCATACGGAGTATTGGCCTTTTTAGAGTTTGGATTAGGGAAGGATGGTTTGATGATATGTTATGTGCCACGGTGGAAATGTGTCAACTGGTAGATATTCTGCTGTACTGTTTGTACTGCGCTTATATATAGCCTGATTTTAAACAAATATATATATGCGCACGTATTTTATTTGATTTTTTTTTACCATCTCAAATGGGCTTATATTTATAATATAAGTATAATATAATTATATATTAGAATATATTACATAAGTAGTGCTGGGCAATGGATTAATCGCGCTTAATCGCATCAAAAATAAAAGTTTTTGTGTACGTAATATATGCGTGTGTTTATATAAATATACGCTCATGCACGTATATATTTCAGAAAAAATTTTATGTTTATATATTAAATATATTTAATATAAACTCTAGGAATATAAATATATACATGTAAATACATGTAAATATTTTCAAAATATATACTGTATGTGTCTTTATATATACATAATATATGTGTGTGTACTGTGTATATGTACACAACTTTTTTTTGGATGCGATTAATCACGATTAAGCACTAGATTATTAATTAATCTAATTAATTGTGTATTAATTGCACATCACATTTTTGCTGAAATGAAAGTCATTATTGTGTTACATGATAAAAGTATGAAACAGAAATGACAAAGTATGAAAAGATAAAACTATTTTTTAATAATGATAAAACTGCCAGTAGCTAGCAGTAAATGTCTTAATGAATACTCATTGAGTCATTTGTTCGATTCATATAAACGGCTGATCAATTCAGGAAAGAAGTAAATGGCTTTCTTTATGAATGGGCCGTTGAATCATTGACCTGTTTCGTTCAAAATGCGGATTCATTCAGAAACTAATCACTAATCACTGCATTGATTGGAGATGCACAACAGTTTTGCCTTGGCTTCAATAAGTATTATTGCATTGGCAAAACTAAGCAGAAACAAACAATATTGTGTCTAAAATGTAACAAAAAATTACGTTTTTATGCTTCGAACTGTTGCATAAAATAAATTTGCGTTAAAAATCTGAACACCTTATTTTTCTCCATAACTAGCTGTATTAATTACATTGACGTTAAAAAATAAATAAATTAAAATAAAATAAAATAAATAATTATATATATATATATATATATATATATATATATATACTGTGACTGTGATGAATTTGTACTTTCATTAAAGAGAATGGAGACCTTTAAGGGGAACAAATTTTCTTTTCTTTCTGCTTTATTTCCTAGTAGTTACTCTATTCTTGACATTCATTCTCAGTTTTATCAAATGGGTCTCTCTACCGCTAGTAAATGAACTTCTTATGGCCAAAGGCGCAGAGAATGAGAGGGAACACCGTGTTCAGCCAAATAATATGTTCTTTAAAGACATTTAATATTTTCTTGTATGCTTTGTTCATTTCAGAGTTAAATACCATGGCTTTTATTTCCAAAGACAGCTGAAATTGAAAAATATATCATGCTGCTACCAAGAAAGATGTTACAGACAAGTTCTGCGGTGGTATGGGCATCACAGAGAAGTATTCAAGGTTTCTGAAAATGTTTGAACAGTCAGACAGTTCATGGTCAAGGGCTGTTTAGCCTGAGTGTCTGGAAAGTCCTCTGGCCATGATTTGGCAGACAGCGAGCGGTGATGGGCAGCGGATCCACCGCACTAAAGCATAAACTGGGCTAATCTGTTACCGAGCAACAGCAGGCACCCCTTCACAACACGGTGTGGGTGTGTAGTTCATGCCGTTACCCGGGGGATGCGGTTTTTGTTGAGTTCAGCTCATGGCACATTTTTTTGGCGTAGTCTGGTTGCCCTCCGTGTTTGGACTGTGGAAGGAATCTGCGGTGATGGAGAGACAGAAACACCAGGGACAGCTGGGTAAACATTACAGTCCTGTGTTTTTAACGTGCCACTTTGATATGTTAATTCTTGGTGCTTTAGCATTGCTAGAGAGGTGTAGTCTTTTGTTGTGGTCATTTGTGCTTGTTTTTTGGTTTAGTTTAATGGTTTGGCGCCTTTGCGCTTTGAACAAAAAGTGTCACCTCATTCATCACAAAGGAGCAGCTGTTTTTCCATTTGATAGTCATCAGTAAATCAGAACATTACCCTTCCCCCAAGTAGCGCATACTAAAGAGAGCAGCTCTGCGAGACCTTGGAAGTGGCGGACACGTCTTGGTCACACCGTTGAGGATGACGCTACCGTCACCCTCGCACACGGCCTTAGACCTGACCCAGAGGGCCAGATTGTTTCTCACCAGGCTGAGATAATTATCATCCTGGCTGCTTTGGAACAGCACTTTACTGTTTGATGGTGTATTTTTAGTGGGCATCTCCAATAATGGGGGCTGAAACCTGATCCAGCCTGCTCTGTTGAGTGGATTAAGGCTGTTTGGCGGTAGTGTGTCATCCGCAGTTCAAGGTTGACATCCACTTTAGGAGTCACACCAAGGTCAAGCACGGTTTAATAAGCTGTTTTGTCAGGTCGGGACACATGATCTTCCCTTGACCAGTGATTTGGGTTAATTATGAACAATGATCTCGCTGGAGCTGAGGTGAAAACAAGGCTCCAGGAAGAAAGCTGTGTGTGTCAGATCACCTGAACACATGATTTGTTATTTGTGGAAGGTAACAGCCTCAAGTAGTGTTAAGCAAGGCTATTTAAGATGAACTGGGGTGAAAGTGATCATTATTATCATTTGCGGTGGGTAATGTGACCCTGGACCACAAAAGTCTTAAGTGGCACGGGTATATTGGTAGCAATAGCCAACAGTATGGGTCAAAATTATCGTTTTTTCTTTTATGCCAAAAATCAGTACGATGTTATGTAAAGATCATGTTCCATGGAGATATTTTGTACATTTTCTACCATAAATATATTGAAAATTAAAATTTGATTAGTAATATGCATTGCTAACAACTTTATTTGGACAACTTTAAAGGCGATTTCCTCTATATTTAGATTTTTTGCACCCTCGGGTTTAAGATTTTTAAATATTTTTAAATATTGTCCTTATTTATTCCGCTTTCAGAAAAAAATTACAAAAATTGACCCTGGTTTTGTGTTCCAGGATCATATATAAAAGATAATTGGGAGTAAAAATATTAAGCAGCATAACTGTTTTCAGCATTGATAATAATCAGAAATGTTTCTTGAGCAACATATTAGAATGATTTCTGAAGGATCATGTGACACTTAGGACTAGAGTACTGATGCTGAAAATTCAGCTTTGCATCACAGAAATAAATTCCATTTTAAAAATATATTACAATAGAAAGTACACATTTTAAACTAGTAATATTTAACAATATTACAGTTTTTGTTGTGTTTTTATTTAATAAATGGAGCCTTGGTGAGCGGAAGAGACTTCTTTCAAAAACACTTACCAGCTTATATTTATTTATAATATATAATATCTGCAATATGTTAATAATACATAAATATTATCATTTAGTGTTATTATATATAAAAATATTATATACAGAGTAGCACGGGTATATTTGTAGCAATAGCCAAAAATATACTGTATGGGTCAAAATTATTGATTTTTCTTTTATGCCAAAAATCATTAAGATATTAAGTAAAGATCATCTTCCATTAAGATAATTTGTAAATTTCCTACTGTAAATATATCAAAACTTAAGTTTTGATTAATAATATACATTGTTAAGAACTTCATTTGGACAACTTTAAAGGTGATTTTGTATCCTGACCAAATATTGTCCTATCCTAACAAATCTTCCATCAGTGGAAAGCTTATTTATTCATCTTTCAGATTATGTATAAAAAATGACCCTTATGACTGGTTTTGTGGTCCAGGGTTACATGCTATTTTTCATAATCTAGTGACCTCCTCATTATTTTGTGCTTGAACTAGAAATGATATTTTGTTTAATCATCCACACAAGCAAATTTGGACACTTCCATCAATTTTATTCATGTGTATCATTGGGTTTCTTAAAAGGATGTAACCACACATATTTTCACATTCAGGGTTGGGGTGACCAAACGTAATAATTTGTGAATCAGCAGTCATATTGGTAGTTAAATAAGTTGAATATTCGGAAGGACTTGTCCTCTGTACACGATGAGAGCCTGGCTATTTTAATTCCCCTGCTCTGAGACAGATTAACATGACCTTAAGTGTTTTATGACGTATCCCACCATCAAAGTTATGCTCTAAAAGGTCATTACAGATTAGAAAGAGAATTTTCTTTGCTTAAAAATGCTTATAAAAGATGGGTTTGGTCCTTTCTTCTCCATGCTAGATGGGCAGACTGATGTGATTGTTCTTAGCACAAACCTCATGGTAACTTTTTTGCTGTGCTGTGTACATTTGTGGCATCAGCAGAAAGGAACTAGAACACAGAATCAGAACTGCTATGCTAGGGTAGAATTATTTGGGCCAAAGTGCATAAAATGAAGGCCACTTGTTGGATTGTCAAATTCTGCTGATAGCAGAACCTTATTGTTTTAATCTGCACGTAGGAGTTTTTTGTAGGCGTAAACATCTCCATTTTGACACACTATTGACTAAGTTCTGGTCTCGCTAGCACAGTGTGTTACATAAGATAGGATAAGTTGTATTAGGAGTCCACTTACACGCAAATCGATCTGTTTTCAAAGCAAATCTGCGGGGATTTGAGATAATCTGAAACGACAGTTACGACCTTAATACCTTTCGTCGACGTGACCCTGCGCAAACCAGACCTCGACTCCGGTCAACTGCAGTGACACAATTACGCACATGCTTCAGTTAACCTCCATTTTATGCACAGCAGGCCGACAATTTTCAGTTTTTATGTGCCATTTTGTTGCTTATGCAATTGTGGTTCAACTGACATTAGCAGCTAGATGTCTCTGATTTAGCTGGCCTGTTTTTTGAAACGATATGCACTTTTTGTGGTTTGACCTCGCTGATTAGGAGGAGATTAGATCTGACCTGAAAACATTTGAACGGCGTAAATAAGGGCAATGATATAATTGGCGCTCGAGTCTGCTCATCCACCATCCGCCCGCTCGGTTCGTGTGGGTGGCGAGGCTAGCAAGGAGAGCTGAAGGTGATAAAACATCCAAGTTGCCTGTAAATGAGATGAAGACTGGAGCAGCACCGGGTTCAGCCATTAAAGATGTTTTATAGCAGCCTTGCGTACTCTTCCCCCCCTGAGGTGCACACACGTAAACCTATCTATCAAAGGGAATTGACCTGCCTTTGAGTGATCACTTCACAAGACCTGCTGTTGTCATGAAAACATTCACATGTCCTGTATGTATACGCCCACACCCCTAAAAAAGTGTGCAATTCGAAAAATATACTATGATTGCATCTTCTCAAATTTCGGAGCTTTGTACAAATGTGGCTCTTGAAAGTTACACCATCAAAAAACGCTACTATTATAGCGTATAAACCCCAAAATACGTTCATTTCGCAAACATTTTTTGTGGGCCAGCATCCAACAGGCTGTTAGCACGCAGAGCTGCTGTATTTCATGTTTGAGTGACATTTATTTCTCTTTAACGCAATCTTCCACCATTTTCCCAACCGGTTTGCCTGTATTCGGCGGATGCCCTTGTATGCCCTCAGTAACAGCGGATAGTGAAGCTGCCCTCTGAGCTCGTGGAACAAAGCAGAAAATAAAGTTGCTGCCTGCAAAGTGCTGCAGTGGGTGGCTTTAACATTCCCATCCACTTTCAGCTCCTGCTAACCTTGCTGAGCTCTGACATCATCCTGGAACAATGTCAGATCCATGTAGATGAATATAATTAAACAAGCGCTTATCATCCAGCCGGGGAAAGTTTAGTGGCAGGTCAACCATGTTTGCCTCTCTCTCGGCTGAAGGTCGGACGAGGGTTAGACAGGCAGTTTGCAGGCTGGAAGGTATGTGAAAGACACAAAACACAGTCTGTAGGCCAACACAAGAACATTTTCCAGAGCACAAAAAGGCTATTTTTACACTAGCTTGTTATTTACATTGAGCTCTGTCGGGCTAGACTATATTGGAAAATTGAGAACCAGTGTAAAATTTACCACAGTTTTCTCCAAAATGCCACAAATAAACTAATATGTGATATAACTAAGGTAATGATGTATTTTAATCAAAACTCTGGCAAATAAAAAGAATTTACGAATTAACAAATTATATGGTAAGTCAAGTGAATAAATAAGTATGTAGAAATTTTTTTTATCACATTTATTACCTAATAATTAATCAAATTAAGCACATATGTGACCCTGGGCCACAAAACCAGTCATAAGTCGCACAGGTATATTTGTAGCAACAACTACATTGTACGGGTCAAAATTATCTATTTTTCTTTTATGCCAAAAATCATTAGGATATTAAGTAGAGACCATGTTCCATGAAGATATTTTGTAAATTTCCTATCGTAAATATATCAAAACATAATTTTTTCATTAGTATTTCATTAGTATATGCAATGCTAAGAACTTGATTTGGACAAATTTAAAGGTGATTTTCTCAATATTTCGATTTTTTTTGCACCCGCAGATGCCAGATTTTCAAATAGTTCTATCTCGACCAAATATTGTCCTATCTTAACAAACCATAAATCAACGGAAAGCTTATTTATTCAGATTTCAGTTGGTGTATAAATCTCAATTTAAAAATTTTTTACCCTTACGACTTATCTTGGGTCACATATATTAATTTAAGCTGCAAGAGTAATCGTAAAAACTCAATCAAATTTCAAACCACGCAATCTTATTCCTGAATGACAACGATTCATCTGTCTATTAAAGAGCAGGTCATATGGTATTTTAAAGTGTCCTAATATTGTGTTGGAGTCCCCTACAGCAGGTTTAAATGTATCTAAGGTCATAAAACATTGTAATTTTCTCAGAATATGTATTTAATATTAGAATCATATTGCAATGATTTCTAAATGATTAATTCGAAGCAGTTCTGAGTTTAAGGTCTGTAAACCCCTCCCTACCATAAGCCTACTCTGATTGGTCAACTGGCCAAGTCTGTTGTGATTGGTCTTTCTGTATACAATGCAAGCTAAAGTTTAGCTGCTAAACTGTATACACCTCACAAAACAATGGATACGTTAGCCGTGTGCTAACATGACTAACTGATGAAACAATACAGTTTGTAAACCAAAATATGTCTATTATTATTAAATGAAGTAATTAGAACAATGACAGTCTGTATTAATCGACACATTCTTAGAAAATAGTGGCTTCACTGTTTCACTGCAAATTATCTGAACTATTTCAGTAAGACAGTAATATCTGGAAACCTAAAGGTGCACTAGGTATAGGCCTACATCACATATTAGCACAAAAAAAACTTGATATTTTAAGCACTGAATTAACGTATTAATCGTACTTACAGGTTGTGTTTCTGAGACGCTTGTTGGTCCAAATAAAGAAGGTGCGGACTTATTTTTCGTGGACAAGTGTTTCGCAAATCCCGTGTTAAACTCTCCAAGATTATCCTCGGTAAAATGATGAGCACACGACAAAAGGTTTGTATCGTATGTTGGAAAAAATGTAACCACTAATTCTTCACATCATCATCTTTCGGCAAAGAAAACAAAACAAACTTGCTTTCACAGCATAGAACACAGCGTCTTCTCGACATGATGTAAACACACTAACTAGCGGAAGTGTTTGTGGGCAGGTCAGACTGTTCGTATTTCACAGGCAGTCAGGGGTTATGCTAATATGATACTTAGTGACATAAATCGGTAACAGGCAGAAGATTCTGAAATATGATGACTCGTTAAGGCGGTTCAGAGTTGGCTCTTTCTTTTGAGAGACAATATCTTTATCATGCACTTGATTTTTGATTCACAACTTTGCAGACTGTTTACATTGAAAGATAGCTACATTACAAACTGCAAAAAAATATACTTTTTGAAAACCTGTTTGATCTGCTCTTTAAACTTTTGACAAAGTCCTCCCGGAGTATTTAAATCTGTGTTCGCGCTGCCACTGACAGAGCAGAAGCAGTTATCATTTTAAGGTATGAAACAGCTTCACAAACTGTCTTTTTAACCACAGTATTATTTCTGTCTCGCAATCATTCATATTATCACAGAAGTATTGGGATAAAAGTTTATAGTTCGGATAAAAACACTTTGGTAGCGATTAAAATAGAGCAGATCATCTTTTGATGGTAGTTTTAACTTCAAATTGGCACTTTAATTAACGTTTGTTGACTATAATGTTGATTACTGTTAAAAAAATGTATTGGTCATTGAATCATTCATTAAAGAGATTCATTCGGTAATGGAAAAAGTGAAGTATTTATGATTGAGTCATTCAGTTTTTCATTCAGACATTTTTTAAATAATTCATTCAAAATAATTAAACATTTTTAGACTGCAGCAATTACTATTTTGTCACAGCTTCGAGTAAATAACCTGTTATTTTGCTCTGTTTAAAATCGTGGGACAATCGTGATCTCTATTTGAAACAAAAACAATTGATTTTCATTTTATCCAGAATCGTTCAGCTCTAATATCACTGTAAATGCTAAAAAACACAATCAGGGTAATTCAATACCATTGTTTTGGCTATTGAATAGATATTACATAAAGTGTTAGGAGTCAGTATATTGTTTGTTCTAGTTCCATTTCAGTGAAAATAAACCAATCACTGGCTGATAGTTCACAGTAATGTTTTGCAATTGATTTTGTTGTTCCGCCCATGGTAGACTTTTGACGTTTGTTGTATTCTGTCTGCTAAGTTTTAAAATAGACAGTCTATGTAAAGTACAGTCTTTGGTTGTTTGTCAGTATCTCATGCTATTTGGGTCTCATTTAAGATGATGTTTTGAAGTTTAAAGCATGTCAAAAATCATGACATTCTATGGCACTCCATCCAGCTGCTTTTGAATGCAAGAACATGTAATCTGAAAAGTTCACAGGTTTTTATCACATATTTGACGAAAAATATTAACGTTTCAAATCCACAGCCGTTCTGTTTACACTATATGTCAATGTGAATTAAAATGAACTGTATTAACATATGGTTGACTAGTGATGTTGATGAGTTGAAATTGAGAATTGTGACAACAAACACCATTTGCTAACAAGTGAGAAAATGCGTGGCTCCAAAACGAGGCAAACTGTCATGCCCAAAGCCGTGGTGTTAGGTCTCAGCTTTGAATTCTAGCGAGTTCCAGCGAAACCATTTGCTTAAGATAGCATGAGGCACAATATGTTACTTAATAAGGCAAGGGATTTTTAGAGTCCTCCGCCATTAGCCGCTGAAATAATCTCCTCCCTGAATGGGAAAAGGCAGCAGTGAAGGGAGTAAAAACGAGTGCGCTGCATAGCCTTTGGATAGGAGCAGTATTTAATTAAGATCAGCCTGTCTCACATACATGCTGGCTGATAAGGGCTCCAAAGCACATCTGGCAATATGAGAGCTTGATCTCTCTTCGCTGGGGTTAATGAAGGTGGTCTCTGTTGAGTTATGTGATAAAACTCAGCTGAACTTTTCTTTTGTCCGGTCAAAAAAAGTCGAAGGCTATATGTGACCTATTTTCTCCAGCACAAAGCAAAGAGTCCCAGTGAAATAAGTTTAAAGGGCTTGGAATGGAATTCGGAATCTTGAGGAAATAGAATTACATTGATCTGAAAGGTTATTACAAATATAAAAATGTGGCATTGATTCAGTACCGTCTATATGAAATATTTCTACAGTGTAAACCACACTGGCTGGGTGATATATTTTGTATTTTGTTTTTTTTCTTTTTTTTTTTTTTCAAGTGATGATTTTGCTAGTGATGCACATTATGATTTTTATATCCTTCTTTATGACCGAAAGTTTCCTAAAGTATGAGAATATTAAGACAGGTGTTTTAATACTTTAAGACAGATGTGCTTCAGATTTTAACTTCAGCAACATAAAAATCTTTTAATTTTTATTTGGAGTTTTTTTTATTTTCATTATTCACCCCCTAGAGACAATACATCAAATAAAAACAATATAAAAATATTCACTACCAGTCAAAAGTTTTTTAACAGTAAGATTAAAGAGGTCTCTTCTGTGCACCAAGCCTGCATTTATTTGATCCAAAATACAGTAAAAGCAGTAATAATGTGAAATATTTTTACTATTTAAAATAACTGTTTTCTGTTTGAATATATTTTAAGATGTAATTTATTCCTTTGATCAAAGCTAAATTTTCAGC
Source organism: Labeo catla (assembly GCA_012976165.1). Taxonomy (NCBI): domain Eukaryota; kingdom Metazoa; phylum Chordata; class Actinopteri; order Cypriniformes; family Cyprinidae; genus Labeo; species Labeo catla. Next base: position 75,761 of record VONZ01000380.1, read on the forward strand.
ATTTTTTTCATCAGTATTTAAAACGGTTGATGATTCTTTGATGAATAGAAAGAAATCAAAAGAAATTGTGAAATAAATTATAGAAATTAATACTTTTAAATTGTTACAGAAGATTTCTATTTCAGATAAATGCTGTTCTTCCAAACTTTCTATTCATCAAAGAAACCTGAAAAAATTCTACTCAGTTGTTTTCAGCAAAATAATAATAATAATAATAAATGTTTTTGAGCAGCAAACCAGAATATTAGAAAGATCATGTGACTGGAGTAACAATGCTCAAAATTAAATTTTAAAATCACAGAAATAAATTACATTTTAAAATATAATCAAATAGAAAACAGTTATTTGAAAATGGTTTTATTTTATTTTATTATTTTATTCACACAGCTTTTTGGGCCACTTCTTATGTCTGTGATGTTGCTCTTAGTCTTAAAGGGGAAGACAGACTAACTAATCAGCCTTTCAATTTTGTCCATGAACATAACCTCTGATCTTGGGGGTCACCTGGTCACAGTTCCTTATCAGGACCCCTGGCAGTTGTTCAGCCGGTTGCCACATGCGAAATGGATACCACTATGCTCAAATATCCCTTCAGCGTATTCCTGTTAAGAACGAGAATTCTCGCCTACGTGTTCGCCAATTTTAAAATTAACAAGTTTTTTTTTTTTTTTTTACTACTTGTTACGATATGTGTGTGGTGAAAGGCAAATGTGTCCCAGCATTCCAGCTCCACGGGCCAACCTGCATGCATAGTATTTTCAGATAAGATATCTGGCAACATGTTTTCAGCCATACCAGGCTGGGATGATGAACAACACTAAATTCCGTTCCCTCCTGATCACCCTCCTGAGGTTAAACTAAAAACCGCTCTATGCAGGCTGAAGCACACCCAAGTGCAGGACAAGAACAGCTGGGTACCAGCGCGGCCACGATTGGCAGGGTGTAGGGTTTCATCTGCCGAGGGGGTCAATTCTACTTCCTCGGAAGGGGGCCCGGGCCTCTGAGAATCTGTCATCGTTCACGTTGTAAAAGCTCTGCGTGTATCTGTTTTTGACCTCCCAGAAAAAGCTACCTATCTAGGGTGAGCATCCAAGAAGTGTTAATGCAATAACATTCGGAGTAGTTCATGCCGTGCTTTGAGGTGGCAGGGTGGAATTATGAAAATGGTGTATGTTTAATTAGTAAAAAAATTCAAAAGCAGAAATTAAAAATTCTGGACATAAAATTTTAAATATTATTTAAAAATATCATTAGTTAGTCTGTCCTCACCCTTTAAGACTAAGGGCAACATCACAGACATAAGAAGTGGCCTAAAAAGCTGTGAAAGTAAAATAAAATAAAACAAAATAAAATAATTCTTAACAATTAAATTGAACTTAATTCTTTTAAATTTGCAAAGTCAATCAGTGTGTGGATTTTTTTTTGTTTTTTGTTTTTTTTTGTATCAACCAAAAATAACATTTGTATCCATTTTTGCCAAAAATGCCTCCTTTATGTAATGTAATGTTATTTCACTGTTATGGATGGCAATTAGACTGGGTGCAATTACATAAAAAAAATAATTACTTAAAATAATTAACAATTAAATTTCATGACTGGCATAAATTCTAAATGCAATATTATTTAAAATAAATATTGTTGTTAATTATTTTTAACCATATAATTTAAATTTGTAATATCTATTAATTTATAATGTGCATGGCATGCGTTTTAAGTTCTACATAAAATGGTGTATAATGATATGGCTGAAAATATGAAAATATGGCTGACAGAAATTCTGATGAAAAATTTTATATTTTAGTGCATTATTTTTAACAATAAAATTTAAATTTGTAATATTTTTTATTTACTTATAATGTGCATGCAATGTATTTCAGTGTTATGGATGGCGATCAGATGGTGTAATTACATAAAATTGTGTACATTTGCTTAAAAAATAATAAAATAATTGGAGTAATTAAAATGAATATTTTAGTTCGTTATTTTTAACAATAGAATTTAAATTAGTTTCACTGTAATAGCTGGCAAACTGGGTGTAATTACATAAAATGGTGCAAATTTAAAATAATTACTTAAAATAATGAACAGTTACATTTAATGACTGACATGTATTCTGAATGCGATATTATTTAAAACTAAAATTGTAGTTAATTATTTTTAACTATAAAATTTACGTTTTCATTTTTTTTTTTATTTATAATGTGCATGGCATGCATTTCACTGTTATGGATGGCAATCAAACTGGATGTAGTTACATAAATTGGTGTTTAAAAAAATTACATAAAATAATTTATTTTCATGGCTGACAAATTCTTAATGCAGTATAATTTCATAAAATGGTGTAAATTTACTTAAAAATACTTAAAATAATCAATTAATTAATTAAATTTTTACATTTTAAATGGCTGACAAATTCTGAATGCACTTTTTTTTTTTTTTAAATGAGTATTTTAGTTAATTATTTTTTAACAATAAATTTACATTTGTAATATTTATTTAAATATCTATATTTATTTTAGTGATCTTGGCCAAAACGTTGTGGCAGAAAGGGCAACATTTCCGTGCCTCCTTTATGTAATTGTGTGGCATGGCATGCATGTCTCTGTTATGGATGGCATTCGAAGTGGTGCAACACTACATCAGTGTGCGTAAGCTATCTGACCTCCTTTTAAGCTCTCTTATACTTCGATTCCCTCCCGTGTGTCATCTCTTAGACGATGCACTGCCTTCATATTGCAAATCATATCTCTGGCTAGACGAGCAGATAACTGTGCGATTCCACTGTGGTGTGAGGTTAGAGGTACACGGGCTCTATGAAATTTTTCATCACAGGGCCCGATAGCGCAGGCGACTGTCAGAGAAAGCCAGGATATTTGAGATATCTATCAGGGAACCGTGAAGGTTTTTTTGTCTTGCAGATGCAGTTCAAGGACGCCTGCAGGCAGCACGACCCTCGCTGTGCTTCTGACGCGACTCAAGGTCACGCACACTCACCCTCTGACATTCACTCACTACAGACAGTGAGAGAGGAAGAGTGTGTGTTACTGAGAGAGCGAATGGGGGAAGGGAGGGAGGGAGCGAGCGAGGATGGGGTTGCAGTAAAAGTCATCTTCCCCTGTGTGCTCTGAGTAAACAGTTCACTTTGCTCTGTGTGAGCGCAGCCAGGGCCTCATTTGCTCAGCCGTTTTTACTCATCTCTCCCATTTGCCGACAACTTGAGACATGCTGTTCTCTGGCTGCCTCTCGGTAGGACCGTTTGTCACGTCAGGGGGTTTTATTTGACTTAAGTATGAGTTATCTCAAACTCGGCTCCGAAATTAATGCACCTTTTAAATTCTGTGCTGTTTCAAGCCTTTATAGTTCTTTTATGTGATCAGTGCTGAGCACTCAGGATATTGAGAAAGGCAAACGCTTACGTTCTCTGCTAAACGGATGCTATTGTGATGTACATGCAATACCACAGATGATATATTGATATTGATATTATACCCAAAATAGAGATGTGCAAACCCTATTTTTTTTCATAATCAAACAGTCAGAGTAGGGGTGGGCGATATGATCAAAATCTTGCACATCTTATAACGGTGTATATCGCAATATAGATATATTTGCTGTAAATAAGGTCTTTATGATATCAATTTTCTTGTCACCAGTGTCAGTATCACAAAAAACTAATACGAGCCTGAAAAAAAACCCCCTCAAGCTCACTGAAGACATGTAGTGGGCGATTAAATAAAAATAAACTAACTGCACGCAACAGAACAAATAAGAAATGTTACATATATTGTATAAATAAATCAGATGTATAAAAACACTATATGTTCTTCACTGTGTAAATTAAACCTGGACTACAAAACCAATTATAAGTAGTCACAATATGCAACAATACATTGTATGGGTCAAAATGATCAATTTTTCTTTTTATGCCCAAAAAAATAATTTATATATTATGTAAAGATCATGTTTTATGAAGATATTTTGTACATTTCCTACTGTAAATATATCAAAACTTAATTTTTGATTAGTAATATGCATTGCTAAGAACTTCATTTGGACAAATTTTTTCTGTGGACGCAGAAAGAGCAACACAAACAGTTTTTTCAACCACATTATAATCATTATTTCTGTGTTACAGAGATTTTAATAACAGAAGTACTGGGAAAAAAGTTTATAGTTTGGGTATAAACACTTATTGTATACAGTAGCGATCAAAACGAAACTATCTTGTATGTATAGTAACGTTTATCCTCTTCCGCCAGGAGGTGGCGACAACTGCCCATTTAAAAAAAAGTATGTCATTGAATCATTCATTCAGGAGATTTCAATAATCAAACAAGCCTTAATGAAGTGAGACACTGACTCCTTCATTGAATGTTTTTGTTTAAATGAATATATGTTTTTAAAAGACTTAAGCAATGAACAGTTTGTCAGAACCACTAGTAAATTACATTATTTTGTTTAGTTTTCTAATCTTTTTTTTCCAGAATCGTGAGAGAATTGTGATCTCCAATTTATTTAAAACAACTGGGATTCTAAATTTATCCAGAATCGTGAAGCTCTTGTTTAAATGTTGTTTATTACTGCATATAATTCATTAAAATGGAAGTTTAATTTCATAAAGTTCAAAATGCACCTACATTTTTTTGCATTTTGTCTTTTTCAGTTGAATAAAATACTATTTTCCCTATATATTTAATCATTGAGGATTTCTTAAGAAAAGTTTAAAAATCTCGTCTCGTCTCGTTCTCGTGAACCCAGTCTTGTGTCTCGTCTCGTCTTGTGGGATAAGTGTCTCGTCACACCCCTAGTACATATCACTGTAATTTCCAGCAGAAATGAACACTAGAAGCGTGAAACACCGAGCTTTTGTAATCATTTTTGTACACAGTTATGATTATAGCTTCATATGTTTCGCTTTCCGGACATAACAAACTTGGTCGGTTGCTCAGCCGGCACGGAATTGGACTTACGATGCAGAATCCTTGGGTACGAATCCCGTGAAAAATGTGACTCACAATGAAAGAGCTGAAACAAAAACAAGCTAAAACAGCATGCTTATGATTTGTGTTTTTACGTCACATTCGCTTTTGTTCATACTACTGTTTTAGTATGTTTAAGTGTAGTGCAGATGGTACGTTATTTTAAAACATCACGGAGCACTCAAAACACTCAATTAACATTTCAACTCAGAACTGCAGTGACGCGTACAAAACCAACATCACATAAAAAGTACCATATGTACGTTCAACTGTTCCAGGGAAGAAAAAAAAAACGAACACTCTTTTAGCGCCACTCAGCTGACATTTCACATGAAATGTGTCACGAAACACACATTGTTGTACGTATTTTGCGGAAAAGTTTCCACAGGTACTTTTTTTTCCACATTAGGTCGGTTGACAAATTTCTACCGGTTAATCGAGTCTAATAGTACATCCCTGAGTAAAATTTATATTAATAGCCTGGTTTAGCAAGTTCACTACATGCTTTTCTCAATCTAATATTTATATTTGTGACCCTGGACCACAAAACCGGTCTTAAGTAGCAATAGCCAAAAATACTTTCTATAGGTTTCTATTTTCTATCATAAATATATCAAAACTTAATTTTTGATTACTAATATGCATTGCTAAGAACTTCATTTCGAAAACTTTAAGGGTGATTTTCTTAATATTTAGGTTTTTTTTTTTTTTTGCACCCTCAGATTCCAGATTTTCAAATAATTGTGTTCTGGACAAATATTGTCCTATCCTAACAAACAATGCATTAAAGCTTATTTATTCAGCTTTCAGATGATTGACCCTTATGGCTGGTTTTGTGGTCTAGGGTCACATTTTATTTCTGGGTTATCCCAATCCAATATCAATTTTTAAGAGTTGTATTTAAAGTTAATAATAACAGTGCTTTAACAATGAATTTGAGGCACAACTTCAAGAAAAGTTGAACACAAGAAAATAATCATTTTAATAGAGTTTGCTTGGGCACTATGCAAAAGAAAAAACTGTAGCCATTCAGCGTTTTCAACATTGATAATAAGAAATGTTTTTTGAGCAGCAAATCAGCATATTAGAATGATTTCTGAAGGATCATGTGATACTGAAGACATTAAACTACATCTTTAAAAACAAGCGGTAGCTTCTGGCACCCAGTGGGTTAAACAAATGCGCAAATGGTAAATGGTAATCGTATCATGGCTAGTGCCAACGTAATTGCCTTTCAGAAAATGTGCTAGGATAACTTAGCGATCTTTATCACCTAATTAATATTCATGAAGGAAGCCCAGTGTTTATGTTATATTCCCACCACTTTTCAGATCATTCCTGCACCCCTGATTATTGGCATGCTAAAGCAAAGCACGCTTTAGCAGTTTAAAACTCCTCCTAAGAAGTCTGTGTCCCATTTATGGTGCCATTATTAAAAAAAAAAAAAAAACCCAGCAAAACATGCTTTAGTAGCAGACATGACCAAGGCCATGTTATCATTTGAAAGTGTTTCTGCTAGCGCTCAACGCCCATTAATAAATAACAAAACAGAAAATAGGGCAAGAGGATAGAGGGAGAGCGAGAACAACTGTGTAAACGTTGCTTTGTAAAGAGACAGCCTGTCAAAGGTTTGCTGACTCGTTTAGCTTTGCGTCTTGCACTGTTATCACCCCCCCATTAAGTCTTTAATCCAACTTCATTTCTGCTAATTAGCAAGTATAGGACTGACAGGCTTCGCCATGTCCATCCGTCTGTGTCAGGACAGCGATTGCCTCTCCTGAGTTGTTCATTACTTTTGTCTTTTTCAAGTCCTTCAAAAGTGCTTATTATTATTTAAGTCAAACCCATGGAAAGTGTACTGTCAGCTCTTTTGGGAGTGGGCCGTAGTACAGAGCGCAGGCCAGGAACACAGGAGGGACAGTTGGAGGTACATAAAAAGCCCATGTGCGGTGGAGGCCTACCGCTAGCTGCTCCGTGGGTAGCCGCTGCGCATTTTAGATGCCGGGTTACCATGACGATCAGAAAAAGTGTTGCTGCTTCCTCTGGCTTTATGATGACACTGTGGTACTTTGATTATACTGTATGAGGGTACAGAACTATTATCATATTCATATACCATTGTATTTCTATAGTACTTTAAAGAATACCAGGCTATTACTAGTGTTGGGTAGCTATTTTGAAATTGCAGCTATACTCTATTAAGTTTGAAGTATTTAAATGGTCCCGCTTTATATTAGGTGACCTTAACTACTATGTACTTACATCAAAAAATAAGTTAAATGTACTTATTGTATTCATTTTGTATTGTAAAACACCTTTTCTGCTATTGAGGTGGGTTATGGGTAAGGTTAGGGACTGGTTTAGTGGTATAGGTAGGTTTAAGGGTGGGTTAAGGTGTAATTACAGAAATTAATTACAGATGTAATTACATGCAGGATTTTTTTAAAATATGTAAAAACGTACACAATAAGTGCATTGTATCAAATGATTAATTTACATTTATGTAAGTACATAGTAGTTAAGGCCACGTAATATAAAGTGGGAACTAGGGCTGCACGATTGACAAAAATCATAATTGCCGATTATGCCTTTGAAATTGTAATTGCGATTATTAAGATTATCACAATTAACATTTAATGATGTTTTGGCTTTATACCACTGTTTGAAGCACTGCATGCAATCTTTTTATATATAATAATTTCTTTAAATGTAAAAAAGTAAAAATTTAAAAATTAAGATAACCTGTAGGAAAAACACACCCACCCCCACATCTTAGCAAGCAGAATAATGTAAGTGGAATTTTATTTATTTATTTTTTGTAATTGTGCCTTTGAACGATTACATAACTGTGCCATCTGTAATTGTAATCACAGTTATAAATTTGATTAATTGTGCAGCTCTAGTGGGAACTCTTTTTATACTTTTTATTAAAATGTTGGATGATAGGAAGAGTTTATTTGCAAAAACGGACAACTTTTTTAATTTTCAAAAATCATGTTTTTTATTATGTTATGTTTTTATTGTTTTATTGTGTTAGCTTGCTGTATTTTTAAAACTATTTTTTCTTAATCAAAACAACCCAATTACAGTGTGATTGAGATTAATTGGAATGCACAATGAAAAAAACATGATTTTTGAAAATTGGTAAAAACTGAGTTTGCAAATTAACTCTTCATATTATTATTTTGCAATTTATTTGGCAAAAACATTGAGCATTTTAAATAAGGTGACAGAAAAAAGGACAAATAAATAAACAACTTTTTGTTAATGAAACATAACTACCGTAACATGTTTGGGAGTTTTTTTTTTTTTTTAAAGAAATTAAAAAAAAAAATTAAGCTAGGAGACATTGTTTAGTAGAAGTTATAATTTTTTATATATTTTAAATATTTTTTTATTTCAAATAAATGCTGTTCTTTTGAACATTCTACTCTTTATACAAATACAAAAATATTAATCAGCACAGGTGTTTTCAACATTGATAATAAGTAATGTTTCTTGAGCATTCATATCGGCATATAAGAGTTTTTATTTCACAATTTAGAATTTTTAATTTTAATTTTTTTTTTTTTATGATAGTTGCATGATAGAAACTCACAATTGCAAAAAAAAGAAAAAAAAAAAGTCAGAATTGCAAGACCAAAACGTGCAATTCTGACTTTTTTTTCCTCACAATTCCGGGTTTATATCTGCAAGAAAAAAATATTATTATTATTATTATTATTATTTTTCGCAGTTGTGAGTTTACGTCCCGCTATTCTGACTTTAGAACTCGCAATTGCAAAAAATAATTATAATAAGAATAATAATTTTTCTTGCAATTCTACCTTTTTTTCACAGTTTCACAGAGTTCCAAGTCAGAAGAGACATTAAATTAAGCGGTTCTTCTGAACTTTCTACACTTTATACATATACAAAAATAGGGCTGCACGATTTGGGAAAAGTTTCATATTGCGATTATTGAGGTCAATATTGCGATACGCGATTGCGATTATAATAAATGGTATTGTGAGTCAACTTGATGGGTTTTTAAAGAAAATGCACACACAGATTAGTGATAATGCGGAAATGTGCATTTGTAACACTAGAAATGGTTTCAAAATAAATTATTTTTACCAAATGAAATAGCATTTGCATTAATGTAAACTTATTTTCTTAAACATATAGCTAAATTAAATAAAATAAAAACATACACATTTTCACAAGATTTTGCCCAAACAAACGGACATTTATGAAGAATGTAACATATACTCTGTGTAAACTCTTTTGAAAAGGAAACTGGATATATTTTTGGCCTATTGGATCACAAGTGGACAATGGAGACACAGTCGTTTACACCTGGCGTTTTAATCCGTCTCTTCTGTCCACTTTCGACCACTTCTGACCACATTCCTGCATTTACATACATTACAAACTCAACTGACTGATGTCTCTCCTGTATGATTTTATGTGATTCTCTTCAGACATTAGAACTGTACATGAATTATGAGCTTCTAGAACGTTTGACCTCCTAACTGAAGATCTTTTTTACAAATATAAATAAAAACAGTATAAATAAAAATAGTCTAAACAAAAAATAGCTGTATTAAGTGCAAACAATAGTGCAGCCATAATCAAAGTAGGCTAGGCTACTCTCTCAATGTTCAAAGTGCTAATAGAGACCGATTTTTTTTTAAGCCTGATACAGAGCTATAGACAACTACACAGCCTATTATAGGATAAATACAAATAACAACATATATGTTATGTAGCCTAATTTGCGCGCACTGTGGAACCGCTCTCTAAAAGCGGGTATTAAAATTGCTTTTGAAGGCGCGTGCGCGTTTTACTTTCGGTTTCGTTTTAAGGATCGTGCGAATTCTTAGCGGCGCTGAGCGTGCTTTCTACAATACAAGACATTAATTTAACAAACGAATTTGAAAGTGAGGGGGACACAAACAGGATTTTGAAAAGTGGATGTGGTCAAAAGTGGACAAGCTGAAAACGTTTTACACCCCTATTTACACCTGTACTTAGCATTGTCCACTTGTGATCAGATCGACGCATCAGAAAACGCATGGTAATACCAGGTGAAACAGGGCCTCTAATTCTTGCATAGTACCTCTCTCTGGTCAATGTCAGTAATCTCAAATCCAAAATATTGCCATATTTTTTTTTTTGGCTACCAGATCAGTGACCAGACCAAATCTCCTCGGCATCCATCCACGCTGCGCACATAAGTGAACACGCACACGCCACACGTGCACTGCCTATACTGAGAGACTGTCAGATTTTTTGTTTGTTTGTGTTGTTAGCGGTACGGAAAATCAGCAAACTGTCTCAGAAAGTAGGTGTTCTCAAGTCCACACTTATTTAATATAATCGCAACATTTTGCCGTCATATAATCGCACAGGCTGACATCGCGATTGCGATACGATTAATCGTGCAGCACTAACAAAAATATTAATCAGCACAGCTGTTTTTTTAACATTGATAATAAATGAGAAATGTTTCTTGAGCAGCAAATCGACATGAGAATGATTTCTGTAGGATCATGTAACACTGAAGACTGGTGTAATGGTGTAATGGTGTAATGTTTCAAAAGTTTTAACATGATATATATGCATTTTTTGCATGCACTAACATTGTAATATTATGGCAGTTTATTCAAATGTATCAGTGTTTGATATTATTGCATGAAGAATGTCTTGAAGAAAGCTAGCAGATGGTTGGTAGTGTATTATTCATGGTACCTACATGACACAAAAAGGGAAGAAACCTGCTTATATAACTTGTCCACACCTCTACATTCAGTTTCACTGCAATGTCAACTTGTAGTCCTCACAGAATTTCCTACAACAAAACCTATATTTGATAAACCCCTGAATCTCATGAAATAGCAGATGGGGATTTGTGCTTTTATGTTGGTGGAAATGCCTGTAGGATCAACTTCCCATCTAGTAGCATGTAACATGGTTTGTTGACATGCTTTTAAATGAAACATATGGCCGTATGGTTTAAAATGAACCACTTAGATCAGAAATACTGGAGCACTGCATTTTTCACTCTACTGACTGCATATTGACAATCTGAAACTGAAGTTTTGGTCTTGTCTACCTTAAGTTAACAGTTGTCTCTGTCCGGTCACATCCTTGAAAACTCTCTGCCCCTTCCTCTCGACTCATGCGTTTGGCTCTGATGACTGCAGAGACTTTACTGTGTTAATAACTTCTCCCTCATCTAGGGAAAAGGCAGGGGACCCAGGCACTGTCTTCCTTTTAATGTGCTGGCTTTTCTTCAATCATTTAATTAAGAAAAGGAGCGATTATTCAGCCTCGAGTCAGCTCCTTCTCCCTTCCAGCGCCTCATTCATCTCTGATTAAACTTGTAGCATTCGGTAACTGTACTTGCCTGCTCTTTCTGGGGCATTTGAAACAGGAGGAGATTGTGACAGTAGAGAAAAGAGGAACCTGAGGTCTTTGAGCGAGTTGCAGGATAAGAAAATTGTCCCCTTTGGTCTCTTCAACTTGATAAAGGCCGTGCTTGCAGCTGTGTTATCTCTTTTTGCGTTTAAGTTTGGGTTATCTCTTTTTTGGGACGCGTAACCTGTCTGAGAGTTTTGCTGCGTAGTTTAACACCCCTAATTAAGGGCTGACCCCTCATGGGAATTCACAATAAAAGGTTGGGGCCTTTTCAGTAATTTCAGTAATCCCAAAAGTTAGTATGTACAAGGTTGCAAAATAGGATCTGGTGCAAAATAGGTGTTCACAAACAGAAGCAGCGATTAACTATGGAAGCCCGCTGGAAAAAAAGGGTAATTGCGAGGGGGGAAAAAAAGTCAGAATTGCAAGATATAAACTAATAATTCAGATTTTTTTCCTCAGAATTGAATGATAGAAACTCAGAATAGCAGGATATAAACTTGCAATTGCTATAAAGCAAAGTAAGAATTGCAATTCTGACTTTTTTGCTCGCAAATGCGAATTTGTATCTCACAATTCTGATTTTTTTCTTGCAGTTCCAAGTTTTTATCTCACAATTCTGACTTTTTTCTTAGAATTGCTTGATAGAAACTCATAATTCTGCCTTTTTTTTCCTCAGAATTGCATGATAGAAACTCACAATTGCGAGAAATAAAGTCAGAATTGCAGTTCCTGTGAGTTTGTATCTCGCAATTCTTAATTTTTCTCGCAATTCTGAATTTCTTTCTCACAATTTCGAGTTAGTATCTTGCAATTCTTTCTTACAATTCTAACATTTTCTCACAATTCTGACTTTTTTCTTGCAATTCTTACTTTTTTCTTTCAATTCTGATTTAATTTCTCGCAATTCTGACTTTTTTCTCGCAGTTTTGAGTTTGTATCTCGCAATTCTTTCTTACAATTCTGACTTTTTTTCCCTCACAATTCAGATTTTTCTTCTTGCAATTCCGAGTTTGTACCTCGCAATTCTGACTTTTCTCGCAATTCTGACTTTTTTCTCACAATTTCAAGTTCTTTCTCTCAATTCTGACATTTTCTCGCAATTCTGACTTTTTTTTTTCTCACAATTCTGACTTTTTTCTTGCAATCCTGACATTTTCTTACAATTCTGACTTTTTTCTTTCAATTCTGATTTAATTTCTTGCAATTCTGAAGTTTTTTCCTCGCAATTTTGAGTTTGTATCTCGCAATTCTGAGAAAAAAGTCCAATTCTGAGGGGAAAAAAGAATAATATGTTCTCAGAATTGAGTTTAAATTTCTCAATTCTGAGAAAAAAAAGTCCAATTTTGAGGGGGAAAAGACTAATATGTTCTCAGAATTGAGTTTAAATGTCTCAATTCTGACTTAATAACTTGCAACTGCATATTATGAAGTCAAAATTGCAAGATATAAACTTGCATTTCAGAGAAACAAAGTCACAATTGTGAGATATAAACTCAATTCTGAGAAACAAAGTCACAATTGTGAGAGATAACCTCACAATTCTAAAAAAAATAAGTCATAATTGTGAGAGATAAACTTAGAAAACTTAGTCTAATCATTGTTTATTTTTGCTGAATGGAAAACTCCAAAATAAGAAATACTAGTTTTGAGCGAGGTTGTGTCGAGTTTGAATGGGCGTGATGCTTCCACTGACAGCCTTGTTTTCATTGTCTAGATGTATAGCAGCACCTCTTTGAACTACTGCAAAATCAAAATGCATCGCTGTATTATTAACGAAGAGGGACACAAACACACGAATGCATAAGATATATAGGGTTGGGTTCCCAGCTTAGTACTGTTAACAGTTGAGGTGCTATAATTCGAGTCGAGTTTCTCGGCCGAATGTGACGGCGGTTGTAAACACAGACCCCACGAGAGGAATTCCACCGGGGGACAAAGCAAGGGTTAGAGAGCCCCGTTCCCCTCTCCCTCTGCTTTAGGGTGGAAATGGTTAACATATCACTGTAATTGGCACCCGCAGCTGCTTGTCCTCTCCACAAACAGGAGGGGATGATTTTTCCCCCGGCCTCCCCCTCTCGTTCTCCCCTCTCCTCTCTCACTCTCTTTCTGCAGCCTCTGCTTTGTGTGACAGCTGCCTAATTGGGCATTCTCCCCTCGTAGCGAGGCTGCCTCCTCCGGCCTCGACTGCTGACGAATGGCAGCGGATTACAGATGAGGACACGATGACCCGTTCGACCTTCCCGCAGCAGGGGGAGCAGAGGGAGGGGCCTGACGGGCCGGGCCCGGGCCCAGAGCCTCAGGTCACTGGAGGATGAGGTCGTGAGAAGGTGGAGGATCTGCCAGGTGGCCAATGACAGAGTGTCACATGACAGTAGCTTGATGTCAATGTGTCAAGGGTAGACCGGTGGCACTGCATCCTCAAAAACACTCGCACGGATGCACGGTAGCTTTCGCTTTAATCCCCAGCTCTCAAACCGATTGAAAACATCAGAAAGGAGAGGCAGTGATTTTTTTTTCATTCTCTCACTCTCATTTACATGTGATTTTTCTTCTGCTGGGATTGTAGTCATGCTCATTATGCTCATATTGGTCTCCTGGGTTGGGTTTAATTATATACACCAGACAGATATATTAAATACATTTTAATATTTCTAATATTTTAACATTCTAATGCTGTTAGTGCTTAAATTTGATTTGTGTCTGTTACATATGTATGTTGGCAGTGGTTGTTTACCTTTTAAAGTTAATAGTGGCATTCCTACTGCTAACGGAACTACAAGGAAGACATTTGTAACTCAAAAATTTCTAAATAATGGATTTGTGGTACTAGATCTGTTTGTTTGAGCATTTAGACCCCCTCAACACAGCAATATTAGCTCAACCAATGATGTATGTTTGGGGCGGAGCTATTTGTTTGTTCAACCAATGGGTCACAGTGTTCATGGAATCTATTTGAAAACCAGTTGTTTTGCATTTTTATAGCTTCAAATATCAATTCCAAGCACTTGAAAATTCATAAGCCCTTCCAAACTGATAAGTTATATAAAATGTGACTGGGGCAGTGTTATTTTAGTATTACTTACATACTTTTATAGTATATAATAATGTTTTGGAGTCCTGGTAATAAGTGGCTTTTATTTTTATACTTATACTTTCATTTTCATTTTTGTTTAAGTTTCCTTTTTTGTGCTTAACTTTAGGTTTTTATGTAATATTTGCCTTTTATTTTAGCTTTATTTAAATGACCAAAAGTAATTTAGAATATTTTCAATTTTAGTTAATAATAAAAACACAATATATCAGTGACCATATCCTCCAATATTACAGGGCTCTATGCTTACTTTTCTTTTTAGGATCACCTTCTAAAAAATAATCAAAAATCTAAACAAAAATTAGCCTTCCCATTACGAGGTGATATTTGACTCCTTAAAGTGAATTAAAGGGGAATTTTGTTTTTACCTTTGTGATGGCATTTTTCGAACTTAATTAAAAATATGTCAGCTTTTATGTCAAAATTTTAAAGCTTTTTAAAATTTCTAATGAAAACAACAGAAAAAAACAAACAAGTAGAATAAGTTACCAATCAAATGAAATCAGTATTAACAAAATTAATTCGTACTACAGAGGTGGCACAGAAAAACACAAAAGTGGCTTGTAGGTGTATTTTGATATGTTTAATGAGGCTCAGAGGTGGCATGTGTGCAATCAAATTTATAAATGCATGTTGAGTACAATGTTTTAAATATAAAATATGAATATAGCAATATTAAATGATTTAATTGACTGAAATGATAGTTCAAAAATGAAACTAAAACTGCCAGTAGGTGGCGGCAGGTCAGTGATTAAATTACTGAATCATTCATTAATTTGATTCATTCGAACAGCTGATTTGTTCAGGAATAAAGCAAGTGACTGTCTTTGTGAATGGGTAATTGATTCACTGACTCACTAGATTCATTTAAAAACGCATGTTCATTCATAAACAAAACGCCACTGTGTTTGAATGGAGATGTGCAGTGGCTCAGTTGTGACATGTTTCAAACTATTTTTGATGACAAAATAGAGCAAAATCAGGCAATAGTGTTATAGTCAGGCAATGCAAGTCACTTAATATTAATTTAGTTTATTTAACTGTTGTATAAAATCAATATCTCATTTACAAACTCTTAAAAATAATTAAAAGCTGTCACTCGTATTAGTTCATCGCGATCTCACAAAGTTCCATTATAATATCGCATGCAGTAGTTTTCGACTGAAATGGTCGAACTGTAGAGCCCTGTATTAGCTTTTTTCTTTGTCTATTATTTGAAGCAGATCAAACAATACCTTACAACGGGCAGAAAACAATGTATTATAGACTTATTAAATATATTATGATCTTATCAGCCATAACATTTAAAAATATGTTGGTTAGCACTTTTTCAAATCTTATTCTTATTGTTTATCGCCTACACATTGCCGACACAGTATTTCTCTGTGCACTTTGCCAAAGCAAAACTCTTGAAATATAATATTTATTTCCCAAAGTTGAAATAGTTGCTAGTGTGTATAAATACCAAAACAGCAGCTGGTATTTAAAGGCGCTAGGCTAATGACTGTATTTTTCTTAATGCCAGCACCTTCAGAATTTCACAGCATATGTGCAGCAGACTAATGATCCAAATGAGCCCTTTTTTCTCCAGATCATTTGCTGCACACATCGGAAAGCCATTGGTTAGACATTCTCCGTTAATAAAGAGAAGTGAAAAAAAGGCGAAATTCTATCACTAACCGCTGCGAGGCAAGTTCATGCCGTAAAGGTCTTGTCTGCTGAAGCATTTCAGCTTGGCTTAGCTTTCTTAGCCGACTGTAGTAGTCAGGAATCCATGACCAGTCCTTGCTCCACTTCACCCACACACACACGCACTCACGCTCTCGCATTATAAAAGCAAGCGTGCGGCGACAGAGCGGAGCATCTTCTAAGACACAAAACGCAGGCTGTCAGAAGGGCTGGCAGAGCCTTGTTCCTGTCACGCTGCCAGGATGCAATATCACTCAGCTGAGGTAGAAAGCCGTCAGTTGTAAAATATGATGAATTATCCCTATTCGGCAGAGAGTGGGCCGTCTGTGGGCGTGTGGCTCTCTCTGTGTACGCGAAAGTACGTGAGGGTGTATAAAGAGAGGCTACGCCTGTGTGTGTGTGTGAGAGAGTCTGTTTTGTGTGACTGAGCACTGGCGGCGTGGTTGCGGCACACATAAGAGTGTGTGGGCGAGAAAAAGAGTGAGAGAGACCAGCCACGGGGTTACTACAGGTTTAATGGCGACCTTGTTGTGCACGCACTTAGCTGCTTTCAGTGTTGAGTTGCTCAGAGCGAGCGTCTAATCCCCCACCTGGGTGCTCACACACTTGATTAGTGGCCTTGGTTATCTGCCTAGAGGACAAGCCGCTGCCCCCCTCCTTCACTGGTCAGGGCTAGGGCACTGAAGGGTGTCAACCCCAAAGAAAGAAGAAGAGAGAGACAGAAGGAGAGAGAAGAGAGGGGCAGGATGTTGTCGAGGTGTATTAGTATTCAGACAGAGCCTTACAGCCTGCAGAGCAAATTGATTACTACACTGTACCTGTTCTTGGTGTCACAGCTCCGTAAGAAGGTAAGATTGTATATTGTATGGCAGTGTGGGCATGGCAGAGATAGCTCTTCCACATTGCTTTCTGAAGTTGCGAATGAGTCTGATTTGTGTGGATGGTTTGACATGTTTTGGCGGGTTTAGGTTGTTGAAATTTAACTTCGTGCGTTCAGTATTTTTCCCCTCATTTGAAAAGTTTATAAGGGAACCCCAGGTATTAAGACTTATATGGCTTAATATAATGTAAATGTAGTAGAAAACCAATGAAAGATTTACGTTATTTTAAAAAATCCACTTTGTTTTATACATATTTTGGACTATGGGGGCGCCATTATTTCGATGATGTAAAATGGTCTCACTCCGTGAGCTACTGGCGCTACCTGTTGCTATTTTTACTGCTAGACAACTCGGAAAATCAAATACTGATATGATGACCACAGCTACTGAAAGAGTTCACAGGTGGTGATGGATATAAGCGTAGGCTTAAACTAAATGCTGTACCATTGATTTTTCCCCTTTAAGGAGTCTAAACGCCCCCGGATTTCATTTGAAATCCACACTGAAAAACTCTATAAACGGCTGCGCCGTCATGACAAGCGTCGACATGTTTACATCCTGCCAGGATGGCATCTAGCGTTTCTTGTCTCTGCCATTTGTAAGCTCTTTCGGCAGCTGTGGTCTACTAAAACCTCAAAGGCATCAGGGCTAGCAAAGACGCAGGTCTTTGGGAATATTTATTCGTCCACAGGCATCTCCTTGCTTCTATTCTAATCGCTAGGAAAGCAGTGAAGATTTACATCGCTGCTTTTGTTGCCCTTCGCAAAAGCCGCACAATGTGTCATCACATCATATTTTAGTTGCTTATTCCGAGTTGTGTTGCTGTAAAAATAGCAACAGGTAGCACCAGTAGCTTACCGAGTGTATCTATTTTATATCATCAAAATAATGACACCCCCCACCCCCCAGAGTCCAAAATATGTATTAAACGATAAAACTTTCATGGGTTTTCTACAACATATTCAGTAAAAGACATCATGTTATATACTAAGCCATTCAAGTCTTAATACCCAGGGTTCCCTTTAAATATAGAAATCAGCAGCTGCATAGAGCTGCAGGGATGATGTGATTTTGAAGGCCAACTTGAACATTAGCAAAACCATGGTTTCTTTAAAGAATTGGATTTTTATATTGGCTTTTGGAGTTGAGTTTGGCCAATATGATAATCTTCACAAATGACCACAAAGTTTATGAATTTTGAGGCTTGAATACAGTCACTGAAAGTAAAAAGCTGAAGTTAGGCTATAAACAAACTACACCATGGTCGCATGGCTTCAGCATCGCCTCCATTAAGCCTCTGACAAGTCTTTAAATATTTATATAAAATCTACAAGTTGGAAAGTTTGGGATGGAATAGATTTTGTATGAGATAGAAAGCTAAAGTTTGAGTTAGAATAGCCTCTTTAGTGCCATATTGCCACTTGCAAGCAACCACCTTTTTTCAAACATGAAAAGTGTAAGCTATTACTGATGTATTTTATAAAACATGAAAATATCTTGAGCTTTTATTAACCACAGACCTTATTTTAGGCATTTAACCAAAAACCCATTGACTTTGGGATGATGGAAATTGTGAGTACCAGATATTATTTTAAATCCTTATCCTTAATCTTCATCCAGAACATCTGGAAAAGTCATGGAGCCTTTGAATATCGTGGACAATAGGGGGTCCATGGAGTCAAATGGCTGAGATCCACTGGCCTGGGCTCATTGTGCGTGACATGTACCATGTATTGCCAGTAACTTGTAATGATCTCACATCCTGGAAAAAGTGGAAGCTTGTCTTTTTTGGATGAGGACGTTGCTTAGTTATCTCTAAAGACTCGAGCAAATGACGCGAGGGTCATGACGCACATGCTGACCCTTCATTCGACCCTTAAGGCAATGGTACAGTGCATGTTTGTTTATTTTATGAATAATAAAAGTGGACTTTGGTTCACTCTTGATTTGGACTTTTAGACTACTGGTATATTGTTTATTTTGTCATGCACTTGTTGTGTTTGGTTTTGCAAACTGCAGTTGCACTTTGCAATACTGGCTGTCAATGTGCTATACTTGGTCAGAGCTGTTTACATAATGACTGGCATAAACTATGATACTGATAAACATGATCTCTTGAGTTAGGCGAAGGGTGACTTTTAAAAAATCCATGGGTTCTCGTTGTATAACTGTTCGTTTCTATCAGCCTCTTTCTCACAAGTCTTCTAATGCAAATTCGTTTTTCCATATGTGGAGCCTAAGGTCACAACACTTGTTTTCTAAAGGTTGTGTCCAAGTTCACAAAGCCAAAAACTTCCACTCAAGTACTTCAAGTGTTTTTTTGGGCACGGACTGATTCCCATGCTCACGTTCCCCAAGTCATTTCCAACCCCGGAAACTGGGCCATTTACCACAGTCAATTAGGAGTACAAATATTTTGTTTGTTCCCATTTCCTGAGTGTGGGCAGTAATTAAATTTTTTTTCCTTGACGAGCATTAGCACGCTCAGTATCACTTCAGTGTGTCATTTGTTTTTCGCCCGAAAGTGAACCGACAAAGATACATGTTATTCTGCAGCCGAAGATGAACCAGCTTGGTCTTCTCTAAGCATTCCTGTTAACATTACGCTGCCATCATAAATCTACAAGTCTAAGGTCAAGACTATTACTTGTGGCAGGACTCTGGAATTATGTTTGGAGTCTTGTGACAGTACACGCAGGGGCCCCCCGTTTATATTTCTGCCGTCTACTTGGGAAAGGGTTCCTTTTGCTTGGCTGAAACACTCTGGTATCACCCCCATGTGAAAGGGTAACTCATTTTAGGGTCATCCTAATGTAGGTCAGACTCATGCTTTTACTAAGAGTCAGAGATTGCACTTGGCAAAGCCCTAACTACAGGGGTGTGCCCCAGATGGGAAATGTCAATGTGTGATGCCCATAGTGCTTGTTTGGAAGTAGGTCATAGTGACCTAGTTTGAATGGTGCATGGCCCTGATTGACTGAGTCACCCAATGCTATCTTAGGAATTTGTTGTTGTAGTTCCACAGGCTTTTGTGCCTACGTGTGCAACCAAAGGATAACAACAACTTAGTGGCACAACTGTGTCCAAAATTCTTTTTTATTTCGAGAACCCATCAGCTAGACGGTGGGTATGAGCGCACATCGCAAGGGCAGCTTTGTCGCTTTTTATTAGGACCTAATGCTTTGTATGGACGCCAGCTGTTGCATCAACTCAAACGGCCCCGGCGGAGTGAGTGACCTTGACTTCAAACAGGGCATGCAGCAGGTTTTGCTCCTTTTGCCTCATCATGCATTTTAAATAGCCTAAATGGATTACACTTTCTGGATGGTGGATGTAATTTATGATCTGGTATTTTTTGGGGGGGTCAATTAATCTTCCAGCCTTGCAGTTGAGAAATGAGGAATCCAGTCCAGATATCAGATCCTCTCCATTTATATCAAGCCAGTCGTTTTACAGAGGGATTTATTTCTCAGGTAACTCATTCAGGAGCCCCGTCAACCTGCACTGATGGTGATAATAGTGACAAAAAAACCCTGAATAGAACTGAGTGAACAGACTCGTATATGACCAGGTTTTTGTCATAGATAGGCTACTAAAATCACTTCCTACGCAGTTATTCTTTAGCTCATAGCTGTCAGAAAATGGCTGTTTTTCATGTTTTCATAGGTTTGATTTGAAAGTTTTTACCAAATGTGTTATTGAAACGGTTGATTTCTTTTTTCTTTTCTAACGCAGGACACTGAATATCACTTTGGAGATGAGAAGTGTGTTAACGTAATTGTTTATCTGTTTAACAGGGTGAAGGCGTTGTCAGTATCGTGTTTCCTCTTTTCATTGGATTAGGACAACAAGCTACTATGGCCTATTGACAGAAGTATAGGATGAGGTGTTGTTGTTGGCCCAAATCAATTAACCTCTCCTACTCTGACACCTTAAATTCACAGTCTGATTTTCATGAAATTCCTCAATGATTTCATTGACACATTACATTTTTTTTTGTATTTTACAGTTTCATGAATGCTTAGAAGTCTGTTTTATGAAGATTTCTGGAGATAATATCCAAATTAGAGGTATTTAGATGGTAAAGTGGCATAAGAGTTTCTCAGGCCTGTCACTCTGACATCACTGTGACCGATATCTTGATAAGGTCATCCAGCACCGTCCACCCCCTGTCAGCCCTAGCAAAGTAGAACGACCAGGGGTGCCAATTATCAGCAGAACAAATCAACCATAGCCATTGACCTTCACTTTGACCATAGAGCACTCACAAGGTCAGCCTTGTGTGTATTCCATGATTAAGTACTTACAATTCCATCTCATTATGTTTTCGTTTTTTCTATGAAGTGCAGACATTGTTGTGACATTGGTACTCCTGTGCTCAAGTGGTGTGGTGAGAATAGTGTTTAGCAGACTTGCACATGTACACAATAAATGTGTCAGTCTGCAGAGCCAATGGCACTGTGTGATCCAGAGGTGGTATATTTTGAAATAATGTAGTGACTACAGTAACATAGAAGTGAAGGACTAGGCTGCAACATGTGGGTGTTTATTCTCCAGGCACTAACACTAACTGCAGAGAGGGTAAGAGAGGGATACCTATGTCTGTCTAAGCAGCCAGAAACATGTAGGCTGAGTAAATGTTTGCTGCAAGTCAGAAGTTGTCGAAAATAAACTTTTTGCATTTTAATATAAAAAGTATCAAATGTAGGGTAACGTATAAAACAGAAATATTGTTTAAAAGTCACTTTCTGTAGTATTTTTACCCTAAGTGCTGATTAATTTCTCCAACTGCCAGTCATATAGATTAGAAAACATTTTTCCCAAGTACCTGTTAACTTTTTGTGGTTGTCTTACAAAGAATTGAGTTCTCAAATGGCAGTTTTGTGTGTCTGTCTTGGCAAGAATTCTGTCAAAATATTTAAACCTCTTCAGGATACTGTGCTTTGTTATTTTTTACCTAATATCCGTCATATCAATCAATCAAGTAGTCTTTAAAGCCCTGTGTATTCGGTTTTAATGAGATTCAGCAGGCTAATTCCTACTGCTTAAGAGTCCGGAGAGGAGAAAGGGGAAAAAAAAACTCACAAAGATGGTTATTGCTGTGATGGTACAGAATGAGTCTTAATTAAATCCCTTTCAGTAAACGAGTGAGATCCATCTTTAGGTTATACCTTTTGGCATGTGAAAAGAGTGTGAAAACACTTGCATGGTATAGCGGAGGACTTTGTGGCCTTACACATAATTTCGATGGCAAAATTTAAGAAAAATCGATCAGCATATGAAATCTTATGTTACACGGTGAAGATTAACTGAATTTGCTTTGTTGAATACAATAATGTGTCTTATGCGATATTTAGCTAATAGATTTTAATAATTCATGTTTTTCTCTTTACTGCAGGACCGTCACCAGTTGACCTTGTGGACAGAATTACTGGATGTGAGCAGTGATTTCACTCACAACCCTGAAGCTTTGAAGTACAAATCCAGTGCCATGGAATCCCACAAGACTTGACTGCATTACGATCCAGTACTTAACAATGGCAAACATGATTTTAAACAACATTCATGCTTAGCTCTTGCCTCCTGTATGGGGGAATGGCTTGTGAAGCTACATTAGACCTTTCTTTTACCTAAAAAAAAAAACAAAAAAAAACAAGGTTTGGAAGCTACAAACTGTAAGGTCTCTTGGCAGAACGTAACAGAACGATTTTTCCCTTTATTGTGGTGGCCAACCATACAAGGGACTATAGTATTGAACATGACTCATGGGGAAGAGCCTGGCCCTGAAACACACCAGGATTCTGCTGTATTAACATATCTGGAAGGCTTACTCATGCATCAGGTAGCAGGAGGACAGGGTGCGGCAGCAACACAGAGTGGAAGCCAAGAGCAGAGGAATAAGGACGGGACAGGGCATGCACAGCCTAGTCATGGCACTCGGCAGGAGCAGAACCGGACAAATTCCCACTGTGGAGCCTCACAGCACCTCAGAAAGGCTCGACTCCTCAACTCGGAGGCCTGGACAGAGAGTGAGACTCACCGGAGGTCAGCACCCTCCGTTGCGCTCAACGGGCAAAGTGAAGACCACCACAGTGGCCAGAATGGTACCTCTCAGGATAAAGGAGAGAGTACGCTTCTAGCGAGTTTGCTGCAGTCTTTCAGTTCTCGACTTCAAAACGTGACCCTGCCACAGCAGATTATCCAAGGCTTGAGGCCACTGGATGCCCCCTGCCAGATAAGCAAGCCTGCACAAGAGGACAGGGCAGATGTGCCTTGCCACAGACCTGCCTCGAGCCACCTCAAAGGGTTAGTAAGCAAGAGCAAAATGCAGAATCACAGCAACAGTGTGCCTTATCAACGTCGACGGTCCAGTCAGGAAAGTTTTTCAGAATCTCCCAAGGCACTGCAGAGCAGTACTCCCTCCCCATCTCCCGATTCTCTATCTTGTACCGAGCGCCTAAAAGCTGTGGCAAACCTGGTAAATATCAGATCAAGCCCTGCTCCGTCGCCCAAACCAAGTGTGGCCTGCAGTCAACTGGCTCTGTTGCTCTCCAGTGAGGCCCACTTGCAACAGTACTCTCGAGAACATGCCCTGAAAGCCCAACTCTCTGGACGATCAGCCAGTGAAAGACTATCAGCCATGGCCACACAGCAGACACAAGAAAAACAACCTACAACTTCTGGCCAGACTCATGGACTAAGCCTCTTACACACCAAGAATGGAATACCTTCACAAATGTCAACAAGCTCCAGTAGACAGAGTCCAAGCCTGACTTCAGGGCAAAGAAGGACAGAAGGTTCCATGCGGACAGGACAACGCTTTAGAGAACGTCGACCTTTCGAGAAACAAGGAAGACCGTCACAGAACTGCAGCAGTCTTCTACTTCAGCTTCTCAACAGTCACAACACCTCACAGCGAATTAATGGACAGGGTCACTTGAAAGATGACCTCAGTACCTTTGGCACTCTGGCCTCTCCACTTTTTTCAGACAGTGAGCACTCGAACCCCGACAGCAGTCTTACAAAAGACAGCAGTGATGCCGAGAGCACTTACTCTAGTTGCTCTCCTATTGACCTTTCTCTGAAGAACAGAACAAACGTACAAACACCTGTATCTACTTCGTCCTCACCTGTACGGGACAGAGTCCCAGAATCTTCATTAAACAGGTGGAAGCCTGAGAGTCCACCTGTTACAGTTACCTCAGATCACAGGGAGATGGACACCTGTTCAGAGATGAAACCTCATCACAAGGTCACTCTATTACAGTTGCTCTTGGATCACAAAAATAACGAGAAAGTAAACAAAGGTTTGGATAATCCAGATTTGCTGCAAACTGTAATCCCTAAGGTCACTAGTGCATCTACGAGTAGCCAGAGTGTTTTCAGTACGGTTATGTGTAAGGACGTAAGTGACCTTAGCGGACACTGTGGATTGAGTTGTAGAAGTCCCAAACTCTTGCCAACTTTCTCCCAGAGCAGAGACTCCAACAGCAGTGCATCTCCATACACACTTTATGGGTCTCCCCATTCTCAGTCTGTTCCATTGGATCTTTGTAAAGCAAAACAACCTGCAAGTGATGCAAGAGTAAAAGAACCTGCCTTTAGTGCTAGTAAATTGTTACAGAATTTAGCTCAGTGTGGAAAACAAAACCCTGACATTTCTCCTCCAGCAAAGACACCTTTACCCCCTATCAAACTCATGACCCAAGAGCTGAAAGTTAACCATCCTCCAACTTTACTTGAGAGACTCGCTGCGCCAATTCAGAGAAACAACACACTGTGGGAAGAGGCCAAAGCAAAAACTTCAACTGTGCCCGAAGCAACACAGCATGTCTCGGAGATTGAGAATCTGCTTGAAAGACGTACAGTTCTACAACTTCTTTTGGGCAATGCTCCTCAGAAAGAAAAGGTAGGCAGCAAACGAAAACGAGAGCATTGCAAAAACAGTTCTGTGGAAAAACCAATACACCAGGCAACTGGTCAACCAAATGGTCCTCCATTGGATATCACAATTAAAACTGAGCCTGTTGAAGAGGGTCATACGTATGACTACAACAAACTGTCAAAGCAATGCCAGAATCCAGTATTGGAGCCTAGGAAAAGCACCAGTTATCATTCTCATGAAAGCATCAAACAAGAACCACTGTCCCCAGAGGCTCCCACCAGAGATGGTCTGCTCTCTCATCTCCTAAAGAAACGACCCAACAAAACCCTTCAGCCAAACAAATTGGAGAACCTAAACAAGAGCTGTGTCAAAGAAGAATCAGTTGAAGCCCAGGGACCAACAATCCCAAAGAAGCGGAAATTTTCAATAGAACTGGAATATCATAACTCTTTGACTCAGCAGACCAAGGATTTGGAACATTCTGGTAGCATGAAACAAGACAACAGTGGTTGTTTGGCTGCCAGAGATTTAGAGACGAGAGAGGCCAGAGACCCATCTAGCCCCCCAGAGGCTGACAGCCCTCCAGCTAGGTTTCCACCATACGAGTCTAACGAAAACCGAAGTTTCAATGTTCTAAAGCAGCTGCTTCTATCAGACAACTGCTTGAAGGAATTGTCTCAGCCAAGGGGTACATTCAGTTCACCGTCACACACTGTACTGAATGGAAATACAATCAAGCAATCGTGTAATGAAGGTGAAATTCAAAACCTTCACCGGAGCCTGAGTCCCAGCAATGCATCTTCTAAAAAAGCAAGCAGTCACAGGCAAGAATCTCCCCATGTTGCACAGCATGAGCCTGCAAAGTCAAAAATCGATTACAGCACCACAAAGGATTTGAAGGGCCCTGCAAAGATGGTTAATGGAGACTATCAAACACAAAAGTACAGGCCCGACTCACCTCGGTTTACCAAGACTAACCCTATTTTGTACTATATGCTCCAGAGGAGCAATGCACAACTGGTTAAAGATGGGGAGGGGCTGGAGGTAGGCTCGGGACAAATGCAGACAAAGGTCAAAAACGAGTCATCAGGTGATACTGAGGCCTTTGAACTTTAAAACAAAATTCACAGAATTTACAATGGAACACTTAGTTGTGACTCACCACGGCTAAACGGGTCATTGAAGAAATACTAGTTTTGAGACTGTGAACCAGCATCTGTGCTTGAACTAGCAATGTGCTTCTTTTTATTCTCTCTGCTTCTTATCCGCTTTTGTTTCTATTGAGGCATCTTGCATTTTTCACTTGAATTACATGTCATTTAGTTCACAAAAAGACCATGAAACCAAAGTTCATTTGAATATTTATAAGCACTACTTTCTGGCTGATTTCTTTCTTGGGTTCCAAGCGGCAAAGAAAATAAAAGTTTTCTACAAAAGGTGTGTGACAGATTTGCCCTCATGTATTTGTAACAATATCAGTTCCCACTCCGTTTTCCACACATGGGTAGACTTTTGGCCTCAGGCAGTGAGTTATGATGCACCGATGCACATGGTAATCTGTTTAAACAGATTGTGCCTCAGCAGTTGTTAGTGAATATTCTTCAATTTGCCATGCTGAAATGAAGAAATAACTATGTATTGTTACTTCGTCTGTGCCAGGAAGGCATTAAATGTCACAGTATTTATACATTCAGATAAACAAAATTGGTCACCTTTTTAAAAAGATAGGCATCTCTCATTGGTTCCGTATTGTTCGGATAAACTAACAGCGACGGTAAAGCTGTATGTTCATTCTCATGTTTGGATAATATGGAATATGAATCCATCAGTATTACGACATGGTATCTTGATATCTATATGGTATGTGAAGTGTGTATACTTTTATGTTATCAGTATCCTCTTTAATTTCTCTCTCTCACATTGAAAACGATGTTGTGATGTGCTTTATTCTTTATTCTGCGTTCTCAGACCGAAATGGATTTTTACAATACTCTAGAAGATGATGAATGAAAATCACAAGAGTTACTACAAATGACTGCTTTTTGCTCATACAGTATGTTTTGTATTTGTGTATTTTATGAACTGGTCTTGGTATTAGCATGTCATAAGATGTTTGTTCTATTATGCAAGAGATTGTTGCATCGACTTGAGACAAATCAGCCCAATCTCAGCTGTCTGTCATGCTAATGGACACGTTGATCCAATAAAGGGAGTGTTTGTGGTATTAAGGCCATTCCCACAAAAATATGTTTGCTCATGTGATGTTTTACAGTCTTACGTTAGACATGTTGTTTTTCATCAATCTTAAAGACTCGTTATAAACTATATTTATGTACATAGCATAATCTTTATGAAAGACAGCTATTTTGTATGAATGAAAAGCATTTTAGTTTTGAAATTTCTTAAAGAGACTTCAAAGTAAATGCCATGTGAATATGTACTCTAGAGGATGACTTCTGTCCTTCTTTTGCATGTGTCTCCTGATTAAACTATGATAATCTGTTCTGCAATATCTTGTGTTATGTCAGATATTTAAGAGTACACTGCTGCCTGTTGCATGCAGATGCATGAGAAGGTTCCTATGTATTACCGAACATGGGGAAATTCAAAGTCTTAAGCATATTACATATATATATATACATATATATATTTTGTCATGGAGCCCAATACATAAAAATGTGATCTGTATGTTTGTCATGAGAAATAGACCGCTGGGCAAAATGTTGAAACTTTTGAAACAAATGTGCATATGAAGATATTTATTTTGTTTTTACTCAATTTTATTTTTTACAAGGAGAAAACCAAACAGGTTAAACAATCATGTTCCGTACTGTACAGTACAAAGATGGATTACACTGACACTTCAAAGACTTCTATTGGTTTTGAAATATTGTTTTGATGCAGGCTAACTGCAATGCATTTGAGTATTATTGTGTATCATTATTTCTAAAAAAATACATTTCATTTGGGTGTTTACTTGCACAGATTTCGAATAAAGTTCTGAAATGCACAATCAGAATAAACCTGTCGTTTATGTCTCGCAAAGGTTTTTCCCCCTTACGGTATCGTCCCGATTTATGTCTCCAGTAGCGTATGACCTGTGCTTGACCCCTGGCTGCACAAAAACACATCTTACATGCAAAAAGGAAGTTAGAAGGAATCTGTTAAGAGTCTGTTTGCTGTACATGGAAACCTTGTCTTTGGCTGACTAAACCTTGCTGTTGACCTAAATTTTATCTGCTGTGCCCTGAGTCATGACCTTAATTCCTGTCGGTTGCGGTGACACAGATGTGAGAGGAAGTGATAGGACAGAGATGACCTCGTGCATCACCGGGGCCAACATCAAGACAGATCAGTGGCCTGTAAAAAGGTATTCTGGAAGAAAGGGACACTCTGCAACAAAGAACAACCTGCCTCGGGCCTACAGGGTTCTGCTCACTCACATCTAAATACCGAAGTTTCTAAAAGCTCAAAAATGACATGCTGACACATTTCTGTGACAGAGAGTGGAGCACGAGGGGTTTTAATACTCAAAAGCTGGGAGAAGCATGCAAGCCTGTTTTTGAATATGAGCTTTCTTTTATGTTTTCATCCAAAACTAGGTCATATAATGTAGGCCTACACCTCCTTTTATGCGTCTGTGTCAAAGTGAGGGGGTAGGGGGTGGCTGAAGTGAGAGCTGATGGGATTAACTTAAAGCTAAAGCAGGTTTGAGTTGTACATAAGTGTGAATCAAAAATGCTTTTGGAGTTTCAGGGTATGCTAACAGATCAAATCATCCTCTGCAGTGCTTTGAATGTTAAAAAGCAATCGTTTTGCTTGTAAAGGAAGGGATGATAAACCTCTGAACAACTGGAAAGTGCTGTCGGGAGGGTCGGTAAAACAGCGGCGCCACTGATTAAGTGGAGGACACTCTTCACATTCCTGCTGAGTTTCTTTTACAGATCCTCTCCCTCGTAATTGGACAAGAGCTTGCGTGCATTTTTGATGGATCAAAGAAAGTTGCACAGTTGGCATGAATCCGCTGATGTGGAACAATACATAAAAAGTATGCTCTGCTTGGCTGATGATAGCTAATGCCCCTTGTGCTTAAGCGGGAAATTCTAAATCATACCTGTGATTTATGGATCTCTGAACTCCTCACATGAAATATGACTTCTTGACTCCCTTACAGCCCATGCATGCACTCCGATCACTGAAGTTCCACTTATACAGGCCCTGTAACCTACAGCACAGGACTTCACAATATGCACATACGCATCTAGAGGTGCCCACATCTTTACTACAAATTTAGCAAAGAAATATATCTCACATCCCTGCTGATTGTCTTTTATTATGTGGCTTATTTTGGAATTCATAACAAGGAAAAGTGTGTGTAAGAGACGTGAGATCATGCATATTCCATGTTTGATCAAACAGAATAGTCATAAAAGAGATTCATGTGACCCAGTTTTGTCTATGAAAATGACATGAATATATATACATATATATATATATATATATATATATATAACTATATCTCACATTAGATATGCCAGATTACTATGAGGAGAGGGTTTTTTTTTTGTCCTAGTCACATTTACATTTACCATATCAGATCATCGATATTCTATTCACTAAAGCCAAGTATTAATCTAATCAAATTACTGTTTTTAAGCATTTAACATTTATTCCAAAATAACTCAAGGCAGTAACAATTTAAACAACATTTTATTTGTGAACTTATGTTCAGCTATAGTTAACTTTTAACTTTTGAATTTTCGGATCATCAGTCATCAAAGCTGTGTAAATACTGGTCACAGACAGAGATTTAGCCTACTTTAAATTTCACAAAGCTGATTACTCACTAAAAATTCCCACAGATCATGTTTTCAGGCCAGACGAAACAAGGTGGTTACACCAAAGTGTGTGAGTTGTTTACTTTTTTACATTAGCCTTCCCATTTACGCCTTTATATTGCTCATTCAGACTGATTCGCGTTCGCGCACGAACAAAAGAGGGCGGGATTTATCGAATGAACCAATCAAAGCCGAGCATTACCAGTCATATCCAATCATATCGCGATAGAGGCATTCCCTTCTCTCACATGACTTTCCCCAAATCATCGCACCCTTTAGGTCAGTGTTGTCAATTCCGCGGTTTTCCCGCGGAATTGCAAATAGGTATAACTGCAGACCGGAGATCTGAGATGGGGCGTGAACTCCAAAAGTGGGCAGAACCTCCAAAATGGGACAGGGTCTCCTCAAGCAGACTTTCACTATTGGTTCTGGCTTCAGCCAGCTGTTATAGACTTACATTTTGGCGCCTTAGAATTATAAGGTTCTATCTGACAATTTAGTTATTCACATATTCTTATTCGGTGACAATTTATTTACATTATGTGATGTTTCTTTTGTAAGCTGTGTACATTTTGGGCTTTTTTTTTGGAAACCTTATAATTCTAAGGCGACAATTTGTTGCCGCAGGTTGTTTTTCATGTCCGCGAGTTGAAGTGACCCCAATAATGTAATATTTAGCCCCTGGAATGCTAATTTTACCAGGAGAACCCCCCGAAATGCGGGTTTTGTTGTGAAAACCTGGCAACCCTGCTTTAGGTGGTCTGTTAAAACTTAATGGGCTCAGGGGAGGCTGAGGGAGACGTGGATTTACGCTGTAACTTTACCTGCTGGTGTCACTATTGGACAGTGTTTCGTTATTACAGGTGAGTTATACACTTTTTAATGTTATATTTTGTAATATTGGCGTTGTTTTATCTTTGTATTGTGAATTATTTTCTCATCCAGTATTTTGAGGAGACACTCCCTTGCCTCCTCAGAAAATAAATACATTTCACATTAGATATGCCAGATTACTACGAGGAGAAAGAGTACAGGGATGAATATATCTATCCATCTTGATTTCTCTGTCTGATCTAAAGGTCTAAAGGTTTTTTTGTTCATTTCCCGGACAAGACATTGTATAATCCATCTGAATGCCCACAGTGAGTCAACACAGCAGGATCTGATGCTATCCTGGTATACATTGTTCTTGCGGTGAAAGGGAAATAACTAACCTTGAATGTGTTGCAATAGCTCGCTTTAACTAGACAGTCTGAGGGGTTCAAAAGGGCAGCAGAGGTTAAAATAGACCTCAGAGATTGTACGTGTGCATGTGTGTAGGACAGAAAAGGGAACAGTGGGGTTTTGTTTGCTGAGGAGAAGGCCGACTGTGTGACACTGTACACATTCCCCTCCTCTGACTTCCACTTTATTTGATCTTCCAAAGATTACCCTTTCCTTCAACTTCTCATAACCTTTAGTCTGGCAGTGAACCCTTCCCAGCGAAGATGTTTGTCAGGCTTGAACTGACAATAACCTCTTGCTTGCCTTGACTACAAAAAAAGGAACAGAAATTAAACAAATAAGTCTGGGACCAAGACCGAGGTCAAGTTTTGGAGCTTGACAACTATTCGTTTGTCAGAGGACACAGAGGGGGGTGGAAATGCCGCACAGAGAACACTGGCTTTGATGTCTCAGTCTGCGGTACAGTGGTCATGAACTTAGAATACAGTACAAAGGGTCACGGATTAAAAAACAGAGCTTTGATAAACAGTCAGGTTAACTTATTAATCAAATCGGATACAATGCATGTGAATGAATGCTAATAGCGTACAATTCCTTTAGGCCTGAAATAGGCAAGTTCATAGAACATTTCGTACAAAATGGAAATCGATAGTGCTTTACATTAGCGTAATAGGAGAGAGCAACTGTTTGAGAACAGAAATAAGTAAGAGGAAATTTATTTAAACTGATTTTTAAAAAATATATATATTTGTATTACTTATTAATCATTTATGAACAAAAAGAGTAAGTAAATATTTTAAAAATAATTAATGCTGAAATAAATGTAGTCAAATATTTCATGCATTTATTTAGAAGTGTACTTTTTTTTAAATGCCCTTCATTTACTGTAGATACTTCGTATGCATCAGTAACAGAGTGTGTTTATTTTATTGCTTTGTTAAAGATCAAAATACTATAAAAACTCAAACTAGCAAACACTGAAATGAATTTGAGACTCATCTCTCTGACAGAAAATGTCTTGTCTTTGACAACAAAGGCCTTTCAGACTCGTCCCACAGATATTTGCTTACAACAGGGTGAAACCAGACATACTTGGACCACCCTTTAATCAAAGTACAGGCTGTTGTTTGGTAAAAGACTCAGGACTCTGAGGGCAGAGTAAGGTCACAGCTGACTGATTCTGCTTAATGTCAAGCAGGACACTGTGGGAAGAGTTTTCCAGTTCCATGCACACACACGGGAGAGCAACAATGTCTGTATTCATCACAGCATGTCAGGCCTCTCTTCACACTACTGTCTCTTAACTGTGCCAAGACATCATAGCTACCAGTACCATCATCCATACTTTACCAAAGATATGCACTTAAAAATGACAGATATTTTTCATGCACATCATATTTGACAAATCAATGATTTATCCTAGGTTTAAAATTCCCAATCTTACTATAAAAGTAAATTATTCCACAATTGGCCTGGAAGATACTTTAAGGAATAAGCGAATAGACAGAATGTTGCACAGACGTCTGCCAATTGTTATTAACTTAACTAGTTATTATGGTAGAGTGATTTGTCAATGTAGAAAGGTGTGCCACGAAAATATGGACGCGTTGCGCCCTCAAGTGGTTAGTAGTGATGTACTTTGATCGTTCATTTCTGCACGAACAGTTTGTAGCAAGGACTTTACCCCCGAAGCTGGGTAAAAATAAAATTTAGCCGATATTACTCAGTGCAATACACACTAATACGTTAGATACTAGGTCATTTATTTCCTCAACAGCACAAACTCGAAGCCGTTCACAAAATACATCTATATACCGTTTAGTTTGTATTTATGAACTACGCTACCACTTTTCTACGTACTCTGGCTGTTCGGCGTACAGTACAAACTCTTAGCATGTCTTCTGCTGTTCATGAAAACGTGAAGGTAAGCGGTGACAACGTACTTTCATATCATGTTTACGTTCACTGATAGCGACGCGACCAACGACGACGACGTATTCAGTTTAATCCCATCGTTTACACCTGTGATTAAAAAGTACTTTTGCGTTTGAGGGGTCTGATAAGAGTTCTTGATATAATTTGTGCAGATTTATGCACTTTAATTTAAAGTTGAGATTGTTTTGATTTCACGTGAACGTTTTTACATGGCAGTCACATGACCAGAAATGTTTGAAACCACTTTATCCTTTAAAATGTCTCAATAATGATCCTCAAATACTACTGTTAAACGCATGTGATATTTGAATATTTATTTATGAAAAGAGAAACGCGTTCAAAAGAGGTCAAGCAACCTTCATTGAAGCACTTGATATGGACTGATCTAGACTTTTTAGTTTACTTAAGTTATTGCTGTTTCATTCTTGATGACAATTTGAGCAATATTTGACTCTGGTTTCCCCCTGGATTAGAGGAATAAAACATATTTGCATATTCATCAGTATTATTAATTATTCCATATATTATTAATAAACATTTGCAAGTATTTCAATGTGACCCTGGACCACAAAACCAGTCATAAGGGTCAATTTTCCAAATTTGTTAGGATAGAACAATATTTGGCCGAGATACAACTATTTGAATATCTGGAATCTGAGAGTGCAAAAATATTATAATATTGAAAAAATCACCTTTAAAGTTGTCCAGATAAAGTTGTTAACATTGCATATTACTAATCAAAAATTAAGTTTTGATATATTTACAGTAGAATTTTACAAAATATCTTCATGGAACATGATCTTTACTTAATATCCTATAATATTAATTTTGACCCATACAATGTATTTTTTGCTATTGCTACAAATATACCCCAGCGACTTAAGACTGGTTTTAAGACTGGTTAAGACTGGTTTTAAGACTGGTCCAGGGTCACAAATGTGTCATCTAGCAAAACCTAATGGGCTTTAGCATTTCTTTTAGGCCACCACAACATTGCTTTGCAAAGCTCTCTCTTTATTACTTACAGAATTATTATGGTTCTCGACTGGAGACTTCAGATGACTTGCAGACCAATGCTGCGTGTGTCATGCCCTCCAAACCTCTGCCCAAGAGCGCATGTGAAGCCCTGAAACAAGTCCACCCAGATGTTTGCAAGAGGTGCAACATCACTGAGATTGTGCCTTAATTGTGTCAGCAATGAACAAAATGATACAATAAGTAATTTTTATACAAATCTGCAGATATTTTGGCTGTGGGCTGGTGATTCCAGAGAAGTTGGAAGGATGTGCGGTTCTTGATCTGGGCAGTGGGTCGGGAAGAGACTGCTATGTCCTCAGCAAACTGGTTGGGGAGAGAGGTCAAGTCATAGGACTGGATATGACGGATGAGATGGTACATTATTGATTGATTTGAACCTATTTTATGAAAGTTACGTCTTAAATAACCAAGTAAAGAGTGTTTACCCACTGTATAAGTGGAATATGGAAAAGTGTATATAAATATGAAAGTAAGTGCAATCTTTAACTTTTATGTTTGCTCCAAAATTAGATCGTTTCCTCGCAAAAATATGTCCAGTACCATCAGGAGAAGTTTGGATACTCAAAACCAAACACTATGTTTGTGAAAGGATACATGGAGAAGCTCAGTGATGCAGGAATACAGAACAACTCTTTGGATGTAGTTGTGTATGCACATCCTTAGGTCATTTCTAATATTTTTCATAAAACATAATATTAATCTGCCTGAGCAAAAGTGGTAAAAAGGCCAATTATTTTCTCTAGGTCAAACTGTGTTATATGCCTGTGCCCAGATAAGAAGACTGTGATAAGTGAAGCTTACAAAGTTCTGAAGGTGAGATATTTCCATTACGTACCTACTGAAAATGTCCCCTCATTATTGTATTTATGCAAGAAAAACCTTGACAAAGTTGTGCACTTGTTGCTGTTTCATATGTAAATATGTATCCATATGTAAATGCTCTTTTAATGTAAATGATCTCATAGGAAGGTGGAGAGTTGTACTATAGTGACATGTATGCAAGCAAAGTAGTTCCAGACTCTTTCAAGGAAGATCCAGTTCTGTGGGGTAAACTTGATTTCTTTTTCCAACATTTTTTCATTTAATACATTTTAGAAATTTAGACCAGGCTGCATTAATTAATGGGGCTGATTAAAGTTAAGACTTAAGGAAAAAAAGACAAAGATATGTCAAAATTGGTTCTCACTGGGTATACACCAGTCCTATTTTAGTATAATTAAGAAACCTTATACATTTTATTAATTTTTATTCTATATTATTATAAATATAGTACTTGTATTAGTATTATTAATAAAATTATTAATAATAATGTTTATTTAATATTTTCCATTTTCATTTTAGTTTTTATTTCTTTATTTTAGTAATTTTCTTGTTGGTTTTTAAAAAATATGTCTATATAGTTTTCTTTTTTTTTTCTTTTAGTTTTAGTTATTGTAGTCTAAATGAAAATGAGTAATGTTTCCTAGCTGAAATAATTTATTTCATTTTATTTTAGTTAGTCTTTATTTTATTTCAGATGGTTTTAATGTTTTTAGTTCATTATAATAACCCTGGTTTGCAGAAAAAAAGCACCTCATTAACATATAAAATGTGTCTCATCAATGCAAAATTGAATTTGATTCGGTGGGTTTAGGTGAGTTCTTGTTCTGAACAGGTGAGGGAATGGCTGGTGCCCTCTACTGGCAGGATCTGATCACTCTGATGAAGGACATAGGCTTCAGCACTCCCCACCTGGTTTCAGGCAGTCACATTGTGGTTCACAACCCAGAACTTCAAAGAAAGACTGGTAACCTTCCTATTAATTCATATAAGTGTATGTATGTTATTACCCTCAGATTTTTGTATGGTAACAGCATCATAGCTGAGCCACATTTGTTTGCATGTGGTTTTCTGTGACTTGGAGGCAAGCAAATGCATTAAAGTTTAACTAGTGGTGCTTTGACCTACAATATGTCACTATAGGTGATGTTAAATATGCATCTGGAACTTACCGGATCTTTAAACTGCCTCAAAACTCCATCAAGACCAGAGCGCTGGTCACATATAAAGGCACCGTGCTTGACTGCGCTGAATGTTTTGAAATTGATGCCTCTCATTCCTTTAAGGTAAACTTATTTTTTATTTATTTAATAATTTTTAAAAAATATGTTATTATTACTTATTAATTAGTTAGTCCTGTTCGTTCTATTCCAGACAAATGTCCCAGTGGAGGTAGATGCAGAGATGGCCGCCATCCTACAGAACACCCGTTTCTCTACAGACTTCGATATTACAATGTTAGATACTTCAGATCCAAACCAGAGCAGTCCTCCACAGGTAACTGTGATGTATTTTGGACATATCTTTCTTTTGGTATATAAGGTTTACTTTACAAATTATGTTTTTTCTCTAGAAGTTAGAGACAGAAAGAACACTCAGAAAGGAATTAGTCTTAGGCCCTGTTTACACTAGTGCGTTTTCGTTTTAAAACGTTTTAAAATAAAAATGATCCTTGTCTACACTGGCGTTTCACTGCATTTCAGAAACTGCGTTCCATCCACACTACAAAAACGCATGTCACATGACCATTCAGGCTGCATACGTCATCAAGGATGCCTTATTTAAGAGAAGTGACTGTAATAAAATTAACTATTATTCCTTGGGGTGTAAAAATACTGTAATTTCTTTTTTTACTTTGCATTTTAAGGTTACTTTTTTTTAAATGAACCTCCAAAATGAGATGCAACAAATGAGGATGATTTGTTTACACGGTCGTCAAGGATACGCAGAGCGAACGTGAGCAGCCACGCCCTCATTTTCAAAAGCCTCCGTTTTGGTCCGTTCACACTGAAACGTAAGCCCAGTTTGTAAAATAAAACGGGGTCTTCAGCGTTTTCGAAAGTCTCTCGAAAACGCCGGAGTAGTATAAACGACAGGTGTAGCCGTAGCAAAAGTTATGCGTTTTAAAATTAGTGTAAATGTAGTAGGGCTGCAACGATTCCTCGATTCTATTCAAGTATTCGATTTTTTAAAAAATCCTCGACTGCATTTTGCCCGTGTCGAATAATTGGCAAAATACCGGAAGTGGAGCATTCCACATAATAAAGCATAATGCTATTAAGAATTCACAAACGTTCATATTCAATTAAATATATATGCGATGCAGGTTTAATATATGCGCTTTAATTATTTGCATGTGTTACTACGTGCGTGTCAGAGTGGCTCTGTTCACAGTAAATGCCGCTGCTCAAACTGTTACATGTGTGGAGCAGCTTAAAGTCCATCTCTGCATGTTGTTGATTGTTTGAATTTATTATCACCTTCATCTGGGAACGCAACGTGCACTATTCCATCAGATTTGTGAGGTAAATCATTTATAAATGCTACAGTGGTTGTAGCATTACTAGAATAAAGAAATGGCCAAATATTAAAGATTAAGTGGAAATTTGAAATAATGTTGCTGAGTCAATATTAAACAAGGATTAGATCGCGCAGTAAAAGTGTAAAAACAATCGTCAGGTCGTTGGCGCCCTCTGCAGTCATTTGTTATAATGCGTAATGTACATTAGCTCTGTTGTTTATAATACATTATGTATTTTAACAGTTTTGTTCAATAAAACCATATGATTACTTGCTTTTGATATTTTATTTGAACTAATTATAGCCTCATTGCTATTATATGTGTATTTTAAGTCATTTTAAAGGTTATTGTTTACTTGTCTATTTAAAAAAAAAAAGAATTATAACAGATTATAATCAGATTACTCGATTAATCATCAGAGTAATCGACAGATTACTCGATTACCAAAATAATCATTAGTGACAGCCCTAAAACGTAGCCTTAATCATTGTTTTTTTATTTTTTCCAGTATTGCCACCTTAGCCCCTTCCTTCTCGCGGATAAACTGGGCGCCTCAGTCAAACAGTGCTCAAAGACCACACACTAAGGTAAATTTGGAGAGTCTGGTGGATCATGTGATGTCTAGATCACTTGGGAAGTGAGAGTATATGGTGTCTTTAGTGCTCAAGTGATCATTTCTTAATTTTTCTTTTGATTTAAGGAAGCTGTTTGTCCAGTGAATTGTAAAATGACTTTTAAAAATGGCAGAAGCCTCAACAATAAACAACAGTAAAATTAATTCAAATATTAACGACAGTATGCAAAGTTATCCACTTTTTATTCAAGAGTAATCTAACCAAGATTTTTGTCCATGCATTTGTATTTTGATTTTAAATGTTAAAACTTCATTCCAACATATAGTTCTCTTTTTCTCTTCTTCTTCTTTTTCTTTTTGTGCTGTAGTTTGTACTTCTTTTTGTCTGGCCTCTATTTCTTTGTCCCTATAAGACAGTAAACCAACTCAAAGTATTGGCACTTGTTTTCCATTCTGCATGAAATAAGGCAGTGCTGATATTGATATCGATACACAGTCTCTCATTACTCTGTTAAATTAATTTCTCAGCAGCGCAAATTATTGTTGCAGTTCTTCTTGTTTCAGGTCATTTAGTACCAAGCTCATTTTGTAAATTCCACACATAATGCGACATAAATGTAGTTGTACCTTTATTCTTTTTATGGCTTTACTGTTGGAATAATCACTGTTCTGGTGTCATTTAATTGCCACTTGTTTACCAATGAGATGACATACTGTATGAGACATGATACTGTATGTAAAACTAAATCTATGTAAGAGAATACTTGTATTATGCATCATTTCAATCTCTAATTTTGTCTAAAAAAGTGAAAATATCTAATTCTGTGTATTTAGTGTGAATAAAAAACTACCTTTAATATTAGCCTCAGCATACATAGATGGTTGTTTTATTTAAAAGTGTTTCAAATGTAATTTCCACCATTATTTTATTCAAAATACACAATTTGAATTGTGGTAGAAATGACATTTTAGAAAAACTTACAAATGACAAAATTGTGATGGATAGATATTTACTGTTGGACAAGGTTAGTAGTTCAAAAAAGTGTATAAACTGTGTTTTTAAGCAAATTTATTTTTAGTATCCAAAAGTGGTCATAGTTGAAGAATCACAAATTACATTTATAAGCAAAATGACTTTGACGCATATTATCAGAAGGGATGGAATTAACTTCCCTTATTCTTTATAATCGTGATATTTTTAATAGCAGGATGTAGACAGATCAGTTACTTTCCCTGAAGTCTCTTGAGTAAGGCTTTGCCAGTAATAGGAATTTCATCATACTTTTTTCGTCATACATGTAAGCTTATGACAGCACTTTAAATACACGAATAAGATGGGATTTAAGTATGTGTGTAATCTTTGTATTGTTCTGTCATCTCATTTGGTTGGAGAAAGTCCTGCTTTAAATATGTCATTGGACTGAAGGTGGCGCCAAAATCCGCAAAGTGTTCCCACATTAGCTCTGTAGTCTGTGCTCGGTATGTTATTGCATTTTTATGGTTTTGCAGCTTGCAGTGCAGAACCAATATGATTAGACAATGATAACGGCATAAAGCAGTCATAATTCAGTAATATGAACAGGCAAATTACCTGCATGACAATTCATCCCAAGCAATCAATGAGCATTTTCTGAATCTCATTTATAGTAATTTACTCAGAGACTTAATTTGATGATAAAACCCTACAGAAGAAAGAAAAATGTTCATAATGATGCAAATTCTTCCTTTGGATAAATCTGATCAGTGCATTATAAACCGGGCTGCGTTGTATTAAACATCGCATGTGACAAATTGAGTGTGCAAGGGTTTATTTCGTTTGGTTTCTCTGGCGTTTATCTCTGGAAAATGCTTATATTGGACTATCCTATCAAAAATTGCACTCCCGGACTTCTCCTCCGGGCTCTGAGAGGGAGTGCTGTGATATTCTGAGTTGTGCGGAGGAAGCAGGTGTGGTGTAAATGTAAACAGCGCTGAGGAACGGCTCTCATTGTCCTGGTTTCACCTCTCCTAAAGTGCTGGTCTTCTACCGCGTGCCCAGAATGTATCCCATTACTCTCAGCCACTTAATGCTTGACGATATCCAGAGCTAAAAAGCCTCTACTGTCAAGAGACACTGTGAATGGAAGAGTAAGCTTCGGTGTATAAGACCACACACTGATTCCAGTATGATGCTCATCTTCTGAGCTTGTTCATGTATCATGTATCAATGACGTAAGGTGGCGTATTGTACTAGAGGACTGATAAATAGGAACTGTGCCAGTTATGTTTTCAAAAATGAGTCTTACATTAAAGGAGAAGTTTGCTACCAAAACAAACATTTACAGATAATTTATTCACCCCCTTGTCATCCAAGACGTTCATGGTTTTTTTTTTTTCAGTCGATAAGAAAGTGTGTTTCTTGAGGAAAACACTTCAGGAATGTTCCCCATATAGCGGACTTCAGTGGTGCCCGCGAATTTGAACTTCCGAGTCAATTTGTTTAGAAAATGACCTATCGTTTCACTAGATAAGACTCTTCTTCCTCAGCTGGGACCATTTAGAGCCCTTTGAAGCTGCATTTAAACTACATTTTGGAAGTTCAAACTTGGGGGCACCACTGAAGTCCACTATATAGAGAGAAATTCTGGAATGTTTTTCTCAAGAAACATAATTTCTTTATGACAAAGAGGTGAGTAAATAATCTGTAAACTTTTGTTCTAAAAGTGAACTTCTCCTTTAAAGGGTTAATTCAACCAAAAATGAAAAATCTCATATTAATTACTCGCCCTCATGTTGTTTCAAACCTTTGTTTATCTTCAGAACACAAATTAAGATATTTTTGGTGAAATCTGAGAGCTTTCTGATCCTCCATAGACAGCAAGAGTCCTTCCACATTCAAGGTCCAGAAAGGTATCTGGAATTGTTGAATAAAGTCGTTATTTTGGCTTTTTTGTGCTCAAAAAGTATTCTCATAGCTTCATAATATTACGGTTGAACCACTGATGTTCTTGATACCATTCTGGATCTTGTACAAAGACCTTACGGATTTGTAATGACATGAGGGTGAGTAATTAATGACAGAATTTTTGGGTGAACAATTTTTTCAATGACCAACTTCCTTCACAGATTTCAAAATTTGAGGGTTATGGATGCTAGTCTGTGTCATACTAGTCCTAAATACATTACTGTTCAAACAGACCTGATCTAGCTAATCAAAGTATTTAGAAGTGCTAGAAACTTCCAGGCAGGTGTGCTGGAGTTGAACTTTGCAGAACAGTACCTCCAGGAGTTGAGTTTGACACCCCTGGTCTAGATCCATAATTGGACACCTTCCAAATGTTCCACCTCATATCAGAGCATTCTTCTAACCCAACACGTCTGAGGCAATACTGGAAGCTATGGGAGCTCAACCGGGTCAGAATGGGAGTGAAGAGGAAAAATAGAACAGTGCTCTTGACCTGCCCTCAGCCCCGCTCCCACAGAGCCTGACCTGCAGGAGAGGCTGAGGGATATCTTACCCATGCTGCTTGACTAGCCAACCGAGATCAAAAGCGCTTGCGGCTCCCCTCCCCTCCTGTCCCAGCCAGGAGCTGATTGAAGCGATTCATGACCAGGTCGTGACCCCTGCGTGCCAGGCACGGCTGAGGACAAACAAGCAGCTTTCCTAAGCAGGTTTTGCAGGCTCGAACTTAAGCAACCACATCTTTATCAGAGCATTTCACCTTTCCTGGCTATAAATCATGCGTTTGCTTTTACATTCACCTGTTCTTC
The DNA here is from genome assembly GCA_012976165.1 of Labeo catla. Taxonomy (NCBI): domain Eukaryota; kingdom Metazoa; phylum Chordata; class Actinopteri; order Cypriniformes; family Cyprinidae; genus Labeo; species Labeo catla. The sequence continues at coordinate 117,390 of VONZ01000380.1, forward strand.
CTTTTTGTTTTAAGTTCTATTGTGTGGCAAATGAAATCTCAGTCTAGACGTCAACATGAAACCATATTTGCAACCCATTTCACTTGAAGAGTCTGATGTATGAAACAAGATACACTTTTCAATAATCTCCACAATAAATTTACTAACATACTAACCAACAAAGAACATTACGTTTGTTAAAGTATATATTAGGACTGGCAAACAATTAATCGTGATTAATCACATACAAAATAAAAGTTTGAGTTTGCCTAATATACGTGTATGTATTGTGTGTAATTATTATGTATGTATAAATACAAGCAAATCCATGTATAATTTAAGAAATATTTACAAGTATATGTATTTATAATAATTTTTATAGAATTTATACTATATATAAATAAAAATGTTGTGCACATAAATAACATATTTCTCTTAAATACGTACATTAATTTGTGTGTATATATATTCATAATAATTGTATTTTAATTTTTGAATTTTGTGCTCTTATTTTAATTAGAATTCTAAATCCATTCCACAGAATTTTGGAATTTTGCGGTTTGTCCGTAAAGGTTTGTAAAAAAAAAAAAAAAAGGTTAATGTTTTATTTGTACACCTTAAAAAATTACACACTGCCGTTCAAAAGCTTAGAATCAGTGAGATTTTTAAGGTTTTATGCTCATCAAGGCTGCATTTATTTGGTCAAAAGCAACAACAACAACAACAACAACAACAACAAAAAAAAAAAACAGTAATATTGTGAAATATTATTGCAATTTAAAATACTGGTTCTCTATTTTAATGTACTTTAAAATATTAATTTCTGTGATGCAATGCTGAATTTTCAGCATCATTACTTTAGTCTTCAGTGTCACATGATCCTTCGTAAATCATTTTAATATGCCGATTTATTATCAATGTTGGAAACAGCTGTAATGCTTCATATTTTTTGGAACCGATTTTGATGAGTAAAAAGTTAAAAAGAACACTATTTATTCAAAATAGAAATCTTTTCTTTAGTCTTTACTATCCATTTGTATCAATTTAACACATCTTTGCTGAATGAAAGAAAAGAAAAAAAATTATTGACCCCCAAGTTTTGAACAGTAGTGTATATTGTTACAAAAGAAAATATTTAAATAAATACTGTCCTTTTTAAACTTTTTTTTTTTTTAATTTTTATTTATTAAAGAATCCTGAAAAAAGTTTCACAGGTTCCAAAAAAAAGAATAAATAAAAATAGAAAAGCATTACAACTTTTTCCAACATTGATAATAAATGAGCATATTAGAATGATTTTTGAAGGATCATGACACTGAAGACTGGAGTAATGATGCTGAAAATTCAGCTTTGCATCACAGGAATAAATCACATGTTAAATTATATTAAAATAGAAAACCAGTATTTTGAATTCCAATAATATTTAACAATATTACTGTTTTTTTCTGTATTTTTGTCAAATAAATGCAGCCTTGATGTGCAGAAGATACTTCTTTAAAAAAGCATTACAAATCTTACTGATCCTACTGAAAAGTCTGTCTAGCTGAATTAGAACTTAAAAATGAAGTTGCAGTAGATTAAATTATTTTGATTGGTTAAAGAAAATGAAAACCCCGACTCAAGTTTGTGATAACAATGTTATAAACCCACCGTCTGCCTTGATAAGTCTGTGCAACTATCATTACAAAGGTTTCATACTAGTAAACGCTTTGATGCATTGATTTAGCTTTGATCTTTTTGGATCCTTTGATAAGCAAATATTTTTGTTCCTCACTATCTGCCTTTTGTGACATTGTTCACTTCACACAGGCCTCTTTTTTTCCCTCAAACGTCCTTTCGTAAAGTCTGCGAGTCTACGTATTGATTCTCGTTATACTTCCTAGCATGGGGCAGCTTAGTCCTTGTTCAATGTCGCTTTCTGTTTTAATTAAAAGGTTATTAATACGGTATCAGGCGAGGAGATTAGCCCCGCGGTTATTGAGGGAGAGCTTTGTGGAATCACAATGTCCATTCTCTTGGGCCCTGTCAAATTTATCAGGTTCAAGGGCAACAATAGGCACTAGAATATCAGCTAACAGATCCATGGAAGCTTTTGTCTTGGCCGGCGAGAGATCTAAATTGCCCTGTGTTGTTAAGCTAAAAGCTTATTCAGAGGAATGCTAAAACCCTCGCCTTTGATCTCTCAAGCAAAAAAAAAAACAGATGAAGGAGAAACGGAGGAGAAACAACAATAGTGTTTGGTTTGAAGGATTTCATTATTCCCATTTGATCGCTCACTGTTTGGTCACTGGCTCGATAGTACATCTGAATTTGGAGCTCTGCATATTCCATTTCGTATCGACGTGAGCGTCGGTTAATAAGGGAAATCCCAAGTTTGTAAAACAAGCTGGAGAGTGGAATAATGGGGGTTTTCCAGTTCCCTTTGTGAATTTCGTTTAATGGTCAAGGACCCTGCAGACACAATGTCTTGGTTAAACACAACCGCTTCCAAATACAACCATAACAGTGCTTAAATCACCAAATAACCCTTTATTTTTCCACTGTCTAGACGTTCCGTGATTACTAGATAATTTAATATCCGATTTACGCAGGCTCTAGATACTAGTTGTTCGTTTTTTCCTCTGTTAGTAAAGATAAAGAAATAAGATAACAACCCGGCAATGATAAACCGTTTTTAAAGAAGTCCACTTCCAAAACAAAGATTCACATATAATGTACTCACCCCTTGTCATCCAAGATGTTCATGTCTTTCTTTCTTTAGTCGTAAAGAAATTATGTTTTTGGTGGAAAACATTTCAGCATTTTTCTCCATATAATGGACGTCTATGGTGCCCCGATTTTGAACTTCCAAAATGCAGTTTAAATGCGGCTTCAAACAATCCCAAATGCAGTTGTAAACAATCCCAGCCGGGGAAGAAGGGTCTTATCTAGCGAAACGATTGGTTATTTTCATAAAAATAATACAATTTATATACTTTTTATTCTCAAACGCTCGTCTTGTCTTGCTCTCCTTGTACTCTGTGTATTCTGTCTCAAGACAGTTAGGGTATGTCAAAAAACTCCAATCGTATTTTCTCCCTCAACTTCAAAAATCATTTCAAAATCATCCTACATCGCTGCAGAAGTACCGACCCAGTCTATGGAAAGTGAACATGCAATGAAGATCAAACACCCTTAACAAAAAAGGTAAAACAGCGATATAGGACGATTTTGAAGTTGAGGGAGAATTTGAGATGGGAGTTTTTCGACATACCCTAACTTTGATGAACCGGAAAAAAACAGTCCAGACAGAGTAAGATAAGATGAGCATTTGACATTAAAACATATGTAAACTGTATTATTTTTTTATGAAATTACCGATCGTTATGCTAGATAAGACCCTTCTTTCTCAGCTGGGATTGTTTACAACCGCATTTGGGATCGTTTCAAGCCGCATTTAAACTGCATTTTGGAAGTTCAAAATCAAAAAACATAATTTCTTTACAACTGAAGAAAAAAAAGACATGAACATCTTGGATGACAAGGGGGTGAGTACGTTATATGTGAATCTTTGTTTTGGAAGTGGATTTCTCCTTTAAGGCAGGGCATAAGTAGATTTTTGTTATTAAAGGAGTGTCAAGGAAGACCTGACCTCTGTCGTACTGCTCATTATCACAAGGGTCGCACCAGAGGTGAGGGAGCTTTATCGCAAAACTGCACTTCCCAATTAACCCACAATTCATTTTCTCGCACAGACAGGCTGTTTACCGTCACAAAAACATCCAATCACATTCACCGCCTTCACAATATGGTAGGTCTGCCAGCCAATGAGATGTTACTGTTGAGATGCTCATAAATGTGTTGTACCCTAGCTACCTTTGTTTGATTTTATAATCTTTGTACGCTAGAATAATGTGAGCAATTGACGAACACGACAGTTTTATTATAGACTCTCAATAGGTTGTAATGCTTGTCAAATGTCAGACGACAGACGAGTCAGAGAAATTTATATGCATTTTTTGACATAGGCTAGCACAGACAATGTTCCTTTTTTAAAAAGGGTTATTGACAAGTGTTTTTAACTTGTCAGGTGTCACACAAAGACCAAGTGAATAATTTTCCATAGTTTTAATTTGAATTTAGGGTAACTACAAGACTGAAGGATGGATGAACCGTCATCTAAATTTTGCATACATTTTACCTATGCCTTTGATTTATTTCACAGATATTATGATGTGAACTGCACCTGATGAATTATTACCCCACTGCCACAGAGCGTATGCAAATGGAAAGACCATCAGAAAAACAGACAAAAAGCCAAAGCCAGCTGATTGCAAATGTACAGTACAGATCCTATGAGTCAATGTGGTATTAAAATTACTGTATCAAAAATTCTGTATTTCATGATATTCCATGCGCACCTGGTGGGTGGGAACCAAATTCATCATCCTCTAGAGTTACATGCAAGCGTTACTGTGTCAGTTTGAGGGTAGAGCACTCAGAGATTTATATTTCAGCACTTCCTTATATAAACATCTCAAGACTGAGGATACACAGGCTAAGAAAATGACAATTCCCTGTGGATTCTGTTCAGTTTTTACTCTTTTACGTCTGAGACTATGGAAGTCGGGTGTTTTTGGGTAGAATTTTAAATTAATGTTTACAGAAATAATCAAAAATAGTATGCGCTCTAGAAGAACTGTTTTTACCTTTATTTTTATTTTTACTGCTCACACACAAGACCGTTAAGCAATACAACATTCAGTGAAATGCTTTATAGGACTCACTGCATCTTTAAGAATTAACATAAGAATTTATATGAATTAGAAATTAAATATGATAAATGAGTCAGAAATAGTTATACAGATTAATAGTGGTGAGTAAACATTTTTATGAAACGATATTGATTCTTAAATCCTAAGAAATTGATTAGTCTAGTCTGTTTTCAGTTATTAAATAAAACATAGCAGAGCACCTCCCATCTAAAAATCGCAATAAGCTTTTGTGCTTTCTTACTTTTGATATGAAACAAGGCCTCAGGTTTCAAATTCAGTCCATTACAGCCTATTCAAACAATAAATACCGTTTTGGCGCTGTCGTGAGTGACAGATTGCTGTAGCGCCTCATTTCAATAGAAGAGTCACGTGAACTGATCGTCTCCTCCGCTTTAATACCAGTTTCAGGATGAAATAAACATGAATTAACAGCCAAAGGTAAGTTAAAAGAAAAAAATACAACATACCGAAATCCGTATTCTGTCTCATGTAATCGCTCAGTCAGGGTTTCTACGCAAAGACGTCAGTAACAACTTGTAAACAATGTCACGTAACGTCACATTTACCTCAGGAAAAACATATTAAGTAAACATAAACTCGTTAGTCATCTAGAAAAATGAACTCCTAAAAGTAGCATTTTGCTAAATATATGCACCATATAACATATTCATTGTAATTTTTTACTGTTCTTCAGTGTTTATGTTTGAAAAAATCATCAAGTTTTTATGACCATTTAAGTTTATATTCCAAAAACGAATTGGAGTAGAAATATAATTGCTATTGTAAGTTTATTATTTAAAAAAAAATGTGTAAGTTAAGCTTTTGTATTCAAATTAGTACATTTCAATATTAATTATTATAGTAATGTAGTACTGATTCTCATTTTGCAGAATTAGTTGAATGATTTTTTTTTCTTAAGAAAATTTGGCATGTACTATAACTGATATATATTTCAAATAATCAATATTTAATTAAATTAAAATTGAATCAAATTGTTATTTGTGCCAAAAACTCAGCCCTATAAAAGAACATAAATAGAATGTAAAAAAAAAAAAGTTTTATTTTTAGACACATTGTTACTACGTTGTCTAGTGTTTGCTTTAAAGAAAGGCAGTGGATAAAACATCCGATTCTTTTCTGCGGGACCTTCTGTAAAGCTTGTCTGAGCGAGCAACAATAACCGAGGGGGGCGGAGTTTAACAAAGGGTCACTTGGTGCACAGCTGAACAAATCCAGCTGCTAGTAAGGTGTTTATTTACTGTTTACTAGTCTATTAGCTCTTTGACTTCTTATTTATTTACAATATTTATAAAAAATCTTTTAAAAAGTGTCAGACATGAGGTTAGGCGGTTCTATGTCATGCTGACGGGCACTTTTTTCATAAGGGCCTCATGGGTGGAGCAAACACTTACTCCACTTGTCATGTGTGCTGTGTTGGCTTGAGTCCAAATGGACGTCTAATAGACCCTATTCTAGGCCCTCAGCACTGTGGTCTAGATCCCCAGGGTCTGATTAGTCTCAAGAATAATTCTCGAAAAGGGCACGGCGAAGACAAGGTTGCTTCTAATTTAGGTTCTAAGCAGCGGAGGAGCAAGTGTGTGGTCTGGAACAGGCATGAGGAGTTGATAGTGCTCTAAAGCCCACTTGAGTTCTGCATATCTCGAGCTTTGACTCTAAGTGAAAGTGTTAGTTCAAGCGGCCTCGCTAGAAATAGTATTCCTTTCGTGAGCGACTGGCTCAGAGGGATATTTGTGTCTTGTGATTGCCTTAAGACAGTGTGAGGAAGGCAAAGGCCAGAGGAAACGTATCCTGATCATATGAGCATGAAGTTTGTGTTTATGGTGAAACACTGATGTTCTGTTCACTGAGTGCCTGTGAAACCAGACGGAAAAGTCTGCCTGGGTTCACAACCTACCTCGAGGCACGGTAACTTATTTTCACTGCTGCAGCTGGACATGGAAAATGATCCTTGTCTCGTTTGACATCCAAAACATACACTTGAATAAAAATAAATGGAATAGAGCCATGTGATATAAGTCATATCCTGGAAAAAGATGCTAGAATATTTTTGTGAGTTTACAAAAGTAGAGAAATATGTGTTTTTTGAGAGCCAAAAGCTTCTTGTGGGCAAAAATAACTTGACAAAATGACGAATTTTATTACTACAGTGCTGTCCAGGGGTCATTTGATTGTGTGTGGTTAAAAAGGGAGGAAATAAAATGTAAATTTCCTCAGAAACACAATTTTGCCAGTTTCAGTGTATGTGAAACTCTACTGTTGTAATGCACATCCTGCTTCTTCTTCTTTTTAAAATAAATGTTTAAAACTAATACTATTTAAAAGTTTAGGGTATCAAGCTATTTTTTTTTTTTTAAAGAAATGTATATTTTCATGTATGTTACAGTAAAGTGACAGTATGGTATGGTATGGTATAAATTCACGAGTTATAATTGCGAGACATGCAAACTTGAATTTGCAAAAAAAAAAAAAGTCAGATTTACAGTATTTTATATCTCACAATTCTGACTTTTTTTTTTGCAAATTCAAGTTTGTATCTCGCAATTCTTACTTTTTTCTCACTATTGTGAGTTTGTATGTTGCAATTCTGACTTTTTTCTTGCAATTCTGACTTTTTTTTCTCAGAATTGTAAGATATAAACTTTTTATTACGAGTTATAAAGTCCAGTTCTAAGGGGAAAAAAAGACATGTTTATATCATACAATTCTGACTTAATAACACGCAATTGCATGTATACAGTAGCCAACATTTGAAGTGGATCAAAACCTTTAATCAAATTTGCCCTAAAACCAAAACAATACCCGTTCTTGTCTTAGAACAAACTTTGATTAACTTTTTTGATCCACTTCAAATGTTGACTACTGTAAACCTGCAGTTCTGAGGAAAAAAAAGGCACAATTGCAAGATAAAAAGTCTCAATTACCTTTATTATTTTTTATTCAGTGGTGGAAAGGGGCTTCCATAGTAAAGACATTTGCAATGATACAAAAGTATGCTGAAAAAAATGTTTCACGTAGTATGTATTACAGTTTTCCGCACTACTACTATGAAGAAATGTTTCTTGAGCAGCAAATCAGCATATTAGAATGATTTCTGAAGGATCATGTGACACTGAAGACTAGAGTAATAGCTGCTTTTCCATCACAGAAATAAATAATATTTTAGAATATATAGAAATAGAAAACAGTTACTGTACATTGCAAAAATGTTCTGTATTTTTGAAACGTAAAAAATCTTACAGATCTCAAACTTTTTAATGGAAGTGTATGTACCACTAAGCAATACCACAATAAAACAGTGACATTAAATTATTATTAACAAACATATTATATCATTTAGGCACTTTCCACCTGTCTCCCTTTACTTTTAGTTATGTCCTCCCCAACCCTGACTATTACCAGTTTTTGCTTCAAACTAATTTTCAAAAGTGTAAAAGAGATAATAGCTCTAATTTGGTTAAACGCACATCCGTGCACACGTGTTAAGCTTAAGGTCACAGAGGAGTGACTGACTTGGGCTTGTCTGACTGGGCCTCTTGAAGCATGGCCTTTGCATTCCAGCGCCCAGACAAGGGCCAGCAGCTCCTATGAGAGAGTGAGAGGGAGGAAGTTTCTGCAGGGAAGGGATTATGCGCAGTTTCCTCCCCCTCCCACTCGCTCTCTCCCGGTGCTCCATAAACTATGTCGGAAAAACAGTAGAAACTTAAACCTGCTCCTCAGGTACACGACCCTGCAGACAGGATTATGCTCTCCTCGCGTTTGCTGTATCTTTTTCGGCTCTTCACTTTCTAGCTTTTTTCTTTTTTTTTCTAGTCATGTGGTGAAGGATGGGCCAATCTCATTGGAGAACGGAGCAGGGAAACGTTACAGCTGCACAATGCTGAAGCCGGTTTTCTGCCTGACAGGCACTTAAAGCGATTCCACTCATGGATGAGGTAGGGGGTGCCGGGTGGGGAGGGGGGTAATAGATCGTTCGCAGGAAGGGGGAAGGTCGTTTCACTTCTTTAGCTCCAAGTTTCTGCGTGGTCTAGACAGCAGTTATTTGAAAACCTTAAATGGAATAGACTGTGAAAGGAGGATGCTTTACTTTCTTTATGATACTCAGAGGCCAAAAGCATGGTAAGTGTGTTTTGCCATATTTGCCTAGACAGTTTTCACATTTAGAGAGAATAAAGTGTATTTGTGCCATTATGTACATGTGCACACATGGACGCGGACTTTCGAGTATTTCCAATTTTTATCTTAATAATAGGGATTTTTTTTCTCTGTGCTCTTGTATTGACTTTTCAAACAAGCTCTGTGTGCCTTATCAGCTGAAACTGAGAATCGAGGCAAAAAGCCAAGCTTTGTGCTTGAATTCCAGACAAGTTCATGGCCTGGTCTGGATTCTTAGTCTTTTACTTGGAAACAAGTGAAAACAAGAGGCTGAATTTACTTTCGGCAGTTCCTGGTTTTATATTGTGTTTTTGCTTGTCTGTTTTTTGTTAATTCAGATTGTATCAGTGTTTTCAAGATATATACATATCATATATATTAATAAAATAGATAATAAATAATGTGAAATATTTAATATTTATATAATCATAATGTATATATATATGATTATAAATCAATACCTCGGTATTTTTTTTTAGTAGGTTTCTTATGTTAAATAATATCTGTTTAATAAGTGAATTATGCTTTTAGCGCACATGTGTCTAGTCCAGTTTCTTTTTGGCGAGAGCAAACACTAACCAGCAGGCTCCGTCACTTTCAAGGACTTTCTGGGAATAGCTTCCAATATTTACCTGTTCATCGCTGCATGAATCCTGTAAGCTGTTTATTTGTGTTGTCTGCTTAGTCATCCAGTTTCAAGTTTTATGTGAATGAGGAAAAAACCCCTAAAAGGTAAAATCACTTATATATCTTGTGCTGTTCAGTACATCCAGTGCTTCTGTCAAACCAGTTTTGAAGTTATTAACCATTAAACAGATATATTACATTACGCCGGTGATGATTGACATTCCTGTGGGTGCGGAAAAGCTGTTTTCCTATTCAGGCTTTTGGTGAGTTCACTAAACAACCCTGTCGGGAATACTGTTGAAGACCTACATTCATCGAGTCGGCAAGATGGCCCAATTAGCCAAGTTAAGGTTTTTAGTCTGAGGTGCCATGCATGGGAGTAGCAGGTCAAGTGTAGATCAAGAAAACTGTAATTGGAGTTCACAGAGGATTAGGACAGATTAGATCCATCGTGTTCAGATTTCTGGTGAATGTGGAATTTCTTGAATTATACTCACACGTTATGCTGTTACGTATGCCAGCAGCCTTCTGGGAGCCATTTAACGAGGGAAAATTAATCGCACAAATGTTTAGGAAATACGTGTGATTCGTTATAGACCTATCAGAAATGACTTAGTGTTCAGGGACTTTTACTTTGAACAGGCAAAGAGAAGAGCTGTACTTGGCAGGTGAGAAAGCATTGTTTCAAGGTCGTCTAGTAACTTTGCTGTAGTGACTTTTACCTTCCACCACCAAAATGTCGCTCTTGTGACGTTTTCATCTCAGATTGGAGGATTTCACAAAAAGAAAGCCTTCACAATTGAATAATATCACATGCAAAACATGGAAGTGCCTCCAACTGCATTTTTTAAAAGAATTTTTATTAGACATATCCTATTCAGTAATTTATATTATACTATAAAAGTATAATGTATAACACTTTACAATAAGGCGTCATTTGTTAACATTAGTTGATGTATTAACTAACATGAATGAACAATAAACAATATATGTATTACACTATTTATTAATCTGTGTTAATGTTAGTTAATAAAAACACAGTCGTTCATTGTTTGTTCATGTTTGTTCACAGAGCATTAACTAGCTAATGCTAAACAACACATCAAGATTAATCAATGTGGTAGAAGTATAGTTCATTCTTAGTTCATGTTAACTAATGTAGTTAACTAATGAACCTTATTGTAGTTTTACCAGATTATTATACAGTATCAATATGTTTGAGCTCATAATGCCTTAACAAATTATATTTAGCTGCATGTTTTGTAAAATATACAATATTTTAATACTAATATTTTAATTTTGGAAAAACATGAATATAAGACAATAAGTGCATTTTATTCATTATATTCGAAGTCTTCTAAAACCATATTACAGTTATTGTTATTCACTTTATATCATCCTCTCTGAATTGGCTTTCAAATCTCATTCAAAAAACACATTCAAACTTGGTGTTTTGCAATTGGTTGAAAGAAATTGGCCTTTTACATCACTGACGTCAAACCTGGATCAAAAGGGTGGCATATTTTGCCATTTTGGATTGTGATTGAGATTTGTGAGCTACAGCAGACATCTGAATATAATGCATGTAAGTTGTAAGGACCACATTTAGGGTGCTTTTGTATTTTTGTATTGTATTTTATTGTATTTATACATTTATTTATTTTTTATCTGACAGTGTCAGACATAATGTCTTTAGTTGTTGTCGAGATTTCGTTTACATTCATTTATTTTAAAGTAAATGCTGGGATATAAAATATGACACTGGACAACAAAACTAGTTATAAGGATTAATTTTTTTGAAGTTTAGATTTATACATCATCTGAAAGCTGAATAAATAAGCTTTTCATTGATGTATGGTTTGTTATGACAGGAAAATATTTGGCTGTGATACAACTATTTGAAAATGTAGAGTGCATAAAAAAAATCAAAATCTTGAGAAAATCACCTTTAAAGTTGTCCAAATGAAGGTCTTAGCAATGCATATGATATATGTACGGTAGGAAATTTACATCTTTACTTAATATCCTAATGATTTTTGGCATAAAAGAAAAATCAATAATGTTGACCCATACACTGTATTGTTGGCTATTGCTACAAATATACCTGTGCAACTTATGACTGGTTTTGTGGTCCAGGGTCACATATATATATATTTATAATTAGAATTGTAAATTATTGATCAGTTATTTGCTTTGTAGAATAATTTGCAATATAAGGAAATCCTAAAGCCTGCTAGGAAAGTTTTAATCATTACATGCCATAGAAACGGTGGTTTAAACATTTGTTCGAAATTACTGCTTAAATGTTTCAACATCAAAATCAATTCCTGGCAAGTCCATTTATTTTTCATACATCTTGCTGGCTGATATCCCAGTCAAAGTGAAACATGACTTTTTACTTGGGATTGTCCAAACATGCTTTGGCTTATATATCATCTCCTTTAAAGTAAGCTGTACAAACACCTGTGATGATTACAAAGGAAGCATAAAATTTCCAAAATGTTTTTTTTTTTTTTTCCCAAAATCACAGGACACTTGTTTGGGGAAATGACAAGACAAAAGAAACAGTATGTGTGTGGAATGGCTCACTGATATCCACAGGAAATGTCTTCGGCTGTGCCGCAGCGACAGCCAGAGAGCTTGTACTCGGGTTCAGCAAACAGCAAGTAATGTCAGACTTGTCAACAATAGAGTTTTTTTGCGGTGAAGAAAAAGAAAACAATTTTTCTTTCTTTTCTTTCTTTCTTTTTTTTAAAAAAATAAACAGCGTGATTTGATACGTGATGTCCTGCCTGCCAAAACAACCATTTATTTCTGCAGTACTGCAGTTAAAAAGAAATTCTTATAAATACATGACATCTACAAAACCGTGGAGGTTTTCATGACATTTCGGAACTCTTTTTTTTTTTTTCTATGTACAATATATTCAGATGACAATTTGTACATTTTATCAATAATTGACAAAAGTGGCAAAATGCAAAGAATGTATACTATAAAACAGCATGAAAATTTATTAAGTGACAAAAAATCATTTTAGTTCCTGGACCTAAAATTACGCCTGAAATTGTCGAATCTTAGCTTCCAGACCCTTATCTGGTCCATTCACAGAAACAGTTTATAATATCAGTGTTTGTCATTTTTATCATATTTAAAAAGCTCATGTGATATTAGTATGCAGCCACACAGGCTCTTTTGTATTTTGAAGAGTTGCCCAAGGGTTAAAAGTCTCTGATTTGAAATAGAAGGTATACGTCATGCCAACTCTATAGTACTCTCCCAAGCTACGTACTTCCAGAAGTACTCGTAGAAAAAAATGAGTAGTGAGAAGAGCTAGGGTTTCAGTGAAATAAGCCTCCTCCAGGCAGGGGCTCATTCTCCACTGTAATCCTTGAATAGATCTTCCAAATGACAAAGCCCTGATGTCATGCTCTCCTTCTGTGTGTGTCAAGCTGGCAGACATGCCCTCGATTCACAGCACGATCTGTCCGCAAGTCCAAAAACACTGAAGAGTGAGGACATCCATGTCCACAAAGACACGACTTAATCGCGGGAAGAGAGCTGTATGAATAACAGATGTACAGAACCACAAAGCAGGATCGAGCAGAGGAAGCGCCCTTCATTCAGATGCACACTAGAGAAGACAATACGAGTTATTAAGAGGGAGATTAGGAGATTTGACAACCTGTGAAATGGAGCTCATAGGATTTAATCAACCCATGTCATGTAGTTTTTTTTAATCTATGAATATATATATATATATATATATATATATACACACACACTACCAGTCAAAAGTTTTTGAACAGTAAGATTTTTAATGTTTTTAAAGAAGTCTCTTCTGCTCACCAAGCCTGCGTTTATTTGATCCAAAATGCAGCAAAAGCAGTAATATTGTGAAATATTTTTACTATTTAAAATAACTGCTTTCTATTTAAATATATTTGAAGATGTAATTTATTTCTGTGATCAAAGCTACATTTTCAGCATCATTACTCCAGTCACACGATCCTTCAGAAATCATTCTAATGCTGATCAGCATTTATCTGAAATAAAAATGCTGCTCTTTTGAACTTTTTATTTCTTCTAAACTTTCTATTACTTGAAAAATTGTGCTCAGTTGTTTACAAGATAATAATAATAATAATAATAGTAATAATAAATGTTTTTTTTTTGAGCAGCAAATCAGAATATTAGAATGATTTCTGAAGGATCATGTGACTGGAGTAATGATGCTAAAAATTCAACTTTGAGATCACAGGAATAAATTACATTTTAAAATATATTCAAATAGAAAAGAGGTATCAAAATTGTACTGTTTTTGCTGTATAGATAGATAGATAGATAGATAGATAGAGAGACAGACAGACAGACAGACAGACAAACAGTTAGATAGAAAGATAGATAGATAGATAGATAGATATATTCCGATATATAAAATATATCGGAATAGGGTCTGAGAACTAAAATTTTGGTGTCGGATTCACTTTGAAAAAGATTTTGTGTAGTTTTTTTTTTTTTAAATAAATAAATAAAGAAAGAAACAAAAAAAATATATAAATAAATGAAAAAAAAAGAGAGACAGAGAGAGAGAGAGAGGTTAAATTGCTCGTAAAAACTGATTGTTCACAAATAATTACAAAGAAATGTCAAATAACACATTGAATTAAACATCATTTTGAAGTAGAAGTAGTATTTTCTTGTAAAACATTCTTAAAACTTCAATAATCTTTGCTTTGCATCAATTAATATAAAGATTAGTGTTGGCACTATTTTATGAACATGTATTCTCTGATTAAAATAAAAAATGTGAGAAATTTGACATTTTACATTTCATGATTAATCCTAATTATATTAATTATGCTATTCATTTCAAGTAAATATTATTTAATGTATAATTATATTTTTATGATTTTGTATACATTATATTATAAATAATTATTGGTAAATATTATTGATAATACATTTACTTATTATAAATGTTAAAAAAATTGCTAACAACAATAGTTTGGTTTGCTATTTTTATTTCTTATTGTGTTAAATATATATACATACACACACACACACACACACACAAATATATTTAAATAATTAGGAGAAATGTATACAATATACATTATATATACAATAAATATATGTTAATACATAACCCTGGTATCACATACTATATAAATATTACAATTTTTCATCAATCACTAAGGTTAACATTCATGTATAAAAGATTTTTTTTAGTTGCTTTTGTTTCCATTCATGAGAAATTTAGTGAAACATCACTGATGCAGATTACAGAAAGAGTCGAAGCAGGTTGATTTGGTTCAATCACCACCCGTCTGCCCATCCTGACCCTTCCTCGCCCTCTAATTATTGGACAGCAAACCTCTACGACATCACAGAGGGAAGTCATGCACACGGCTGCTGTCAAGTGTGATGGCCGAGGCTGCTCTGTCTGTGGAGGATGGGGGGATTTAGGGATGTCTGTTAGAATAGACGGGGCATTGGAGGGCATGGGAAAGTGTGGCGGGGTCACTGGACACGTGTGCTGATCTCAAAGAATAGTCAATCAACTGGCCATCCCTTCAAGATGTATCCTGCTCCCTGGCCAGAAGGCCCAAACTGTGACTGGCTTGAGAACAGCTTGTTTTCCCATACTAAAAATGCAGATCTGTTTTCTTCCCCTCCAAACTCCATTTTGTTTAATTGCAGACTAAAATATTAAAACAAAGAGTGTTGAATAACAACAAAATATGAAATGCTATATGGTTATATCTCAAATCCATTGATTATTTAGGCACATTATTTACACTGAGACATTAATCTAAATACACAGTTTCCACCGGTGTTTTGTAAGGAAGAAGTTCACAGGTGGCTGGGCTAAAGTAAACGCTGAACGTTCGATAATGATGACATATGCTCTCGATGGCTTTAGCTGGGCCGTTTTGGCACCAAAGGAACAGATTGGATAAGGCCGTTTTAAAAACCAAGGTTGCTTTGCTTGACTTCCCCTCCTGGAGGGATCTCCCCCTCACAGGACTGCTATTTTATTAACAATTCATATGGAAATGAGGGGCAAGGAAGGACCAGATTCTCACATAAACTTGATGTGGCCGTGAATGTGTCTCTGTGTTTGCCATGACCCTGCTGTGGCATAAGACACTGCCTGCTAGGGCCTGAGGGGCAGACACAAAGAAAGAAATGAAAAGCAAGCACATTCCTGCACGGCACACAAAGGCAGCAGGAGAAAGGGAGAGAGAGAGAGGGAGAAAAGACAGAATGAACCCCATCTCTCTCCCTCTCGCTTTTTTTTCGCGCAGTGTGATACCAGCACTTTCTCCAAGTCACCCTGCCTTCGGGTCATTCGTCCTCTGCTCAAACTCTCTCTCCAATGTTTTATTCTCATCTAAGATCAATAATCATATATTAGGGTTCAAATGTCCACATTGAAAATCTGTAATTCTCTCTTTTTTTTAATAGTTTCAGGATTTAAAAAAAGGAACAATATGATATGGGATGAAAAAGCAATATTTAAAATGTAAAAATCATTAATCAACTAAGCAAATTTAAATCATACTTGCTGTAAGCTTGCTGTCATCAAATCCAATGCAAACAAGAATGAATTCTTACATTTGTGTTGCTTTAGTTATTTTTTACTCAATATCCTGATATAAATATCCCAGTATGAAATTATTTGTAATGAAACATTTAACTGTAATGAATTAAAAATACAAAGTAGAATTTTTTTAGCGAAATCAGAATTTTTGACTCCTCAAAATAACCAAACCAATTTATTTGGATTTTTACATTTAAATGTAGAATTTTTTGTATAAAAAAACAGAAGCATGCTAAAAAGCTTTTATGTTTGATTCATTCTAGAATATGTTTAGATACATCTAGAATTTAAGTGTGTGTCTGCACTTTATATATTTTGTATTTGTGTTGATTTTTTATATTTCTATAAATTGGAAAATGTGGAAATATAATATATACAATAAAATATACAATTTTTATACATATTTTTACAATATAAATAAAAGGTTATAGAATATATTTCAGTAAATAAGTTTTCCAGCTCGTTTAATTAGTCTTGCATAAAGGATATTTTTAAAGTTACTATTTACAAATAGGTTTTTACTATTTAATAATCATTTTTGTAAAATATCGATTATAACCAGAAATTTACAGTTCATTTGTGCATCTACACTTTATGTATTTTGTATGTGTATTGATTTTTTTTAAATATTTCTATAAATTACAAATTAAATTACATATATTATATAAAAATTACAGATTTTATATTTATATACTTTTATACATATCTTTACAATATAAACACTAGAACATTGTGCATATTTGTGCATCTGTTCTTTATGTATTTTGTATTTGTATTCATTCTTTTCTATTTCCATAAATTCAAAATGTATATATAATATAAACATATTTCAAAATCTAAAATTTGTATCCATATTTTGTCATAAAAAATGCATGTTTATGTTTTCATATATTTATTTAAACGTGAAAACATAAAGAAATGTAATATTTAAAATTTTGAGAACCTTAAAGCCTTTATATAATGCACTAAGTATGTTAAAAAGATTTATGTTTAATTAATTCTAGAATATGCTGAATTTATTTGGAATTTATTTGTGCATCTGCACTTTATATATTTTGTATTTGTATTGTTTTTTTTGTTCTATTAATTACAAAAAACATATATAAAAAGTATATATAATATTAAAATGTGAACATGTAAGATATACAAATTGTACACGTTTTTAAAATATAAACACAAGATAAATTCAAAATGTGTATATATAATATAAACATATTTCAAAATCTAAAATTTGTATCCATATTTTGTCATAAAAAAATTAATAAAATGTTTATATTTTCATATATTTATTTATATTAAATTTAACATTTAAAAATGTTGTATTCATCCTTTTCTATTTCCATAAATTGTTCAAAATTTATATAAAATGTATAGGCCTATATAAATCTAAAATCCACATTGTTTCATTAAAAAAAATGAATAAATAAAAATAAAATACGTGAAAACATAAAAACTTTACTTAAAGCCTTTATGTATAATGTATAATAAAGGGTTATTGACTGGTATATAATAATTCATAATGTGTATTGTAATACATCATGTCTTGTTTTAAATAATTATAACTGAATTTAAAATGCATAGTGTAACAATGAATTGATAAGTGTTATAATGCATTAACTGTGATTATAATTATTCATGAATAAGGTGCATTACAAGGGATAATTAATGCATTAAAACTACTTTTATAATGCATTATACATAAAGGCTTTAAAAAAAAGTGTTACCATTTAAACGTACACACACATAGTAACTGCCACAATGACACTTCTGTGGTTGTTTCTTTAACATCTATACAGTGAAGTGTGCTTCTGTCTTTGAATGCTGGGATTTAATGCTAAAGCACCATTAACCTGTTTAAAAAGCAATTAGGTTTTGTGTGTGTGTTTGTGTTTGCTCAGGGTGCTTGTTGCAGCACTGTCATTCATGAGTCGGACTCCTGCCTTTGGGGGGTGCAGGGGCGGTGGTGACCACCGTCATCTTTTGTGTATTGACTCGTTTGTGTCACACTTCACAACAAGCTGCATCTTGTCATGTAAATAGAGGGTATTTAACCGTTCTCAGGCAATTAAACAGATAATGGTGTTTTGTTAGCTTGTGTAATGCAAAGGGGATCTTTTTATGTTGTGTAGGGGGTTGGGGATCTGCTGGACTTCTTATTTGTTTTAAGAGCGACAGGGTAATTGAGGCACAATCCACAAAAAAAACGAAATCAGGATCAGGTTGTTTGGCAGTTTCTATAAAAATGTGTGTGTGGAAAGTGCGACTGAGACTCGGCTCTATTAAAATGCATTATGAGGATGGAAAAGCAGTCGGATTACTGGCAGATAGACAGGGTTATCGTTTGTTAGCGGTGTCCAGAACGCGAATGGGCAGGAGACAATGTCATGCGGTAGGGTCAAGCTTTCTGCCTAATCTACTGATGTGACTATAAATAATGCATAGAGTGAGCTCAACAGAAAATCACAGCTGGTCTTGGCTTCATTGTCTATTGTGAGTCACACGTTCGAGCGAGCCAAAAGAACATATTGAACGGCTGTCTCAAAGTCAAAATACTAAGATGTACATCACAAATGACACTTTCGGACACGGCCGTTTAACGCATACTGCAAGTGATATAATTGCATTACGGTGAAAGTCATTGGCTGGGAGACGAGCTGATGAGATATTGTCTAAAGTGTGTTTATTGCATTGGCATTGGCAATTTTTTTGTTAAAGTTACATTTCTCTCTTTAAATGAAATGTGTGTATAAGATTTGTTTATGAATCACTGTTTTAGATAAATCAAACGCTGTTCAGACCTTTTCTTAAAATAATTTTGAAAGACAGACTAAATATGTAATTGTCTCTCTCTCTTTCCATATATACATTTAAAGAAATAATGCTATTTTCTCATACAGAGTCTACAAATTTACATCACCACGTTTTGATGGATTTGGCTTTATTACAACATTCTGTTCTAAGGTTTGAATTTTGCATTGTAGTTGTATAATGATGTATATATATATGAAAACATTTTTTAAATGATTGAGTGAAAATCAAAAATTCCCAAGCTTCATAATTAGAACAAATGTGAGCAGCTGTTCTAAATGTAAAGACTGGAAATAATTTTCCAATTACTGTTTAATGATGTTTATTTAAGGCCTACACTTTTATGACAATAAGTAGTAAATGGAATCAGACAGTGAGTAATTTGCAGACTGAACTCAGACCTTGAGCTTCCATTTTCTGTGACCTCACCGTCAGCTACTGACATGGCGCGTGTGGTACACTGCGTGGGGCTCCGTCCAATCAAATTTCTCCAAAAAAATCCCCTCTTCAGCACCCTTAAACACCCAGTTTGGTGCATTCTCAATCCTTCACCGAAACTTAATTGAGCAGACAAAGAACAAATGTTCACAATGGTTGATAAGATACAAAACGGTTCCTTTTTTTATGAAATAGCGTGGAACATAAAGTTGTAATTTATTTAAATAAATATAAGGGATTCTTCTTCCTTTTTTTTTAAAAATTAATCTTTTAAGTAACAGTTATATTCAAATATTTTGAATTAGAATATATTTTAGTAAATAATTTTTTTTTCAGCTCATTTAATGAGTCTTGCATATAAGATATTTTAAAAGTTACTATTTAATAATCATTTTTGTAAAATGTTTCAAGCACTAGATAATACTGAGCACAAAAAAGATTATTAAATTATGAAAAAGATTATTAGTTAAAAAATGTTTTAATATTACTTAAATACAGTCTAATAATATTGTCTAATATACCTGAAATAATATTGCACCATAATATACAATATTTTGAGTTTTAATGTTTGCCGTATTCTTTTTCTTTTACATGACAACATTTGTGTTGGCATGTATTCTCAAAAAAAAAAGTTTATCATGCTATTTAGTATGCTTTTGGTATTTATATCATTTATATGATATATTGATGCGTTTATATCACATTTGTCTATGCAATTTTCATATATAGGGGCAATTCTATATATAAAGAATTTCAACACGATAAATTAAGAGTGATTTTACTTAAAAAATGACATTTAGCATCTCAAAAATTATTTTAAGTGTTTTACCTGATGTCTTTTTCTGTTTCTGAACAGAAACATATTTAGAATACATTGTATTCATTAGTATTTAATAAATATAATAATAATTCAGTGATGTTTGACAAAATTCAGCACTCAGAAAAATTAATCACAATATGTACACACTGAAATCCCAGTAATTCCACAATAATTGCAACACGTCCAAGTGCCGAGAGGCACAGATAAGTTCAGACTCACAGTTTTAATGCCAGCATACGCAACAGAAATGTTTCAGGTAGATACATTAAACAGCAGAAAAAAAGTTTTTTTCATTCCCCATGGAGTTGATTTAAAAATTCAGTTACACTAAGTGTAATATATGACAACATAATTATACTCACCGTATGAGACTTCAGTGTTTCACATTAAATATTTGTTTTTCTTTCTTTTTAAAAAGAAAGTCTTCCATTTGCCATCCATGCATGTTTTAAGAAGGAATGGAAACAAAAATAGTGCATTTGCCAATTTCTGTGTTTAAACAGTCTAAAAAGTCCCTCTGTGGTTGGTGGTCATCCTAGTTGAGATTAAAAAAAAGCAAACAGTTGTATAGCAGCATGCAAATCCACGAGTAACACAAAGCTAAAATCACTTCAGGATCAATTACAGATAAAAAATGACATTGATAAGAGGCATCACAACATGCTTATCCAAATGTCCCAGATAATCAAAACAGAGAAGCGTAGAGAAGTGTTTAAGAGACAGAGAAAGAGGAAAAGAGAAAGAGAGAGAGAGAAATGAAGAAAGAAAAACAGTGAAATGAAGAGAGAGAGAGGGAGGGTTCAAGAGCAAGAGAGAGAGTTGGCCCACAACGCGAGCTTGATTAGAAAAAATGCTTACTAAGCTATCCGTTTCACACATGCACAGACAGAGGGTTCGATATTCAGCCGATCGATGAGGGAAAAGGCACAAAGGCAAAATCGGACGGAGCTCCTTTTCAAATTCACATCTCCGATGTCCCCCCCTGCAGTCTGCGCCGGTGCGACGCACGGGGAGCAAGGGTTACCTCAAGGCTGTTCCGTGGACCATGCAGACAAGTCTAGACCAGTGACCTGCTCAATCGCTCCCTTTGAGGGCCAGGCAAGTTCGGTCAGGAAGAAGAAAGCGAGGCGTGCCCTCTTTTCAATGAGGGAGCAAGGAGGTAAGGAGGGCAAAGAGAGTAGGCATCTGCTTCCATGGTTACTAGCCAAGTATGAGGATCCTGCTATTCAAAAGGCTCCGTTCTCATGCTCTCAGCCAGCCAATGTCACACATTTAGAGGGAAAGGCAGCACAGGAGGACAGCCGCGGCACCAGGCGCACGCTTCTTTTAATGATACGTGCGCGGGCTGCGCACCAGAGAAAGGAGAAATGGTGGAGGATAGAAGGGCGACTGTATGTCACATGACTGCGTAACATAGCTGTGTTATTATTTATTAAATTTTTTTTAAAACGAGGCGTTATTCGGACGGGTAAAAAAAGAGCCGAACAAAAATCTTTTAAGATGAGCGTGAATGTCAAATGTATTTTGGCTCGTCGCAGCTTTGATATAATATGCAGCTATACCAGTTAGCTGAAATCTTTTGCCTCACTTTTAAGATAAATTCCTCTTGTTGGATGTGTTACATGCTATTTTAATGAGTCAAATTTGTTTCCTTGATAATTTAGAATTTTTTTTTTTAATAAGCACAGAGACTGTGAAAAACACGCTTACCTCTTGAATTCACTTTTCTTGGTCTTGTCACAAAGCCACAGGCTTCTTTCTAAAGAGAGAGGCGGACAAAAAGAAAGAGAGATTTTTAGGTATTCTGACTTTTTACATTTTTTGGATCAAAATATTTGTATTTCTGCCGATATGTTGTGGTCAAATCTGTTTTGGAATGCTAGGCTTGTCCCAGCAGCTGACGCTTTGCTCCACCAGACGCACTCTAAAAAACAGACAGATGGCTGGGACAGAGGAAAGGGGCAGAGCAAAGAGAGATTTACTGAGGGATCGTGGGAAAGTCTCGAGCTCAGTTCACCTGCTTAGAGGGAGACAAGAGCGAGAATATATTTTCTAACCAGTGACCCATGATTAAAGGGAAGGCTTGTCTTGGTTTAAATCTGTGATTTTTTTTTTTTTTGTGATACATTTCACACCAATTTAAATTAGCGATTAAACCTTTTTGTGATAATTAAAAAGGTTCAAAATATTTTGATGCTACTAGTAAGAAATGCATTTTGATACTTTATTTTGGATTTGGTTCTAGGCTTGCATTGATGGTTTTCATTCATTTGTGGCTCTGGCCAGGCAAGTACAGAGTTTATTAAATATGATAAATTCCATCTAGACAGGCAGCTTTTATCCATTTCTGCTGTAATAAATTTTTTCTTAAAACATCAGCCACAGAAAAGACAAATTTAAAAGACACTGTTTGAAAAATGCCAGGCGATTTAATGTAATTTCAGTGCACTTGGGATCAAACAAACGAGTTCCCTAACATTAAACAGGAAAAGCGGGGATCAATCGCTACAGGCACTTGCCCTACCAGTGTAGAGAAAGTGAGAAGACTTTGGGGGAAGTTAGGAAGTGCTACTGGTGTCTTATCCTCTTTACGTCTATTGTTCTTAACAAAGGCCAGTCACAATAACCCCTGGGGTGGATGGCACTCCACTGAATAGCCACTTTGGTGGGATTTAACGGGTTAACCCTACACAAAAGGAGTTGAGGCCATGTAACACAGCAGGGGTAGAACGTCGGAAACACCAGGAATCTACATGCTCCACTTCCCTAACAGTTGGCCTTAATTTAACTCTGGCTTTTGCATATTTTCCATACATTTTGAGCTCTTTTTTATGTGGAAGCTGCAAGTTTGCTTGTGTGAGCGATGCAAAAATACCCCAGATTTGTTTAGTTGTACAAAAAAAAAGCTCCGGTGTTGAGCATTCGCTGCCCTCGAGTAGTGTACTTGACCTGGAAAATGATTTAGGCAAGGTTTGCTTTTCTGCTGCACTCTGATTAGGTTTCGGCAAATATTTGTTATTGTAGTCTTGCTCTTTGTTCTGCCGGCTCTGATTTTGATTGCAAGTTTCTTTGGTTTGCTTTCCATAAAACTGGATCATAACCATTTATTCCCTGTCTCCCTGGAGTGATTTCAGTTTTGGAGTCTGCTCCGGAGGGAATGGAGGAAGAGAATAAAGCTTAAGCCTGACCTGAGATTGATTTCATTTCTGAGGGTTTGTTGCTTTAGGAATTAGTTTGTTAGGAACTCATTTAATCACACACAATCATTTAAACTATAATGCAAATATCAATTTTTTAATTTAAGCAATGTAATGCATGTATCAAACTCCACACTCAATTTCAGCTAATACTTGAACTGGAAAGCAGAAGATAAATATTTAGATCCACCTTTCCCATATAATTCATGATCTCAGTGCACTGTAATTTCAGAATCTTGTTTGTTTGTAACAAGCATTGATCACATATCATATGAGGAAAATGTACTCCCTTCTCAACGTGTTACCGTAATTATGAATATTATAGTATCACTGAGTGGTATCACACAACCGAATTGTGCAGCAGTGAAATCTGAGTCTCAGTTTCATGCGGCTCCTTGTTTTGATTCCACCCCTGAGGAATCGTTCCCCTCGTTTGACCCCAGCTTTCATTATGATGCATTTCTACTCTGTTTCCATTAGTCGTAGTGTTGAGGGATCCCACTTTGCCTGCCACAGAAACTGTGGTGTGCACAGATTCTAACATGCTAAACAATGCAACTGTGAGTTTTAACAGTCATGAAACATCTACTTAGCTCATGAATAAGAACTAGTGTAAATATTATGTGTGACCAATAGCCAAAAATATATTGTATGGGTCAAAATTATCGATTTTTCTTTTATGCCAAAAATCATTAGGATATTAAGTGAAGATCATGTTCCATGAAGATATTTTGTAAATTTCTTACTGTAAATATATCAAAACTTATATGCATTGCTAAGAACTTCATCTGGACAACTTTAAAGGCGATTTTCTCAATATTTTGATTTTTTTGCACCCTCAGATTCCAGATTTTCAAATAGTTCTATCTCAGCCAAATATTGTCATATCCTAACAAACCATACATCCAATGGAAATCTTTATTCAGCTTTTAGGTGATGTATAAATCTATATATATATTTTAGTAACACTTTCTATGAAGTCCATTTTTATAATACATTATAAGGCATTATAATAAATGCATAATGCATTATAAAAAAAACCTTATAATATGTTATATCATC
Source organism: Labeo catla (assembly GCA_012976165.1). Lineage (NCBI taxonomy): Eukaryota > Metazoa > Chordata > Actinopteri > Cypriniformes > Cyprinidae > Labeo > Labeo catla. The sequence continues at coordinate 141,852 of VONZ01000380.1, forward strand.
TTATAAATAATTATAACAACAATTATGATACAATTATAATGCTTACGCATTTGTGGTTATAACTTTTAAGATTGTGATTATTTATAACACACAATGAACACCATATTAAATCTTATTTTACATTTATAATGGGCTATATATCTTGACATTGTTTATTTAAGATTTATTTAAGATCTTACTACATCTTTTAAACGGTTAGGTGTGGAGTGTTATTTGAGTGTTCCCTGTGAGGCTAACATTAATTTTGATGTGAGCTAGTTAATAATTTCAACTGAAAAAATTGCAATGTTTATATGTTAGGTTACATTTTATTTTGATGCTCCCCTTAGTTTACTGACTGTAGTCGACTAAAAGCAACTTTCAGAGTATTAGTAGGCTTATGTTAAGGTTAGGGTAGGTAGAATGTTGATGTACTTGCAAAGTTACTTATAATAAAGTGTTAGCACATATTTAGCAGACATAGTACTAATACTCCTATGACTGCTAGTTGCTAGTTGACATAGTTGCAGAGTAACTACTCAACAGGTGACTACAAGGTACCATCAAAATAATCAAATTGATATTACAGTAAAAAATAATCAGTTGTTATAGGAAGTTTCTTTTTGCATAAAATGCATTAAACAGTATTACGTCAATTTTATGCATACTGTATAATGGTAATAATTTAACAGAAAAGCAACAATGAAATAGAAAAGAGGAACAAGTCAACAAAACATTTTAAAGAGGAAAGTTATATTCAGAATTTATTCTTTAATGAATATGAACAGTAGGTTTAGAATTAGAATAAGATTAGTTACTGTTCTTTTATTTTCTGAGGTGGATTTAACTCTATGCTATTTCCCTACTGTGGTCACAAAAGCAGCTGTTGTCGATCTACTCAATGCATGGCTGGTCCGATCCTATTTTTCATTTATTTTTAAAAACCCATTCTCGTGACCTTCTGAATGGCATTTAAGTTCCACGCTTTACTAATGCCGCAAGACATTTCAGTCTCACCCCTTGTGGTGCTGTGGTAAACGCTTTCAGAGATCTGAGAATTAAGGTGCATACTTTAATATATAGTGTCTGTGTTTGTGGTCCAGGCAGAGTCCAAAATATGAGGCTGAGTTTCCTGAACGCATTTACAGTTTCCACTGATGTCCTGAGCTCAATGAGTTTTCTGCGGTTTCGAAAATGGGGTTCACCATTTTATTTCTGTCCTCATTTTTGCTCACCACTGCTGTTATGATGGTGCCACCAGCACGTTTGGTAATGTGGTCGTTATTCTTTATTGCAGTCTCGCACTAAGGTGCTCTTAAGTGAGAGCAGCCTGCGGCAATAACAGCCTGTGCTGCTCAGAATCTGAATGAATGGATATTTTCATCTGCTGTGATCTTGAATGGATCTAGAGGCCAAGGGATAATGGTGTTCATGAGTCATTCGACTTTTTAGAAACTTGGTAAGCACATAGCTTGGGTTCTTAAGTGGTTCTGCAGGACCTTAGGTTCAGAGCACTCTACTATTTTTCACTGTATAGACTGATATGGTTTTTGGTTTTTAGAGGTGTTTCATGCAAATCAGATCGGTATATTGCTATTCAGCTTACGTTAGTCATTTAGCATGTTGTTTGACCTATGCAGTTTAGGCTAAAAATAATACATTCATTGTTGGGGAGTAACTACTTACATGCAACACAAAATGTAATTTAATTACAAAATAAATATAACTGTAATCAGTTACAGTTACTGAGAAAAGAAGTGTAATTAAATTACAGTTACTTATGAAAATGTTACAAATGATTACTTTCACACACATACAGAATTGATTGAGTTTAGGACACAGAATAGGACACATGTTTATTTGATAACTGTTTTATTTCCTATTTGAGCTTGTGTATGTGCTGTAATTTTTAAATGAACAGTTTTTTTTAGTATATTCTGTAAAACCTATGCAAAGATTGGATTTCAAAAACAGTATTATAGCTATTAAACTATATGATTATGATTTTAAACCAATATCTAACCTCAGAATGATCTCAAAGTAAAAAGAAGTACCAAAGTCTGATTTTGGGGTGGCTGTGATTTAAATTCAAATTATTATAATCTTAATTCAAATGATGAAGGATTTTGAAAGTCCGACAGTTTTCAGTGTTTAGTACTACTATAAGGTTAACCCTGCCTGCTTGAAATGTTTGAAAATGATTAACAGTTTAGTAAAATTTAGAAAAGTAATAAAAAAAAGTAATCGAATGCAAACATTACTTTAAAGGAGAAGTCCACTTCCAGAACAATAATTTACAAATAATTTACTTACCCCCTTGTCATCCAAGATGTTCATGTCTTTCTTTCTTCAGTCATAAAGAAATTATGTTTTTTGAAGAAAACATTTCAGCATTTTTCTCTATAATGGACTAATATGGTGCCCTGATTTTGAACTTCCAAATGCTGTTGTAAACGGTCCCAGCCGAAAAAGAAGTGTCTTATCTAGCGTAACAATTGGTTATTTTAATAAAGATAATACAATTTATATACTTTTTAATGCCAAACGCTCGTCTTGTCTTACTCTGCCTGGACTGTTTTTGTTCCGATTCATGACAGTTAGGGTATGTCGAAAAACTCCCATCTCATTTTCTCCTTCAACTTCGATATATTTATCGCTATATCGCTGTTTGATCTTCTTTGCATGTTCAGTTTGCAAAGACTGGGTCGGTACTTCTGCAGCGATGTAGGATGATTTTGAAATGATTTTTGAAGTTGAGGGAGAAAATACGATTGGAGTCTTGAGTCAGAATACACAGAGTTCAGGGAGAGAAAGGCAAGACGAGCGTTTGAGATTAAAAAGTATTTAAATTGTATTTTTAAAATGAAAATAACCTCTGGTTTCCCTAGATAAGACCCTTCTTCCTCAGCTGGGATCATTTACAACCGCATTTGGGATCGTTTGAAGCCGCATTTAACTGCATTTTGGAAGCACCATATCAGTCCATTATATGCAGAAAAATGCAGAAATATTTTCCTTAGAAAACATAATTTCTTTACGACTGAAGAAAGAAAGACATGAACATCTTGGATGACAAGGGGGTGAGTACATTATATGTGAATCTTTGTTTTGGAAGTGGACTTCTCCTTTAATAATCGAAATAGTTACACTACTTATTAAATAGGGTAACTTGTAATCTATAACATATTACATTTCTAAAGTAACTTACCCAACACTGAATACATTTTAATGACAAATTTTGTTACTTTACCGAATCTTTTGTAAAGTTTTTGTTACCTTTTTGATAGACACATCTTGTGTTGTTGTAAAATATGATTCATCAATCAAAACTAGCTGAGAATCACTTACATTTTCAGTTTTGAGCTTTTATATTACAAATATTCTTGTTGGATCAGCTGTGTTTTAGTTTGTTTTGGCTAGTGTGTTTGATATCATTTGATACACTGTAAAAAAATAAAAAACACAATTTGTTGAGTCAGCTTAAAATAATTTGTTACCCTGCTGCCTTTTTCAGTTCAGTCAACTAAAATAAGTTTAGTTAACTTGAAATGTTAAGTTGTACTAAGTAACAATTTAGATATTTGTGTTTGCTAAACTTAACAGATGGGTAAGTAACCCAGCTGCCTTAAAATTTTAAGTTGATTCAACTCAAATATCTAAGTTGTCACTTAGTATAATTTAACATTTCAAGTTGAATAAACTTTTTTTTGAGTTGACTGAACTTAAAATTTTAAGGCAGCCAGGTTACAAATTATATTAAGTTGACTCAACAAATAGTTTTTTACAGTGTATGAGACATCGATAGTGAATCATGTGACTATCTCCAGCTCCCGGAATAAGGATTGCAAATAGTAACTGTATGAAATTAGGGAATTTTCATTTTTACATGCCAGTTGTTGAAACTGAGTTGTAAGCATCAGTCTAACTCAGTCTTATGAGATTTCCAGACTTTTGCAACTTCAACACAACTTGAAATATTTAGAAACAAAGTGTCAGTTTTCTATATTAAATTTATATTTCAAGATGAAGACCAACACTGCTTGAACCGAAAGACCTAAGAGAGAGAGTGCGAGAGCGAGAGGGAGTGGGAGAAGACCACAATTTCTGTACAGACTGCAGTTGGTATCTGTTCATTTGCATTTCACCATCGTCATTGTACTGGAACTCTGCCTCTAATGGATAACATACACACGCCTATGGTAAGCAATTAACACTAAGCATAGTTTATCCGCAGACAAGGACAGTAATTAACAAAGTAATTCAACTGAAATGCCATTTGATTTTTTGAAGGGAATTCTAATGAATGCTTTCACAAGCTTTTTGCTTGCATTGATCATAAAATAAAGCTTTATTTAGACATATTGATGCTTATGGTGATTTTCAAGCCTAGATCATTTGACATTCATAAACTATTGATGTTTTTTATAATCATCTGATGTTGTGCTTGGCAGTAGTCTTTTATATGGTGAGAAATTATCAATATGTACTTCCATCACATTGACCTCAACACTTTTGTGGTATGTATTTTTAAACTGCCCAGCTCAGGTTTGAAAACTTGTACTAATTTCTGTAAAATGTTCACCAATCGATGGAATACATGGGATTTGTTATTTATTAAATTAACTCAGCCTTACTGATAATCTGATGACTGTGTGTGTTGTGTGTATCACCAGTTTAGATTTAGTTGTCTGAATATGTATATATTTATACAAGGTTTTTCTAATAGCAAAACGAACATGACAAAAATGTTTATCTTTTTATGACAATTAACGTTTAAGTTTTCAAACATGACCATGACACCTCAAACTAATTATATTATAAATACGGAAATCTCTCTGACCAGCTTTTATAAATCTCAGGCCAAATGTAACTTCTGCAGGCTTCCTACTATTTTGCAGTCGCGTATCCGCAGACACTGGGGTGATCGTGTGTTTACTGCTGCTTCATATATCTGTCCCCCGAATAGGACCCCCGTTTTCCCCTCAATCATCCGGCAGCTGCCGCCAACAAGTCCCGCTAAAATACTGACCGTGTTTTGTCTGGCACTGTGCGAGGAGATTGATTGGCAGCTGGGTCAAACAAAGTCATTTTCTTGGCGCCTCTCCCAGCAAATCTCTACTTGATTTGAACTAGCACTATCAGGTCCCTTTCCACAGGGGCTGACAAAAGACCTTTCCCTGCACGCCTCAGGCTCCTAGCCTCTGCTCATCCAGTCATCCATCAAACCAATAATTGCTTAAAATTGACACATGGATGGATGGGTGAATAAAGGGTAGTTAGAAAAGAAACACAGGTATATTGGTCTGAATTTTGAAGTATTTTAGCATTTTTTCATTGTGTGTGAAACAACTTTGAAACCATTTTACTTATAAACTGCTACTAAATTTTACTAATACAAAGACATTTTTACAAAAAACAAAAAGTTGAAATTCTGAAGTAGAAAGACTAAGATAGTATTCTTTTTTTTTGTAAAATTTTACATATGTTCCAAAATAACAACTCAAGGCAGTAACAATTTATACAGCCTATTTTATTTGTGAACTTATGTTCAGCTATTCTTTTTAATAGTTAACTTTTAACTATTTGTGAATTTTTTGAGTCATCAAAGCTCTGTAAATATTGGTCACAGACGTGGAGATTTACTTACTTAAAATTTTACCAAGCTGATTACAGACTGGTTATATCTACACTGTAAAAAACAAACAAACAAACAAAAAAAAAACACAATTTGTTGAGTCAATTTAAAATAATTTGTTACCCTGCTGCCTTAAAATTTAAAGTTCAGTCAACTCAACTAAGTTACAACTTAGATATTTGAGTTGACTAAACTAAACATTTTAAAAATTTCTAAAAATTTCTAAGTTGAATCAACACTTAGTACAGCTTAACATTTCAAGTTGACCAAACTTTTTTGAGTTGACTTAACTTAAAAATTTTAAAGGCAGCCAGGTAATAAATTATTTTAAGTTGACTCAACAAATAGTTTTTTACAGTGTAAATGTGTGAGTTGTTTACTTACTATTTAAAATTAATCTTCCAATTAACGCCATTATATAGTTCATTCAGCCTGTTTTGCAAATATGGAATGCGCACGAACACAAGAGGCGGGTTTTATCGCATGAACCAATCACAGCCGAACATAACCAGTCATATCCAATCATATCGCTATGGAGACATTGCTCCTCTCACGTGACTTTCCCCCATTCATTCCCAATTCAAATCCGAGTAATTTAAATATTTTTTAATGATATATTTTTGCTAACAATATATGTAACATTTACATTGTTTTATTTTTGTACTACTAAATTTTTTCTCATCCAGTTTTTTGAGCAGGCAGTGCCTCCCTTGCTTACTTAGTGGAAACACCCCTTAAGTCTCGCTGTTACTTATGAGCTGACTGTGTTTGATGCATAAAAAAGAATCTGCTCATAAGAGTCATTTGTTCAGGAGTCAAACTACTCTGGTTTTTGATTCCTTACAAAGAAGCGGACTGAGTTCAGTTCCGGTAATTGTTTCCAACCCCTATAAGCATGTCATGGATATCTACCTGTTGCTGTACATCGGGTCTGGGTTTAGATTTGACTATTTATCATACAAAAGAGGGATTTGCTCTTTGACATCTCTACATCTGGAAAAGTGCACAGTTTGTCAGTGGTCTTTGCGTGCCGCAGGCCACAAGTTCCTCCAGGACAACCACACACAGGTGCATGACGCTGTCAAAATTGCCTGTGAATTATTATAGAGAAACATTACCCATAACCAAACTCCACAATTTGTCTTAAGTTAGAGTGGTTTGGCTCATTGTGGTTGGCTAAATTTCAAACCTGTTTTTGTCATAATTTTTTGGCCTCATGTATTTTATAATGATTCAATTAGTTCATCTTCACTTTTTGATGAATTATTTACAAGTTGGCAAAAAGGAATATTCAATAAAACAAGTTTTGATGTGACAGGTGAAGGCCAAATGCACACTGCTGGTGAAATACTAACTAGATATTGACCACTATGGATCACAAGTAACCTCCATTAATGCAAAAGAGCTTTAATTAAATAATTGAAAGAACAGGCTTTTTCCAGCTTTCAGAAAATATTTTCTCCAAACAGCTGGAGAATTATGGCAAGGGCTCTCTTTGCAAACCTTTTTAGGTCAGGTCTGGAGAGTTGCAGTGAGAAGTGTGGTGGATCTGTCAGAGTTTTCTCTGTGACTTTAATAAGATTCAGACCAGAGTCTTGTTTTCACTCAGCAAAATGCGGTGCAGTGTGTGAGTCATGAGTCCTGTCATATGTTTGAGTAATTGCTATGAACCGAGTGACTCCTCGACGCATGTAACACTGCCTTGTAGCCAAATGGCACGTGAGGGGCCCCACTCAGCTGCTGCTCGCATTTGCTTGTTTAAGACTAATGGCACCATTGAGTTCACTTCACGTGTGCACAAACAGTCAGCCTGTAGCCAAAAATGCCTCGCTTTTTCAGATAAACTGCCACAGCAATCCCTATCTGTCCTTGCTTTCATTACTTTCGTTAATGCTCGGCAGAAAACTAATCGATCAGTCTAGGTTTCCATTCAGTCCACCAAGGGATGGAATTTATAATACATGGAAATGTTCTTCATAGATGAACTAGGATTTGTCATATTCTAGACTAATCTTTATGTTTACAAGGAATGGAACTGGCGAGGCGAAATAAACTTTTATGCAAGTACAGTTCGAAAGATTAGTTTACCCAACTATGAAATTCTGCCATTATTCCATGTCACTCCAAGTGTAATGTAATTATGTGTGACACAAAAGAAAGTTGTTTCGCAAAATATCCATGTTGTTCATTTCCATGTAATAAAAATAAATGGTGACCAGAGGCTTTCCAGCTCTAAAAATGACTCTAAAAATTGGCCCATTTTATGGAGCTTTTAGCCATTTTTTGAGCTTGACAAGTGTTCCAAGTCTTTTGAAGCCATACGCTAGCTTTGAGTTAGGAAAATGCCACAAATTAAAGAATTAGTTCAGTTCCAGAATAAAAATGTCCTGAAAATGTACTTACCCCATGTCATCCAAGATGTTCATGTCTTTCTTTCTTCGATCGAAATAAAATTAATGTTTTTGAGGAAAACATTCCAGGATTTTTCTCTTTTCTCCATATAGTGGGTTGAAGGTCCAAATTGCAGTTTCAATGCAGCTTCAAAGGGCTCTACATGATCCCAGCCGAGGAATAAGGGTCTCATCTAGTGAAAAGATCGGTAATTTCGGTAACTTATATACTTTTTAACCACAAATGCTCATCCTGCACTAGCTCGTCTTCACACGTTACGTAGTCAAATTGGAAAGGTCATGCGGCCCAGTGTTTACAAAGCAAACATGCAAAGAAAGTCAAACACCCTTTACAAAAAAGGGTAAATCAGCAATGTTGGACGATTTTGAAGTTGGAGGAGAAAATGAGATGGAGTTTTTGTCCTACCCTACCTTTCTGAACCCAAGTACATAGATGAAAAACGTGATTATGTAATCCGTGAAGTCGCACATGCGCATTGCAGAGCTAGTGCAAGACAAGCATTTGTGGTTAAAAAGTATGTGAATTTCATTTTCTTTTAGAAAATGACCAATCGTTTTGCTAGACAAGACATTTATTTCTCGGCTGGGATCATGTGGAGCCCTTTGAAGCTGCCGTGAAACTGCATTTTGGATCTTCAACCTGTTGATCCCCACTGAAGTCCACTATATGGAGAAACATCCTGGAATGTTTTATTCAAAAACCTTAATTTCTTTTCGACTGAAGAAAGAAAGACATGAACATCTTTGATGACTTATGGGTGAGTAAATTATCAGGAAATTTGTATTCTGGAACTGAACTAATCCTTTAATCACATTAATCCTTTCATCATATTCATTCATTCATTCATAATGACTTAAATTGCCTTCTTTTCTACACAACTTTCATTGCTTTCAAGGCATTCATTTTATCACACTTCCCCTGCTCTAATGTTTGACACGAATGCTAGTGTTCCACAAAGCTAAAAATAATGGTACTTTTATCAAACATGCTGTCTTTTTTGGAGCTTGACAGCCCCTGGTCTCCACTCGCTTTAACTGTAATTGTGTTCTCAAAAAGAAAGAAACTAACATGGTGCGAACGGTGTTTTTAACTCTCAAAACTGTAAAATGCTACTCTCACCGAAGAATTATCAAAGCATCCTCATTTTTAAAGGGGAAAAGATCTTCTTGTTCCCTCTTATAGATATATACATGTTGACTATTAATAATACCTGAGTTTTTCTTTGGCATGGGGAGCATGAAATGTTATTTTATGACCGGTATATTCTGACGTGCCCACATTCTTTATTTGCAAGCTTCATAGCTTGGTTCCTATTCACCGTGCTCCATTTAAATTTACTGGTAATGTGAACCAGCTTATGGGCATGGTTAAACTTGGAAGCTGACCACAAAATCAAAGAGCCATGTTTGACCTTACATGGCCGTTTCAGTGGAAGATGTTTTCGGTTCATCATGTTTTGTTATGGAAAACAGTAAAGAGCTCAGATGGTGGTTGTAAATTTCTCACTCCAAGCCCAACATTGTCTACCACTGTGAGCCCATACAATGTTGGCTGTACAAAAGCTGTCAGTCAAGCGAGAGGTCAAGAGGTAATGAAACTGATACTGTACTTAGTCAGCCTTTAGACTGTCATTACAATGCTGTTTGATGTTTAGGGCTAGTAGCTAACTGTGGTTTAGTTAGGGTACTGAAAGTAATGCTAAGATGCAGCTCTCGGCTTTGCAAGAGAGATTCTTTTCCTTACAGAACTGAATTTGACAGCCCAGGGCGTGCCGGTATTTGAATTTCTGGCATCATTTTTGAAAAGCAAGATTACCTCAGTGACTCATGAGTGGGAAAGGCTGTTGAGGTTTTGGACTAGGCAAGAGTTCTGTGTTATCAATCACTGAACTTGTCAAAGATTTTAGAGGGGAACATGATCTCTTGAGCTACCTACTTCTTTTTTTCCCACTGAAGCCATTTCTGTGAACAAAGTTGAGCTTTTGCATCAAAAGCCCAACCTCAACCATCATAACTGCTTTACAGTTACAGGAATGAAGGTTGAGTTTATTTTCATCAGTTTGTACAAGTTAGGAATGCACGATACGTACCGTAACGATATTTATCATAACCGATATTTATCATAACCGATATTTCTCTGCATTATGTTGCATGTTTACATTGCAGGCCCAAATTAAAGGAAAAATTGGTTTGCAATGCAGAGCTTTGTGGAGGTCATACATTAATGTGCCAGATATTATCATAAAACTTTATGTCTCTAAGTAGTTGGGTTGTAGAATAATCACTGCAGTGTTTTTCCAAACCCTTGATCAAATGAGCAGCCACTTGTCATTAACCCGTAGATCCGATCTTGTGATAAGTTTGAAGGCACAAGCTCGTTTCTATGGGTCTCTGTCTCTGTGGTAGAAAATCGTCCAACATGTAGGCCAAACTGCTTTTGCACTTTCTGTACCTATTGCCCTCTTTTCCTTGCCTGCCAGGCATCGAAGTTGCTCAGACTTGTCTATTGTAATTTATTATCAATTGACGTTTATGTAAACTTCTTCTACAGCAACCGAGACTGTGTGCATCCAGGTTGAGGTAGTAGGTTGTATGGTTTAGAATTTTGCCCTGGGAGTTAACTGTACAACCTTCTAGCTTTCCTTGGAGCTCACAAGCCACCGATCAGCACACCAAATCTAAACTAAAAGAATAGCAAGGCAAATGAAGGACTGTGATGTAATGCATTTTTATTTGGAATGAGCATTTGAGTGTGTGTCTGAGAGATGGACTTCTATATATCCTTTCACTAGTATTGAATGGAATTAAAGATTCATGCATAACCTTGCCAGTCATCGAGGATTATGTCTGTCAGCAGCAAAGCTGCAGTCAATCGCTTCAATCACAGCTGAAATCGATAAAATATTCCTTTTATCTCTCACAAATACTTTCAAAACCAAGGCCTATTGTTAGTTTCCTGTATGTCTCTGTTTTTACAGTTCATTTCATGCATCTATCTTTGGTGAATGCTGCATTAGAACGAGACTCATATTTCGACTACAGGGTGAACAGAATTGATTCTGTATTTGTCTACATCTCAGTCCATTTGTCTTGTTAAAACCGCAAGAAAGCACTTGACCTTCGCTCGTAATTTCAATGGCAACCAAACAAGTTTCCATGAGGGGAATTTTGTTACTCATATGTTCACCCGTGAGCCCGACGGGTTTTCTTTGAAGCACCAATATGAATTTTGCTTAGCTCTGCCGTACCTGACAGACAAGTGATAAAGCTTGCTTTTGCTTCATGTCCAGTAAATAACCATAATGTATACGTGGTGCGCTGAGGTGTCATCGATTTGTCTGGAGCTGGGCCTTTCGGTGCTGTCAGAGAGTCTCGTGGATCAATGCTGGCTTGCCCTTTGACCCCTAAGAGAAATCAATGGCATTGAGCGCAAGGGGCATGGGCAGCATCGATAGAGTAGGCTGTCATTTGGTGTGACAAGACATGATAGTTATTAATGTTTGCACACTCTACACTGTTGGCCATTACAGTCAACCTCAACTTTTACAGCAAAGCAGTGAAGAAATCTTAGTAGAGTCCACTTTGATTTGAATTGAGAATGCCTTTTAAATTTACATTTAAATCGGTAGCAAACAGGGTACAGAATTTCAATTACAATTTGAAGGAAATTAAATGACTCATTTTTAACTAGAAACCAAATTTTTACTCACTCCTGTATCATCCAAGATGTTCATGTCTTTTTGAGGAAAACAGGATTTTGCTTCATATAGTGGGCTTTAATGGGAGCCAATGGGTTGAAGGTCCTAATTCCAGTTTCAATGCAGCTTCAAAGGGCTCTACACGATAAGGGTTTTATCTGGCTAAACCATTGGCCATTTTCTAAAAAAAAATTAAAGTGTATATGTTTTATCCATAAATGCTTATCTTGCAATAGCTCGACCTTATGCATTACGTAGTCACGTTGGAAGGGTCATGTGTGATGTAGGGGGAAGTACCAACCCAGTGTTTACAAACTGAACGTGCAAAGAAAGTCAAATGTTCTGTACAAAAAAACTACAGTGTTGGATGATTTTGAAGTTAGAGAAAAAAATGATATTTTTTGCCCTACACTACCTTTTTGAACGGGAGTACACAGAGGAAGAACTAACCTCACTTAACCTTTTCAACATGACTACGTTATATATTAAGTCATGCATGCACATCGCCAACGACTATTTGTGGTTAAGAAGTACATATTTTTTTTTAGAAAATGACCAATTTTTTGCTAGATAAGACCCTTATTCTTCGACTGGAAGAATATCGTGTAGAGCCTTTTGAAGCTGCATTGAAACTGCAGTTTGGACCTGCAATTTGGGCTCCCATTAAAATCCACTAAATGGAGAAAGATCCTGCAATGATTTTTGTTTAATTTCTTTTCGACTGAAGAAAGAAAGACTTCAACATTTTGAATGACACTGGAATGAGTAAAATTTTTAGAAAATTCTGGAAGTGAACTAATCCTGATATTGCACAGTGTTTAAAGAGTACATTAATTTAATGGTTTTGTATGTCCCTATAATGAAGGGCCACTGCAGAGCCACAAAGGACTAACAAGCTTTGTGGGGCTGGAAATGTATTCACTGCATCCTTAATGTCCAAAGGTGAAAGTAGGGGTCAGCAGTGTCCAGACACCGAGGCAAAGGCTGTAATAGAGTTGATTGATTACAGGCACTAGTTTAGGGCCTGCATTGATTTCATTTGCTTTAAAAGTCCCTTGGCCCTGTAGAGTCTCCAACGTCTGCAGTCTGGAGTCCAAGTGGACTTGGACTTGAATTATGTGTTGCTGTAGAAATGGCTGCGCTCCTTGTGGTGCAGTGGAGATTATATTCTGACATTCAGAGCGCTGCGCTCCTCTGAGGATGCCTGCATAGGGCAGGAGTGTTAATGAAACGGGGAATGAACTGAACCACAGGATAGGCTGTTCTGCAAGTCATTATATCATTACATGCACCCTAACTGCCATTTTCAATGTTTGCGCTATAATGTTAGACATACTTAATGATGAATTAGTCATTAGGAATAGACTATCAGCAGTGGTGTAAATGATTGCTTAATAGTTAATTTCTCAAAGAATATGACCGCAGAATAGGTTTATTGCTCGCCTCGGTCAATTAAGGTTAGCGTCTCCGGAGCCGGGACGTGGTCGGCTGTCGGGAAGATATCAAGTTCGTGAGGTCTTTGGATCTTCAGCTTCACTTTTCTGCCACCGGCCATTTGCCTTGTGCCTGAAGAGAAGCGGTCGCCTCACTCATGCGCCGCAGCCTCCTGTCACTGCGGGACAGGGTGATGGATGCCTCCCACAAGCCAATGGCAGCGAACACCGGGGCGGGAATAACCTGCGCCTTCCAGTCCGCCCCCCGCCCCCTCCTAAGTCCAGTCTGCGTCTGATTCAGCACCCGGCTTCTCTCTTCTTCACCTCCAAATCTGATTTTTTTCTCTTCTTCAGAGAAGGATGCTGGCAGCCATGGCGTCTCGTTTGCTCCGAAAGCCAGAGGTAAATTGTGAACGTCGATAATAATCTACTCATTCCCGGGAGCATCACCTCAGTCCATTCCCCCCAGGGGGAGGACAGGGGCCAGAGGTGTGGGGGGCGGGAGGATATTGGGGGAGGAGCCGGGAGAGGTGAGGGGAATAACATCACTAATGTTTTGGCTGGGGCGAGCGACTGAATTGCCACCACAGATGGGAGAGATTTCATTAAGCGTACCGAATAGTGGCGGCAGAGGTAAAAGAGGGGGTGGGGTTCGCCATTCGGATGTTTGCCACATCTGTATGTAGTTGCCAACTAGTCGCACCTCCATATAACCGACTGACAGCTTTGTCTTATGGCGATTTGGTGCGTGCCCGTAATCGCAATCGGGTTTGAGTGTCCTATTTGAAAGCGTCGTGGACTTTCGCTGGGGATTCTTCTGTTGTCTGATGTATGTAACTGCGACGCAAGGTCGCATTGTCCTATCTGTGATGTGGACGAGGCACCTTGAGTCTCTGCTGGGTGTCTGCGGGATTGCAAGTCTGTCATGACTTATGGAAGACAACAAAGAGGAAGGACTGACCGTCTGGCTCTGAGATGGAAGTGGGGAGGGGATGTGTTTCCTCTCCACACACAAAGACTGCAGAGCAGAGGGCATTTGTCTATCGAAAGTCCAATTTGAAAAAGAGGAAACAAGTCTCACAAGTTGTCATTCAGCTTTTTGCCATTCCATTCTTTTACTTGCGGCTTGTGCGATTAATAATGGCAGGGGAAATTTTCCCTCCTAATGTTTTTTTTTTTTTTCGCAGTGATGCTGCCAGACACAAACTTTTGGCAGTGTAGGAGCTGCTGAGTTCAGCTCTGATGAAAGAAATAGATAGACTTAGCTGGTTATGGCTGCCCTCCTCCTGTTCCCTGAGACCCTAACTCGTGAGTTCTGCTTTCAAAATCACGGGTCAGGAGCTTGGGAGACAGGTGGAGGGCTTTAGCACCTCTGCAAAAAAATGTTCTCTCACAAAGTCAAACAAGCTGTTTGTCTGTTTGTGTACTTAGCACATACTAATCATATTGTGTTATATATATGGGCTTTTCACAATGCGCTTATCCCTGGGGAAGCCTTCAAATCCCAGGTTAACACCACTTTTAACCCTGGGTGAAGTGTTTCACACTTCTGTGTGTGAAAGAGAGTTAGCACGGCTGTTAACCCTGGGTTAAACTGGGATTTTGTGATGCTAACCCTCTAATTGTTTATTGTCACACAACCTATCATAAATTGCTTCACTGCTTACCTCATTAAATATTCATGAACTTTAAACAGTTGCAGAAACTTTAACACACTGTGTTGACTTTTAGCTTCTGAGGGGAAAATATGTATATTCTTGTATTTTATATATTTTAACAACATTTTCTAGCAGTTTATGTGGCATTTCCACAGACGAACACAAGTTCTGCAGGTTCACGTGCTGCCCTTGTCACAAATTATTGTTGTTTATTTCATTATTTTGCAAACAACAACTGAAAAATAAACAACTGATCAAGAGTAAAGTAAGCACAGTGTGAAACGTAAAAACAAGTGAACTTGGGATTACATTAACCCAGGGTTTAAAAATATCCCACAGGCTATTTCTGTATTTTAAGCTCTAAACTTGACGTGACATAACTTGATGTAACATTTCACACACTTCAATCACCTTGAGGCACAACCGGTTTGTAAACTGAGAAAATACCACACATCTGGCAGCTAAGGTGTCTGATTAGGTGGTTTTCCATCTAACAAGTTCTCAGACAGGGGCATAAATGTATTACAATACTATAGTAAAAGTCTAATTAAATGCAGCCTAATGTACATGTTCCTTACATGTAGTTTCGGTAAACCGAGATGTATCTTGTGGCTGTTTCACAAGCACAGCTAATGCATTAAAAGGCGTATCAAAAGGAGAATTTACTGGGAATTTAATATGTAGGTAATGCATTTGGTTTGCTTCCTGCTGGGCATATGGTTACTATTACAGTATATTGGCAGAGACAGAGATTGTCGAGAGTATAGGGAGGGCAAATTCTGCTTTCAATAATTTTTCGAAGAAGTTCTCTGGCAGATTAATTAAAAGCAGATTGGCTCCTTTATTATGGAATTATCACGGAGGCAAGATGTACAATGGAAATAAAAGGTGGAAAAGGTCAGTATATTCCATTACTGTCCATGTAATGTCTGTGAACAATGAAGGAGGATTAGGAATGTATTTTTTTATCTAAGAAGCAGGCAGGATTTATTACCGTCACTCAAATATTTTACTCGTCGATAGAGTTTCCAATCAGACTCCAGGTCTGAGGATAATTGCTTTGCTTCGAGATGTCATTGCTGGGTTTATGACAGCTGTAAGCGAGTCTTCAAACCATTTATGGATTAATAGCATAATTCTGCAGACAGTTCGGTATGCTTGCCTGCCTGCTTCATATTGAATTCATATTAATAATTCTCTATCCCAGTACCTGCTTTTCCATTTGCATTAGCCTACATTTATGGCGGATGTATAATTATAAAGCCACTGGGTGAGAAAGATTTTACTATTAATAAGAAAAAGAAATATATACACACTAAGCATATTCGATTACATCACTCAGATTGACTCCTGCTCCATCTTTGTCATTATTTTTAAATCCACGTTTTGAGAAGAAAAGAGGACCGCCTAAAATGCAACCTCAACAAAATTGATTGTCCTCTGACGCTAACCATCCAATTACGCACTGTATGGCTTTTATATATTTATTAAACTTCACTCCAAGCCGTGGCAGTTTTCCAGCTAATAGGTGCTTGCTCCACAGAGCCCCCAGCAACAGTAGCGAGATAGTCATCCACCATGAATACAAAACAGTCAGGCATGGCACAGTAAGCCCGAAGCCACTAGTCTCAGCCGCATGCGCATGCCCACTAAAAACCAGTCGCTGTGCGTCAGTCAAATAAGACATTGGAAAGACGACTTAAAGAGTTAGTTCACCCAAAAATGTCGTTCCAAACCTGTACGACCTTCATTGATCTTCGGGACACAAATTAAGATGTATTTAATGAAATCCGAGAGCTTTCTGACTCTGCATAGACAGCAACACAACTGATACATTCAAGGCCCAGAAAGGTAGTAAGGACACTGGTAAAATAGTCCATGTGACGTCAGTGGTTCAACCATAATGTAACGAAGCTACGAGAACACTACTTGTGCGCAAAGAAAACCAAAATAACGACTTTGCGTCATAGAACTCGGCAGAGACTGACCCGGAAGAGAAGAAATCGTTAAATAAAGTTGTTCTTTTTGTTTTCTTTCCATTACAGTTGAACCACTGATGTCTCATGGACACTTACTACTTTTCTGGGCCTTGAACGTGTCAGTTGCGATGCTGTCTAAGCTCAAATTTAATCAGAAATATCTTATTTTGTGCTCTGAAGACAACAAAGGTCTTACAGGTTTGGAACGAAATGAGGGTGAGTAACTATTTACAGAATTTTCATTTTTGGGTGAACAATTCTTTTAACTTTGGAGTTGTGTACTTCTGGGTTTCTATTCAGAGGGATAGTGAGGGTTTCAAAATGGAAAACATCTAACTTGATGGTTTACAGCTTGCTGGATATTGGTAATACGATGGTGAGTGATTTATGAAACTGTGGAGTAGGCTCTTTTCTATGTACTGTGAAAATCACAAATTAAATTGTGGCAGAAATTGGCAGTAAATCATGAGGCATGATGGGCTTTTTTTCTTGGGAAATCACAATCCGATTCATTTGGAATTACAAATTGAATAAAATCTTTGAATGTGGACTTTTACAGTGATTTACCACCAAGAGCAGTAACAGCATGAGTCATGAATTGTGGTAATTTCTATAGTGCAGCGCTGGCACGATTTCTACCCAATTTAAGTGATGCATTAAATATGTACTCCCATGGAGGTCAAGGAAGGCCTCAAAGTGACTGAACATCTTGACAGATATTGCAAGAAAGATGCTTGAGGTCGAAGCTATTGTCTCCATTTGCTAAATGAGAGTCAAGTGAGGACACGACAGTTGCTTTGGTGGCAGCTCTTTTCTATCCGTCTTTTCTATCACACACACACGTATTTGCAAGCACACACTTGGGGGGTGATCAGAGTTGGCTGATGTCTGGGTTTTTCAGACACTGCGGCAGGCGTCCAGACAGTCACCTGAAAACTCACTCCATCTCTGCGAGCGGCGCCACCATCGCTTTCACCCTCCATTTCAATACGCTGCATATAGATGACAACATTTTCATTTCATTTTCTCACTTCAATTTCTCGCACAACAGTAATAACCTCTTGAAAATGTGCTGTTGCAGGGCAAATCAATATTTTATGATCTTTTTTGCCTAATTTTAACCACGCACTGCCAGACAGCCATTAGCGCCTGTGAGATTCACTTTAGTGTCGTCATTTGGATCCAGTCTGTAACTGATGCAAATGATATTCTGGCTCCAAATCTCCCATTGTCCCTCTTCAACTCTGTTCGGGTCTCCCTGGCGCCCTCTACTGCATTGCTTTGTCTGTGTTGCCATGACAACCCAATCCCCGTGCACCCATATTTCAGTCTGCAAGCGACAACGAGGTGCACTGTGGCGTTATTTGTATCGGCACCACCAAGGTCACTTTCTCTCAGCAGTCTGGCAAATCTCACGTCGGCCAGCCCGCCGTGAGCTACTGAGCAGACACACGACGTGCGCGGACACTATTTGATTTGAATACATGATATCCTATGATTAAGTTTGTCTGCACTTTCTCAGCCACCAGGTCACATTTTGCTGACATGTTTTCTTGAAACAGACTAAATAATCCTCCGATGCAGGAAAACCTCATATACCGAGCTTTAACTTCACTATAATTGTAGGGGTATTTCCATGGAATGTTTACCGTCGTTTTCTCTGTTCACAAAAACTGTGCATATTGTGCCTCATATGGAAATGTAGCCGTTATTTATGGCCGATATGTAGGTTTACCACAGATGAGTCGAGCGCCAATCTCTAAAACCCTCTAATAAGATGGTAAATGTGTGGTTTCGGCTCGAATTGAAATACCGCAGGGTCATTTTAAATGATGTATATGAGCGATTGTTGCTGAAACTGTGCCGTGTGTTTCATTTGCAGGCAGCCGGCGGTGTTTAAGCGAAGCTCCTCAGACTTAGCACATCTCCGCGCAGATGAGCTGAGAGGTCAATGAGTTCCTGGGCTGCCACAGCGACTGCCAAGTACAACCAGACACACTCTATTAGATGCATTATAAAACTGTTGAAACTCTCTCTGTCTCTTTCTCTCGCTCTGCTTCGCTCTCACACACACAGAATACAAAAGAAATGCACTCTTTTAGTACTTTCAGAATGCTTTTGACTAGACTTTGTTCAATAAAGGAATTAAAGGTGAATAACTTTGTTCTCCTGCTTGTTTTTTTTTTTTTCAAAGAAACATAGTGAGAGTTTTCTATATAGGACATCTCTTGTGAAAATTAGCTATGGTTTTCCTACAAATAAAACCAAAAAGCCATGGCTACAATAGTTAAATGAACCACGGTTTTGCTACACTAACCAGTTTAACCATGGTATTTGTAGTAAAACTGTGGTTATACAAATGGTAATCAATTCACCAAAAAAACATGATTATTACATTTTTACTATAATAAAACCATGGTTCATTTTCCGTAAGTGATACTACAGGAAATTTTAACAGGTCAAACTTGTCCTTGCTGTTTCAGGAGAAGGATAATGATGGCTTTTGGGTATAAAATATGCTATATATTTTGCTCAGACTAGTTGATCAGCTGACATTTGACATTTTAAGCATTTAACTGCATTGCCTTGTGCCTGATTGGCTGACAGAAATAATGTAATTGTTTAATTTAATAAAAACATTTTTTTCAATGAATTTGGTAAATACTATGTAAAATATTAGATATATTATTTTATTATTATTGTTTTATTAATTGAAATTATTTAATCTTCATATTATAAAACCTTATAAAGTATTTTGCGTAAACTAGTCAAATTATATTCTGACTAAAAAACAATAAATATATAGGTTTTTTTTTAAATCTTTTATTAATATTTTAATTTTTAGAAATTAGCATCAGCCTAATGGCCAATTAACATATATAATTACAGTTATATATACAGTTATATATACAACTAACATATATATGATCTTATTTAATAAAAATAATATATATTTATATCTAAATTCTTGTTTAATAATAGTGTGTATATAATCTTATTAATATATATATAATCCTATTAATATTATATATATTATATATATATATATATATATATATGAAAAGTTTATTTGCAAAAACAGATAACTCTGTTTTTCTTTTAATTAAAAAAAAATCATGTTTATTATTATGTTTTTATTGTTTTATTGTGTTAGTTAGGTGTATTTTTTTTTTAGTTTTTACTTAATCAAAGTAACCAACTGCTTTTTGAAAATTGTTAAAAACAAAAAACAAAAAAACAAACAAACAAACAAAAAAAAAAAAAAATATATATATATATAACTTATTTAATAATAAATAAATATTTTTAAATAAAACCTTGTTGTATGTTGTTATTCATTATATTGACCTGATCTTTAAATATAAGCATCAGCCTGTCCTGATTGGCCTATATTTTGGATTACTAATTTTTTAACTTTTTTTTTGTTTACTATTTTCTTTCTATTATTTTGTAAACACTGTGTAAAATGTAAAATAATATTTAATTAATAAATATTTTAACACACATATAATAAACCATTATAAATTAAATATAAATAAATATATAAAAGCAATATTTTTCATTATTTTATTCATTATAAAACACATATCCTTTGACCAATAGAATATCACCCCATCTGCTTTACCAGCTTCAGATCATGGAAAAAGACCGGAACACCGGAAAAACTGGGTTCTGCATGGCACTCTCCCAGCTAAAATCATTCAACTCTCTTCCATAGCTGCCTCTCTCCACCAGTGAGCTGAGGCAGCGAATGAGAGCAGCATTCTAATAGGCTGAATCCGGTCACTGCTGTAGAGGGGTAGGGGGGTATACCGAGTGCCGTGGGAGTCCAGACAGAGAGCCAGACGCAGACAAAAGCCCCATGCTTCGCCCAAGTTACCTGCCACAGACACTACCTGCTACACAACCTGACCTTCTCTCCACAATACCGCTTCTATTGTTCGCTTGTCAAGGGCAACCAAAAGAATAGCTCCTTTTTTCCCATAAGAGCTTTCTCCACAAGCCACACTTTGAGCATTAGTGCTTTATTGAGACGTCCACTGAAAATGAATGAGGCAGATTAAACTGAAGCGGTGCTTCTTTTGGTTCAGATTTGGCAGACTGGCTTAGCAACAGCCACAGGTCTCCAGTGTGTATTATCATATCATGAGTCTCAAATGTCAATTCATTAGTACGTTTTATTCATCTGCTCCAGCTGTATGTGTCAGATTTGCATCAGGCACGAACTGTGAGATTTAAGCTTATATGGAAGGGCGTGAGCCAGCCAAGTCAAACATTCTTTGAAGTTGTGCATTTTGCAGAGATATTAAGCAATCTAAAACACACTTCCAGCTCTTTGTACTCTGCAAAGCATCAGAGAGCATAGACAGGTCATAGTTATATCTTAAATTATGCATCTAATCAAATATATGGTGCCATTAAGATACTCTCAAATTGCTGTAACTTTGATATTGTTGCTAACTAATACTATGTTTTACTAATGGAGTAGCTGATCAAAATATATATATATATATTCACCCTAAGGCAATCCAGTATGGATTAGATTTAGAGAAATTTAGCATTACATCACTTGCTCACCAATAGATCCTCTTCAGTGAATGGGTGCCATCAGAATGAGAGTCCAAATAGTTGAGAAAAACATCACAATAATCCACAAGTAATCCACACAACTCCAGTCTATCAGTTAATGTCTTGTGAAGTGAAATCTGCATGTTTGTCATAAACAAATCCATCATTAAGACATTAAAAAAAAACATCTTGTCCGAATCAGAAGAGAAATTTGCAAAGATCAAGCACCATTTGTTAGCATAAACAGTCCAAAACATTTCTAAACAAATACGTTGGTGCTGGTTTTGATGTGAGAGGACAACAGGGATGAATGTTTTTCACTGAAGGAAGTGTTATTATGGTTTGCGGTTTAAAGTAGAGACTCATTTCAAAAGCGTTTTATCGCCATATACAAACAGAAACGTACTCTTCACGTCTTCATAGCAGCCTGTCAAAATAAAAGTTCTGTTTAACTTGAAGAAACTGTGACAGAAATATATTACTTAATGTAATGATAGTACTACTACTGGTACAAGACTATTTACGTAAGTAAATATTTAAATAATTTTTTTTTAGAAACGTAATTAATTAGAGATGCTTTTGATTATTAAAAATGTAATAAAACCATTACAATGGAATCCAGAAATTCAATGGAAATGTAAAAAGAAAACTGAACTTTAGAAAAAAGTACAAAAAAAAACATCTTTAAAATTTAAATTATTGTTGAATTTTGCTGTTAAATTGTGTTTCTTAATTTCAATTCAAAATTTAAATGGAAAAAATGAAAAATGAAAAAACTAAACTGAATTTGGAAAAAAATAAAACGGATTTCATAGGGCCCTAATTTAAAGTTAAAACAGCTTTTTGCTTCACAAGATGTAAACTGATAGACTGGAATCGTGTGGATTACTTGTGGATTATTGTTATGTTTTTACTAGCTGTTTTAATTCTGACGGCACCCATTCACTGCAATGGATCCATTGGTAAGCAAGTAATAAAATGCTAAATTCTATATGATCTCAAGACGAAAACATCTTTTTCTCAAGACACGGAATACGTACCAATAAGTACATATCACTGCAGTTTCCAACAGAAATGAACACTAGAGGTGGTAAAACAATGAGCACTTGTAATTGTTAATACACAGTTATGATTGCAGCTCCATATGTTTCGCTTTCCAGACATAACAAGCTTGCTCGGCAGCTAAGCCGGCATGGAACTGGACTAAGGATGTGGAATTCTTGGGTACGAATCCTGTGAAAAACATGACTCACATTGAAACAGCATTGTGTACAAAACAAAACCAACGTCACATAAAACGTACCATACGTACGTTTACCTGAACACTCTGTTAGCGCCATTCAGTGGACATTTCACATCAAATATGTCAAAAAACGTAGAAGACGGTATGTATTTAGCATCTTGCGAAAAATTTTCCACAGGTACGTTTTTGTCATGAGATCAGGTTGGCTAAATTTCTCTAAATCTGTTCCAATGAAGAAACAAACTCATCTTGGATGCCCTGGGGGCGAGTACATTTTCAGCAACTTTTCATTTTTGGGTGAACTATTCCTTTAATATGCTTATCTTCCAAAAAATCGAACTCAGATACCCAAATAAATGTGGAATGTACCAGCTACCACGTATTGGATGGAGTTCTGAATGTTTTGAAGCTGGTAGCCTAAGGGCTGGAGAGATGCCTACCTCTCTCCCTTCACAGGCCTCTGTCTAATTATACATTCCACTGAGAAATCTCCACTCAAATGGCCTGATCCCTACATGCGCAAATTCATATTTCTATCCAAAACTGTAAACCAGCCCCAAAAGACCCAAATAAGAAAAATTTACATTTATAAGAACAGAATAAATATCAGTAATCACATATGTATTTTTTTAAAACCACAGGAGTGGAAATCAACCTAATGCTCACAGAACATGAACACGTGTGACTGTTGAACCACAACTTCCCAAAACCACAGATGCAGAGGTCCAAACCCCCATAATGTGTCCACAAAGAGAATTCTGCTTTGCAGGAGGGGAAGCAAACACTGTGTTCCTTACCTCCATCAAAAAACGCTGACTTTGTATCTGTGCTGTCAGTGCGTGCTTTACACAAAAGGCATTGCGTTCATCACTTTTCTAGTTTAAATATCACAAGAAAGTGAGTTGTACTCAATCTAAAGCAAGGATATATCAGAAAAGAAAATTCTACAGAAAAATGACAGATGTCACTTTAAGCATTTTTGTATTAAATAAAACTTTAGATATAACACACACACACACAAACAAATTTAAGTATTGCTGCTCTCAGTACATGTCACAACTAAAATGGTCTCATTTGTGGGGTTTATTTACGCTTTCTCAAACGGATTGACTGAAATCGCTACAGACAGAATCAACAGTGTGAGCAAAATAGGTGGGTGAAAAGACACCAACAGCTTTCAGACTTATAGCAGTCTAATTATGTTGCCTGTTTCATAGATTATTTGTCTTTACGGAGTTGAAATTGTTCAACAATAACAAACAAATAGATGAATCTGTGTTGGAATCTTCCACTGCAAGATCATAAATGAACTTTGACTTAAAATTCACTTGCCATTGCACAAAAACATAATAAAATAAAATATTTCTAGTAGCTTATAATAGTTTATAATGCTCAACTGAAGTAAAATGCTATTCTGTTGCAATCTTGTGTAAAAACAGCAGAAAGATCCAATGTAAAGTTAAAGACTGCCATCTAGTGGTGTAAAGCATGGATTTATACTTTTTACCAGCCTTATTTTCTTATTTTGACAACAGCTTTATACGAAAATAAGCCTTACACTACAATATGTAGTGTGGATATTTCACAGCCTTAACTTGGCTGCTTTAAAAATGATTACTGACATTTTGTACAGGTACTATTTAGTTTTTATTTTATTTAATTTCCATTTTTTGTTATGCCACTGCCACTTAAAATAAAAAAGACTATGCGTTTTATTTATTATTTTACTTCACTGTGGTTTATCCATTATAGTAAATGTGACCCTGGACCACAAAGCCAGTCATCATAAGGGTCAATTTTTGAAAATTGAGATTTATACATCATCTGAAAGTTGAATAAATAAGCTTTTCATTGAGGTATGGTCAAGAATAGGACAATATTTGGCCGAGATACAACTATTTAAGGTAGTAAATTTACAAAATATCTTCATGGAACATGATCTTTACTTAGATAAAATAGATAATTTTGACCCATACAATGTATTTTTGGCTATTGCTACAAATATTCCCGTTCTACTTATGACTGGTTTTGTGGTCCAGGGTCACAAATTACAATTTATTTTATTTATTTTTTACAATTTAAGCCAAGATATGCTACCAGCGTGGATTGAAATCCCATGTTGCAGCTGGTGGAAGATCTATTGAAATTAAAATATTTAAATTTCAGCATGTTTGCTTGCAGGAAATGCCATTTAATAGAGGTCAAAGCAGCTGTGCCGTAGGCTCTCACATATGCTTATTTTCAAGCAGTATAGGCAGACAGGATAGTGCAGGAATATGCCAAGCTCACAAGTGCGTGATGGGGTCCTTTGAGATAAACATATTAAAATTTCTGCCTCCAGCTTGCTGGAATTTTTTTTAAGAAAAAGCAAAGAAAGTACACTGTAGGCCAAAAAGAGTGACTGGTGCTTCACAGTGATGCTGACCTTCCAAAAAGCCCTTCATAGAAGCCCCTCCTTTGAACATTTAAGGCTTGAACTTTCATATTCATACACATCCACTCTTTTAAACATACAGTACACACAGTTACAAAGGTGCAGCGTTGCTCTTGCAGTTGTATGTACACACCCAAATGTATACATGCGAACTGACAGGCATTTGTTGTATTTAATAACAGTAGTACTAGATTCTTGCTAAATCTGTTAGGGAAAGTGAGGGAATTTACTTCATATTTATGTTAACTATAGCAGTTTTTCATGGCATATGTATTTCATGGAGAACTCATTTATATTGATCTAACCAGGTTAATGAGATTATCCTCACCCCAGTTGACTCACCTAAACAATAATGCAACTTACCCGTGGACATTTTAACTCAGTGTGAGGTAAAATATTAAGACAATTTTAATATTTTCGCTTATAATACAAGAATAGTCAATAATACTGCTTACCTTTAGTGACGTTAATGAGCCTGCACGATTTGAGCATCCATTTTGGTGCGTCTTTTTGTTGTGTAAGTTACTGTAAGTCAATTTATTGCTCTTGAGCACCTCTTTTTACCCTGCTGGTAGAGTCTGTAACTACACCATAAAATCACTATTTCAGTATCCTACAGTTCATACTGAATATTTTTGGTGGGCCACTGAAAGGCTGAAATGAACTTATTACAATACATTTTAAAATTATTGTAGTTAAATAATATTAAAAAAACACTAGCGTTCTCTATTCCGTTTCTATTCTATCTGCTTTTCTCTATAAACGAGATTTGTCACTGCACTTACATATTATTACTCTTTTGTTGGTTTTAATTGCTTCTACTGTCGTTATTTGTAAGTTGCTTTGAATAAAAGCATCTGCTAAATGACTAAATTTAATAATCAATTCAATGTTATTGATAACTTAACAATTAACTGCTCTGTTACGTCAAATGTTACGTGCCCCATAAGAAGAGCGGCACAGCTCGGAAGTAAGTAAGCGGAGCTGGGTATTACTTACAAATTGTAACCCGTAACTGATTGCAAATTACATGACAAAAATTGTAGTTAGTAACGTAATCCATTATATTACATTTTAGGTAATAATCAGACTACTTTTAGATTACTTATGACGTTTATCTCGTTTATCACATTGATTTAAAAAGGATAATCTCATATTGACATATAAACCTAGAAATACATGGCTAACCAAGTGATAATTGAGTGATAATTCAAAAAAATAAAAAAATCTATGTGTTAATTAGTAGTTGATGCAATATTGAAACACTTAAATCTGAAATTATTTCTGTAAATCCAATGGTCAACTGCTGTGTCGCCACCTGACTAGTGACTTTTGTGTGAATGTCCACAAAACTGGAAGACTTGAGTGGTAGGCTATTTTGGAAACAAACATTTAAAAGATGAAAAAGAGGAATTAGGGAGAATCAATAAATTATAATTTATTTCTGTTGTGTAAATAATATGTAGTCATGGTATCCATAAAAAAATCACCGTAGTCTGATTACGAGTAATTTAAAATGTAATTTAATCTAATTACAAGTACTTAATTTTTGGAATCTGATTACATAATTACGTGTAATCAGTTCTACCCAGCTCTGTAAGAAAATAAATAAATACATACATGTTCATATGTGTTGACTGAAGTAGTTTTGATATATTTTAATATTCTGAAAAAAGATATTACACATGAAACAACAAAACAGAACAAGTGTTTATTGTATCAACATACTATCCATAAAACCTCAATGCTGAAAAAACATAAATAATATATATATATATACACACACACACACACACACACACACATGCACTTTCCATAGACTTCTATAGATTTTATACTGACCAAACGATATTGTCTATCCCCTAACCCAACCCTAACCCTAAACCTAGCCCACACAGAAAACATGTTTGCATCGTTATACTTTCATAAACATCATTTACTATTTTTAATAATTTTTTAACGAAACGCGCTATGAGTCTCGTTTTGAATCAAATGATTCGCGAAATTCGCTTTGAAATCACGTTCTGAATCAAACGATTCGCGATACGTCATCCAGTTGGAGCGCTTCGAATCATTCTGTTATGCAATGGACTAAAAAAACGGATTTGCGTTGTTAACAGATCACATTAACATTAGGTTAGGCTATAACCTTATACCTGGACAGAAAAAAGTTTTCAAAAGTATCCCCCCTCTGCTTTTTTCACAAATCGCACCCTGAATACACACACACACACACACACACACACACACACACATATATATATATATCGATGGTGACTCATAAAAAATACATAAAACGTATAGTAATGGGGAACTGTGGGAACTTTGCATCATCATTAAAAAAAAAACACCGCATGCGGCACGCCACTGACAACGTTTCGTTTTTACCGAATAAACAGCAAGAACAGCGAGAAAAACCGTGGCACCTGCCCCGGAAGTGGCACGGCGAGCTGCCACTGCCAGTAGCAACTAGTGGCAGCTGCCAGTGGAAATCTGTGGCATCTGGGGATGCCACCGGAAGTGGCACCGCGAGCTGCCACTGCCAGGGAGAGCGCTAACCCCTGCAGTGGTATTTGCGTCAGGCTATGAAGTTGTTCCCGCCTTTCTCAAATAGGCTATATGCTATGTGCAAAGATGGCAGCCTTGATCTCACGTCCATCCAGGAAGTCCTGCGCCAACCTAACAACTGAAGTTGAAATGAATGGCAACGTAAACACTGCTTCCCTCAGGTATTTAAGAGACTATAGTGTTTTTTGGGGGGATTTTTGAACTTTTGCGGTCACAGACAGATAGATAGCATTAACATTACCCTATTAGCCTTTTTCACAAAAATCGGAAGTGACGTCAGCGCAGGGTAAAGTCAGTTCCGCTACAGGTCTGTGCCTATTATATTAATATGCTCTTGTCTCAAATAATGCCTTTTACCTTTTCTTTTTTGTCTGCTTTCCAAGTTGTTATATAATCAACAAAGAAACAACATTTTACTTGTTTGTAATTTATATGGGCACTCAGACCGGTACTCGTCAATATAATATATGCGCAACATAGCGCCAGCTATAGTTTCTGTTCTCCATCTCCGGTATATTTAAGCGTATTTTCTCAATTTACTCAGTCATTTCCCTCGAATCACTACATCATAGTAAATTATGACAGCGTTTATATCCAAATGCACATTTCCCCAAGAATAAATGAAACAATTCTGAGTCCGGATGATGCATAAACTCAATACAACAACGTAATCCAGATCCAAAAGGAATAAAGCCATTAATCGGAGTCATGTCTTATTTAGTATTATATTATTTTATTATGTATATCCCTGGGCACATCATGCAACGTACATTTACACCCTAAAGCTAATAATGCAAAGGAGAGCAAGTAGAAAATACAATATTACTTTCATAATAATAATAATAACAATATTAATCGCGAAAAAAAAATGATGTGAAGAGTCATAATGCACAGCCAGCACCAAATAGACAGTACGGCAAAACTTAAAACTGTACTGTATTATAAGTGCTAACATTCATAATTAAATAAATATAGTATTTGTGATGACGAGATGCTGACACAAAGTTTTTGAATAAATGTTTGCTATTTTTAGAGTAAAACACCGGTATATATCATAGTATCATAGTATCTATTTTGTAAAAATAGACTTTGATTCCCGAACTTAGTCTTGTTCAGTACGGCCGCTGCTGTCACCGGAAAAACGTTTACCCTGCAAGCGCCTATCCGGAAGCCAGAAACACGGAAGTGTGAAAAAGGCTAATTGCCCACAAGAGGGCAGTGTTTACTCATATTATAGAGCAATGTGCTTGAATGAAACATGATCAAACTCAAGTTACACTGACAACATGGTAATTTCTCACTCTTAGTGTGACACGTAGGGCTACAATACAAACTGAAATATATTTTGATTCCGACTTAACTATTTGACAAGCCTAATATTTGTGCAATTAGTCTAAATTTAATTAATCTCTGAGTCTGTGCTCCATGTCTCACAAACACTGTCCTCAGTGTGTGGGAGAAAGATCTAAGAATAAAAGCTGGCACTAATGATGTCCACTCACGCAAAGAAAAATCAATTAAAATTGAAAACAGCGGCACCACAATCATAATAACTTATCTCTTGCATCCTGTTTTGCATATTGATATTACACAAATATTAACACAAATGACAATAATTCATTCAGTAATTTCATGGCTCACAGTTTTTAATGAAGGCAGACAAAATGACTGTGGAACCAACAAAACAGCTGCATATAAATGCTTCCACTCAGTGTGATCAAACAAAAGGATATCGTGTTATATTCTAATTAACTCTAATGAATCTTTTCGCTTCACCTTATGTCATCAATTCACTATTGAAGGGAAATATTATCGGGTGAAGTGTCTCTCAAGCCTGTTTACAGTGGAGTTCAACAACACAAACACACTATGATACTGTCAAGTTCTTTCTGTACACTGACACCTTCATGTCCTTGCAAGGCTGAACCGTGTCGTAATAAGATTCAGGGTTACACTGTGGCGCGATGCTGTCAGACCCTTTCAGATTTCCACCTAAAGACCTGATGGTGTTCTGCTCTCCTGCAGATATGATCAAACTAGAGCTACAAATAGAGAGCCCTACAGCAAAAGTGCACACGCTGTACTGTTCCAGCTACACAGATTGGTAGGGTTTGTTTATCAAAATCAAAGTGAATCAGGAGGAACAGAAGGAAAAGAGCCACTCAAGCCTGTTTTTGCTTTCTTCATTTGCTTTCATCCATCTTTAAGTCCGTGTCATTTACAGCTACTCATTTTAAAGTGCAAATCGAGAGTGCCTTGATCATTTGGAGATGCAATTTCGACCGTTCTCTCCTCTCTCCTGCTGTCATGCTTGCGATATTAGATGCATTTTCTCTTCTGCTTTTCTCACTGCCTCTCTGACACATCTGTGTGCATCTGACCAAGAGCTACGGCCTCTGTGCTCCAGCCTCTTCGCTAAAGATGCAAACGGTGAAGAGTAAATGGCTTCCACCATTCATTCTTCTAGTTATTCAGGCATATCCAATTCAGAAGTGTGCATTATAAATAATTCTGTGCTATTGTGGCTTTTTCTCGGGTGGCACTTCATACCTTTACAGTGCATGTATACCACCTCTTTAGATGTGTTGTATAGGTTTTGCTGTGTTTGATATTTGAAGTTTCAAAGCCTTCCTTATTTTTTTTCCCTGAGGTCCTAATCGCAAAGATTCAGCCCCTGCACCTTTGATACATCTTGTTTGAAAGGCTGCTACGAAATCTTGTTAGTCCTTGAATCTTGTCAAATTTTTCTGTCTGTATTATCTTTGTTTGTTTGTTTTTTTTTTCTAAAAAAAATCTCTGTGCCATTTGCCAGACCTTTAACCACACGTCTTATTATTGCATATATCACCTTATTGCATTTTTTTTTTGATATTGGATACTTACATTTTTTAATTGCACAATATAGATTTTTTTATAGCTAATTCCCCTATTTTAACATTAAAAAAAACACATTTGTCATGCATTCTAATGTTGATACCTAAATAGCATTTAAGAAGAATTTAATTTTAGTGTTGTTATTTATTTAGACAAAATATTATAGCATTATTATATATTATTGTGTACATTTTTATATAAATTAATGCTTTTATTCAGCTAGGGTGCATAGACTTTAACATAAAAAAAATCAAATAAATGCCGTTTTACTGAATTTTCTATTTATTAATAAATCCTGAATGTAAAAATGTATCATGGTTTCCACAAATAATATTAAGCAACACAACTGTTTTTAACATTAATAATATAAATGTTTTTTGACCAACAAATCGGTATATTAAAATGCTTTATGAACGATCGTGGGACACTGAAGACAAGTTTAACAGCTAATATAAAAAATTCAGCTTTGACCTCACAGGAATATATTATGTTTTAAAATGTATTAAAATAGAAAATGCATTTATTTTAAATAATTTTAAAACATATATATTTTAATCAAATAAACGTAGCCTTGTTTAAAATAAGATACTTTTTCCAAAAGCATTGTACACTGACCAAAATTATAAATGCAACACTTTTGTTTTTGCCCCCATTTTTAATGAATTGAACTCAAAGATTTAAGACTTTTTCTGTGTACACAAAAGGCCTATTTCTCTCAAATATTGTTATCACAAATCTGTCTAAATCTGTGTTAGTGAGCACTTCTTGATCTTCTTGATTTAGTTAATCAGGTTGTTGATTGTGGCCTGTGGAATGTTGGTCCACTCCTCTTCGATGGCTGTGCGAAGTTGCTGGAACTGGAAAATGCTTTCGTATGTTCCGATCCAGAGCATCCCAAACATGCTCAATGGGTGACATGTCCGGTGAGTATGCCGGCCATGCAAGAACTGGGATATTTTCAGCTTCCAGGAATTGTGTACAGATCTTTGCAACATGGGGCCGTGCATTATCATGCTGCAACTTGAGGTGATGGTTGTGGATGAAAGGCACAACAATGGGCCTCAGGATCTCATCACGGTATCTCTGTGCATTCAAAATGCCATCAAAGTGTTCGTTGTCCATAACATACTCCTGCCCATACCATAACCCCACCGCCACCATGGGTGGCTCGATCCACAACGCTGACATCAGCAAACCGCTCACCCACACGACGCCATACGCGCTGTCTGCCATCTGCCCTTTACAGAGAAAACCGGGATTCATCCGTGAAGAGAACACCTCTCCAAAGTGCCAGACGCCATTAAATGTGAGCATTTGCCCACGCAAGTAGGTTACGACGAACTGCAGTCAGTTCGAGACCCCGATGAGGACGACGAGCATGCAGATGAGCTTCGCTGAGACGATTTCTGACAGTTTGTGAAGGAATTCTTTGGTTATGCAAACCGATTGTTGCAGCAGCTGTCCGGGTGGCTGGTCTCAGACGATCTTGGAGGTGAAGGTGTTGGATGTGGAGGTCCTGGGCTGGTGTGGTTACACGTTGTCTGCGGTTGTGAGGCCGGTTGGATGTACTGCCAAATTCTCTGAAATGCCTTTGGCGATAACTTATGGTAGAGAAATGAACATTCAATTCACGGGCAACAGCTCTGGTTGGACACTCCTGCAGTCAGCATGCCAATCGCACGCTCCCTCAAAACTTGGCCAGCCTAAGACACATCTGTGCAATAATCATGTCTAATCAGCATCTTGATACGCCACACCTGTGAGGTGGATGGATTATCTCGGCAAAGGAGAAGTGCTCACTAACACAGATTTAGACAGATTTATGAACAATATTTGAGAGAAATAGGCCTTTTGTGTACATAGAAAAAGTCTTAGATCTTTGAGTTCAGCTCATGAAAAATGGGGGCAAAAACAAAAGTACTGCATTTGTAATTTTGGTCAGTGTATATATATATATGATCCTGGACAACAAAACCGGTCCTAAAGGTCAATTTTTTTAAAATTTAGTTTTATAATAAATACGCTTTCTGTTGATGTATGGTTTTGTTAGGTTAAGACAATATTTGGTCGAAATACAACTATTTGAGAATCTGGAATCTGAGGGTGCAAAAATTTCAAAATATTGAGAAAATTGCCTTTAAAGTTGTCCAGATGAAGTTCTTAGCAACGCATATTACTAATCAAAAATTAAGTTTTGATATAATTATGGTTGGAAATTTACTGAATATAAGAATTTTAAGAGTTCATGAGAAAGATAAAGTGAATTTTGGTTCTCTGTAAAAAACAAACGAACAAACAAAAAAAACAGTAGCACAATGTATCATTGAAGTATTGCACTATTGCGTTAAATTGTCTTGTGTTTTAAAATGTTTTTAATATTCTAAGTTAAAGTACATGATCTCTACTTCGTATCGCTCAACTGAGTAATATTCCTTGGCTGTTATTGTATTTTTCCACATTTAGTTGACAAGGGGGGTGTAAATAATTCATGATTCTCTGAGGAGACGAGAGTGTTATTGCTTTTTGTCTTGTTTTGTTTTTCAAATCCTCTCACACTACAGATATATACAGATTGTATATTTGATGTCGGAAAGCAAGCTTATGGTGTTACGGGCTATTTTTGCATACATTGCTTGTGAAAATTGTCAATGTGCCTGTGACAGAATCCACTCATGAGAGAAATCAATAAGCTAGATCAATACTACATGACACTATGTGCTAGTCTGCTGATCATGTGACAGTTTACATGTGTTTTTTATAAGCTAATCTAACATCCATTTTACATGCATCTTCTCTTTTTATCTTGTCGTGCTAAAATTAGAGTTATGAATGATTTTGTCTTCTGTATTATAAATGCAAGGAATTTAAGTAAAAAAATAAGTTATATATATGTATGTTTGTGTGTGCATATACAGTATGTACGCTGATGATGTAAACAGAATCTGCTCTCGTGCTGTTGTGTGACAGAGTCAACAAACACCAGGTGCTTTTGATGGACAGGGGATCCAGCAGTGTTTGCCCAGCTTCCAGTGAATATTGGCGAAATTGGATTCGGAGTGACAATTGAAGAGGGAGCTGGGGGCCGGCAGTTGGGTCATTAATGACCTCTCCATAACAGGTGTCTCGCCTATCTGACAGAAAGGAGGAGGAGAAGGTACGGAATGTATTTACAGGCCTGTAGTAGAGAAACCACAGAGCACTTCTCAGGAGATGACACTGTCACTCAGTGTCATCCAAACTCATTTACTGTGTCATTTACTGTTGTCTCCAGGAGAGCCGAGACAGGGCTCCCAGTTGCGGTCAGGCTGGAAGATATCCTCAAGCTGATAAGATGTGTCAGGATGATGTTTTATTTTGGGGTTTTAAGCACAGTGTGAAACCATGTCCATGTTGTCAAGGACAGAACTTTTCGGGAGTTTGTGTAAAGCAGCCTGCTTTCTCTTTTAGTTCTCAAAAGTATTCATTTTTTCACACTTTATGTTGCAGCCTTATGTTAAAATGCCTTAAATGGCTTTTCTCCCCACATCAGTCTACACTCAATACACCATTATGACACAGCACAAAACAGGCTTGTAACAACTTTATTTAAAATGAACAACTAAAATGATTCCATTACATAAGTATTCATACCCTTATATGGGACAATAGAAATTGAATTCTGGAACATTCATAGCACTTGTAGATGTTACTACACTTCAAGTGGCGTTAACCTATGGCAAATTCATTAGAATGAGTATAATTTGGAAAGGGACACACTGTCCCTTTCCAAATTATACTCATTCTAATGAATTTAGACAAACTGTCTGAAGAGTTCAGAGACAGGATTGCATCAAGGCTCAGATCTGGGGACGAGTTCAGAAAAAAGTCTGCTGCATTGAAGGTTCACAGAAGTATGTAGCCTACATTATCCATAATGGAAGAGGTTTGTAACAACTGGGACTCTTCCTAGAGCTGGCCTCCTGGCCAAACTGAGCAATTGATGAGGAAGGGCCGTGGTTAGACTGGTAACCAAGAGGCTGATAGTCACTCTAGTTGACCTATATGATCATATACGCAGATGGGAGAAATTTACAGAAGGCCAAACATCACTGCGACACTCCACTGATCTAGGCTTTATGGTGGTGTGGACAAACTCAATCCTCTCCTCAGTGAAGACCAGTGGTGTATAAAGTACCTGAAAGCCATACTTAGGTAAAAGTACTGATATCATACCAGAAAATGACTTTGGTAGAAGTCACCGTTTAGAAGTAAAGTATTTTTAAAATCTTAAACGTACTTAAGTATTGAAAGTAAGAGTACAAGTAAATGCAAAATGGAAAAGAAGCAAATAAATATATATAAAATGTTCATACACAGCTTGAGTAGCAAGATTGTGTTCAGTTTTAACTCTTTCTTCCATTTTGTATTTTTGGGTAAAAAAAACATTTCTGGAATCTGCATCCGAAATAGCATTTAGATGTATTTACACAGTTTAATGTATCTCAGAGGGGACATGGATGCATCCGAACTGCAGTTACATTTGCATAAATGGGCCTAATGTTTTGTTTTTAACATAAAACACTGAATACTGATATTTAAAATAATTTAAGACATGAAAAATAGTCGAAATGTGAAATTAAAGCCGCCAGGAGGTGGCAACAAGTGACTGTTAATGAGTGAGTCATTGAGGTTCAACTGATTCATTTAAATGCCTGATTTATTCAGAAGCAATGCATTTGACTGTGTTAATGAGTGAATCACTGAATCATTTTTATCAACCGATTCCTTCAAAAAGCTGATTCATTCAATAAGGAAACACCGTCCATTGCTCAGAGATGCAAAACAGTGCTGTGATCTTTGTTTGGAACTATTTTCGTTGGCAAAATTGAGGAAAAACAAGTAATATGTCTAAAATGTAAGTGACTTATTGCTTTACTGAACTTGTATAAAATGATTATTAAATGTGTTATGCTGATATCTGCAGAAAAACTGTACTCTTTGTGTGATATAGATTAAGTTAACTATGTTAAATTATAGAAATATACAAGCTTACACGAGCATTTTTGCAGTCTACAATTTAAAATACCTGGAATTTTGAGTTTTAATAGACTAATAACGTTACTTGATACTGTCAGATCGCACATCATTACGAGAACACTTACCATATTTTCGCAGAAAATATACTGTATATTGCACATCCCAGACTCAAATTGAGTGGAAAATGAATCATCCGCAGTTGTGCACATGAGCAAACGTGTTTTTTAGTAGTCTAACTTGCAAACGCACTGCTGTCAGTGTTCTTCTGACTTTTAACGATTTTGTAGCAAGTAACGAATATGCTTCGAGGTAATGTATCGGAGTAAAAGTATATATTTTAATTAGCAAATGTAGTGGAGTAAAAGTAAAAGTTGGCTGAAATATAAAAACTCAAGTAAAGTACAGATACTCCCAAAAATACTTAAGTACTGTAACAAAGTATTGTTACTTCATTATGTTATACCACTGGTGAAGACACATGAAAACACACTTGGAATTTGCAACAAAGCACCTAAAGAACTCTCAGATTGTGAGAAACAAGATTCTCTGGTCTGATTATCCTCAATTCCAAGCATCGTGTATAAGGAAACCAGGCACTGCTCATTACCTGCACAGTAGCATCCCAACAGTAAAGCGTGGTGGTAGCAGCCTCATGATGTGGGGCTGTTTTTCAGTGACAGGGACTGAGGGACTTGTTAGAGTAGAAGGAAGGCTCAACACAGCAAAATATAGAGACACCCTTAATGAAAACCCAGTCCAGATCATTCAGAGCCTCAGAATGGGCAGAAGGTTCACCTTCCAACAAGACAATGACCCTAAGCAAGAGCAAGAGTGGCTTATAGACAACTCTGCGAATGTCCTTGAGTGGCCCAGCTGCAGTCTGGGCTTAAACCCAATCAAATATTTCTGGAGAAACCTGAAAATGTCTGCCAGCCCCCATTCAAGCTGACAGAGCTTGAGAGGTGAAGAGGTGAAGAGGTGAGGAGAAGGACGGCAGATAATTGCCAAATACAGATGTGCAAAACTTGTTGCATCATACCCAAAAAGACTTCAGGCTGTGAAGGTGCTTCTGCTAAGTACTGAGTTAAGGGTATGAAGACTTATGCAGTGTACTTATTTCAGTGTTTTATTTTTAACAAATGTGCAAAGTTTTCACAAATCTGTTTTGTGCTTTGTCATTATGGAGTATGGATGTGGGGAAAAAGTAATTTAAAACAGTCTAACATAAGGCTGCAACATAACAAAATGTGAAAAAACACTTTTGCAAGGCATATATATATATATATATATATATAATTTTTTTTTTTTTTCTGGCATTATATGAAAATAATTATCAGCTTATTGGTATTGTTGAGAATTTTTGTACTGATGCATCCCTGACAATTTGTGTGCACTGAAAACTTGATATATAGCACTTGAGTAGAACACATTTTAGATTCATTACACAGTATAATACAGAATATCTACCACAAGCCTGAACAAGAATCTAGTTTCACCTTTTTTTATCTACAGGAATAAATTTGTTTTCAGAAGATTAATGTCAGTTAATGTAATTCACATGCCCTTGCAAGTACATTGTGCACTATGCCTTGTTTTCTAGTAAGCGCTACAGCAATTTCATCCATGCTGCTTTGCTGTGCTGCTGTCGTGAGTGTATTATGAGGCAATGATCAGAAATGAAATGATAGTATGTTAATGTTTTAGCATACCAGTATGTTTTGCTGCAGCCATTGCTTCATAACGTGTACCAAGCAGAGATGGATGCTTTTCAGTGGTAATGTAGCTCTGATGCTGGCTGAATTAGAAGCATTTTGAATCATTTGATAGATGATGAAAGCCCTAGCATGCTGCACTCGATTTGGATGGCCTCAGTGAATGCTTTTAAAAATGACTCTGGTGGAGAAACCGATCACTTTAGTCCTGCTCATGACAGCAAACACTGTAATAACACAATAGAGCACAAATGCACACGACACAATAACCAGGACTGAAAACCTTTCCCATATGCACTGCATTATGATGACATTTAACATGTGATCTTTACCGTTTTGACTAGACATGAATAAAAATGCACGCCCATCAGCATGGACGTCACTAGGCCATTTTTAGGGGGGCTATATTAGCTCCATAAACTATACACAAATTTGTGATCGGCTCAGTCCTCTTTAAATTTCATGAGAAAATTGCGGCAAACTCCGATCGGCTCCTCCCATCTTTCAGAGCGTTCTTCTTTATCGGTCCGCAGACCGTGGCAGCGCTTAGCGAGAAACAGAGGACATGGTGTGTGTTTATCAATAGATCATCACACCTCAGCTGTTTCTTCCAGCGAAAATGAATCATAGACTGAAAAAAAATATTTTGTTGGTTCAACTTAGAAATTTTACTTCATGTGTGAACATCTACAAAAAGATGTTTTTGTAGTATTGTGTATTGTTTCTGTGATTCTCTTTGTGTGAAATTTTATGTGCTGCCATCTTGACCAGGTCTCACTGGAAGAAGACATAGTAGCATCTCAATGTGACCCCCTGGTTAAATAAAGGAATAATAATAATAATATATATATATATATATATATATTATATCCATCCATCCATCCATCCATCCATTGTTCTATCCATGTATTGTTTTATTTTTTTCCGTTCTTTCATTCAGTCCGTTGTTTTATCCATCCATCCCTCCATTGTTCTATCCATGTATCGTTCTATTTGTGTATCATTTTATCTATTATTCTATACCATTATATTGTTTTATCCATCCATTGTTCTATGTACCATTCTGTTTTGTTCTGTCATTCAGTCCATTGTTTTATCCAGCCATCCATTTCCCATCGGTCTTTCGTTCTTTATATGTACTGTTCTATTTGTGTATCATTCTATAATTTTATCCATCCATCCATCATTCTGTCCATGTATCATTTTATCTGTGTATTATGTTTATCTATTTATCTGTGTATCTATCATTCTATACCATTCTATATCATTTTTCCATCCGTCGTTCTATCTATGGGCCGTTCAATCGTGTATTGTTCATTCAGTCTATCTATCCATCCATCCATTCATTCATCCATGTATCATTCTGTCATTCAGTCCATCCATCCATAGTTTTATCCATATATCTTTTTTGTGTATCATTTTTATCTGTCATTCTGTATCATTCTATCTATTGTTTATCCATTCATCTATCTGTGTACCATTCTATTGTATCTTTCATCCATCCATCCATCCATCCATCAGTCGTTCTATCTATGTACCATTCTATCTGTGTATTATTCTATTATTCTTTATCATTCTATTGTTTTTTCCATCCATTGTTCTATGTACCGTCCTGTCTGTGTATTGTTCTATCATTTAGTCCATCATTTTATCCATCCATTCATCGTTCTATCTGTGTATCATTCTATCTACCATTTTTTATCATTCTGTCGTTTTATCCATCCATCGTTCTATTTACTGTTCTATCTGTATATTATTCTATCATTTAGTCCATCATTTTATCCAGCTATCCATCGTTCTATCCATGTACCATTGTATCTGTGTATCGTTCAGTCCATCATTTTATCCATCCATGCATCCATCCATCCATTGTTCTATTCATGTATCATTCTATCTATCATTCTGTATCCTTCTATCGTTTTATCCATCCATCATTCAGTGTACCATTCTATTAGTGTATCATTCTACTGTATCTGTCATTCAGTTCATTGTTTCATCCATCCATCCATCCATTGATCTATCCATGTACCGTTCTATCTGTGTATCATTCTATCATTCTGTATCA
The DNA here is from genome assembly GCA_012976165.1 of Labeo catla. Taxonomy (NCBI): domain Eukaryota; kingdom Metazoa; phylum Chordata; class Actinopteri; order Cypriniformes; family Cyprinidae; genus Labeo; species Labeo catla. The sequence continues at coordinate 181,126 of VONZ01000380.1, forward strand.
TTCTATCTATCGTTTTATCCATATATCGTTCGGTGTATTGTTCCATCTATCATTCAGTCTATAATTTTATCCATCCATCCATCCATTGTTCTATTCATGTATCATTCTGTCTATCATTCTGTATCCTTCTATCTATTGTTTTTTCTATCCATCGTTCTATGTACCATTCTATCAGTGTATCATTCTACTGTATCTATCATTCATTTCATTGTTTCATTCATCCATACATTCAGTCATTAGATCCATACGTCTGTCCATCCGTCCAGCTTTGGTTCTATCCATATATCGTTTTATCTATGTATCATTCTATCTATCATTCAGTCCACCATTTTATTAACACATCCTTTCAACCATCCATCTATTGTTTTATCCATGTATCATTTTTTCTATGTATCATTCTATCTGTCATTCAGTCCATCGGTTTAATCCATGTATCATTTTTTTGTGTATCGTTCTATGTATCATTCTATATCATTCTGTCTATCATTTTATCCATTCGTCATTCTACCCATGTATTGTTCTATCTGTATATATCGTTCTATCTATCATTCTATCTCAATTCAAATTCAGGAACTTAACTGGAATTTAAACTGTGTTCCTCATTCAGTTTAAAATGAATATTTAAAACGCTTTCTCCTATCCCAGACAGGGATGAGGAGAGATTTCAAGAGTGTTCAGGAAACCTATTTAAGAACATAATTTTGATTTGGTGGCTCAGAAATTACACACTGCAGCTTTAAGTAACAAAGTGCTTTCAAAATTGAAGTATTCACTCAGCCTCTCTCAAGCTGTCGAGTTGTTTATGCATATCATAATGAAGAGGTCCTTCAAAATGTGTCTAAGAATAGTGTGCTAGAACTGCCTTTTATCTGGAAAACTTGCATTGGAGATTAGCACACACTAGCCGTTTACTTCCTTGATTGGGTCTTAAAAAAAGCCCTGGATTTGAAAAAGAACGGGATCCTTTAGAAGATTAAAGAATGGATTTGCAAACACCACTGAAATGCTGAAGCATAAATTAAAGCTAAGCCATTAAAAGGCACCTGTTTGTGAGAAAAAATGAAATATTTATTTGAAATGCCACTCAGAAATCAGACAGAGCTGCCCCAGTTTATACAACTCAACTGAATATGGTGCAGTTATAATAGTAATAGCAGAATCATCATGTTCTTCTCAGCATTGACGGGGATTATTTAAAGCAAATAATCTAAGGACAAATATCAGCAGAGCTGGTCAATGGTTAAAATATGCTCTGCTAGTTCTTGCTGTTCTGTTTCCACATAGTCCTTGATGCTGAATAAAATCCATTGAGAATACATCATTTACCTGAATTTCTAATTCAACCAGTGAATTATTTTCCTTGTGCAAAACAGAGGATGATTTAAATTATTGACAAAGACACATGAATGAAGTGTTTGAATTTCTTCTCAAATGTGCTCACGCCAGAGGGTGTTTTCACATCTAGGGTTCATGGTCTGAGACTAACTGCCAGAGCCGGGAAACAGGAGTGCAATTAGCACTTAAAATTTTTTATTAGGCCTATAAGGAATGCTAATTATAGAACTCTTGAAGTGGAAATTTCCAAATGAAAATCATTTGCCAGTTTTAAGTGGGTCAATTAGGGGAAAAAGATTGTAAGACTGCTCCAGTCGAGAAATTGCTTTTCAGAGTGAGTCCTGAATTAGCATTGAGAAATAGCTACTGACTGTGTGTGTTATGCATACACGGGGCTTCCAGTACCTCTCTGACCTTTTCATTCTGTTTCAGACAATCCTGTAAAGAACAATGGAAGAGAACTGCAATTCAAAGCCTTGGAAATAGCTGGAAGCCTAAATATGCAGCCTAACCTGCACTCTTATTTTTCTGAAAACTGCATGATTTATCTGTAAAATCACTGAAATTAAGTCATAAATTCATAATTATACAACAGTTACAATCATTTTGGTCATCTAATGTGATGGCACATGGCATATTGTATGGCATATTATAACAGAACAGCATCTTTACACTGTTTATCACTCAAATTGTTGGTGCCATCAAATTAGATAAAAAACAAAAACAAATTATATATATATATATATACATATATAGATATATATATATATACATATATATATATATATATATATATATATATATACATATATAGATATGTGTGTGTGTGTATGTCAGTTGATTACAATTTTTAATAATTAATTACATGAATTGTCGATTACTTAATCTAATCACAAATAACTTTTGGCTTTGAAAATACCCCTAATGATTATTTTACTATTTTTTTCTTTTTTATGTTAAATAAAAAAATATTAAGTAGACATTACAAATAGTAGCTTTAGACAGAAATATTTTATTAGATTCAACATAAAACTGAATAAACATAAACGTTTAGGCTACAACGGCCTAACATAAATGGAACACGAAACATGAAAAATAGATTATTTGAGAAACATCTCAGTTTTTTTTTGTTTTTTTTTGTTTTTTTGCAATTAAAGTCACTGATAACCAAAACAGCTTTGTTACCAGCAGAAACGAAACAAAATACCTTCTTTTATGTTCCACAAAAGAAAGTAAGTCATTCAGGTTTGAGTAAATTATGACATAGTTTAATATTTTTTAGATGAACTATCCCTTTCCCCCCATTTTTTAACTTTAAAATGAAATAGTACGATAACACTCTAAATAAGAAACTAAAACTGCCAGCAGGTGGTGGTAAATGTCTTTATGAGTCATTTATTCATTCGGTTTAAATGGCCGATTCATTCAGGAACTGAGTAAATGACTCACTTATGAATGGGCATTTGAATCATTGATTGACATGATTCATTCACAAATGCGGATTCATTCACAAACTAAACACTGCTGCGCTGCTGGCAGGCACACAAAAAACAGAATATTGTATTCAAAATATTAAACAGTATTACCTTATTTACTGAACTGTTGTATAAAATCGTGCACTCGTGGTATTCAGACATTGTGTGATATTGCTCTCGCTGCTTGTGTGATATGGCTTATCATGAGACATTTTTTGCACCAATATATTGAATTTTAGGGCATAACTCCATTTGTGTTGTTGCCCTGCATCATATTTGTCATCAATCAACTGTATGAAATGTAAGATGACATACAGGTCTGGGGGCGGGCTTAATGCCCTATGTTAAAATATTTTAATCATTTTTTTTCGTAACTAATTGCTGCTTGATGCTGCTTTGGCCTCTTTTAAAGTTATTTTTGTTAGCAAAATAGTATAATATTGTGCCTAAAATGTAACCTCATCTCATCTAAAAATTTAATTACACAATATTTCTTACATCAGTGCGCAAATTTACAAAGGTTGTCAGCATTTTTTGTTTGTTTGTTTGCTTGTTTGTTTTAAATAAATTGTTTCATGTATGTATTTATTTATTTATTTTATTAGGCAAGTAAAACAGTCATAATGTGGTCAAGGTGTGATTTATTTATTTATTTATTTTTAAACATCAGTTTGCTGCATAGGTGTTATGGCTGAAGCAATACAATTGTAATAATTCTGCAAATTCAAGTGCAGTCATAAGCAATCAAAACCCTTTCTCATGAGCTGTTTTTCTGAGCTGTTGTTCACAAAAGTTCCACTTTGGTAGACTTTCAATGAAATGGTAGATGCACTACATCTATATGGAAAAGAGGTACTCGGTGTCTGGCTTCTTTGTATTCGCACCCACATTTCATTTTTCCAATAAAGATCTAGCGCCACAATAATTTATCCATCATTGCTAGAAGAAAACAAACAACTGTACCCTATAAACTGGAGTTGAAAAGTGTGGCGCTAAAATAAGATGATAGGACTTCCTATCTCTGGGGGATGTATACATGTGCTTTAATATTCATGAGTGCATATTTATGTCTGCATGTTTAAATAACACAGCGTTTCCAGCCTCCAGCCTGATCGGCCATGGATCTGCCATTAGCCAGGGTCCTTCCTCTTGTTTTATCATTTTGTTTACTTCTGTGATTTTTGAATAATTCATAAAGTTGAAGAGCTGGGGGCAATGACATGGGAATGCGGAGAGTAGCCAGCAAATGACAGCCATATGAAGCTAATATATTGAAAAGGGTTTTACCGTAGACTGATAACCTATTCAGTCAAACTATTTAGATTTTTGAGTTGCTAAATTTTCATTCATCTAACATCATCTGACTGATACACTATACAGTGGCCTCAAAAAGTATTTAGACACATATACCACACTTGAATATGTCTGAATGTCTGAATTTTTAAATATCAAACCAAGTGGCAGAAAAAAACACTTTTTAAGCTAAATAATGGAATTTCAAATGATGAAACAATAGATATCCTGCTCAAATGAATATAAAAAGGTTCTGAGAAAAGGAAAAGGGCTTGTTTTTTGTGGAATTTGGTTTGATGTTTTGCATCTAATGCAATGACATTCAGACAGTTTAAAGTGTTATTTATCAGTCCAAATACTTTTTTGGGAACACTTCATGCACCAGAAGGCTCAGCTAGACTCGTGTACAAGAATATAAATCATGATCAGGCCTGCAGATGGGTTGATTAGAAATCTGAGCTTCCCACTGAAATGCAGTTATACTTCACTTTAGTATTCACCTTACAAATATTGCATAGTATAATGGGCTCCAATAGCAATCACATAAAATTCCAAAACCTAATTACCAATTAAGTAATAACATTCCTTAACATTAACATTAAGCAATGTAATATATATGCTAAAGCAAGGCCCAGTGTTATATTTGAAATATCATTCTTATGATATTGGCTACACATAGTGGCTTCGTGCATCACATTCAGTAAAATTGATGATAGTTCAACGCATGAAAATTTCACAAGAGCTTATAAAGGGTTTCCATTAAAACAGTAAAAAGCCTTGATTACACAGCAGCCTTGTGCTGAGTGATTGTACATGTATTCTGAGAAGAAATCTCTATGAGTGCTTTAGCAAGACTCTATATGTTGTTTAATATAGTGCCTCAATTTAGTGAGTCAATCTAGTGTGTGTATATACACACACTGTTTCATTTCTCCTCTCCTTTTTCCCTTTAAAATTAGTTTATGCCAAAATGACATTTCAAAAGAAAAACAAGATTTCCAGAGGATTTAACTCTGTATAGCAAAAATTGGTTTGAAAATAAAAACTCTTGTGGGAACTTAAAGGGACAGTTCAGCCAAAAATAAAAAATTACCCCATTATTTACTCATCCTAGGTGTTAGAATGGCTCTTCATAAGTCCAAAACAACTCCAATAAAGTGTATCCATCCATAACTAAAAGTGCCTCACATGGCTCCAGGGGGTGAATAAGGCCTCCTGTAGCAAATCAATGCTTTTTTGTAAGAAAAATATCCATATTTAAAATGTAATAATCACTTTAATCTATCTTACGCCAACTGGTCGTACACAGAAGCCTTTCTGGGCAGAAGTGATGAAAGTGAACGTGCCGTGGAGAGAGATAAACCGGTCAAGAATTAGAAGTACAAAATGAGGATTTGTAAAGAAAACTGTCAGAGGATTACAATATAAGCCAAGAGGATACTGGTTTTCCTTTGCTAAAGTAAGGAAACTTTGCTTCCTTTGCTTCTGTAAACAAACGCTGGTTGGTGCGAGACTTACCAGAGCATTCGCAACACCGACATCCTACGTCATCCGCTTGGAAAGGCTTCCATGTTCGACCAGTTGGCGCAAGCTAGATTACAGTGATTATTACGTTTTAAATATGGATATTGTTCTTACAAAAATGCATCAATTTGCTACAGGGGGCCTTTATTCACCCCCTGGGGCCGTGTGAGGCACTTCTTATTATGGATGGATGCACTTTATTGGACTTGTTTTAGACTAATGAAGAGAAACACCCACCCGTGCCATTCTAAAGCTTGGAAGTGCCAGGATAATTTTTAATATTACTCCCGAATGGATTCGTCTGAAAGAAGGAAGTCTCATACACCTAGAATGCCAGGAGAGTGAGAAAATAATGGTTTAATTTTCATTTTTGGGTGAACTATCCCTTTAATTACTCATGACATTCCAAACCTGTAAGACCTTCGTTCATCTTCAGAACACACTACGTCAGAAGTACTACATACTGTGTTATGGTATGTGAATGCGCTGCAAAGACTGACGTGGAAGAGAAGAAATTGTTAAATAAAGTCATTATTTTAGTTTTCTTTGCACAAAAAAGTATTCCTGTAGTTTCATAAAATTACAGTTGAACCACTGATGTCACATGGACTATTTTAACTATGTTCTTACTACTTTTCGACTTGAACGTGTCAGTTGCGTTGCTGTCTATGCAGGGTCAGAAAGCTCTTGGATATCATCAAAACTATTTTAATTTGTGTTCTGAAGATGAACAAAAGTCTTACGGGTTTGGAACAACACGAGAGTGAGTAATTTATAACAACATGATTTTCATTTTTGGCTGAACTATCACTTTAAGTACTGTACCTTCAGCTACATTTGCACTATGTGCAATATCACTGACCTCAGCTATAAATGTGGCTTTTGATAGACAGTCTGTAACTTTTCTTCTGACTAAAGACACGTGGAATATCAGATTAAGCATTTAAATGTTTTCTTTAAAGGGGTCATCGGTTGCAAACTTCACTTTTACATGTTGTTTGAACATTAATATGTGTTGGCAGTGTATGTACACATCTACCCTATAATGATAAAAATCCATGCAGTGGTTTTTAATTAATCTGTAAAAATAATATCCCCTTTTTCAAATCGAGCCATTCTCAGACACCTGTCGGTGTGGCGTCACACCCACAGAGGCCGCTCCCACAATAGTTGATTGACATGAGCGTCTTACCTCAGATCAGCTGTAACGGTCCAACCTTCATTGTTTCGATGCCGGAGCAGGGATGTAAGTTAGACAAGAATATCTCTGATTGAGTGATTGAGGTGTTGTGTTGCTGGATGTAACAATGAACATAGTGGTCGTCATGTTCTCCCAACAACTGAGCCGCTGAAGATGCAATGGATTACATTTGTTTGTGAAGGGAATATCCCTCCCGATCTACCAAAATGCGTCTATGTTCGCGCGAATCATTCGTGATCCAGCTTCACCTAAAAGCGAGTATAAGGGTTTTTTTTATGAATCTCTGCAATCACCTTTTCTAATAATGTGCTAGTTAGCAATTTTTGTGGCTAAAGTAAACAATCTCTCTGAGCAGCTCATCACTCCACAGAGAGTAGAGAGGGGCGGGGCGAGCAGAGCTCATTTGCATTTAAAGGAACAGTCCCCCAGAGTGGGATGATTTTTGCAGAGCTCATTTTGACAAGGTAAAAAGGGTGTTGTTTTACACAACCAATGAGAATTTTTAACCAAAATATATTATAGACTTTTCATTAAGACCCTAAAGAATCATATCAACTTGCGGAAAATGGCCATCTGATGACCCCTTTAAACAGTTCTGTTTTTCTTTCTGACTCAGGCAAACAAACTCTCCTTTGACATAATACAAGGATCTCTGCGGTTAGGAGACAGGAGCAAGCTACCTAAAGCCCTTTAATAAATGGCTGTTGTTTTTCACGCTGACACTACAGGAGCCGGGTGGCTTGAAGCTGCCTGTTCTGTATTTTAAATGAGGTACTTTTTATATTGGCTACATACACATCATGCAGTAAAACTGTAAGATGTTTAGGCATCAGGAGCTGATGCAGCTGTAGTGATTTATATGCATCTAGCAATTCTAATATAACAATAATGGTAGTAAGTGATTTTTGGTGCTTGCATCTCAAATCACTCTGAAAAATGAATTTAGCCTTATGTTAAGTGCTCACTGTGTCAAGCACTAGAAAGTGAAAATGAGATCCCAAATGAACTTTAATGGCTAATTTTGCCTTTGGGAGCAGAATCATATGCTTTTCGAGAGCCAATTATTGCAGCTTTTTATCTTAAAGACCTTAGATGCTAAAGCAATTTTGGGTTAGTAATTATGCAGAGCAAGCTGAAATTGCTGTTCACTTATTTATACACCTGTATGGCTGTTATTATAAGGGAGGTAAAAATGATGACCACTATCCCATGTTTTAAGAGAGAATTATACAACACACTATAGCTAATAATAGCAGTCTAATGCGGTCTGTGTGGAAGCACCATTTAAAAAATAAAAGCTCAAGTGTTTTCCGATTAATGCTGCTATCTCCATTTTTCCATGCTTGACTAAAGCCATTGAAGTCAATTAATTTTAAATGCGATGAATGCAGCCCATTGAATGAAGCCTGAGAATGACATCACTGAGACGGCCGGTTATGATTTTGCTGTACATAATGATTGGGATAGCTTACCCATAAGACAACAAAAAAGTCTCTATCCAGAAATCTAAAGTGTAAAGATCCTACATTATTTTACTGAGGCCATCTTAACTCCCACCCTTCTTATTCATCTCATATTTATTTAGTATGTCAGTATGTGAACCTGTGGTCAAGAGATGGATGCACCAAGTGAAATAGCTCACGCTGATAGATCAATGCAAACATCTCTGTTGACAAGGATGAATGTGAATATAAAACCCACACATTACAATGAATCACTTCTGATATCTGAGCAGTGTGGTCTCCCTACTGAGACAGTTTGGTTATTTCAGGGTGATATTTGTATCAAAACAGATTAGCAAAAATTTCAGAAGAGATGAGCCGCGCTCTGCATGCTAAAACGTCCCCTGTGATGATCACAATACAGCGTACAGGCAGGGATCAATGTTGACTGTTATTAGGATAATTAGCTTTTGTCAGAGACCTGAACAGATACTTTTTGGGCCAATTATTCACAGCCTGTCCATTTTATATATGCAAACATCTCAGATATTTTAATTGTTTTATTAAAGGGATAGTTCACTCAAAAATTAAAATTTTGTCATTAATTACTCACCCTCATATCGTTCCAAATCCGTAAGATACAAATTAGGATATTTTTAATGAAATCTGAGAGCTTTTTGGCTCTCAGTAGATAACAATGCAACTGAAACGTGATGTTCAAGCCCCAGAAAGGTGGTAAGGACATCATTAAAATAGTCCATGTGACATCAGTGGTTCAACTGTAATGTTATGAAAGCTAGGAGAATAATTCTTGTGCACAAAGAAAACAAAAAAACGACTCTACTCAACAATTTCTTCTATTCTGTGTCAGCCTTTGATGCATGTTCACAAGAGTAGTTATATATTACTTATGCTACTTATATATAATATATTGAATAATTACATTTTTATAAAATGATCACTATTTTCTGTTATACTGTTCAGGGTTTGTACAAGGTGCTAAAGTGCTTGAAGTACTTGAATTGGACTTTTTAAAATTTAAGGCTTGGAAAACCCTTGAAAATAGCAATATTCCTGAAGTGGTACAGAACTTGAAAAGTACCTCGAAATCAGCATATTAGAATGATTTCTGAGGGATCATATAACACTTAAGACTGGAGTGAAAAGGAATAAATTACATTTTAAAATATATTAAAGTAGAGAATTTATTTTAAAATGTAATTAAATATCAGAATATTACAGTTTTTACTGTATTTTTGATTACATAAATGCAGTTTTTATTTAAAAAACATTTAATTTTACTGACCCCAAACTTCTCAATAGTAATATATCTTTAATGAACTGTTTGGAAAATCAGACGTAACAAAAAACAGTTTGTAAGAGTCAGTTGTTGGCAAATCAGACATTGTGGCTTGCTTTGTTTGTTGATAAACGTTTGCGGGACAGCCTCCGTGACGCATGCCAGTCTATTTTTGTAGTATCGTTAATTTCATATTTACCTGCCCCTAAATGTCACATAAAAGCAGACTGTGTTTTGGCTGTTTTATATGTCATTCACACGCCCCCTCATGCTGTATCTGAATAGACAGTTCTTGGCCAGAATATGCACCAGATTTAATGCCAAATATCTTTGTCTGTCTTGTCTCAGACTGTCTTGGACTGAAAAGAGTACTGTGAGTTTACGAGAGCTGCCAGCGTGCAATAACAATTCCCAGAACTGCGAATGTGTCTTAGCGTATCGTCATCTATACCTGTCTGGCCTCATGCTGACATAGTCCAACAGGGCACATCACATCCTCAGTCAGCTATGAGAAAGTATTTGCACCCAGCGGAGCACTCAATCACATCAGAACAGGCCTACTGACACCAAAGCCACCATAACTCTCCTCAGAACAAGAGGCTTTTGCTCCGGTCCCGCAGTCACGCTCGTCCAGGACTCCACTAAGATTCAGAGCATGTTCCCGCTCTCCACACACGCACCGATCAGTCTCTTGGCTAATGAGTCGCGGAGCTCTCGTGGCGCGATCGAGAACCCCAGCTCTACCTCCGCTCGTCCCGTCGATCGCGAGAGGTGGAGGGGAGGGTCAGCCTCTCCCGGGCTGAAACACAGCCAAGTCTTTTCATTACAAAAGTGGTTTGAGTCTCGGCTCTTAGGCCGACTCACTCAGTCATTTCTGTCTGCCGCAGAGCCATTACGATGATTGAGGTTAATTGCGTAAATATTTCAGGTGGCCCGGCACAATGCATTTTGTCATCTTAGCACCAAAATAGAAAATTACACGGAGCCTGTTTGTTTCATTCCAGCAATAAGGAAGCCAAATCTCGATTCGTACCCACGCTTCCTGGTTTGGAAGTGACATGCGAAATTTCTTTGGTACAAGCTGAATGCGGCATTACTGAATCATTTTCCAAGTCGGCAATCGCTGGGACGAATTCCAGCACGGGCTTCATCAGTGTGGCCGATTCATCACGTTCCTGCTGTTCTCTTCAACAGAAACATAGATTACAACCTACAGCCTGTACATAAAGGAACCAGGTCAAGGACCAACATGATGGATGGGGTACATTTAAAACATAGTTTATAGCCACCCACTTCCAAGCTTTTTCAATGACAAACAAATCTTGAAGTCCCCTGACAGATATTCACTGCTTCTTAATTGATTAGCTGTTTCTCTCACCCGAGCGGAGGAGGGCTAAATTAAAGAGTGGTTGTGTTTTCCTAACTGACACAGGCACTTTGTCAGTGAAAGGTTATTGGCTCCTCTCCCATCCTCATGACCTGCCAGCGCAATCCGACGGGGAGCCTCCGAATCCAACTTCTAATAATTCCTCCTTGGCAGTTTTAAGCAGGATCAGTGACCGAGGTGCTTGTGCGGAGGGGGCAGCTGGGAGAGCGAAGTCATTTAGATTCTGATCACACGCTGGATTTACCTCCCCCTGCGCAACAACACGGACAACCACTGCTTGTTTGTGCTGTTTGGGTAAATGGCATAGCCTATCTTTTGTCACATGCTTTGAAAAAAAGAGAGACACATTATAGAACACCTTTTTATTGATGTCCATTTGGTGTTGAACTTAGTCGGTGGCAACTTATTAGGCTTTTTGCTGATGTGAAGGCACGTAGGCTAATAATGTGAATTCTGAAAGCTATTTTTCACACAGACATGCTCGGTACAACCTAGTGTACTGTACCAATACCCACCTGAAGCCATAGCATTTTCATTTTATATTTAAACAATATAATTATTGTTGTACTAATACAACACTGTTATGTTATTATGACTATGTGTATTCGTGTGTGCTTATACACTGCCCTCCATTAATACTGGCACCCTTGATAAATATGAGCAAAGGTGGTTGTGAAAATAAATCTGCATTGTTTATCCTTTCGATCTTTTTTTTTTTATTGGCACCCAATTGACCCTTCGCAAAAACCCAACCTCCTTAGATACTTTTGCTATGTCTGACAAACTATGCTGCTCTCACACTGCACATCATGTTCTCACACAGTGAAAATACATCACCAGACACGACAGAAGAGGTTACTTCTGGTATGAAACAAGATCTTAGCTTTAAAATGTTGTCATTTTTAAAGAAATTCAAACAATAAATACCATTTTGTGGCTCTTTAATGTGTAGTGACAGATCTCTGTATTGCCTTATTAGATCAATCGACACATGAACCGATTGTCTTTTGTTCTTTACTTAAAGTAAAAGTTCACTTCCAGAACAAAAATGTACAGATAATGTACTCACCCCCTTGTCATCCAAGATGTTCATGTCTTTCTTTCTTCAGTCATAAAGAAATTCTTCCCATATAGTGGAATTCTATTGTCCCTGCGAGTTTGAAATGCGGTTTCAAAAGGCTCTAAATGATCCCAGGCAAGAAAGAAGGGACTTATCTAGCAAAATGAGCATTTATTTACTAAAAAAATTGACAATTTATATACTATTTAACCTCAAATGCTCCTCTTGTCTAGCTCTGCATGAACTCTGTGTATTCCGGTTCAAGACAGTTAGGGTATCTTGAAAAACTCCCATCTCATTTTCTCCTCTAACTTTAAAAATTGTCCTACATCGCTGCAGAAGTAACATCCCAGTGTTTACAAAGTGAACGTGCAAAGAAGATCAAATGACCTTTATAAAAAAAAGGTAAAACAGTGATGTAGGACGATTTTGAAGTTGGGGAAAAAAATGAGATGGAAATTTTTCGACATACCCTAACTGTCTTGAACCGGAGTACACGCACAGTTAGACAAGACGAGCATTTGAGATTTAAAAAGTATATAAATTGTACATTTTTAAAAAAAATAATTGATCATTTAGCTAGATAAGACCCTTCTTCCTAGGCTGGGATTGTTAAGAGTCCTTTGAAGCTGCATTTAAACTGCATTTTGAAAGCTCAAACTTGCGGGCACAATTGAAGTCCACTATGAAAAGAAATCCTCACAAACATAATTTCTTTACGACTGAAGAAATAAAGACATGAACATCTTGGATGACAAAGGGGAGAGTAAATTATCTGTACATTTTTGTTCTGGAAGTGAACTTATCCTTCAAAGCACGAAAAAAACATGAATGAACATCAGAACATGTTTTATTTCAACCATGGAAAGACGTCATACAATTTTTCAAGTTTAATTCCACTTAAGTTAATCTACTCTCCTGTCTGATTTTTTTGTCGGACAAAAGAAGCAGCTTCATTTTGTGCTCAGTGACACATTTTTGTATTGATTTTAATGTTTGTTTTGGCTCGTTGTCCTGATGGCAGATCCAATCATGGCCCATTATAAGATTTCTAACAGAGACAGTTAAGTTTAGATTTTTTATCTGTTGGTATTTGATAGAATCCATGGCACCATGTATCTGAACAAGATGTCCAGGATGCCCAGCAGAAAAATAGGCTCACAACATTAAAGATCCGGCAGTATATTTAACCATAGGCATGGGGTAATTTTCATCCCTGTTTGCACCAAACCCATCTGGTGGGTTTGCTGCCAAAAAGCTCTTTTTTTAGTTTCATCTAACCATAGAAGCCAGTCCTGTTTGATGTTCCAGTCATGTCTGACAACTGAATATGCTGGAGTTTGTTTTTGGATGAGCAAGGAGGATTTTTCTTGAAACCCTCCCGAAACAACATGTGGTGATGTACGAGCTGTTTGATATTTTTTTAGGCTTTCTGACCACAAGACTCAACTAATCTCTGCAATTCTCCAGCTGTGATCCTTGTGGAGTTTTTGGCCACTCAAACTCTCCTCACCGTGCATTAGGACGACAGACAAACATCCTCTTCTAGGCAGATTTGTAACATCTTTAGTTGACTGGAGCTTTTTAATTATTACTCTGATGACAGAAATGGGGCTTTAGCTCTTTCACAGCCACTTTTTATTTTGTGAAGCTCAACAATTTAGCAATTTTTGCACATCAGAACTACATTCTTTATTTTTACCCCTTGTAATGGATGATTAAGAAAATTTGGCCTTTCCTCATATTTATAATACTGTGGAACAGGAAGTCATGGCTGGACAATTTCATGCTCCTACTCACCCTAGTGTGCTAAAAAATGTAAATATGAATGGGAATATACTTCAGAGATATTTTACTCATAAGAATTTCTAGGGGTGCCCATAATTGTGGTCAACGTGTTGGATAAAAATATTTTTTTTATAATTAAGGTGAGGTTTTATTTATTTATTTTTTATTTTTTGAGAGAAATTAATACTTGTATCCATAAATCAACTGATCAAAAGTGTCAGTAAGTACATTTTATAATATTACTGTTCAAATAAATGCTGTTTATTTTAACTTTCTATTCATAAAAATGTTTAACTATTTAAATGTTCAAAAACATTTTAAAAAGTCTCACCCCAGACCTTTGAATGGCAATGCGTGTATATAAAATTATTATTTTTATTTTCTATACAAATTTTATTTTCTATATAATTTGTGTTTGTGTGCGTGTGTGTGTGAGAGAGAGAGTATGTGTAAGAGAAACTCTTCTGGGTTGTTGCCAGCTGGTTGTTATGCTTAAGTGTTTCTCAGGTGAGCGACAGCTTTGGCAGTCCCATATGGCTCCGTTCAGTCTGATTCTGTCAGGAGTGCAAAAGAGCTGTGAATAGTTTTGCAGTACTTCTTGGCAGCTGTTCCTCTCATGTGGGAATTGTCACTGCTATACTATGCAGGTAATTAGAAAATAATATCAGCCCTTCCTATGTTGGTTTAATATATTTACTGCTTGTGTTTTTTCAGCTAACATATTTATTTATTTATAACTATTAATTATTTATTTCGTAGAAGTATACTGTCTTAATATATCTTTATAAAATCCCAGCAGTACTTTTACAACCTTCTGCAGTCAGCTAGGTAATATATTCAAAGGTAATTGGACTTTTCTGCAAATCAAGCAGGTCATCTGGCCTAGTCGAAGAGAGTGGAAAAGAATGGCCGGCCACCTTTGCAGATCTCACCAGGGAGACGTCTGGCATAATTACACCCACCTGCCTCAACGCGCCACCCACAAACCCCTCCAAGTTGGCAGGAGAAAAAGCGGAAACCAAGGTCAAATAATACACAGCATTGTGGAAAGCTAGCTGATGAAAAGAAAAGGGCTCAGCATGGGGGCTCTGACTCACTCTGACAGAATAGAAAATTGCATGTAATATGCCTCCAATCTGAGCTTCCTGGCGGTGAATCACGTTAGAAGTTTTGTTCCCCGTCCCTCACAGCATCAATTAAGTGACTTTGAGAGATTCGGGCTGAATCGCGTGATGACCAAAAAGCATTAAAGAATGACAGAGATGTAACTGTAGGGTTGATGGGGCCAGCAGCTTTTTTAAATAATGGCTACCAAGGTCTTTCTGGTAATGGCAAAAAAAAAAATCCTCTCCTGACAGTAAAAAAAGATCTGGCCAGTTTGATTCTGTGGATATTGCTGCCGTAATTTTCAAATGATAAAACTGGCATCTGTTTGGTTTGAAACAGCCTGCTAAATATTAGATCATCTGCAACTGAACAACTGCGTGGATTTAGACATGTTGTTTTTATTTATGCAATGATAGATTTAAAGATCACAGTTCTCTCAATCCACAGATGGTGAAGTAAATTTAACACTAAAGTCTGTTTTACACCGCATGCATATTTATTTCGCCGGTCACATTAACAGGTCACAGCTTTCACACTGTGCAGCAGTCTGCGTAAGCAGAACGGTGCTGTGTTGCAGACTTTTGCCACTGAACTCAAATGTAGAATGTTTTAAATGATCAGCAAATGTGATTGAATGTAGATGATTTTTAGCAGTTTGGTTTGTGTTCCATATGTAAATGTGGTTCCACTCCTCATGTAAATTTATTTTTATTAATGATGACATTTGAAATCATTCTCAGTTCTTTTTTCGGTCTTTTTTTTTTTAACACATCTTTGTGACCCTGGACCACAAAACCACTTGTAAGTAGCACAGGTATATTTGTAGCAATAGCCAACAATACACTGTATTGGTCACAATTATCGATTTTACTTTTATGCCAAAAATCATTAGGATATTAAGTAAAGTAATGTTCCATGAAGATATTTTGTAAATTTTCTAATGTAAATATATGAAACTTAATTTTTGATTAGTAATATGCATTGCTAAGAACTTCATTTAGACAACTTTTTTTTTTTTTTTTGACTTTATGATGATAAGACAGTGTGGAGTTGACAGGAAGCAAAGTGGGAGAGAGGGGGGGGGTTGTTTGGGATCAGGAAAGGTCCTCAAGCTGGGATTCGAACTCGGGACGCCCATAGTGCAACAGCGCTGTATGTTGGCGCACTACCCACAAGGCTATCGGTGCCAACCATTTATACAACTTTAAAGGCGGTTTGTCTTAATATTTAGATTTTTTGGCACCCTCAAATTCCAGATTTTTCTCTGCCAAATATTGTCTTATACTAACAAACATACATCAATGGAAAGCTCATTTATTCAGCTTTCAGATAATGTATAAATCTCAATTTCAAAACAGACCCTTATGACTGATTTTGTGGTACAGGGTCACATTTTTATTGAAAAAAATACATGGAAATATTCAGAGAAAATACATTTTTATATTTTAAGCTCCTCCAAACAACTTTATACTGCGATATAATGTGGAACATCTTTCAACCATTGATTAGTGGGTGAACCTTCTGTGCTCTTCCAGTAAAATTCTACTAAATGTCTTGCAAGAACTAGGCAAATGTCAACCATTTTAGTGTAATTTTCTGGTAATGATAAATTTATAGGAAATAAACCCAAAGCAAATATTTTAGGGGTCACTGGAACTGGTTTTGAGATAATTGAGGAAATTAGTGTTGTCACTTTATGTCACAATGTTGTAATCACCTATACAGTGAAAGAACATCACCATATGTTTTTGTTGTATATAAACGTATATCTGGGGTGTCTGGGAAGGTCATATTGCAAATCTATATCAATTCAGTTTTCTGTTGTGATGCAGGAAATGCTGTCATTTTAAAGGAATTTGCTGAAAACTGATCATCTGCAGTGAACAGGTGCTGTCAGAATGTCCAAACATCACAATAATCCACTAGTAATCAGAATCCGGTCCATCAATTAACATCTTGTAAAGTGAAAAGCTGCATGATTGTCTATCATTGGTTCATTGGTGAACAAGTGATGCTAAATTTCTTTTATCTGTTCAGATAAAGAAACAAACTCATTTACATCATGGATGTACTGAGATTGAGTACATTTTTTAGTTATTATTTTTCAGTGAACTATTTCCTTAACGCAGTGTGCATGAAATGCTATTGGCTGTTTATAAAAGGGGGCAGAACTGCTTGATATGTCCCGCCCTGTCTTTCTGTTTCAACACATAGAATAACGCTGCCTGTTTCAAAGCACTTCAGTGAACCTTTAAGCTGTCAAGAAAAGTGTTTGAATGTTTCTTCAGTCACAGTTTGGCTTGAAGGTACAGTGCCTTTCTCTGAGCACTGAGTTTGTGTTTGTGAAAGTGTGGAAATGGAACAGAGTAACCTTAGAATGACACACTTTTCAGGGCACTGCCCTCCACCGAGGTCCACTGAGTGGCATCCATGCTCATCGCATCACTTCCTGCTCACTAGTTCATGTCAAACTATTTTAAAGGGGGCATTTGCCTTTCTGCTTCTGCTGCATTGAATCAAATATGTTTGAGTGATTCTTCAGTTAGGGGCACTTTTAACTACTTCAGTTATGTTTCGTCTTCACAACCATTTAAAAGTTTGGGGTTGTTTTTTATGTGCAGGCAACAATGGTAAAGAACCTGAACTTCACATGGTGTGGTTTAATTCCAGACTGCATCACAAGTCGATATCATTTATAATATTAACTCTGCTTAAAGATTGGGATACATCACATGGTAAAGGAGTCAGAGCTGGCCACAGAGGCTGTACAGAGGGCTTGTCTGTTTCTTGTGGTCTTGGCTGAGGATCTATGCCGATGGCTGTCGTGTCAGTGAGGTCTTCACAAGGGATCTGTCTCTAAGGCTTGTCTAGTTGTCATGATCTCCGCTGACTTTAAGGGCTGTTGTGGTCGTCCCTAAGTTCTGATCCACCGTCTCATATGGATATAGACTTTTCCTATGTCTTTATTTCATACCCTTTTTGAAGAGTCACCTATTTATTAAGCATTTGTGCAGTGCTTAGTTTAAAACCTATTTTCACTCAGGCATAAATCACAACCCTGAAATGATAACATCAATACATCAATAATTAGGTGTTTATTTGTCATACGCTAAGCTCTTAATCTTTGTGTATGGATCTGCGTGCTGTAAATGGCTCTTGTGCAGCTGAGAGCTTTTGAGAGGGCCAAATGAAGTTAATCAGATGCAGTGGATGTCAACAGCTGGATGATTCTTCCTAATGAGTAACAGCAGGTGCCCTCTATGTATGAAGACAGGGACATCATAATATCAACAGCTTTTGACAGTTAATTTCGCCATCTAACCTTAATGGGTCTCACTGTGTGAGTTTAAGAGCTGTTTGTCTCTTTGTTAAAAAGGTTAAAAAAGTTAACACATCAAGGTGCACTCTCCAAAAAAAAGTACAAATCTGTCACTGGTTACACCTTGACAGCTTATTTACCCCAAAGGCTGTGCATATTAGTACCTAAATAGTACTTTTAAAAAAGTTACAACCCCAGTGACAGCTTTTGTATCTTTATTTCTGAAAGTGTAACATAATGGATTGATATATTGATATTAATAATTTGTTTTTGAACAGTAAAAGTTTAAATGTTTTTAAAGAAATCTCTACTGCTTACCAAGCCTTCATTTATTTGATCCAAAATACAGCAAAAGCTGTAATATTGCGAAATATTTTTTACTGTTTAAAATAACTGCTTTTTTTTAATATATGTTAAAATGTAATTTATTCCTGTGATCAAAGCTAAATTTTTAAAATCATCACTCCAGTCCTCTGTATCACATGGTCCTTCAGAAATCATTCTAATATGCTGATTTGCTGTTCAAGAAACCTTTTTTATTGTTATTTATCCATATTTGAAACAGTTGAGTACATTTTTTCAGGATTCTTTGATGAGTAGAAAGATCTTTATATTTATATGAAATAAAAAAGCCTTTGTAACATTATACACTATACCATTCAAAAGCTTGGAGTCAGTATAATTTTTTGACTTTTTTTTTTTTTGAAAAAAGTGATGATAACGACGTTTATAATGTTACAAAAGATTTCTATATCAGATAAATGCTGTTCTTCTAAATGTTCTATTCATCAAAGAAACCTGAAAAAAATTATACTCAGTTGTTTTCAACCTAATAATAATAATAAATGTTTTTTGAGCAGCAAATCAGAATATTAGAATGATTTCTAAAGGATCATGTGACTGGAGTAACGATGATAAAATATCAGCTTTGAAATCAGAGGAATAAATTACATTTTAAAATATATGCAAATAGAAAACCTTTATTTTAAATAGTAAAAATATTTCAAAAGTTTACTGTTTTTGCTGTACTTTGGATCAAATAAATGCAGACTTGGTAAGATTTATATATATAACTTTATGATTTACCAAAGCATGACTTTTTTTGTGATATAAAAGTTGAAATTATGTCAGATAATTCATAATTATGACATAAGAAGTCAAAATGAAGACAGTTCTGACATACAGTTTTCATCTTTTTGTCATAAATGTATCTTTTTAACTCATAATTTCAACTTTTTGGCTTATAATTTTGACTTTTTATTTCATTTTTACTTTAACTCTTTATTTTAACTATTTAGCTTTTTCTTTCTTGTCTTTGTCTTACGTCAGTATGAACTTTTCAGCTCATAGCTATGACTATGTGCCTCATAATTTCAACTTTTTGTGTCATAATTATGACTGTATGTCATGATTTCGATTTTTTTTTTTTTTTTTGTTAGCTCAACTTTGGCTTGGTACTGTCATCATTTTGTTTTATGTCACAATTTCAACTTCAACTTTTTTTTTTTTTTGCTTATTATTATTTAGTTTCTCTTCATTTTTACTTTTTGTGTAATAATTAGGATGGGCTTCCGAAAACATGTCTTGTGTAGATAAACATTTCTTTTCTTTCTCCTCCTTTTTATAGTGCATTTATCCAGCCATAAATCTTTCAGTTTGTCTTATGCATAGAGAATGTTACCTACAGAGTAAATACACCAGGTAAAGAGACATTTTACACATCCATCAACTTTTTAACAGTCTTTTCCTTTCTGTCAAAGTTGTGTCTGCAGTTGTGTCCACACTGTGAAAAATGGCACTGTCTGGATGAACAAAATGGGATGATTTCATTGTCCCCACCAGGAGATTTAATGGTTTTCTGTGACAAAGCTAAATGATGCTTCTCTACTCTGTCTCTCTCTCTGTCTGTGCACACTCTGCAACCTTCCATACACCTTCTGTAATGTGACATTGTGTTTTTTGCACTATAACAGATGTGTGCTTGTATAAACTTACAGGTGTATGTACTGTAAGCATGCTTGTTTTCACCACATAATTAAATTAACAGAATGTGTAGGATGTGTAGATTTAATAAGTTTGTTGTCTAAGGCAGTACTTCATCTCATCAGGGTATCTGTACATACCACCTCTGCATAATCGTTATGTTACAGGTAATTATCTTACTTATTCATTTTGTTTACTTGGAAAGAGGAGTTATAGTTACTGCCTCATAATTTGATTTTAGTTGTGTAATACTGTTTTCAATTAAAATGTTGTAGTGTTTCAAAAGAAGCACTCAGGCACTTTAATAATAAAGTTTATTATTGAGGCAACTGTAAAATCACTGTCAATGCTGAAGGGCACCAACAAAACATAATTAAAGTTAGCATAATTAAACCTGGGCTTTGACTAATATTTTAGTTTTTTGCTGAGCGTTCTTCATCATTAAGAAACTGAAGAAGTTGAATTTCATTGATCTTTGACCTTGACCTCCCCTACACCATTTCCCATAAAAAAACATTTAACATTAGACAAAAAAAGTAGATTTGAACAATTCAGTTGAATGAATAATTCAATGACTCACTTATAAATACAACCATTTCCTGATTGAAATACAGTGGTTCTTGAATGAATCGCAGTTTTCAGTTGAAATAGAGTTAAAATTGAATGAATCATTTAATGACTCACTCATTAAAGGAGAAGTCCACTTCCAAAACAAAGATTCACATATAATGTACTCACCCCCTTGTCATCCAAGATGTTCATGTCTTTCTTTCTTCAGTCGTAAAGAAATTATGTTCTTTGAGGAAAACATTTCGGCATTTTTTTCCATATAATGAACTGATATGGTGTCCTGATTTTGAACTTCCAAAATGCAGTTTAAATGTGGTGATCCCAGAATCCCAGCTATGCAAGAAGGGTCTTATCTAGTAAAACGATCAGTTATTTTCATAAAAATAATACAATTTATGTACTCTTTAATGTCAAACGCTCGTCTTACGTCACTCTGTCTGGACTGTTTTTTTCCAGTTCATGAAAGTTAGGGTATGTCGAAAAACTCGTTTTTTCTCCCTCAACTTCAAAGTCGTCCTGTATTGCTGTTTTACTTTTTAGGGTGTTTGATCTTCTTTGCATGTTCACTTTGCAAAGACTGGGTCGAAACTTCTGCAGCGATGTAGGATGATTTTGAAATGATTTTTGAAGTTGAGGGAGAAAATGCGATTTGAGTTTTTCAACATACCCTAACTGTCTTGAGCCAGAATACACAGTTCAACGAGAGCAAGGCGAGATGAGCGTTTGAGGTTGAAAAGTATTTAAATTGTATTTTTTAAAAATGAAAATAACTGATTGTTTCGCTAGATAAGACCCTTCTTCCTCAGCTGGGATCATTTACAACCGTATTTGGGATCGTTTGAAGCCGCGTTTAAACTGTGTTTTGGAAGTTCAGAATCGGGGGCACCATAGCAGTCCATTATATGGAGAAAAATGCTGAAATGTTTTCCTCAAAAAACATAATTTCTTTACGACTGAAGAAAGAAAGACATGAACATCTTGGATGACAAGGGGGTGAGTACATTATATGTGAATCTTTGTTTTGGAAGTAGACTTCTCCTTTAAGATGTTTACTTGTCACCACCTACTTAGTGAACGATTAGATAGTTTCCAGAAAGAGTCTGTGAAACAACACTAGTACAGAATTACAGTTCAGAGAAATTGAACAGTTAATGGCATCATGGGAAACAAATTGTGTAAATATAAATTAAGTACAAATTAAAGGGACATTTCGGACATTTAGGTTTTGTATTTGTTTATTAAATCAAAAAATTATTTACTTTGAAACATGAAATCTCTTACAAGAAATAAGTACAAAAACATCAGACAACGTTGCAATGGAAAATTTTGACGTTTTGCATGGTCAATAGTAGTTTGTCACTGACAAATAATATTTTTATAGGTAAAAATTTAGTTAAAGATTGGTGTAGGTCTCTCTCTCTATAGATATATGGTGTAGGCTTCCATTATAATTTTTCTTCTTCATATTACTCAGATCATGATCTAAGATATCCAATTATTAAGAAGATGGAACTGTATCAATATATTTCTGACATTTTGCCATGAAAAAAGTCAGAGGCCTCCCACCTATTAACTGATGTATTATATAGAGTCTTTGTAACTGTAATCCTATCCAGCATTTTTGGTATGATTCATATCTTTAAGATCACCCAGGATCGCTTTGACCCCTTAAGCGTAAACAACCTACCACATAGTAAAAAGAAACAGTCCCCATTGGATTTGATCTGTTATCTACTGTGGAACTGAAACATGCAACCCTCGTTCTCCCTTTTTTTTTTCTCTGAGACGGCTGTGGTTGTATGCTTTGCTTAGGTGCCTTTGGGCACCAGTGCTTGATCTTCAGTGGTTTGCTGAGAACTTGTTATGACTGCACTTTGTTCCCCTGCTTCTCGTTTGCCACGTTTTCCCTGGGCTGCCTCGAAATTTGCAGTAACGGCGGTGAAGGGCAAAGCCTCTTCACGAGATTATCAATTCAAACCTATCCTATGCATTATGTTACCGCTACCTCTGAAGCACTCTCTGAATTTAAATGAAGTTTCGAGGCAATTATTATTCATTGGATTGCAGGACATTTAAACACCTTATTAGAATGTGCATAAAATCAGACTTAAGGGAGAGTGCGGAAACTATGTTATTTTACAGATTATGGAGCTGATTTGGCTATTGTGCCAGGTATTGTGGTTAGATGTGTCGGAGCATTGTGAACAATGCCCGATGATAGCGTGCTGCTATTTCCATAACAATGATGCATAAAAACATTCCTCCTGAGAAATCAGTTCATTTGTTCATCACTGTCAGACTTGATGTACATTACGGGTGTGTTTTTCTGAAATGAGGGAATGAAAGTACCGCTTAACAAACCATAGTAGCATGATAAATCTCTGCAATGCAGTCCTGGCTATTTTTGAACAACAACTGCGGCTAGAATCAATGCCTTGTTACTTTTAAATTGCTAAACAGGGAAGCATATATATATAGATAGATCGATAGATAGATAGATATGCGTCCATTGCGATCTGATTGGATATGAATGGTTATGATTAGCTGTGATTGGTTCATGCAGTAAATCCCACCTCTTGCATTTGTGCGTGTTCTGTATTCGCAAATCAGTCTGAATGAGCAATGGGAATAATAATTGAAAAAATATAAGTAAACAACTTACACACTTAGATATAACCACTTTGTTACATCAAAATAAGACTTAAAAGGCCAAGAAAACATGATCTGTGGGAGCATTTTGTGAGTAATCAGCTTGGTGAAATTAAAGTAAATCGCTATGCTTGTGACCAATATTTACCAAGCTTTGATGACTGATTCAGAAAAGAAAAGTTAACTATTAAAAAGAATAGCTGAACATACGTTTACAAATAAAATCTTATTTGCTATTATGTTAAAGTTTAAACATAATAAGGCAACTATTACAGCAACTATTACAGAAGGTTCAAACGCTCACTGATGCTCCAAAAGAAAACATGAAGCCGGGGGTGAAAACTTTTGATAATCAGGGTAAACTGAACTTATTTTGTCTTCTGGGAAACATGTAACTATTGTCTGTAGCCTCTAAAAGGCAGTACTAATGAAAAAATATGATATTTAGGCAAAATAAGAAAAATTTACACATCTCCATTATGTTCAAAAGTTTTCACCCCCAGGCTCATAATGCATGGTTTTTCCTTCTGGAGCATCAGTGAGTGTTTGAACCTTCTGTAATAGTTGCATATGAGTCCCTCAGTTGTCCTTAGTGTGAAAAGATGGATCTCATAATCATACAGTCATTGTTGGAAAGGGTTCAAATACACAAAAATGCTGGAAAACCAAAGAATTTGTTGGACCTGGAGGATATTTCTGAAGAACAGCAGGCAGTTTAACTGTTCAGGACAAACAAGAGACTCATGAACAACTATCACTAAACAAAAAAGCACAGCTGTGGATCATTCAAGTAACAACACAGTATTAAAATCAAGAGGATGTAAACTTTTGAACCAGGTCATTTTTATAAATGCAACTATTATTTTCTCTAGTGGACTATATGTAAACATCTTTCATGTGAAATAGCTTATTCAGGTCAGTACTAAATAAACAATAACACGCATTTTGTATGATCCCTCTTATTTTGCTAAAGTAATAAAACTTTTTAATGATTCTGAAAGGGAGATGTAAAATTTTGAACTCAACTGTAGATAGATAGATAGATGGAAATAAAATAGTTACTGATTGAATCATTTTCAGTTGAATCAGTTGAATGAATTATTTAACAATTATTCAATTATTCAACTCACTCATGAAGATGTTTACTTTTTCAATCTACTGGATAAAAGATGTAACTTTCGGAAAGAGCTCTGAAAAAACACCATTACACAGACCAATAGTCTGTTTGGAATGCACAAAATGTCAGTTTCATGGCTTGATAAAACAATTCATATAAAAATATGCTAATATGAGTTTTGGCTAGTCTTTATCTGACATTTGGGGCTTTAGTTCAGTAGTTTGTTACAGTATTGTGCATTATTTTTGTTCTGGCCTGAGAAAAAACTTTTGAGAACTTTATGTATATTTTCCATTTACATTACAGATGGATGCAGATAATGATTGGATTTCTGTCTGTGAATGACAGAATATGGAGGGTATATCTAACTGACTGAAGTCAGTATGTTATTCCTGTGGCATCATGTTAATATATTAAAATTAGTACTATATTTATTATTCCATTGGGATAAAAATCAGTGTGAGAAATGACTGGAATCATAAACTTCTAGTTTCCGTATTGACACCTTGTTTAATGACAAATCAGTAAAATAGCGTCACGTGTAATATTCGGGTTGTGTGTAATGACACTGAACATTTTTGTCAGCCAGTTTATAAGCCTTTTTTTGTCCCTTCATGCCCTTCAAAATGGCTGAAATGTAAAAATATCACTCCATTGTGAAATCATTTCAAGGCTACAGTACGTCTGCACACAAGTGTGGGTTTCGGCTGGTGTGTGATTGATGCTTTTGTGCCCATTACAGTTCTGAGAAGATTACAAGTTAGTCATGGTCTACTGTTATAGCACCAAGGGCATGTACTGTAGCAGGACCAAATCCTTTTCCCAAGTCTTTTCCACTCCACAGAGATTATTTTTCTTTTTCAGGAAAACGTCCTTGTGCTTATTCTCGAAATCTGCTGTAAATGTTATTAAAAACAGATGCGGTGAGAGCTTTAAATATTCCATTAGCATAATGATAGAACAGCATATGCATTCTGCGTATGTGCTATATGAGCCTGTTCGCTTTAAGATGCATAAGGCATGTTGGAAATGAAAGCCATTTCAATGCTAATGTGACGCGAAGTCTGGTGCTGAGGGTAAAATGCCATCTGTATGGCTGCATCAGTATGCCTCTTAGTTTCAGGCTTGATGAAAGGACGAAAATTCTTATATCGAGGGTCCATCTGTTCAATCAGAGCAATTAGTTTATCTAAACTGACGTCACCTGGCTGAGTTTGACCTGGGCTGATTAGATCTGGGAGGTCGGGAGGGTTGATGAAGCAGCGAGATAGAGACACACACACACACACACACACACACAGCCGTAAACTATAGCCTTGCATAAGTGAGGATATTACTCACACGAAACCATCTCTCTAGTTGTTTGTATGTGGGTTAAAAATGTGTTTACTTGCTTATTCAAATCATTGACTGCATCACTGGGTAGTTGATGCATAATGTGTTTAAGAATATTTTTTATCAACACCAAGATTTGAGGTTAAAATGTAAATGATAAGGGAAAATGTATATTTTACATGCTTTTCAACATTTTTAAAACACCGTTTTGCCTAGTGCATTTCAAATGACCCTGCTCTGTTATAAAATAATGCTGAAAATACACGTATTTCATGTCCATATTGGGGTTGTTGACTTGCCATGGCATTTTCACTCTCACAAGAAGTAAATGACTATAATTAATATTGTCGTTATTTAAAATGCAGTGTGTCGTTAAACATTTCTTTGTCCTACATGGAACTAGTGTTATAGAAGCATTTTTGAGCCAAATCTCAAAATTGTCCTATGGTGTGACTGTCTCAAGCATGGTTCAAATTACAAACTTTCATAAGTTAAAAAGAAAAGCGTAAAACTGTTAATAAATACCTCTAGTATCATTGTACAAGTGTCTGTTTTAGTAAATGGTGATCATTTTTCATCCATGTATTTCTAAAAGCATGGGAACTTGATACATTTTGTTTCTGGAAGCCACGTCCTCTGGTGTGACACCATATCCTTATATTAAATCAGCCAATTTCAGAGAAAACTTTAATTAGCTGAAGGACCCCATTCATGGTTGTGTTACTGAAGCCCCTTGTCAAACCCATGTCTTTGTCTCAGAATTGTTCAAATATTTTTTTTTTTTGGAACCACTAAAAAAGTGTTACATTTTGTTGTCCTTGGGTGTGACACCCTTAAATTATCTTTATCTTAAACTACATAATCATGGAAAATTATGTAAATGTGTCTTGCCAACCGCTAATGACAGGTTAGCTCGGAATAGCAAGGTCATTAATTGACACAAAAGGCTGAAACATCCTTTGGTATGACAGATAATGTCTAAGAATGTTTAAGAAGCATTTAATTAAATAAGATTTGTTTAACTCCTTTTTATTTTTTTTTTTTTTTTATCATTTTCAGTGTTCTTAAATGCAACAGTTACATTAATTAAACTGTTTTCTGATGTTTTTGCAGAAAACATGTACTGTTATAAAGTGTCAAGAAAATAAGTATAAAATATGATACTTTGTTTTTAAAACAGAAAGAATTTACAGACAGAAATTTAAGACAGTACGAAATTAGTGTAAGAAAGAAGATACGGAAATATAGATAGAAAATTAACAGGGATCCACCAGAAGGGAGGAGATCCTAAGAGAACAATGCAGAAACTGAATAATTGTTAGGGAGTCGGGCTTGTAACGAAAGGTTGCGGGTTCGAGTCCCAGGTCCAGCAGGGATTGAAGGTGGGGGGAGTGAATAACCAACGCTCTCTCCACCCTCAATACCACGAGGCGAGACCCTTGAGCAAGGCACCGAACCCCCAACTGCTCCCCGGGCGCCGCAGCGATAGAAATATGGCTGCCCACTGCTCCGAGTGTGTGTTCACGGTGTATGTGTGTGTTTGTTCACTACTCACTCCTGTGTGTGTGCACTTGGATGGGTTAAATGCAGAGCACAAATTCAGAGTATGGGTCACGTCGGTCATACGTCACGTCCTTTCCTTTCCTTTCCTTTCCTTTCCTTTCCTTTCCTTTCCTTTCCTGTCCTTTTCTTTCCTAAAAAGAGTAGCCATATGGCTTAATGAATATAGTTTGAATATCAATCGTATTTAGCTGGTGGCACATGCACGATAACCTTATTGTCTACGCATTGACAAATGGCACAGTTGCGCTCTGGGTGTCCCAAGAATCCTGCCGCATGGACCCTTCCCGATCTCAGTCCCCCTCTCTCTCTACCACTAGCTTCCTGTCATACCTCTACTGTTTCTGTCAATAAGAAATGCAACATGAAGATAGAATGAAGATAACAAGAATGAAGATAACAATGAAAATAAATGTTTCTCATGCTGTTTGTATATTTTTTTTTCCCTTAATTTTTGCTATGTCATACCATAGGACAAAAAAAAAAAAGAAATATTGATGAAATTAGTGACCCTTTATATTTTCTTAGAGATCAGACTTCACACTATGCATTTCTTCTTTAAAAACTGTCTTTTACAAAATAAGCATTTTGTACTGCCTATTTGTATGTATGTATGTATGCATGTATGTGTATCTAAATAAAAAAAAAATATATATATATATATATATATATACAGTATTCAACATTTGAAGTGGATCAAAAAAGTTCATCAAAGTTGTCCTAAGACAAAAGCAGGTATTGTTTTGGTTTTAGGACAACTTTGATGAAAGGTTTTGATCCACTTCAAATGTTGACTACTGTATCTATATCTATATATATATATATATATACACACACACACACACATACATAGCAATGTGACGGTGTAATTTAGCAGGGTAATATGTAATATAACATTGTAATTTATTAAATATTGTTTTTATCATGTAACTTGATGGATATTTATCCATTATCAAATGATGCATATAGAAGTAAAAAAATAGTACCAATATATTGTGCATCCCTAATGTCAGGCAATATGAGGTTGTAAAAACTGCATATATAGTAATTATAAAAGTTTTATTAAAAGAATTATTAAAATACAAAATTCAATCTAAATTTTTTTAGATTGAGTATATCAACATCCTGAACAATTTCATGTCATCTACCTAAAAATCTGTCTCAGATTTCATAAAACTGTCACTTTAGCTGTATAAATTACCATTGAAAAAAAACCTAACTGATACTGCAATTTAGGAAATATGTTTTTAAACATAAATTCTTATGTTTGTAAATGTATAACCGTATTAGTCAAAAATATGTATATGTTATGGTTTAAAATCTTTTTTTGTAGCACAACCACTACTATCTTATTCATATGAACCTTCTGTATTCTCATGCTTTGGTAAATACATCCTTCTCATCTCAGACATGTTTGAACTGTACATATGCATGCGTTAGGCCAAGAGTCAGCCGCACTGAACTTCAGCTACCATGAGAGAGGCACGTAGCCATATTTAAAAGACAGATTGCCTGCAGCTTCAAATGACACAGGGGAATGAACAGCAAGGCCTTTTACCGTTTGCTGCGCTCTGAGGGGGCTCAAAGCAATGATCAAGGAGAGTGAACAAAAATGTGATTAAAGACTGATGCAAGACAGATGCAGGCACCCTGTCTTCTAAAAAAGGCGACAAACGTAGGACAGAAAGTCCCCTTTATGAGAACCGTTATTGCCGGGTTAACCCTGAGGTGTGGATATTATATATTATGCTAGTTAAAGGAGTAGTTGAACCAAAAATGAACATTTTCTGAAAATGTTCTTACCCTCAGGCCATCTAAGATGTAGATGAATTTGTTTCTTCATCGGAATAGATTTGGACAAATTTAGCATTTCATCACTTGCTCACCAATGGATCCTCGGCAGTGAATGGGTGCCGTGAGAATGAGAGTCCAAACAGCTAATAAAAAATAACAGTAATCAATTAACATCCTGTGAAGTGAAAAGCTGCATGTTTGTAATCAACAAATCCATCAAGACGTCTTTAATTACCAGTCGTCTATCCATAATATTGCTTTCTCCAGTGAAAATGTAAAATCGTCTGAATCAGGAGAGAAATATGCATTGATTAAGCACCGTTTATAAGCAAATACAAATATGTCGGTGGATTTTGAAGTGAAAGGACATCAGGGGATGGATTTTTTCACTGGAGGATTGTGATGTTTTATTCTGATGGCACCCATTCACTGCAGAGTATCTGTTGGCGAGCAAGTGATGTGCTCGCATTGCTCAGTAAACGACGAAGTAGTAATTCAGGATGTTTCAGTCTCCCAGGCATCTGTCGGATTTATTTTCCTCTGAATATCTTATGAGCGAGTCTTTGAAACATTCCAGTGACTTAATGCTCTAAAACATCTTTTGTCACCACTTCTGAGAAGATGAAAAAAGACACCCGCTTGCATCATGAATTTTATTCATTGTGTTTTCACAACAGCAGTAAAACCTTGGGGGCCGGCCCCTCTCAATAGCATCTGCATGAGTGAATAGCAGTCACAGGGTCTGACCGACGTCAAGAGAGTTTATGAAAATCAAAAAAAGAAGACTTGAGCTCATTATGCCTAGGACAACAGAAGAAGAGCCTCTCTGCTGCTGTGGAATGTTCAGCAAACATAATTCATGAAGGAACTGGATTTTTTGTCCATGGAATGAGGCACCAGAACATGAACACAACAAGACACAGGCGACCACACACTACCTTACACGTATCGACGTAGCGCATGTGTGCACCGTATTCTGCAGCGATCTACAAGATATGCACGGAAATAAAATTCTGTTTCATTTAGACATTAATCTGTCACAGTTCTCCAGGCAAGACACAATGACCTCGGCACCAAGCCTTCAGGAAATCACAGTGGGGGTGCAATGGATTTCATTTATAATTCATACAGGGCGCACAGCATTTTATTTTCCACAGCAGAGGCTTATAGAACCGACCTAAAGTGAAATCTGATATATTTCATTAAACCTTATATATGGCTCATTAATTATACTTCTGTTAAGCTCACTGATGTATATCTTGTCTCAGGAATCTGTAAGGGCCAAAAAATGTCATGGGTGCCAAAGAAATTTTACAATTTATAGTTAATATAGGCTTAAAGGGATAGTTCACCCAGAAATGAAATTTACTCACCCGTCATTGTATGACTTTTTGTAGTTTATGAAACATACATACACACCAAAAACAAAACAAAAAATAAAATAAAAAAAACTTGAAGGTGGTATTTGAAGAACAGTTAATGTTAAATTCTGTAGAATGGAAGTCATTCAGGTCCAGTGTTTTTTTTGGTCTCCACTGACTTCCACTGTGTAGACGAAAATAGTTTAAATAGTTTCTTCTAAATTTTGTGTTCTGCAGAAAAAAGAAATTCATGCCAGTTTGGAGCGTTGCTGCTAACTAAAACTAAATCTATTATTATTTTTGTTGTTGTTGTTAATTTAATGCAAGCTGAAATAAAATAAAATATACCGATATATCGGCGTCTATATATTAGATGAAAAACTTAAACTGAAAAAAAAAAACTTCAACAAAAATGATAAATGTTAACTGAAATAAAAAGTACTAAAACTAAACTAGAAAAAAATGAAAGCCAAAAAAAAAAAAATTATATTAGAATATTCCAAAGTTTCTAAACTAAAATGTATGAAAGCCCCTTTTTTGCCACTGAATTAAAAAAGGTAACTTTTAAAGGTGACTTTTTATCTCACAACTGAGACTTTTTTTTCTTGCAATTGCAGGTTTACACCTTGCAATTCTGACTTTTATTCTCAGAATTGCGGGCTACAAACCCGCATTTGCCAAAAAAAGTCAGAATTACAAGATACAAACTCACAACTGCAAGAAAAAGTCAGAATTGCGCGATACAAACTTGCAATTGCGAGAAATAAACTTTTTTCTCACAAATGCGAGTTTGTTTCTTGCAATTCTGACCTTTTCTCACAAATGCAAGTTTGTATCGTAATTCTGACTTTTTCTTGCAGTTGTGAGTTTGTATCTTGTAATTCTGACTTCTTTTCTGGCAAATGCAAGTTTGTATCTCACAATTCTGACTTTTTTCACAAATGCGAGCTTGTATCTCCGAATTCTGACTTTTTTTTTGCAAATGCGAGTTTGTATCTCGTAATTCAAATTTTTTCTTGCAGTTGTGAATTTGTATCTTGTAATTCTGACTTTTTTTTGCAAATGCAAGTTTGTATCTCGCAATTTAGATTTTTTTCTCACAAATGCGAGTTTGTATCACAATTCTGACTTTTTTTTCAAATGCAAGTTTGTATCTCGCAATTCTGACTTCTTTTATTTGCAAATGCAAGTTTATATCGTGCAATTCTGATTTTTTTTCTCAGAACTGTAAGATATAAACTCACAATTGTTTAATTGTGAGCGGGAAAAAAAGACTGAAGACTGAAAAGCTAAATTCAAAATATTCATAAATACTATTGTAGTATATAAATAATACTACAATTTCGGATGAACTATCCCTTTAAGTGTGTATTTTTCCCCCAGTGTTAAAAACCTTCTTCCATTCCAGCTTAGTTGATTCACCCAAAAAGTGTAAACAGTCTGGCTGTGGCACTTGCTCTTTTTCTTTGAGCATCCCAACCAGTCCAGCATAGCAGCTCAGACTCAACCATTGATGTAATTTTGGGGGTGTTACTATCATTTTTTCAGAGTCAGACCAATGACAAATGGGGTGGAGTGTTTGTTTAAAGTTACACACTGGTATTAAATTATGGACCAAACCCAAACAGTAAGACATTTTTATTTAGCCTTCGCTGAATGATGCTAACCAAATGATCTTTTGTGTCTTGTTCAATAACTCCGCAGAAACAGCCCCCCGATGGGACTCCCGCCACTAGCACTACAGTGACATTGTCTGAATATGCAGCTGATCCCAGTCTGGCAATGTGCAAAAGAGTATTACACCAGCGCTTAATCCAGACACATCTGGAGCATGCTGGCGGCGTGCTAATCAGCTCTGGGAGGATTAGCATCAGGCTAGCGTCATTCCGTAAGACAAGTCTTGTCTAGTCCGGCTGAAAGCTTTCGTTCCATTCTGAAGGAATCTAGCGGGATGGGGACAATCACCGTTCGTTTGACTTTGATGTATGCTAAGTCTGTTTGCCATGTCATATTTTGTTGATCCTGAAGGTTTCAGGGGGAAAACATGGTTGTTATTCTACTACTTCACAACGTAATATTACGTTTCGCATCTGCCAGGGCTGTTACCATCATAGACATGTTGTTGTCCTCAATACACTACAAAAATGATGTTCTTACTCAGTCTTTTTAACTTATTTTACAGTACAAATATCTAAATATTCTTAAATTGAGACTGAGAAGCAAACTGCATTGCTGTCTGTGCAGGGACAGAAAGCTCTTGGATTTCATCAAAAATATCTTAATTTATGTTACGAAGATGAACGAAGGTCGTACAGGTTTGGAACAAGTAACTGATGACAGAATTTTCATTTTTGGGTAAACTATCCTTTCATTTTGCTTCTCAAAGTAAGTGTATCTTGTTTTAAGAATGAAGATATTTTACTGGAAGAGGATTGTGGTTGTGTCTGTGGTTACATTCGTCCTAACAGTTATGATATCAGCTTTGTAAATGGTCTAAATTGTCCCTACAATGTAAAAAAAAATGTCACGGTATAGTAATAAAATGTTTTTGTGGTAGACATGTCATTATTATCTACAGTACACGTCAGATTAGTTCATAAGCAATTACATCTGTTTATTAGGCCTCTTGCTGACTTGTAGTTGAAGTATGTAATTAAGCACTCAAGTTTCTTCCCAAAGGAGGAAGGAGAACTTATTTTGCCTCTGACTAGAGTTGCAAGTTCAAGTGTGCCGTTATCAAACCTTTATAATTGTTCACCATGGTATGGCAACAAATTTGACCTTTGTTTCCCTTCACAGACTGATCCACAGACCGCCGTTAAAACAAGACAATCTCAAAGTGCACCAGCATCATATGGCATTATTTTCAACCTCAATATGTGAGGACAATAACGTATCAAAAGTAGCTCCTGGACATTAGAGTTTGTAGCATTGGAGCTTGAGCAAGACAGCCAGTACTGTACTCTAGTCCTGGACTTATCATCTTGGGAGATACTCCTTTGGCAAGCCAGAATGGTTGCTGGCTCTGAGGGCCTGGTCCACAGTGCTGATGTAGCCATCAATCAGCCGTTTCATATCTGGGGTGAAGGGGTCAAAGGTGGGCCGTCGCGCACCTGAGCGCTTGAAGTGGCCATCCTTGTTGCACTCGGCACAGAGGAGACGGTCTTCACTGACGCTTGTATTGAGGAAGGATGTGATGGATTGTAATGTTGGTACCAGTGACTCCTGCAGCTGCTCATAATGCACCACCAAAAGTTTCTTTCCATAACGCAGCCAGTCCAACACGTGAGAAGCCCACCAGGAGGCATAACTACCCACAAATTCAGGCCACTCTAGATGGAAGAGAAAGTGGGACAGTAAGAAACATTATGCAAAGAATTCAAACTATACTTTACCAGCTAAATAATCCCATTTAAAAAAAAAAAAATACAATATATAACAATATATTATATACAATAAATAATATATAACAAAATTTATCTCTTGGATTGTTAATAAGTTGGACACTGGATATTTATCTGAGCCAAAACTGAACAAAGAGAACATTGTAAAAAATATTAAAACCAGTTCATTCCAGTATCACAATGTACAGTACGAAAAATGGATATTAGAATATTTAAAATCTCTAATATTGTGCGATAACCACTATAGTAATAAAAGTAATTTCTCTGCGATTACAAGATTAATTGTTAACTAACTGGTAGTAAATAAAAACTAAAAAATAAACTAAAACTGAAATACAAATTAAATGAAAACTAAATAGTAATATACAAAAATAATAAAATTACAAAAGCACATAACAAAATTACTACTCTGCGATTGCAAGATTAATTGCACAAGTTTCTGAATGTTAACTAACTCGTAATAAATAAAAACTAAAAATGAACTAAAACTAAAACTGAAATTTAATTAAAACTAAATAGTAATATATAAAAAGAACAAGAACAAATACAAAATTACAAAAGCACATAACTACTCTGTAAATGCAAGATTAATTGCACAAGCTTTTGAATGCTAACTGGTAATAAATTAAAACATAATATGAACTAAAACTGAAATAAAAATAAAATTTTACCTAAATAGTAATATTTAAAAAAAACAAAAAATAATAAAAATGACAAAAGCACATAACAAAAGCTCTACCCTCAATTACAAGATTAATTACACAAACTTTTGAATGTTAACTAACTGGGGAAAAAATGAACTAAAACTAAAACTGAAATAAAATTTAAATTAAAACTAAATAGTAATACATAAAAAGAAAAAAATAATAAAAATGACAAGCACATAATTACTACTCTGCGATTGCAAGAATAATTGCACAAGCTTATGAATGTTACCTAACTGGTAATAAAAAATAAAAATGAACTAAAACTAACACTGAAATAAAAATGTAATTATAAATAAAAATAAATAGAAATATAGAAAAAGAACAAAAACTAACAAAAATGCCAAAAGCAAAAAATTACTACTTTG
The DNA here is from genome assembly GCA_012976165.1 of Labeo catla. Taxonomy (NCBI): domain Eukaryota; kingdom Metazoa; phylum Chordata; class Actinopteri; order Cypriniformes; family Cyprinidae; genus Labeo; species Labeo catla. The sequence goes on from VONZ01000380.1 coordinate 216,202, forward strand.
TGACTGCAAGATTAATTGCACAAGCCTTTGAATGTTAACTAATTGAAAACTAAAAAAAAATAAAACTAAACCTGAAATAAAAATTAAAATGAAACAAAATAGTAACATAAAAAAGAACAAAAAACAAATAAAAATGACAAAATGACATAAAATTACTACTCTGTGATTACAAGATTAATTGCACAGCCTTTTGAATGTTAACTAACTGGTAATAAATAAAAACTAGAAATTAACTAAAACTGAAATTAAAATCAATTAAAACTAATTAGCAAAATATAAAAAGAAGCTTATAAGCTTATAGATGCACATAACAAAATTGCAAAAAAACTAACAAATTAAAAAACACAAAAATTTAAAAAAAAAACTTTAAAAATATATATAAAAAATACTAAAATAATACTGGCACAAAGTGTGTGTATCATGGACCCTGCAGAGCTCCTGAGCTTATACTGTACTCATAATACCTTTGCTCTTCCAGTGCTGATCAGAAGCGTAACCAAGATGCCCAGCGCACTTGCGGTTGAACTCAGCCATGAGCGAGCGGTAGGGGTTTCTTATCAACAGTATTGCTGAGTCATACATCTCAATATCCCGCTGGCCGCTCTCATGTGTCTTCACACAGATGGTTCTTCCACTCTTCCAGTAATCTTTCTCACCCTTGAAGCCTGCACAGTTGGGAGGAGAAAAGGATTAGAACATACAGCCAACTGCATGTGGCAGCCGCTCAGCACCGCCTCTGAATCCAAACACATACGTTCCAAAAACTGCATCAAAAATGGTGTTAGCTCCGGCATGGGCTCCACGGCCCCCCTCAGGCAAATGTGTCAGGTTCTGTGATGGATTTGAAAAGGCACTGTGACTTTCAAGGCAGGTCAAGTTCTTTAATGTTAGAAAAAAAATGCTCAATAAAGTTTGGCATTTGAAAGAAAAGAGAAGGTCAGCTATGCCCAAATGCACATTACCAAGCGATCTCAAATTTCGGCATGGTGGGAGCTAAAGAAAAACGTTGGGAAACTTCACAAAACGAAGCGCTGGTGATTTTAATAAATCATTCCTAAAAGCGAGTTGAGTTACTGTTTAAATCAGTCCAAATTTCTTTAAAAATGTGCAAATTAATGCAATGACTTGTGGTGGCAGATTACATTTTGGTTAAAAGCCCACTTTCCATTAGAGACATTAGTCTGTTTATGTGCAAAAAAGATGGAAATGATAATAAATTCATCCCATCCAATGTCTGTGCAATAATATTTTTTAGAGTGGCATGATTTGCAAGAAAGGTTGCCTGTGTCACAGATGCTTTCAAGCTTTAGAATGGTAAGATTTATGATCACTGATAGTGTGGTGATTCTGTTACCTCTATTGTAGAGCGTGCCGTCAAAGTAGTAACTGCCTGTGTAGTAGCCTGTTGCAAGCTCGATCAGGTGTCTCACCCAGGTGTTCCCCGCACCAGGAAAACTGGACAAAGCCACCAGTGAGCTGGACTTCTCAGGTAGAAACTTCTTCTCTGTGCATCTGGAATCTGGACAATTCAAATACTGTATTTATTTGGCCCATATATAAGGGGAGTTACCATATAGCAACTTACTGTTATTTTCAGCCAGGTGGTATTTTATGGTACTCATTAAAAAAAACACACACATTATAAAACTATTTTTAAAGGTTTACGTAATAAAAATAACCTTGTCTTAATCTTTAAAATGATTACATTAACATTGTATTTTTCATTATGCTGTGTTTTTCAGGCTGTGTGTAGCACCTACAGCTCTGCTTAGCCTTTTGAAGGATCCTGATGTTGGGTAAGAATGGCTAAAGTTTATTTTTAAAGGGACAGTTCACCAAAAAATTAAAATTCTGTCATTAATTACTAGCCCCCATGTTGTTCCAAAGGTATAAGACCTTCAGTCTTTTTGGCTTTTGGGCCCTGCATAGACAGCAATGCAACTGACACATTCAAGGCCCAAAAAGGTTGTAAGGACATCATTAAAATAGTCCTTATGACATCAGTGGTTCAACCGTAATTTCTGGAAGCTATGAAAATACTTTTAGTGCGAAAAGAAAAAAAAAATGCACACGCATACATCATGGTACTCTCATGAACGTGCATAGAAAACTAACGCGAAAACAGGGTTGCCGGGTTTTTACAACAAAACCCGCCCAATTGGTACTCAAAGCTAGCCGTAAACTAGCCTAATCGTGTTTCGAGGAAGGGTCCCCTGTTAAAAATCCCTACATTACGGGGGATAAAATACATGTTTTTGACGGGGTTCCCCTGGTAAATTCGCATTTCAGGGACTAAATATCACATTATTGGAGTCGGTTTAACCAGCGGACATCAACTTGGCAACGCTGCATGAAAGAGAAGAAACCGTTAAATAAAGTTGTTATTTTTGTTTTCTTTGCGCACAAAAAGTATTCTTGTAGCTTCATAAAATTTACAGTTGAACCACTGATGTCACATGAACTATTTTAATGATGTCTATACTACCTTTCTGGGCCTTGAACTTCCTAGTTGTGTTGCTGTGGATGCAGGGTCAGAAAGCTCTCGGATTTCATAAAAAATATCTTAATATGTGTTCTGAAGATGAACAAAGGTCTTACAGGTTTGAAACGACTTGAAAGTCAGTGTTGATTTTGTTAACAAATAATTTTCAATGGCATTTTTTCACAGACGAAAATGAGAAGATAACGAAACAAAAACTTGTTTTGAATGACAAAAACTATGACAAATCTATTGACATTTTTGTTGACTAATAAAAACGAGACAAAATTTGTAGGGAGGGCCGATTTAGGAAGAGATTCATTCAGAACAAATCTGCTGCATGGTTAGATGCATATATTAAAAACTCTATCATAGTCTATTGATCTATCCTGCGGGACATAAGCTAGCATACATTTGCTGCACATCTCATTAAATGCTCAAAAACATCAATATCTTAGAGCAGGTGTCATCAGACCCAGTCCTGGAGGGCCGGCGTCCCTGCAAAGTTTAGCTCCAACCCTAATCAAACACACCTGAATTCACACGTGCATTCGGTTTTAAAGAGACAGCAGTCTAATTGAGCTGCTATTGTCTGTCATTGATGTTAATCAAGCAACAAAAGAAAGACAGAAAATCACTCACTGCTCTTGACTGAATCACTTTGGTAGCACTAATAAAGATTAATCTAAATGTATTTATATAAATAAATATGTCTGCTTAAAAGAATGAAGAATGTGGTAAACAAGTTGTTATAAAGAATGCAAAATTAGTCTATTTAACCATTGGTATTTCACTGAAAAGAAGACCATATTCTTGTTCTTTATGAGAAGTGGTTTTGTGGATTTTAATTTAAAGCCATGTTGCGTGTCACAGCAGTTAAATCTGTCTAGCATGATAAAACCTTAATATCAAACCTACACAATGAGTTTTAGTAATTTTAGAAAAATGCTTAATAAATGCATTACACTGTCACTAAACACATTAGATTTTAGCTGACTAAATCGTTTGACTAAAACTAAAACAATTCAGAAGGCTAAATCAAAATTTGATTAGTGAGGGTAATTAATGACAGAATTTTCTTTTTTTGATGAACTATCCCTTTAACAAGAATTGTTTACAACAGTCCTGTGTTGACATGCCTCATATTGCAACAGGAAGTTGGGGAAAGAAAGATACCATTATGCTACTTCCTATTGCTAGTTGGCGGCATCAGAGGAAGGAAACACTTGCAAATTTGGTCTATTAACTTGTGACTGAATACAAAAATATAACAGCACAGCTGTTTTCAATAATAACAATAATAATAAATGTTTCTTGAGCAGCAAATCAGCATATTAGAATGATTTCTGAAGGATCAACTGACATAAATTACATTTTACAATATTTTCTTATTTTAAATTGTATTAATATTTAACAATATTACAGTATTTTTTTATCACAGACCCTCACAAAGTATATGACAAAAGCACTCATTAGTTAGCTACCAAATCTAACAAAGATGCTAGCTGTTGAAGATATTTAACTTTCACTCTTGCTTATTATTTTTCAAGCAGTCTCAGTCTCAGATATATGGGGACTTTACAGAAATCCGGGTGCCCTTAGGCTATGTGTTGTTGGAAGGTTTAGCATTGCTAGGTATACCTAAAAAGGTATTATTCACTTTTACAGTCTTTCATGATTTCCCAAAGAAAAATCTCGGAATTGAAGGAGCAGGTGCCCTGTTTAATTCTAGCATACATCTCAAGGCTGAGCTCTATGTGAGAAGAATAAACTGCCCGTGTGGGGAAATGTGAGCACAGAGGTAATTATTAAGATCAGTGAGAAGGTTTCCACGGAGTCTTACCTTGAACAGGTGTCTGATAAACCTGGAGGAAGAGCTGATGTGACCCCTGGATAGGCAGACTGCTGTTTTCCACAGCACATAGCTCCTCTTTCATCGGCTCGTGAAGAGTGAAGCGTGGGGTGGAGTAGCCACAAAAACAGTCGGGCTTCCTGACCAGGGCCAGAGGAAACTCCTGATAAGAGAGAGTGAATATGCATATGAATGACAACCTCAATCCATACTTTGAATTACAACTATTTTGAGTTATCATCTGAAAATGCTCTCAAGCAGTGCAATTAGCTTCTCAGCTAACGATGAGGAAGAATCAATTGACCATGTTGCTAGAGTGCAACAAAGCATGACCATCTGATAGAAAAGGCTCAAATTATACCGCAATCAAGGCAATAAGACTGTGTAGAAGATTGATTACAGAGCAAATTTGTGTTCTCTGGAGACACATTAAAGTTTAAACAAGGAGATTGTGCTCAGAAGAGTTGGAAAATATATCAGGTGTGCGCCTAGCAGAGCAAGAGACCATATCCACTCCACGTGAATCCAGTATCGATACAGTCAAAAAAGTCAGACCTGATCCATGCAGGTTTCGATGCACCACTGGGAGGTGAGGTTGGGCTGGACGGCGTGAGCCAGGGAAGCTGCTGTTGTGTTGTCAGGCTTTTTGAAGCAGCCCCGGTAGCGCACGTTCCTGTCTGAAGGCAGAGGAGAATGGAGAACATTGCTGATTGACAGGAGAAAACTAGTGTAGGAGCAAGATTTTTGTGCCAACACTCAATTCATTGCTCCAAGGTTTGGAATGCTGCAGTGAATGCGTAATTAAGTAAAAGAAAAAAAAAGCTCATATACCTTCAAAGAAATATCAAACAGTTCAAGGAATCAGGCTGTATGGGTAATGAGTGAACCGCAAAGAAGCCACATTTCACAGAAATAGGAAACTACTCTATCTACTGTGAATAAATTCATAATTTTTTCTTTGCTTCAGCTTCTTCCAAACCTTTTTTCAGGCACAGCTGCATGTTTTTTTTTACCAGGTGCTTTTGAATGTAAGGGAAGGAATGAATTTGATGAAATTCACTAGGCTTCAAATTGACATTTTGATTTTGAGCTTCCCTTGCTAGCAGATGTACACAACATAAATATTAATATTAATATATTTAGTTGATATACACTACCATTCAGAAGATTTTGGGATGTTTTTGAAATAAGTCTTTCATGCTCACCAAGGCTTAATTTATTTAAATCAGAAAACAGTAAAAACATATTGTGAAATATTATTACAATTTAAAATAACTGTTTTTGATTTGAACATTTAAATATATTTATAAATGTTATTTATTCCTGTGATGGCAAAGCTGAATTTATTCCAGTCTTCAGTGCCACATGATCCATTAGAAATCATTCTAATACGTGGCTCAAGAAACATTTCTTATGATCAATGTTGAAAACAGCTGTGCTGCTACATATTTTTGTGGAAACCATTAGGAATTCTCATTTTTACAAAACGATATTGATTCTTAAATCCCAAGAATCGATTAGTCTAGCCTGTTTTTGGTTATTAAGCCACATACCTTCCATCCAATAAACTGGAATAAGCTTTGTGCTTTGTTAGTTTTAATATGAAACATAGTCTTGGATTTCAAACTCTTTCCATTTTATTAGTTTTTAAACCACAAATTGCCTTCTTGGCGCTGTTTAATGTGGAGTGATAGATCAGTTCAAGAGAAGCGTCAGAACTGATCATCTCCCCCACTTTAATACCAATTTCAGCACAAATAAACATGAATAAACATCAGAATGTATGTTAAAAGAGAGTACAATTTATTGAAATCCATTTTTGTCTCATGTAATCGCTCAATCAGTGTTTAAACCGTGCGAAGATGTCAGTATGACAGCTTGTAAACAATGTGTCAAGTAACGTCACATTTACCTCAAGAAAAAAACATTTGTTGACCATTAGTCAGCTAGAAAAATGTACTCTAGAGAGAAGCATTTGCTAAATATATGCACCATATAACATGTTAATTAATGGGTTCAAGCATGTAGTGCTGAAACCCTATTGTAATTGATGGTCAGGGATCAGTGATCTCCACGTAAAACTGATCGTGCAGACCAAACCGTAAGTCGTAGAGACTTAAAACGTGGAGGGATGGTAGTACTCACACCGCCTACAATGAGACCGAGGCTCGCCCCAATCGGCCTGATGGGGTGCTACAGCGATCAAAAGTACGGAATCGCTCATAACTCCTAAACTGTCAGTCGCAGGCTCAAGTGTCTTATGTCGTTGGAATCCTTGACTCACGCTGGACAAAACACATACCGCATACAGATTCGATTATGAGCCTGCAAAACTTTTCTTGAAAAACTGACTTTTGCAAACTAGTCCTCGGTTTTTCACCCGATCGGACCCAAACCAGTGTGGAAAGATTCTCTGGAGAGTGAATATCAATAATTATCAAAAAAAAAAGTTGAACTTTCAACTCACCGTCGCATATGGAAGCCAAAACGTTTGAAAGGGGCAGGGCCACTTTTAGTAAAATGCCTATAACTCCTGAACAGAATGATATCTTTGCAAAATTCTCTTATGAGCACTTATGTAAGAGCTCAAGCTGAATCGTGGAGCTTGGGCACTTTGTGGCATTATTAGAGAGGAAAAACTTAAAAATATACGTTTATATATATAATATCTATAACTGCGCAACGATTTGTCCTTTCCACATGAAAATCGGTGTGTGCAGTCTTGGTCCAAAGTGCCACAAGTGTCTATAAGCATGTTTTTGTATCCAAAAAACATGACCGCCATTGGTCGACAAATTTTGAGAAGCTGTTAGACAAGGTTAACGGAGACTGATCGAAACGAAACTCAGTGGGCCTGTTTGATTCATGACCCCAAAGGCCTGAGAAAAATTTGAAAGAAATCGGCCACCGGGAGGCATTTCCCATTTTTTTTAGGGTGTAAACACATTATACACAGTGCATTTTTTTTACACATACATGCGATATTCATCTCATACAATAGAACTCATTCCAGACAATTATGCCCCTAAATCACTGCTGTGAATCCAATCGTTTGTTAAATGATTGAGATGTCAAAAACGTACTTTTGCGAACTAGTCCTAGGTTTTTTTGCTCAATCTGGAAAAAAGCACTGCAGTACAATTCTCTGGGCTCTCTAGGTCAATAATTATCAAAAAAAAAAATTATAATTTACCCTTTGGGGGACTATAACGTGGTCGTTTAGAAAAGGGGCCTGTCCAAATGTACCCAAAATCCTATAAAGCCTGAAGGACAACTCAAAACTTTAGTTTTGAGCATATGCCACAGGTGATTCTAAACAAGCATGCAAAATTTTAAGGAGACTGGACCACCGCTGGCACTATAATAGTCATAACCATTTAAAAACATAATAGTTCTATGGTAAATGCTTTTTTAAATTATTGCTTTAGGTGGTTACAAGCTTGCTAAATAATGTTTTTTTCCTTATGTGCTTAAATGCCTTAAAGCACTTGAACCCTGGTAATCGCTGCTTGAAGCTATATTTATAATTGTTACTGTTCTTCAATGTTTAATTTATGTTTGAATAAATCCATCAAGTTTTTCTGTCAGTCACCATTTAAATTGGAGTAGAAATATATTTTTGTTGTTGTCAGTTCAGGCTTATTATTAGAAAAATTCACTGAGTGTGATTTAATCATTTGTATACAAATCAGTTCATTTTAACCTTCAATATAGTAATGTAGTACTGAGTTTACAGCATTAGTCGAGAGATTTTTTTTTTTCCTTGAGAAAGTTACCTGATATATATTCAAAAAAATCAAAATTGAATCACATAACAAGCTTCAGAATCTAAATTGAGTTTAATTTTAGTTGTTTTAGTACTTTTATTTTGCATGCATTTTTTAATGGTCAGTTTGATGTCAGTTTTAAAACCTTGCCTAAATCAAACAATACATTTCTGCATCATTATATAACTACAATAAATGTGTATTCTGTATATAAATGTTTCCCCAGCTAATATCCAGCTAGCAACTGAGCCTACAGCGAACAAGCCCAGTGGAGAAACAGATTCACCTCATCGACAAACACCAGATGTGAGTGGATACTGTGATTTAAGGCATTTGTATCTGCATTAGCGAGTGTGCTCAGGGCCTTCATGACACTTTGTCACCTCTGTAGGGTAAACAAGCACTCTGTAACCGAAACCCCAGGGCTTTTGTTTGCCTCTCCAAATAAATGAAGAGGCCCTGCAGACCGCCGTTTGCTTTTGAAGCGATCACATGATTCTTTGTGAGGACCATAAATGAGACACAGCTGCACGAAAACATCAAACAAAGCACTATTAAAACAGCGCAGAGGAGCTCCGCAGGTCCCGGGTGAGTCTCTGAACTTCTTACTGAGACAGGAGGTAGACTGTTCAACTATAACAAGTCAGACCACGGTCACCGACACAGGTGTGCAAAAGCGTTTCTTGCACAATGTTGTGCAGAGAATATTTTAAAATTGTAGTGATATTCATTTTTACTGTATTTTTGATCAAATAAATGCAGCCTTGGTGAGCATAAGAACTTTCGAAGTATCTTTTCCAATAATTTTCCCAATTCAGCCATACCATTTTAATTTTAGACAACAGAAGGAAAAGGTAAAATTATCTCATTATTTTCAGGGCTGAGAGGAAACTTTACTGTCACTGAAGAAGTTTAAAGCATTACAATTGCCACCGGTGTCCCCTTCACATTTACAATTTTTAGCATATGTTAACATAACATTAAAACAATTATTTAGAGACCTCTTTATGGCTTTTCTGTTGCATTGCATAAACATCTTAAAAGCAACGGCCCGAACAATGCACAAATCCCTCTTAATTTATTATTATCTGGTACAATGGATAGCATTTTTTTAATTTAGGCCACAAAACATATGGTCAATGCTTAATAGCTGTGTCTGTGAGTGTTGTGCTGGGCCAAATCCAGTTGGCCTGGAACTGCAGAGGGACACTGGGTCAGAACGCTGAGGTCCAACAGCATGTGGAAGACACTGATGAAGGAACCCGTTTCAAACATACGGCCACATCAAAGCTCCACTCCCAGACTGTGGATTACCTGCAGAAGCAGTGCTGCTTTTATCTGCTTTTTTTATTCATGATTTAATTTAATTTAATTTAATTTAATTTTATTTTATTTTATTTTTAATTACACCCTTCCAGAAATCAGGATTTTTAACAGATTTTTAACTTTTCCACAATTTGCAACAGAACTGCAAAAAACTGCATATAAAGCGATCACTTTTTATTAATTTATGGAGAATTTATTTCTAAAAAATGACAAAGTCACAAAAACTTTTATTTTGTTGAATTTAATTTAATTAATTTTATTATTTTATTATTTTATTTTATTTGTAGAAAATGACAAAGTCACAGAAATCAAGATTTTGAACTATATTCAGATATGTCCCAAATTTTTTAACAGGGCTGCAAAAAGTGCACATAATGGATTTATATTTACAATTATTCATTATGTAGATGCTTTTATGCAAAGCATTATTTAAAAGTTTTTCTTTCATTCATTAAGAATTATTTTAACATTTCATTATTTTATATTATTGCTAAAAAATTACAGAAACCAGGATTTTATTTTCTTTACCTAATTATTATTATTTTTATTTTATTTTGTTTTATTGCTAGAAAATTACAAAATTACAGAATGCATTCATAATTACATTATTCATTTGGTAGATGCTTTTTTCCAAAGCACTATTTAAAAGTTTTTCTTTTGTTAATGAATAGTTATTTTAACAATTTATTATTTTAAATTATTCGTAGAAAATTACAGAAACCAGGATTATTTTATTTTATTTTATTTTATTTTATTTCTACAAAATTACAAATCATAATTTTTAACTATATTCAGATATGCCCCAAATTTTCTAACAGGGCTGTAAAAAGTGCAAATAGTGCATTCATATTTACATAATTTTAATTTGGTAGATGGTTTTATCTAAAGCATTATTTAAAAGTTTTTCTTTTGTTAATGAATAATTATTTTAACAATTTAGAATTTTATATTGTTGCTAGAAATTTACAGAAACCAGGATTATATTTTATTTTATTATTATTTAATATTATTTCTAGAAAATGACAGATTTTAATCAGCATATATCTAAATATATTGGGGTTCATATTTGCATTCATTCATTTGACAGATGCTTTAATCCAAATAAATTGGGTTATATTTTTTTTTTAATTTCTTGACCTTCATTGTCAGCATTGTGCTCTATTAGTTAACTGCTGCTTATCTGTGCCAGAGTACAGCATATTCGTTTTTGCGAGTTTAATATATTTGTTCTCTTTCAGAATGCTGTTCTGTAACCTCCTATCATCTGCTATCATCATGCATGACAGGGTGTAAAGTTCTGCCCTGCAAAAATGTAAACTTATTTCAAGCACTCACATCTCCGCTGGCCAGGAAGAACCTCCTCCACCTTGTAAACGGACAGACGAGACACACCTCCACAGATGGCGCCCTTCTCGCCTTTGCAGTCCAAGTTACACTCCTCCTCTTTCATCCGAGCGCTTGTGATGCGGTTGCCACAGTAACACTCGGACCCATATTCAAGGCCAGCAAACTGGTACCCGCTGTGTAAAACAAAACATTCAAAATCTAATTATACTCACAAAATACTGGCAAGTGCAGATGAGTAACATGAATATTTACAACAAAAACTCATTAATTCTTAACACAAAACAATATTACATTTGTCAAAATAAAAGAAATGTTAATGCAAATGTTAAAGGGATAGTTTACACAAAAATGAAAATTCTCTCATTAATTACTCACCCTCCTGTCGTACTAAACCTGTAAGACCATTGTTCATCTTCAGAACACAAATTAAGATATTTTTGATGAAATCCAAGAGCTTTCTGGCCCTGCATAGACAGCAACGCGACTGACGTGTTTAAGGCCCAGAAAGGTAGTAAGGACATCAGTGGTTCAACCGTAATTTTATGAAGCTACGAGAATATTTTTTGTGCACAAAGCATACAAAAACACAGAATATATTCAACAATTTCTTCTTCATGTTCAGGAGAGCACCACGACGCATGTGTGTGGTGCTGCTGACGCAGGAGTCGGCGTTCTGACGTAGAAACTGAATATGCTGCGCACTGTTTACAAGTTTAGGTTCTCAATTTCATCAAAAATATCTTAGTTTGTGTTCTGAAGATGAACAAAGGTCTTACGGGTTTGGAACGAAATGAGGGTGAGTGATTGATAACAATTTTAATTTTTGGGTGAACTATTCTTTTAAAAATGTGGTCCATAGGCATGTAGAAGTGTTTTTTATTTAAAACGATAATTTCATAACATTGTTTCTGTCATTTTTTTTTACTTTATTTTTTATGTTTTTTGGATGCTCCACTCACATACTCAAGGCAACTAAAACTTTTTTTTAAATATACTCTCACAATTCTGCTTTTTTTCTCAGAATTGCGTGATATAAACTCATAACTGCGAGAAATAAAGTCAAAATTCCTATATAAAAACAATTCTGACTTTTTTCTCACAATTCAGACTTTTGTTTTTGTGAATCTCACTTTTTGTTCTCGCAAATGTGGGTTTATATCTGACAATTCTGACTTTCACACAAATGCGAGTTTTTATTCTGACTTCCAAAAGCTCTCGGATTTCATCAAAAATATCTGAATTTGTGTTCCGAAGATGAACGAAGGTCTTATGGGTTTGGAATGACATGAAGGCAAGTAATTAAAGAAAAAATTTTCATTTTTGGGTGACCTAACCCTTTAACTAATGTTTTCAAATCACGCAAAGGTGTCTTTTTATAATATTCTAACAATTTAATAGGTCCAGTATTGGATTGTATTTAAATCCACTCAATATTGTATGAAATTAAATCTATAAGCCATGCTTAGGTTGATTGTTATTTTTTTTTTTCTACCTGGCAACACTGACTCAACCAATGGCATCAGTTAGGGGTGGGGCTGTCTGTTCGGACAGCCAATGGTAAACAGGGTAAATGTTTAGAAACCTTTTAGAAAACAGTCAATATTTCAGTCACATCAAAGCTCTATGAAAAAAGTCCATCCCCTGTTGTCCTCTCACATCAAAATCCACCGACATATGTGCTCCTGGACCACAAAACCAGTCATAAGGGTCCATTTTTTGAAACTGACATTTATGGACACATGTAAGCTGAGTAAATAAGCTTTCCATTGATGTATTGTTTGTTATGATATGACAATATTTGGCCGAGATACAACTATTTGAAAATCTGGAATCTGATGGTGCAAAACAATCTAAATACTGAGAAAATCACCTTTAAAGTTGTCAAAATGAAGTTCTTAGCAATGCATTTTACTATCAAAAATTAAGTTTTGATATATTTGTGGTAGGAAATTTACAAAATATCTTCATGGAACATGATCTTTACTTAATATCCTAATGATTTCTGGCGTAAAAGAAAAATCGATAATTTTGACCCATACAATGTATTTTTGGCTATTGCCACAAATATACCAGTGCCACTTAAGACTGGTTTTGTGGTCCAGGGTCACATATTTGTTTAGAACTATTCTGGACTGTCACTTGTAAACAATGCCTGATCTGTACATATTTCTGTCCTAAATCAGACGAGTTAAAAAATTCTTGATGAATTTGTTTATTACAAACATGCAGGGTTTTTTTTTCACAAGACATTAATTAATGGACTGGAGTTGTGTGGATTACATCAATGTTTTATTAGCCGGACTCTCATTCTGTTGGCACCCATTCACTGCAGAGGATCCATTGGTGAGCAAGTGGTGTAATGCTAAATTTCTCCAAATCTGTTCTAATGAAAAAACAAGCTCATCTACATCTGGGATGGCCTATGGGTAAATAAACTGTCAGCGAATGTTCATTTTTAGGTGAGCTGCATGTTTAAAACATTCTCTGATTCCCCCAGAAAAGCCCTTACACTTTGTAACTCACACTAAATCCCTTTAAAAATAGACCAGACCTAGTAGGGATTCTGCTAAAGTCCACCAGCATCTCTCCGTACATCCCTGGCTGTGAGCTCAAGGGGTTAACAGCTGGTGATTGGCCAGCTTGCTGAGCCAAACATCTGTCTCACCATTTCCATACCCTGCGGTGCTAGCCTAAGCCACTTTGTAGTGGCAGCCCTTCTCAGGGTGCCACTGCAGCCCACCTGGCCAGCTATCTCACAGTAACAAGCCTGTCCAGGAAGCTCCTGCATACATCTCCATCTCATCTTTATCAATAAACGGAGACCTGTACAGGCTCCTGGTTCTGTGACACTGACGGCAGGTTGGCTAACGGTTAACCGTGATGATCTTGCTTCCATCTCGAAGCTTTTGTCCTCTGGCCCTCTTGACTTTTTTGGAGACTGCAAAAAGGCGCAGCACGATTCCATTCAAGCATGTTGGTGTAGGGCTCAACAGGTATTAGCTTGAGCCCCTCTGCAAATTGTTTCCCTGATCCTCTGCATGAAACGTGGCATTGGCACTGCCATGGCAACCCAGCCAGGGACATTCCCACTGTTAATCTGTGCTCTGAATTAATCGCTCAGTCTGAGCAGACATGAACCTGCAGACACAGGAGAAGATTTTCTCCGTCACCTATCTGTAGATGATACTGCTGGGCTGGGATGTTAGATCCTTTTCAGTCCAAGCAGTCATAGAGTATTAACGAAAATGTTTTCTTAAATATATATACGCTGCATAAATATGGTGTCGTGTTACTTATTTTTACAGCATTAGAGGCTGATCCTATGTTTTTGACTACACTACCAGTCAAAAGTTTTTGAACAGTAAAATTTTTTGTTTTTTAAAGAAGTCTCTTCTGCTCACTAAGCCTGCATTTATTTGATCCAAAGCACAGCAAAAACAGTAACATTTTGAAATATATTTTTTTCTGTTTAAAATAACAGTTTTCTATTTGAATATATTTTAAAATGTAATTTATTCCTGCGATCAAAGCATTATCAGTCGTCATTCTTCAGTGTCACACGATTCTTCAGAAATTATTCTAATGTTTAGACTTGCTGTTCAAGAAACATTTTATTATTATTACCATTAATATTTAAAATATTTGCGTACTTTTTTTAGGATTCTTTGATGAATAGAAACACCTACTGATGACCTAATGCTCAGCATTTATCTGAAATAAAAAGCTTTTGTAGCTTTAGAAATTAGAAATTAAAACTTTTATTTAGCAAGGAGGCTTTAAATTGATCAAAAGTGATGATAAAGACATTTATAATGTTACAAAAGATTTCTATTTCAGATAAATGCTGTTCTTCTGAACTTTCTATTCGTTAAAGAAACCTGCAAAAATTCTTCCCAGCTGTTTCAACATAATAATAATAATAATAATAATAATAATAATAAATGTTTTTTTTTTTTTTTTTTTTTTGGGCAGCAAATCAGAATATTAAAATGCTTTCTGAAGGCTCATATGACTGGAGTAATGATGCTAAAAATTCAGCTTTGAAATCACAGGAATAAATCACATTTTAAAATTTACTCAAATAGAAAACAGTTATTTTAAATAGTAAAAATATTTCAGATTTTTACAGTTTTTGATGTACTTTGGAACAAATAAATGCAGGCTTGCTGAGCAGAAGAGACTTCTTTAAAAACATTCAAAATCTTATTGTTCAAAAACTTCTGGTAGTGTATATCTACTATAAAATTAGCCTAGCATGAAAAGTAGTTAAATGTTAAATGTCTATATGCCACTTAAAATTGTTTCTTTTCTGTTTAATTTTAAATATTTTCAGTGTTTTCTAAAATATGAAATCACATAATTTAGTCATTAAGTATTTAATTTAGCAAACTGCAATAAAATGTCATTTAATTTTAAAATATTAAATGAAACGAGGCTGATGATTAATATTTGCAGAACAATTTCTGTACCTGCTTGCACTGGTCATTTGAAATAATAGCTAAAAATAAGTTTGTTTGATCTTTGTACAGTTTGGACAGCTGTCATGCAAGAACATAATGTTGCCTTAACGTTGTCACCACTTTTAATTATGATTTTCTTCTTCATAGGAAGTGACTATGTCAGCGTGAACAAAGAAGATCATCTGCAGCGCATGTTAGGTTTCATGTTTTCTAATGGACTATTTAGATTCCCCCTGAACATTGCAAATGTCACCTAAGTAATTAAATAAGCTCTGAAACGTTGGGGGTAATTACAGGAGGTCAGTCTGCCTCACACTTGTTCTCTGGTGGTCAATTATCCGCCGGCCTAAGAACTTGAGAAAGCGTATACTCCATCACGGCAGATAGATGTTTCTCCTCCAGCATTAGCGGAGACCAGGTCCAGAGCCGCGCTCCATTAACTGGGCCTGATCCAATTCCCAGCATGAGCTCCGCCAGCTGGCACAGGGATGCACACTGCATGTTCTTTTCCCTAAACACTGTTTCATTATTTCTTGATTTAAGATGAGCACCGAGGAGCCTCCAGGCAACAGATGTCCATCTGCTTTCGCGGCTCCGCGATTAAAACAAAAGCTGTGTGCATTTGAGTGTACTGCGTATTAATCACATACCTTTCCGTGCAGGTGTCCTGACACAAGGTGCTGGTCATTTTCCGGAAATCGTAAAACACCATCCCTTTGAGAGCCCGGTCTTTAGCGTCATCCAGAAAGCAGCCGACGTACGTGCCTGAGCGGAGAATAACAATCGCATCAGAAATTCGGAACGTGACCTTTTTCCGTGCAAACAGATGGGAAGATTCTGCAGCACAGCTTGGAATGGAGATAACTGAGAAAATAAACCAATTATCATAAACAACCAATTTGTCATTCTGAAATGCACACACAGCTCATTTAGCACCGAGTTTCACCTTTGTGTCGGATTTTTCTTTTCGGAAGAACTTTCTCCACTCTGGATGCTTCCTGTTCGGACATGAGGCTGTGGAACCAGCGGCGTCTCAGATATCGGATCTCCTGGTTTCTTGAGATTAGCCATTGTGGTCCGGCGCTGTCTTCGGACAAAACGCTTTGGTATCCCGCCCCCTTTCCGCCGAGCCGAGCGCCCATTATTCCATAACTTGTCCGGAGGGCAGGCGCCTCCAGGGCCCTGGGAGGAGATGGCAAAGACGGCAATGGAAAGTAACTGCTCGTCCCACGCTGTGACACCACCAATCCGTGTCTCTGCAGAAGAAGGACGCTTCCAGCCATAATGTATGCGACACCGAGGAACAAGAAGAGCAGCTGAGTCCGTCGCAAAAAGCGCTGAAGCCTGTAGAAGGGCTTTGCCATGTTGCCCTCCTTCCAGGTTCGTGAAGAAAAAACCCTTGAGTCTACGATTTCATGCTGCCATTGTTCCAACAAAAAAAAGGCAGAGACCTATTCCAGGTGCTTCATTCTCTAGCAAGCTCTACCAGTGATACCTTATTCACATTCTGTTTAAAAACTCTTTGAGCGCAAAATTCCTCCGGCAAAATGTCCCGCCGTTTACCTGTGAGAGGATTAAGTGAAAACTCGACTGTGGCGTTACATCCCCTTGATGACAGAAGTACTTGTGGCAGAATGTACTCGGAGCTCTTACGGCTCAAAGACTTCGGGGAACCTGGTGGGAAAATAGAAAGCAGTTAGACGTGAGTCGAAGCACATCTTTCACTTTTTTTATTTTCAGGGATAGTGCTAGAGACAAGAAAGAAATATAGAGAGAGTGTGTGGCAGTTATTCTGGTAGTATGTCTCCATTAAGAGGAGAGAGCAGGCCTCGCTGGCTGGAGAAGCATTAGCTGTTTGTGCTCCTGTCTGTCTTTATGAGTGCACAGCAGATGTGAAAAGTGTAAGAGGGTACACTAGAGTCTCCTAATCGAGGCGGAAGCTATGGGAGGGCTTGAGGTAGGGGTCTGACAGCCTCATTGGAAGTACACACCAAGAGGGAAGTCTGTGTGCGACAGTGTTATTTTTGACAGCAGATTTTGATTTAGTTTTAGTCATAGTCTTTTGACTGACATGCCATTTGGTTTTACTCATATTTTAGCAGTGTTGGGCATGTTACTTTTAACAAGTAATTAGTTATAGTTACTAGTTACTTCTCACAAATAGTAACTGAGTTAGTTACATCATTATAATTACCAGGGAAAGTAACTATTGTGTTACTTTTTTTTAAAAAAAGTTCAATTATGTCAAATAACTTCGATGCCCCCAATATTAAATATGTTAAATGAATAAAATTTAAATGAAATTAATGGATATATAAACATATTAAATATGTTGACTTAGCATCTGTCAGTCAAGCATTATAATACAACATTATGATAATTTAGCATTAAACTTTAGTAATTAGAACTTTTTTGAAATATGAACATATTTGTCATATTGACTGAACTTTGGTGGTGGTGCTTAAGATATTGTTTGTAATTTAGTGTTTCTGAAAAAAAAGGGAAAAAACTAAAAATAATATTGAAAAGATAACAAAACTACTACGAATTCTACTACTAATAACAATATAAAATTCACTTAAGAATAATGAGCTGCTGGGTTCATGAATATTAATTACGTTGTCTGCGTTCGCTCGAACTGATTTGCTAAAATCAGAACAGGGGACGATAATAGGTGAGCGCCAGCCAATGAGATTGCTGTTTGTGCATTAGTTCCGCCTACCAGAGAAACTGGCAGTTCTTAAAAGCTGAAGAATTCCAGAGGAACTCAGAAAGGAGCAAAGAATATCGTTTACATGTACACGTCAATTCTTCATGGTATATAAGGCTCTCTCGCTCTGTATCTTTGCATGTGTGTGAGACAAAGCGACGGCTAGTCATGTGCCTTCACATTATGAGTTTACGGTTCGTCACATACAGGTACACTGTGCATCCATTCTGAACTGAAAAATAAAATTTTAATATTTAAATGAATTATAGTAATGCCACATTTTATTGTCAGTAATGGTAACGACAGTTGCAACAGATGACTCATTACTGAAAAAAATAACGCCGTTAGTAACGCTGTTTATTTATAGCGCCATTATTCCCATCACTGTATTTTAGTCATTTGAATTGTTTTTTAGTCTAGTTTTAGTTGACTAAATATCTTAAGATTTTAGTCGTCTAAATCTACAGTAGATTAAGTTGGCTAAAATCAAATGGGTTTAGTTACTGTGTAATGTCTATTAATAATTTCTCTAAAATTTCCAAACTCATTGTATAGGTTTGATATTAAGGTTTTATCATGATAGACATAGATTTAACTGCTGTGGCACGCAACATGCCTTTATATTAAAATTAAATGAAACCACTTCTCATAAAGAAACAAGAACATGGTCTTCTTTTCAGTGAAATACCAATGATTATATAGGCTAATTATGCATTCTTTATAACAACTGTTTTTACCACATTCTTCAAGCAAACTTAAAAAGGCGCAGGTGTTTGTTTGGAAGGGTTAAGCCCGAAAACATACTGCACACTTTACAGCGTTGCACTTTATTTGGGGCCTCTGGACAATAAATTCATGTGAGCAGTCTGGCCAATTTTTCGTGTGCCGATCCTATTTGTTTTTGATGATTCTTTCTAGCAGACATATTTATTTATATAAACAAATTTAGATTAATATTTATTAGTGCTACTAAAGTGATTCATTCAAGAGCAGTGAGTGATTTTCTGTCTTTCTTTTGTTGCTTGATCAGCATCAATGCCACAGACAACAGCAACTAAATTAGGCTGCTGTCCATTTAAAACGAATGTACAGAGGCAGTGATGCATGTCCGATATTCTCCCAACTGTTTACGTTCACCTAAGACTTAACCGAGTGTGTTTATGTGAATATTCCTCAAAACAGACAATTTGACAGCATTTTGTGTGTATTTCTCCATTCATGAGACGCGAACGAGTACTTGTGCGCTGTGTGAGAGGTTCTGCTTCGGTGTGTGCACTCAGAAAACCGGACTGAATTGCGTTCTCTTTTGCATATATCTGCCGTTCTCTTACTCCTATATATTGACGTTTTTTAATGTTTTATGAGACGTACAGCAAATGTATGCTAGCTTATGTCCTGCCGGATAGATCAATAGGCTATGATACAGTTCATATGTACGTGTCTAATGTAACACAGCAGATTCGTTCTAAATGAATCTCTTCCTAAATCATCCCTCCTTAAAATTTTCGTCTCATTTTTATTTGTTGACGAAAATGTCAATAGATTTTCGTCATCGTTTTTGTCAGTCAAAATGAGTTTTTATTTTGTTATCATCTCGTTTTCGTTGATTAAAAAAATTACAAAAATTCTGATTAACAATGAAATTAACACTGGTGTGCATGTATATAACAAAGTTTTTTTTTCTATATTTTTTAAATTAATTTATTTATTTAAATTAATTGCAGCCTTGCTGAGCATAAAATATTTCTTTCAAAAACATTAAAACATTTTACTGACCCAAAAATATTGCTGAGATTTAAAAATGCTGAAAATAAAGAACATTTTTAAAGCTCAACAAATGAAAATTACTGACAGAAGCTCTTTAAACGATTAATAAAGAATAATTTGCATACTGTTCCTTCTACAGTACATCTTAGTTGATTTTAGCTTCAAATCTGTTTGCCTAAATTACCATACCTGATGTTCATTTCAGTATTCACAGAAACATTTTCATGTGCTCAAATGCAATGTTAATTTTCTTCTTTTCTACGAGAATACTTTTGGTATGCAAAGAAAACAAAAACAATGATTTTATTCAACAATTTCTTTTTTTTTTTTTTTTCACGTCAAATGACGTGTTCATCACCACAATGTATGTGTATGATGCTGCTGACACAAAAAGTATTCTTGTAGCTTCATAAAATTATGGTTGAACCACTGATGTCACATGGACTATTTTAACGATGTCCTTACTACCTTTCTAAGTCTTGAATGTGGTAGTTGCGTTGCTGTCAATGCAGGGTCAGAAAGCACTTGGATTTCATCAAAAATATCTTTATTTGTGTTCCGAAGATGAACAAAAGCCTTGCATGTTAGGAACGACACGAGGGTGAGTAATTAATGACAGAATTTTCATTTCTAGGTGAACTATCCCTTTATATCATGTAGTACTGATAATCTGAGTCAAGTAGTTTCTATAACTTGCAGCACTTTTTCTTTCCATTCGCTTTAGACATTCTTGAAACTTTCAGCCCATTATTTCAGCTCCACTGAGAATCCTTTTGTGTGGCAAAAACTTGAAAAACAAACCCTGTAACAAGCCTAACTGAACTCAGGGGTGGGCTGTCCCATTCATTCTTGCCAATCAGGCAAGTCTAGCTCTACAGAGCCCACTGTGTGTCCCACATATTCTCCCAGTCTATTTCATCTAGAACATGTCTGGGTCCACAAAAGATGAAAACGCAGGCTGAGCCACACACTGAGACAAAGCGACGGCTAGTCATGTGCCTTCACATTATGAGTTTACGGTTCGTCACATACAGGTACACTGTGCATCCATTCTGAACTGAAAAATAAAATTCTAATAATATTTAAATGAATTATAGTAATGCCACATTTTATTGTCAGTAATGGTAACGACAGTTGCAACAGATGACTCATTACTGAAAAAAATAACGCCGTTAGTAACGCTGTTTATTTATAGCGCCATTATTCCCATCACTGTATTTTAGTCATTTGAATTGTTTTTTAGTCTAGTTTTAGTTGACTAAATATCTTAAGATTTTAGTCGTCTAAATCTACAGTAGATTAAGTTGGCTAAAATCAAATGGGTTTAGTTACTGTGTAATGTCTATTAATAATTTCTCTAAAATTTCCAAACTCATTGTATAGGTTTGATATTAAGGTTTTATCATGATAGACATAGATTTAACTGCTGTGGCACGCAACATGCCTTTATATTAAAATTAAATGAAACCACTTCTCATAAAGAAACAAGAACATGGTCTTCTTTTCAGTGAAATACCAATGATTATATAGGCTAATTATGCATTCTTTATAACAACTGTTTTTACCACATTCTTCAAGCAAACTTAAAAAGGCGCAGGTGTTTGTTTGGAAGGGTTAAGCCCGAAAACATACTGCACTTGCAGCACTTTTTCTTTCCATTCGCTTTAGACATTCTTGAAACTTTCAGCCCATTATTTCAGCTCCACTGAGAATCCTTTTGTGTGGCAAAAACTTGAAAAACAAACCCTGTAACAAGCCTAACTGAACTCAGGGGTGGGCTGTCCCATTCATTCTTGCCAATCAGGCAAGTCTAGCTCTACAGAGCCCACTGTGTGTCCCACATATTCTCCCAGTCTATTTCATCTAGAACATGTCTGGGTCCACAAAAGATGAAAACGCAGGCTGAGCCACACACTGATTACGCATTAAACGCATAATCACCACATTGCACATGAATATGAATGTGGATTCGGTTTAATGCGCAAGACTTAAAGGAGAGTAAAAAGAGAATATCTAACCCATTTTAATCAAGCTGGTCTTAAAGTCAAATGGACCCTATGTACTTTCTTAATGCAAGTTTCTGTTCTTAAACAATAAATTGTGTTTGTGATGAAAATGCATTTAGTTTTTCCTTTAAAATTGCTTTCCTTTTTTTCTGACCCCTTAGACCACATGGGTTATTACATGTGACCCAACAGCCAAATATCTATAGCATTATTTTATCTGAGTCCCGCTCTACATTTATATACTTTTTGTTGATTTAGGCTGATACATTCTATTTCCATTTATTTATTTTACAGCTTCAGACTTTAGTATAAAAATGATTAAATCATTATTATTATTCTAAATCCGATTTTTATTAGAGATAACTGGGCCAGTTGCAGCTCTCCATACAAGCACAGCTTTGCTCACTGAACCCCTTTTGAGCCCCCCCACCCCTTCTTTTCAGGCCTTGTGCTGGCAAAAGGCCTAGATTTGCATAAACGCTTGAGATGCAGGGGCGGGTGTCCTCGCCAGCACCAGAGGAAACCATAACTACGAGGCGGCTGAGAATGTCAATCAGCCTGAGGGCTCATTATTCTTCTAGCTATGAACAGTGAGTGACTGGCGTCTGGTAGTTTTTCCCCCTCTGCCAGTACACGGAGCAGCTTCTAACAAATCTATCCTTTACAAGACAGAGGATGCATGCATAGTTGACAGAAATCAAAATAACACCCACTGCATCAGCCATTCTACACCTTTATGTACCTTATTTTTAAAATCAGGTCTGAGGAAATGTTAAAAAAACGGATCATTTAACATCTATACTTATTCATCTATACTGTATGATTCTGTTTTTTTTTTTTTTTCATTTGAATCATTTGCAACATCATGTTCTCATTAACCGTTTATTCCCCACGTATACATAATTCATAGCTTTTGAATAATATAAACAAATGGAAAACTGCTTACATGTATGTGAACCCGATTTACAGAGAGCTGACAGCATAGATTAAGAGAAAACCATTCACACAAGACATGTTTTTTGTTCAACGTCTAGTCAAAATTGAGCTAAATAAGACATTTTGGAATTTGAAATTTTTTTGTCTTGGCATGCCATCCTAAAAATGTGGTGCTCATGGTGTGAGATGCTAAAAAAAGTTTTTTAATTGTATTTTTTTCTCAGCAATTTTTGATATGTATCCTGTGCAAATGTTTCAAAATGATGCAATCAATTCCATTACAATTTTTAACTGACCGAAAATGCAAGTATGAATATATACACCCTAGATTAGTTATTGAATATACATATTTATCAATCTTATTTTTTAAAACCAATTCTTGTACTGCAAAGCCTAATAAAAAGTTAAAAACTGATCACTTATCACGTTATATACATCTATACTGTATGACTCTGTTTATCATTTAAATCATTTACAACATCATGTTCTCATAAACTGTTTTTCCCCCATGTATACATAATTCATAGCTTTTGAATACTATATACAAATATAAAAACTGCTTACAGACTTACAGAGAGCTGACAGGATAGAGTAAGAAACCATTCACTCAAGACGTGTTCAACATCTAGACAAAATTGAGCTAAATAAAGACATTTTGGAATTTGAGCTGTTTTTGTCTCGGCACGGCATCCTAAAAATGGTGCACTCATGGCGTGAGATGCTAAAAAAATAAAAAGCTAAAAAAAAATTTGTCAGCAAATTTTCATATGGATCCTATGCAAATCTTTTAAAATTATGCAATCAATTCCACTAACATATTTTTGACAGATTGACAATCCAAGTATGAATATATACAGTTTAGATGAGTTACTGAATATACAAATACCTGTTTTTGTGCTCAACATCTAGACAAAATTGAGCTAAATGAGACATTTTGGAATTCAAATTGTTTTTCTAGGCACAAGTCTTTTAAAATTATGCAATCAATTCTATTACATTTTTAACTGATTGACAACCCAAGTACAAATACTCTAGATGAGTTATTGCAAATACATACATAATAAAAGATATGTTTTTGTGTTCAACATCTAGACATATTTGTAAAAATAAATAAAACTGTTGTCTAGGCATGCCATCCTAAAAATGTGGCGTTCATGGTGTAAGATACTAAAAACATTTTTAATTTAAATATTTTTCTCAGCAAATTTTGATATTTTCAAATTACGCAATCAATTGGCGTGAGATGCAAAAAAAAAAAAAACATTTTTAATTGGATTTTTTTTTCTCAGCAATTTTTGACATGGATCTTGTGCAAATATTTTCAAATTACGCAATCAATTCCACTAAATTTTTTAACTGATCGACAACCCAAGTATAAGTATATACACCCTTCATGAGTTATTGAATATACAAATACATACATAATGAAAGAGATTAAGCAACACGTATGTAGGGCTTCGTGTTCTGGCCGTAGGGCAGATTTTGTATATTTATATGGGCTCTTAGTGGGCACTTAATGTCAAATCCTACTGAAATGAATCATTATTTCTGTTCCTCGTTCATCTACAAGCAATCAAATACATACTTCATTTTGTAACATTAGGCAGAATAAAATCAAGGTACTTCAACTGTTCTTTTGCTGCTATGTTTGAGTTTGTGTTAGTGTTCATTCATTATATTGTTCATTACTGATAATCAGCAATGATTAAGAAACTGTTGACTCAAGACATGTTCTTGTGTTCAACATCTAGACAAAATTAAGCTAAATAAGACATTTTGAAATTTGAACTGTTTTTGTCTAGACACGCTATCCTAAAAATGTGGTGCTCATGGCGTGAGATGCAAAAAAAAAAAAAAATTTTAATTGGATTTTTTTCTCAGCAATTTTTGACATAGATCTTGTGCAAATATTTTCATATTACGCAATCAATTCCACTCATTTTTTTAACTGATTGACAACCTAAGTTTAAATATGTACACCCTTCATGAGTTATTGAATATACAAATTCATTCATAATGAAGGAGTTTAAGCAACACGTATGTACGGCTTTGTGTTTATGCTGCAGGGCAGATTTTGTATAGATGCTAAAAAAACATTTTTAATTGTATTTCTGATATGGATCCTATGCAAATATTTTAAAATTACACAAACAATTCCACTACATTTTTTAACTGATCGACAACCCAAGTATAAATATATACACCCTTCATGAGTTATTGAATATACAAATACATACATAATAAAAAAGATTAAGCAACACGTATGTACGGCTTTGTGTTTTTGCCATAGGGCAGATTTTGTATATTTATATGGGCTCTTAGTGGGCACTTAATGTCAAATCCTACTGAAATGAATCATTATTTCTGTTCCTCGTTCATCTCTGTAGCAAGCAATCAAATGCATATTTCATTTTGTAACATAAGGCAGAATAAAATCAAGGTCCTACGACTAACTAGCTATTTTGAGAGTAGTGTTTATTTTATTTACTCTTTTGCTGTTGTTTTTAAGTTTGTGTTAGGATTCATTCATTATATTGTACATTACTGATAGCTGATAATCAGCTTTTTTCCTTGCTTTAAAATGAAAATGCTCAAGTAGGATTTTCACTTTTGAAAAATGAACCAGAATTGAGGCTGTGGTGTGTTTATGAGAAATTAGTTTCTTGTTACATTGGTAAACCGGAGAATTTGGCTGTAGTCCCAAGCATTTTTTTTATAGAATATTATTCCCTTTAAATAACTGTAATTATTGGAGCCAAAGGGAGGCGGCTCGATTAATTATAAGGATGGTCCGTTAATGAATGTTATAGCTGTGAGATGCGTGGGACACACAATTCATCTTATTTTATCTTCCCTTTCGCTCTGTTGTGTGTTTGCCGGTAAATGGTATTGCATTTCACACAGAAACAAATGCATTTATGAATAATAATGCAGAGCCAAGGTCATTTCCATTTTCCGTTCAGGGAAGTCTGACAACTCCACGGTGCATTTCAAAGGGCATTAAGTTCGAAAGCAAATGTTACTCGCCTTTATTTGATGTATTATTTATTAGTCTATTTTGCTGTTGCTCTCGTGGTATATGCCACAAAACTCTTGAGTTGTAATAGCACGGCGCTGGGTCTTCATGGCTGTCGGTGGACAGCAGCGAGCGGGTGCTGTAGGTCCAGACTGGTGCACTCATTTGTCTTCATCTGCTTTCCCAGCGTGTTATCATCTCACTTACAGCAGGGCAGCCACACTTCCATCTCAGAGGCTGATGGGACTGACCCTGAAGCTCAGATGCTGCCTGGAAAGCTGTCTTTTCTCTCTTCTAAGCATCTTGCTACCATCTCTGACCATCTGGCTGTTATAGCTCCTCTTTAGTATCTCTCAATGAAGCATTTCAGTAAGAAATGTTTGAGGTTTCCACTGTCATAATCTTGCTTCTAAAGAGTGTCACAGTGGGGCGGCAGACACATGACAGGTGGCCCGCTGTTCCCCTGGCCCGCAGTGACCCCAATCTGTCCTCCTTTAATATATATTTTCAAGGCCAAATCCAAGAAATGAGGGAGGGGAAACATTTTACATTACGCTCGTTTCTTATTCCTAACGCACTGTAAAAATGTTCATATGCAGTTGTTATATTGAGGAGCTATTTCTGCTTAGGTTAATTCAATGATGCTCAATGATACAGATTTAACAATTTCACTCTATACTGCAATGCGAATGAAATCTCCAAATTAGTTTGTAGCAGTATGCCTTTCATATATTCTGTCATATGTCCTTGGTAATAATCTTGCTCAGCATCACACCCCAGGGTTGAATAATCAAATCAAAGAGATTTAAAGAGACATTTCCAGCCGTTTGCTGATTGGCAGCCTGTCAGCGGATTCAAAATAGTGTATGCAAAGGTTCCAAGAGCAGTCGAGACAACTAATTAAGAGTTCACTTATCAAAACCGCATTTTACTTGGCAGTTTAAAGGAAAGGAAAATAAGCCAAAAATTTGCAACATGCTATTTAGTAGAGTTCATTTCAGATCAAATGAATAACTCTGCCTACGTTTCGGAGAAGACGCGTCCATCTGATTTGAAACGCTCAACTTGAATTATTGAAAAATCATGCGTAATGCTTAATCCAAATCCTGTGAAAAAAGAGGAACCTCCAGCTGTGAGCTGAACCGCAGGTGATTGTCAATCACTTTATTCACAGCCTACTCAAACTATTGATCATCCATTGCAGGGATTGATTTCACTGCAGCGTCCAAAAGCTCCATATAAACCAAACTGTTTATTTGTTCTTAATTTGGTCCGATTTTGCGTTTGAGCCAGCTGAGCTTTTGGTTAAAACATCCGCGTGTGTATAAAGCATATTGCAGAGTCTGTATACTCGTTATTTTTGCAGACACATTTCAAACGTGTTCCATTTCGCTGGTTCACGTCCAGCATTTACTAGACACTTACAGCGGCAAGAGAGGAAAGGAGATAAATTAGACGATGCATTAAAATTTTGTTAGGAATAGTCTGTCTTTGATTATTTATGCTTTGTGTTGCTTGAGGCACATTTACATTTGCAGATTTACAGCCTGGCCGTAAACAAGGCACTATAACTAAAATTCGCTCAATAAATGCTGGCTGAAAAGATGGCGACTGCCGGCCCCTGGACACCGGTTTATTGACCACTAAACTACAACGGATGCGTGCACGAAGCGGTGTAGCCGAAGTACTGACACCGGAGCGCTTTAACACCCACAGACCACAGACAAGTAAGTGTGATCATTCTGTGGCCTCTTTTGGGAGACTGAAACAAGTCCTGGCAAACCGCAACACACACACATGCATATACAGTAGTGCTCGCTGACACAAACTGACAAGACTGCAGTATTATTTCCATGTATTTTGCAGGAACTCATCACCATCGGTTGCAGAGGATGACACTGCATTCCAAGAAATGTAGCCCTTTCTTTCTCCAGTGTAATGTCTTCATTTTTTTTTTCAGCTGCTGCAGTAAGTAAATGTAGTGGTTTCTCATCACGAATCGACTGTGAAGTCTTTCATCTGTGCAGACTCAGCTGTCTGGTTCTGTACAATGAAATTTAACAAGCTGCATTATTACTATGCTTTCTTCCACTTTTGTTAGTTCCTAAACCAGTGGTAAAGGTAGTATAAGCCCTAAAAGAGATAGAAGGAACACAAAAGAAGATATTTTGAGAAATGTCTGTTTTTTTTAGCCAATGGTCTCCAAAACTGATTATTTCATAGCCAACATTCTTCAAAATAAATTCTTTTCTGTTTTGCAGAAGAAAAGACTGGAATGACATAATGGTGAGTAAATGCCAGACCTGCCAGAACTTTCCCCTTAAGGAGCAAATTCGTCATTTTTAGCGCAATAACCCGCGTCTTAATCACTAAACACCTGCCGTCCAATTTAACTTGAATTACTGTTGATTTTTTTCCTATGGCTTCTAAATTAGGCTTAGTATCAGTTGTTTATTATTTAGAAAACTCAGTGCTTTACATCTAGTGCAATTATTGTTTTAAAAATGCATTTACATACACTTTTATAAATCATGGCAGCAGTAATTTTAGCCTTATAATATCAGATATCCAGATATGTGCTGTAGTGTTATGTGTAGATATGTGTACTGTTTTTGTATCTTAAAAAGGGCATTTGCAATTAAATTATGATATCAGTCCATTTTTTTAGTGAATTTGCGCTTTGATTTTTTTTTGTAATATAGTTTTAGAATACAGTTGTACAGAGTTCAGCTAGCAGTTATCTGAAAGCCCAAAATGAAAATTACAACAAGGTTCATTGCAAAATATGCAAATAAATATTAATAGCCATGGCAAAACAGTCCATTCAATCTATTCAGAACACTTCCGTCAGGCTTTTGTGACCACGGGAGACGGAAGGGAAATAAGACTGTCCCTGGCGAACTGTGTTAAGGCCAGAAAAGATTTCCAGGCGTACAATCAACCACCCTCCATGCATTCATTATTTAGAATAGGTTTTAGTGAGGCTGGAGAAACACTGCAGTCACCAGTGGTTGGTCAAACCATGGGAAATTTAAAGGGAAAAAGGCAGACTGTGCTAATCAAAAATATTATACTGAAGAATTGAGACCTGGTTTAAAGCTGAATAATCACTTTATCTTAGAGCTTCAGTTAGATTAAACTAAGTCTCGCTGTGATTATTGTTTAGAGACTTGACCTTGCAGCCAGAAATGTAATCACATGTTGAAAAGCATCTTTGAGTGCTTTTTTTTTGTCAAACATGTAAAGGTGTGCCATTACTTTGATAGCATAATCCTTTCACATACGAAGCAGGGATAAAACTAATAAAGGGGACACTGTGATATACAGTAAAAGCACACTGATGCAATGCAATCATGAAAGATGATGCATTCATTCACAACTCTAATGCACAGATACCTCTCTGGAGATGAGGCGGTTTGCCCCATAGGTGGTAAATGTATGCTGCTGAAAGGTCAACCATGACAAAATGATCTTGATTAACCCTGTGAGACATGAAGGCTGAAGACTGACTTATTTACAGTCAGTCTGGATATATTCCTTTTTCATGACCATAAAGAACCGGTTTAATGATGAAGGATGAGGGATGAAAACACTAATGAAATCTATGGCATCTGGGCACACTCAAAAGACACATGTTAGTGCAGTTCATCAGATAACCGTAGCTCCTATGGACAAATCCTATCAGTGGGCACATATTTATACACACAACGTGGTATATAAAAAGACATGGTATATGACAGGTGTTTTGTCATATCACAGAGACAAAAACAAGGGAATCAATGTTGCATAATAAAGTGATTGCATATTGTTTAAAAACAAAAAAAAGGTTTATTCCTCTATCTACAGACCCGAGGATCCACCAATTTAGATTCCCAAATAGCCTAAGACCCCTATATAAAAAAGCTTGATTTTCTCACTTGAAAATGTTCCATTAGTAACTGTAACAAACATTATTACTTTCTATAACGCATAATGGATCTTAAATATTAAATCATATTAAATATATGCATTTTTTTTTGTCCATGGACCCTTCACAGACTCTATATTTGGGTAACTCTGATCACTTCTAAAGGGCTTGGTTTTAACCAGTTACACTAAAACTGACATTTCTTGGATTTTAAAACAATATTTGTACTTTTTAGCCTATAAATAATTACAGTTTACATGTATTTGAGCCGAAGGAAAATCCTAACAGCAGAAACAGCAGGTTCAGTCACTTGGACATCAGTCATCAGCACTTGTTTGCATTAATTTAGACAAAACTCCCCATGACTCGAACTGACATTTTGGTGTATAAAAGTGACGCATTATATAATTCACGTCAACTTTCCAATGTATTCACACTGAAGCTATAAAACATACTTGAATAAACAATAAAACAATACTTTTGTTAAAGGAAAAACGCTTTTTGTTCAATTACACGAAATTCTCTTACCTTTCGCAACTACCCCTCGGCAGTGAAGAACAACAGTCTTGCAGCATATTAAATGTATTTCAGAGCTTGAGATTTCCTTGGGTTGAATGTCTCTTCGTGAACATGAGCATCTCTTTCATCTCTGAGGCGAGCCGCATCTCGCTTTCTCACTCTGTTTTGCTATTTTGCTCCACTTGATGTGTGTCACTAATCCTCTTGCATTTTCTTATTTTGCATAGCTGTGAAACCACTATAACAGCGATAATCCTTATCTAAATCCGTTGCCGTGTTGCCTTTGCTTTGCAGTCCCACGTTTCTCTGTGTGAACGCACGTAAGAGCCCAGCTGTTTTTAAGTCGGACAGCGCTGCCTGTCTGCGCATGCGCCGAAAGAGAGAGAGAAGAACCAGACCACACCGGGAGGAGAGAGTTTGGGACCGGAGCATCAGTAGCACTTTCAAGGAATCTGTTAATCAAAATGTACCTGTAGGGAAGATCGAGAAGGTGAGTTGTAACGTCACCGGTTTAACCAATTAAAAATTAGCTGCAGGGTGACGTCATTATCGTACATGAATACCACCCTCCTGAGGTGACAGTGGTGTAAGTATCTGTGTAAAAATCTATGTAAAACATTTACAGAACAAAAAGGTTTGTGAGATTTAGTCAGACGATGGTGAATTTATCTAATTTTGTGTCTCTGGATATTTGTGGGTTTTGTCTGTGTTCCATAATGAGAGATTGAAGGCCCTTATAGTGTTAATATTTTATGTAGATTAATATTTATAGTAATTCATTAGGTTATTCTTCAGTAATTCCATAAGTTAGTACATTTCAGACATTTGTGTTAGTGTTTTCACGACGCGTGAAACTGGCCAAACTGACGGCACTAACTGTAAACAATGTCACTGAACGGAACAAAACTCGCATATTTTGCTGATTGTTGCTGCTGAAAATAGTCAATTAATGTCATGTTTTGGGTTGTACTAAAAGGTCAGACTCGGAAAAACATTTGGAGTACTATAGACTGCCAAAAGCTATAACAAATCAAGAAGAAGAGTGCAAAAAGTGGAACAAAGTGCGTTTGGGGTTGGTCAAACTGAACTAGGGTTTCCATGGCAAGAATCTTGACAACATTTGAGTTTGTTCTTATCATTTATCATTAGGCTAATATCTTAATTAATACACGTATGAATATTTACCACCTATTAACTTGAGTGTTAAAATATATATATGATTTAGCAGCTTCCACAGCATAAATTAGCAGAACAACATATTAAGTTAGTACATTAACTGTGCAAACCATGCTGTTGTTTACATCTGGGTAACTGACCAAAATCGTGATGTAAGTGCAAACCCCTCTGTAAGTGTTAAAAACACATGCATCATCATATTGCTCATAAACTTATGTAATCTAAATATCATTTTGACAAAGCAGAGGCATAACCACCACAGACATTAAAGAGGAAAGTTTGTCCTCAATCTGGAACATTTCATTATACCCTTGTCTAACAGAGTATTTTTTTCTTTCACAGTTAATGAGGCTCGAAATGTGGTGCACTGATATAGCTATACTATATAATGAGAAGAAATCACTCTTTCAGATTCCATTCTTTCAATTTCAAGTTGATTATCATATCGTATCGCTTCATATCAGAAGAAGTTTAGGCTGAGTGCTCGATTCATAATCGTTAACATAAGTGTTGATAGCGCAATAAGCCTTCTCGTCAGATTTATGGTCTGTTGTTTGGGAGTATAAGTCACTGTATGCTTCTGAAGAAAGTACCAACATATTTATCAGCTCTAAAAAACACTGCTGCCTCTGTAATTCGCACAAGTGTACACAAATCCCACACACACACACTCATAAACCCACACAGACGCAAAATAAATAAATAATGAATGAATAAATAAACAGTGGCTGAGAGAGGCGAGAAAAGAAATAAATCTGAGGTTGTAAATTAATGATTATGGAAATCACTGATGTGTCTGTGTAACTCACACACAAATGCAAATGCATGCATTAAACAGCAGCACATACATTTCCAATTATATGATTAAAACAGTATTAAATAAATAAATGGCAGCCAAAAGAAGCAGAAGGAAGAAAAGGAAAACAACTGTTGGTGTAACTTAATGACGGTATTTAAATGCAAAACACAAAATGGATGAAGGCCTGTTTAACACAGATCTGAAGACAGACGCAATTAAGGAATAATTCACGCAAAAATGAAAATATGCCAAAAATCTACTCACCCTAAGGCCATTCAAGATGCAGAGTTTGCTTTTTCAGATTCGGAACAGATTTGGACAAATTTAGCAGTATGCCTTTTGCTCACCAATGGATCCTCTGCAGTGAATGGGTGCCGTCAGAATAAGATTTCAAACATCTGATGAAAACATCACAATAATCCACAAGCAATGTTAGTAAACCACAAGCAAAATAAAAAAATAATAAATAAATAAATAAACAGTGGCTAAGAGAGGCGAGAAAAGAAATAAATCTGAGGTTGTAAATTAATGATTATGGAAATCACTGATGTGTCTGTGTAACTCACACACAAATGCACAAATATATAACAACACAATTATATGTTCAAAATAGTATTAAATAAATAAATGGCAGCCAAAAAAGCAGAAGGAAGAATAGGAAAACAACTGTTGGTGTAACTTAATGACGGCTTTTAAATGCAAAACACAAAACTGACGAAGGCCTGTTTTATCCAAATCTGAAAACAGCAGCAAATAAGGAATAATTCACGCAAAAATGAAAATTTGCCAAACATCTACTCACCCTAAGGCCATTCAAGATGCAGAGTTTGCTTTTTCAGATTCGGAACAGATTTGGACATATTTAGCAGTACGTCCTTTGCTCACCAATGGATCCTCTGCAGTGAATGGGTGCCGTCAGAACGAGACTTCAAACATCTGATGAAAACATTACAATAATCCACAAGTAATGTTAGTAAACCACAGGCCAAATAATAATAAAAAAGAATAAATAAATGAACAGTGGCTAAAAGGTTGTAAATTAATGATTATGGAAATCACTGATGTGTCTGTGTAACTCACACACAAATGCACAATTATATAATAACGCAATTATACATTCAAAATAGTATTAAATAAATAAATGGCAGCCCAAAAAAAAGCAGAAGGAAGAAACGGAAAACAACTGTTGGTGTAACTTGATGGTTTTTAAAGGCAAAACACAAAATGGACAAAGGCCTGAAGACAGCAGCAATTAAGAAATAATTCACGCAAAAATGGAAATTTGCTTCAAATTTACTCACCCTAAGGACATTCAAGATGTAGAGTTTTTTTATCAAAACAGATTTGGAGAAATTTAGCAGTACATCACTTGCTCACCAATGGATCCTCTGCAGTGAATGGGTGCCGTCAGAACGAGACATCTGATGAAAACATCATGATCCACAAGTAATGCAAGTAACCCACGAACTGTGTAATAAACAGGTTTTTAACTTCAAACCATTGCTTTCCTCCATCCATAACATAGCTTTCTCTAGTGAAAAAGTCATCTTGTCTGAATCTGGAGAGAAATATGCACAGATCAAACACCATTTATAAGTAATAACAAGTGGATTTTAATGTGAGAGGACAACAAGGTATATACTTTTTCACTGGAGGAAGCATTTTTATAGATTATGGACTGGTTGGATGGATTTGTTTCTTACGAACACACAGATTTTTACTTCTCAAGGTGTTCATTGGTGAACTGGAGTCGTGTTGATTGCTTATGGATTACTGCTGTTGTTTTTATCAGCTCATTCTGATGGCACCCATTTACTGCAGAGGATCTGTTGGTGAGCAAGTGATGTAATGCTGAACTACTAAAAATCTGTTCCAATGAAGAAACAAACTCATCTACATTTTGAATGGCCTGAGGGTGAGTACATTCTCAGCACATTTTTTTTTTATTTTGAGGTGAACTCTTCCTTTAACATAAACATTTAGCATATGCTGAAAACTCCCTCGGCAGCATTTAGATAGAAAACCAGATCCGATGACTGGCCAGATGACTAATGGTATATACTCTGGCAGTCTTTTGTCCCCCAGCACACATGCAAAGCAATTTAGAGGTCTTGAATTAAAGCCCCCTGAAATGAGAATGAAAGCGTTGCATAGGTTTCTGTGCCTGTGCGTCATTTGTGTTGCGACAGTGCTTGACTGGGCGTGGGAAGATAAATTGTATGCAAATTGATTGTGACGCTGATGAATGCAGCCTAATGCATGGAAGGTGGAATAGGTTGCCAAACGATGTTGAGTAGACTTTTTCTAACACCAGATATGTAAAGTGCGTTGCGGCCACTTGATTACTAAATATGTCTCTGAAGTCATTACCGCTGACTCGATTCATGTAAATTGCACACGAGCAGATATATGACAGATGTACAATAACTAGACCACAATTATCTTATTATATTTGCGAGGATAATTGGAAAGAGACCTAGATACTTATTCTCCTACCAAAGTGGGGTTAGAGCACCACTACATCCATTGGTGCTAATTTAATTTTTCATAATTATTTTTTAAGACAAATGTTTCCTGGCTTAAATATAAAAGTCAGTTTCACACCCAACAATATGCGTATTAGCATTCAAAGGCCTGTTTGTGCTATCATTTACATTTTTATTAAGTTAAGATAAGCATTGCCATAAATCTCTTCATGCCTCTCTCAGCCCTTTTGTTTAGCACATCATCGCAGTTTCACTGCGTAAGGAAGTAATTGTTTAAAGCTATTGTATGGGATGATACTCAAGGGATACGCTTTTTTGTTTCGCATGTAGACCAGTATATGAGACGATGAGCTTGTGATGGATTAATATTAATTAGAATGCTAACCCCCACTGAAAGATAACATGATTTTTGATATTTTTATCAAAAGAGGCAATTTGGATAATAGTAAGTCTCACACAAGAGACTAAAATACTGATAACTGAACTTAATGGACTTTATAACACTTATTGTTAGTTGCTTTTGTAATAAAGTGTCTTTTTTTTTGTGGCAGCATGTATTGTGCTTTCTTCGGTCTCTTCTGTTGGTTCACATCCGAACAAAAGACACTTTGTCCATGTGCAAATCTGAGCCAAACATTAGCACGCCCTTCTGATTATCAAGGTCTTTGCAAATCCATTTAGTTCTGCCATTTCCCTCAGTTACAGTGCTGAACTGAGGGAGAGTGAAACGTGATTACTGTCTCCCTAGTACACACTGCTTCATTTTCATAATATTCTCGTCAAACAACAACTTGATCCACCAAGGTTTTGTAAGTAAATTTTCTGATGGCCAGTGCACATTCACTATGAGTCTGGGTAGACACAATAACAGGCAATATAAATCTTCCTCTCTGTCTGTTTTAGACATCGCTTAAGTTTTACTTGTGCAATTCATTAATACATGTTCTGATTCATCTTTATCATTAATATTCTGTTCATGAAAAAGAATGTATTATTTAATCCTGGGTCCCACTCTAAGTCTAGAATATATATCTTCTCTTCTGCATTTATAGAATTTCATCATTTTAACTGATTTTTTGAACATTTATAATATTCTCTTGCTTTATTGCCCATTTCTATCTATCTTGTCATGATCTGTTGATTGCAGCATTTATTATTGATTTCTCTTCATTTCTGCTACTTGGGATTTTAAAAATATTGCTATCTCCTATTTTTAAAGCTGTTTTTGCTAGTTGGGTTTGCTGCTTAATTTCCCTCTATTTCAACATGAGCTGATTCCAGCAGAAATGTACATCTATCCCCAATCCTTTTATGAAGGCTAGTATACATATTTTTCATTTCTATTTGTTTTACTTGATTGGATGCTCAACAAGGATGCAGCTGAATCTGAACATAATACTGTTTTCATAGAATTGATCTTTTCTATCCTTTGCAAGCTCAAGGCTATTGAAATAACTTCTGCATTACAGACAGATAAGGAATGTGGGATTCTTCTAATAATGCTTGTTAAATTCTGTAATTTAAATGCCTGCTCATATATATATCTTTTGATATGTCTGTAAAGTGGGTAACTAGTTTTATGTGAATGGTTTACCAGTTAATTTTAAAGTAATAGTTCATCCAAAAATTAAAATTCTGTCATTAATTACTCACCCTAATGTCATTCCAAACTTGTAAGACATTCGTTCATTTTCAGAACACAAATTATATATATATTATAGATATTTTTGATGAAATCCGAGAGCTTTCTGACCCTCCATAGACAGCAACACAACTGACACGTTCAAGGCCCAAGAAAGGTAGGAAGAACATTGTTAAAATAGTCCATCATCAGTGGTTCAGCCTTAATTTTTTGAAGCTATGAGAATACTTTTTGTGCGCAGAGAAAACAAAAATAACAACTTTATTCAACAATTTGTTCTTTTGTCTTCACCACACGTTCACGACACAGAAGAGAATAAATTATTGAATAAAGTTATTGTTGTTTTTAAAATATCCCTTTAAGAGACCTTTGTTCGTCAATGAATTAATATTTTTGAAAGAATTGGTTCAGTGAATAATTCAACGACTCCTTCATAAAGCCAGCCACTTATCTTGTTAGTATAATAACCAGTATTTTTGGAAGAATTGGTTAATTTGGCTATTCACTCCGTCATAAAGACAGTCTGCTGGTGTATTAATGTAATTCGTAGAAAGAGTGAGTGAATCCCCACCACTGAAGCCTAAAGAATACTAAAGTTTTGCAGTCTTTCAGATTATAGGCATATGTGTGCTAGGCAGTTTCATCTTTGTCCAGTATCTGCGCTATTTCTCTGCATAAGTTATGGTCAGTTAAAATCTTAATATGTTGATCTGTGTTTGAATGCAGTTTGAATTACTTTGGCGGTGCTGGAAAAAAAAAAAATCTTGAAA
This sequence comes from Labeo catla, assembly GCA_012976165.1. Classification (NCBI taxonomy): domain Eukaryota; kingdom Metazoa; phylum Chordata; class Actinopteri; order Cypriniformes; family Cyprinidae; genus Labeo; species Labeo catla. The sequence continues at coordinate 253,167 of VONZ01000380.1, forward strand.
ATTTGCTTGACGTTTCCTCAAATTGTACAAAAAAATATATAAAGTTGTAAATAAAACTTTATTACAGTACACAAGGGTGTAACTTTGGTTTGAGAAGTCGGGGTTTGTAATGCATTTACATACATTACAAACTCAACTGACTTCTCTCCTGTATCATTTCATGTCTCTTCAGACCTTAGAACTGTACATGAATTATGAGCTTCTAGAACATTTGCACTCCTAACTGAAGATCTTTTTTCAAATATAAATAAAAACAGTATAAATAAAAAATAGTCTAAACAAAAAATAGTCGTATTAAGTGCAAACAATAAGTGCAGCCATAATCAAGTAGGCTAGGCTACTCAAAATTTTACACTTTATTCAACACATTGCTTGCCATTTCTTTGTCATTTTTTTGTGAAATGTACAATTTTATGTGTAAAAATAGTTTCTGCAGCAGTTTTTTTTTTTTTTGCAGTGCGTGAGTGCGTTACAAACAAATTTACTAACAGCTTCCGTAAGTTAAAATAGTCAGGATTTACTAAAGACACACAGCGAAGAATTAGCGCTGAAAAGGTGTGAACAGTTATTTTTGTGCTTAACCTTATTGAATATGCATTTGTAGGAGTTCCCTTTCAGATGCAAAATTTATGGAAGGAGTGTATTTAAATGAATTGCACAATGCAATTTACTAACATTTGCGCTTGTCAAATTACTGGTATATGCGCCATTATTTAACACCCCAATAAAACATGTCTTAAACTATTTTGCGCTTGAAATGGCTGCAGTTTTTGTTGCTATAGGAGGAGGCACCACAGAGAACAGAGAACTCGTGGTAGAAGGCAGAGGAGTTTTTATACACGTATTAATTTATTTGGAATGCCAAAAGAAGGTACATATTGTTTGCCAATTATGTTATTTTTAATTTGCTTCAAGAAAATAAAAGATGAACCCTCAACTAGGAGGAGTCATGCAATACCAGGTCTATCAAAACTTCTTGCAACCCTTCATTTTTCTGCCTCCAGTTCATTTCAACATACTGTGGCTTGTTTATTTCTTTATTCTTTATTTTGCTAATTAACTATACGCTAATTTGGGCTGTGATTGGTAAATTGTGTTGGTCAATATGTAAATGAGATGTTGCATCTGTGTTCTTTAATTTGCGCATTGTCAGTAAATCACCCGCAGAAATTTCCACGCCCATCGGCGCTGTTTTCACGCTAATTTGCCCTGGCCTTAAATATTACATACAGTTTGATATTTCAGTTACATTCTTACTAAAACGTAAGGATAAATTTGTAGTTGAGACTGCAAGATCATTCACAGATTTTTTTATTTGAAGGACTCTTTTGTGCTATGCAGACCAGTGACATGTTTGTTCTGAGCTGAGAGGGATAGACTTTTGATGGAGCTGTATGATGTATGACTGAAAGAGAGCGGCGCAGCTCAATTCCATCTGGGTTTGCCGTGCATCCACATGGCCAGTCTTCAGGACCCTGCTTCTGTCAGTCAATGGACCCCTATCTCCCTTCAACACCTTCCAATCACAATAGCCCTGGGAGGCAAAGAAAGAGCACTGTCCAAACAACAGACCCAAACCTTTTCAAAAATACTTCAATCCCGTCAGGCATGATTTCAGCAAAGCTGTTTCAATGAGCAGCTATGATGTATTCCATACGAAAAAAATGCACACACAAGGGAGACGAAACCAAGCTGCCATAGATATGATACATGTATTCATCAAAACCTCTCACAGCCTTAGAGTGCAATTAATCTGGGATTAGGTGGGACAAAGCCCAGAGTCAAATCCCCTTTTCTCTTTAAGTGTCAGGACCCCATCATGACTGAAATTCCCAGCCTGTGGCTTTCAGAGGGAGGGTGTTGTGTTTTAATAGCTTTTGGTTGGTGGGTTATTCACACAGGTGCTTTGACTGATGTGTGACGGGAGTGATGAGAAGCGAGAGTCTGTCTTATATTGATCTGCCACCTTGTATGACAGATCATGGAAGAGTGATGGCTCACATATGACTAGATATTTTTCAACAGCTTGAGGCATTGAGTGGGAGTTAGGTCATTTATTATATTATGCACAAACATGTTTTTTTAATGTCAACATGAAGCTCATTTTATGTTGATCAGCTGACACTGATGATATCAGCTAAATTAGAAAGTTGCTTCAAAGAAAACTAATATTCAGTAATATTATCAACTGACTTCGGATGAGAACAAAATTTGAACTGAACTGAGCTAGATAATGGCAATAACTTTGCAATATCAACACCTATTGAACTAAACTGGATCAACACTGAACTGAATAAAGACACCACTGCCTTCTGTAAAAATTCTGTGAATTTATGTGAAATTGTTTTTATTAATCGTCTGATTAATTTTAAAACATAAAACATGTTTATTAAATTTAAGCTGCTCTTAAACAATCTATACCTACTAAGTAAAGCACTATATAAACAAATGAGATTTGTCCAGGTTTGGTTGGGAAACTTGTACGAATAAACAGAAGTGAAAAAAAAAAAAAATATATATATATATATATATATATATATAAAACTAATATTACTGAATATTAGTTATATATATATATATATATATATATATATTTTTTTTGTTACTTCAGTGACACAGAATAATAATCAGTAGTCATGTTTTTGCAAAAAAAGTAAAACTGTAAAAACTATGTATGCATTTATTTATTTATTTATTTATTTATTTATTTATGTTTTTTGTTAGTGTGGTGACACACAATTTGCACAAATTCTTTGAAATTAACAATTACAAAAAACGAATAAGGAAAATAATCAGGAAAAAAATAAATATAAAATAAAACAATAAAAAAGATATATACATAATAGTATTCATATCTATATAGCATTATATATATATATATATATATATATATATAATGTTTTTTGTTATTGTGGCGCCACAGAATTTGCAGAACAAGCTAATGTTCAAATTTGTTTTCTGACTTTGTTGACTCTAAATTGTTGATAGGATTCTGTGACACTTATACATTATTAATATCATGCAGGTTTGTGCTCAGTATTTGTGATGCTGGAATATTTTATGTGCATGCTTTTTAATTGTAATTCTGAGTGATATTTTGTCAAATTTATCATAGAAAATGTTCCTATTTTATTTCCCTGTACTGTATTGAAACATGAATTTTAAATTGTGAATTTTTTTTTTTGAAATTTGTTTCAATCAAGAATTAATTTAAAATGCTAAAAATGGAATGAATCGCAGTTTGGTAAAGTATCGTTCAGTAATTTAAAACATACACTATAAACATCAAATTACTTACATGCATTAATTATTCGAGATATAGTGAGGCATTGTTCACGGCCTTCATAGTTTACTGACATGTTCATGTTATATATAGCTTTATTTATATATTTACTTCTTATGCAAATCCTCATCCGGTGTAATTCACGCAGCAGTGAAGTGGCTTTAGCACGTCTCTTATTTGAGTGTCGCTTTTGAAATCATACACTGACTGTAAATTGTTCTAATGATGTGTTCGCCATGCACCCTCCCTCAGGTACTTCTCCAGTCTCGCTCCTCACATCCGTTCTGATGGCCCTGTTTTTTCCCCACTCCTCCTTCTCTTCCTCTCATCTCCTCCTGTGTGCTTTTCGGTGTTAGCAGAGTGTGGGCTAACAGTGGAACAGAGCTTTTGATGTACAAAGAGCTATGTTTTCCGCTACAATAAAGATGGAGAAACACACCCACTCCTTTACGCGCAAACATCAAACACACATCAGCAGATATAGGATGAGAGAGCGGTGGGCTTCAGACTGACAGCTGCGGATCAGAAATGGGAGGTGTCAGAAAACATGAACACATTTGTGTTGCCTGTATCATCTGCATGGACATTTTTTTTCTCTCTTTATTCTTCAGCTGATGTCAGAATAGCTTTGTACTTTGTAGGAGCAATTGCAGAATGACAGATGATTAGCTCCTAGTTTTAAGAAATAATGTGCATTGTCTTGCTGCTCAATATTAGCACTTAACGCAAGACTGATATGGGTCTTATTCTATTCATAAGTGGGGCAATAAATATTGAATTCACATGACAAAGCAGTGCTTATAAAATGTTCATTCTGATTCATTCAGACCTATGAAACTTCAGGCTTATCAATGACTGTTTTTGTGGTTATTTGACAAATCTTTATGAAACAGTCAGATCTGTTAAAGCAGCCTATTCTCAGTTTTTTTTTTTTTTTACATATTACTGCAGTTTCCAACAGAAATGAACACTAGAGGCGGTAAAACAGCGATCACTTGTAATCGTTTTCGTACATAGTTATACTAACAGCTCCATATGTTTCGATTTCCAGATGAAACAAGCTTGCTTGATAGCTCTTACATTGATAGCTGGCATGGAATTGGACTAAGAATGCGGAAACCTTGGGTTTGAATCTTGTAAAAAACATGACTCATGATGAAAGAGCAGAAAGATGAGAGATCTGAAAACAAGCTAAAAAAACATGTTTGGGATTACGTTTTTACGTCACATTCCCTTTTGTTCATGCTATCGGGTAGGTTTAAGTGTAGTGTAGATGGTACCCTAGATAGCGTAAGATCTCTTGATCTGGAAAGCATCTACTTTGTACAAACATCTTTCAGATGTCTGTTTTACATACATTCTAAATCATAAACATCTTAAAGACATCTGATATACGTTTATCTGACATCTGATAGGAAACATCCAATAGATGTATTGTAGATGAGCAAACCCAGATAGCACACGTACATCTGCAAGATGTCTGTTGAAGATCACTTGATCTGGAAAGCATCTGTTGTGTACACACATCTGACAGACGTCTGTAAGATGTCAGTTTTACATCCATTCTAAATCATAAACATCTTAAAGACATCTAATAGATGTCTATTTGACATCAGATGTGCAAACACCCTAAAAAATATGTCTTGCAGATGTTAATGCATACGTCAAATAGACATCTCCATGATATTCTTGTGCTATCAGGGACATTATTTTAAAACGTCACAGAGAATTAGACCCAGATAGCTCACGTACTTCTGCAAGATCTGTTGAAGATCACTTGATCTGGAAAGCATCTGTTGTGTACACACATCTGACAGACGTCTGTAAGATGTAAGTTTTACATACATTCGAATACATTTACATACATTTACATACATTTTTACATACAAATCACATTTTAAACACATCTAATAGACATCTATTTGACATCTGATAGGAAACGGTCTATAGACGTATTGCTGATGAGCAAACAATCTAAAAAATATGTCTTGCAGATATAAATGCAGACATCAAATGGACGTTTCTCAGATGTACTTGTGCTATCAGGGAAGTTATAGAGCCACCCAATGGACATTTAATCTGTTTTAGGGAAAAAACGAACACTCTTTTAGTGACGCTCAGTGGACATTTCACGTCAATTATGTCATGATAATATACTGCAATTGTAAGTGTGGACAACAGGGTTTACACAGTCATCGTTTGAGAATATTGTATACAAAATGATCAGCTAAATAATTTACTGACTACATGCAACATGTAGATTTATGTATATACCCATACACATCCATTCTTATAATACATCCAAACACCTATATATGTATATATACACACATACACCTATATTATAAACATACCAATACATACAGTAGTCAACATTTGAAGTGGATCAAAAAATTTAAACAAAGTTGTCCTAAGACAAGAATGGGTGTTGTTTTTATTTTAGGACAACTTTTATGAAAGGTTTTGATCCACTTCAAATGTTGACTATTGTATAAAGGTACATACTGTATATATCCAAACCCCTTCTACATACACATTGTACATATGAAAACATGTTTTTAAACCAGTTCACCAGTTCTGAACACTCCTTCTGTCTGGCATTTATTAGACAAGTAGTCCCGGCCGAAACTCCATTGACTGAGACAACGTTGCACTTTTTACATCATTTACTGGAGAATCAACCAACCATGGCTTATTTGTGGGTGTGAATATGAGATTGGCTACCTATGCTGTGGCACAGAAATAGCTAGTCATTCTGCTGGACTACAGAGAGCGAGAGTGAGACATGTCCTGCTTACTGTGAACCCCAGAGCTGAAAATAGCCCGTGTGATGGGCCGATGACACCGGGCCTGGATGATGAGCGTAATTGACAGAATTCTAGTGTGATTACTGTTGAAGCTGTGGCTAATGAATGCTAAGCACCACTCGTTCCACCCTCCTCTGAGCGCTCAGTGAGGCTTCCTGTCCTCCGGTCATACAGATTGACATGTTATGCAGGGAAGCAGCTCTTCTTCTGAATTCCTAGTGTGGTGTGGTCAGCTTTTGAGATGTATCTGAACCATCAAAACAAGACTTTATGTTCTCAATGTTGTCATGGGGCTGCACTTTATTCTTAAAAATTTGAAAATACCAAGCTCAAATTTTCAGAGACCTGGCAAAACAGATTTTATACACAGTTTCCTTTTGTTATATTTTATTTGCTTTTTCTGAATTGGGTAAAATCAGCCAAATGTCATGATCAGTCACCCCAAAACCAATAGATCCATAACATAAGTTTCCAAATAGTGTTGTTGTTGATAACTAAAACTAGAGCTGCCCCCAATAGTCGGCTAACCGTTAGTCGCGAGAAGAGGCTTGGTCAACCAAAATTTAATTAGTCGCTCAGTCGCAGAAAAAAAAATTCACAGAAACTGGCGAAGTCACACCGTCCGTGACAGACAGATCGTTAACAGCTGGTCTATATGGTAATATAGTACATTGGGCAGGACATCGAAATGCTCAACTATCATTCATCGACTTCAAATATGGCTTTTCATCTGAAAGATGTAAGTAGTAGCGGCTTTGGTTACACTTTATTTTGACAGTCCACTTTAGACATTCTACTAACTATAAGTAACTGAGCAACTACATGTCAACTAATTCTCATTAATTTGTAACTACATGTCTACTAATTCTCGGAGCAGACTGTTAGGTTAGTTTTAGGATTAGTAGAAGTTGACATATACTTGCAAAGTTTTGATGAGTGTTAGAAGATATTAAGCAGACAGTCTACTAATACTCTAATGACTAGTTGACATACAATTGCAAAGTTACTTACTGTTAGTAGAATGTCAAAATAAAGTGTTACCGCAACTTTACATGGCCACTCAATCTAATGTTAACCTAGAAAATTGTGCGCTATTGAAGTGTCAGTGTGGAGTGTGGAAACTGAATAGTATCGTGCTCACTGCATGACAAATGGAGGTGCCGGTGCGGTCACTTGCTCTTAAAATACTCCGTCATTTTTGGTCATACTCTATGTTCATTCGTGTGCACTCACAATAACAACGAAACGTTGCGCTTTTGTAAAATAATGAAAGCATACAGAATGTGCTTTCTGCCGTCTCGGTCTGAAAAATACATGAAAAATATATCTATAGAGAGTGAAATGTCTACCTTCAAATGAACTAATTCAAATAGAAAACAACTTTTCTCAGGTTATGTAATCCGTATAAAACATGTAGGCGCATGAGATGACGAATTACCGACTTCATCTCTTAAGCTGAAAACAAAGAAATCACTAGTTTATCAGTAAATTATTAAAACGTCAATGCAGTCTCCTTGCTGTTTTTCCTTGAAACATTCATAATTATTATATCTGCCGGTGCGCTGCGGTGAGCTTTTTTGTAGGCAATTTAAGGCTCATTATTATTATGGTTTATTAAACTTGCAAATAATAGGCGATTAATCCTTAAAATGAATGACTACTAGTTGACCAGAAAAATCTTTAGTCGAGGACAACCCTAACTAAAACCAATAAGAAAGTTTAGGTTAAATGAAATACAGTTAAAATAAAGTATAAGATAAAAGTATTTAAAATAAATTACTGAAACTGAAATAAAAAACCTAAATGGAAATATTAAATTACTGATACTTAAAAAAAAAAAAAAGCGAATTTAAAATATTCATGCTATAATAGTGTAAATAATTCTAAAGCAAAACTGTTTCCTGTTGTTTTTTTTTGCCAGAAAAACAAACAGGCTTACCTCAAACCCATGTTGTTTGTAAAGTCAAACATTGCTATGTCAGACTGGTTCTAGTTCTTACTGGTTTCTTCAGGAAATTCATATTTCCAAATTTTTGATTTATTGAGCTCAAGATTAAGGTCATAGCTGTGTCTGTGCAGCAATGATGACAACAATTTATAGTGCTTTTTTGGGGCAGTTTCATCTTGTTTTTGTGACAGGCCACTTCCTCCAAACAGCTGGTCCTGTTGAGACATGCTTTGACAGGTGACTGTATCTGGACCTCACCACTGTCAGCCCAGAGGCAATCATAACAAGGGGGTTACTCAAAACCTTACACAAACAATCACTCCAGCCTGCTGATGTCCATGTCCTGGGCTGGAAAACAATTCCAGAATTACTGCTGCGCTGGATAAACTGGATTACACCAACGGTTTGCCTGCAAGAGATAATGCTACCACGCTATTGGAAAAATGACAATGGTTATGTTCTTTTCTCCATATCTCCTTCTATATATTGCATCTCTCTGCGCTTATGACAGAAGAGGTCAAAGGTACACTACATTTACTGTATGTGAACTAAAGTGGTATAAATGTGGGCGCATACTGTCACATCTATTTTTATTCTTCCTCACATTAGAAAGTTACGAAAGATGTGCAAGTTCTTCTGTTATTGTTTTTTCAGTACAAAGCAAATTAACAATCTCTCAATCCTCACCAACAAATCCCTGAGATTACATCCATGCTGAACATTAGTTTTCATAAGATAAATGAAAAGTAATATATATACATAGGCAAACGCAATATAATGGTTCTTTTGATGTTAGAACCATTGCTTCATTTATGAAATAATAAAATAAAGAATAAAAACTAACTCTATAAATGTTAGCAAACTGATCTGAAGTCAAGCATTTTGTCAGTCAAAAAGTCAAAATCTTTAGAGAATGGCCAGAAAAGTCGTCATTCATGGAGTATTTGTTTTCAATGTAAATAACTAAAAACGAAAATCCATTCCTGTCAGGATTATCCCTCCAAACTCAGAAGCGAGATATTTCTTGCAAACTAAACATTAGGTCTTCTGCATAAAGCATTCATTATTGAGCCCAAGTACCCTCTTTGCTCACCTCCTTATTTGTAACGTTTTCTGTCTGACAGCACACACTCGAATGCATCCTGGAGAGGATTTTTTTCTCCAATTAAAATAATGTCACTCTTCAAGTAGACCCCGTCCCTGCATTAGCAGCCCTCCCTTGAACCATGAAATACCCATTTATTACAGAAACATAAATTAAATTCATCTTTCCCCACTGCTCATATCTCTCTCTCTTCTTGTTTCCGTGAGTACACCTAAAAAGTGCGCAGCGCTGAACACTCGGTGAGCTTTACTGGTGTAGGGCTTGAGAGTCCAGCCAGGCATTTGATGGCAGTTTAATCATTATTACTGCTCCGATGTCGGGGGCTCTCTTGGGAGCAGGGATGAAGAACTCCTTGGAAAGATTTTGACGTAATGAGGCTGACAGTCATGGCAGGGGACCTGTAACTGATTGCTTAATGCATGCAGATGAAATGTTAATGGGAAAGCTGCATGTTGAGACACAGTGGTGGAGAGTTTTGCTTAAAACTGCTAACACCCACCCAACACATTCCCCGACACCCAATGACAGCGACAGCAAGCAATTAGGGACATTACAGAATGTGTCAACACTTCTGCAAGTCTAGATCAGACAATACACTATGTGCTTTAATTGTTCTATGGGAACATTTCACAAAGAGCAAAGGACCAAACAGACAAATCTATTTGTTTTATAGTTGTTAACTGCTTTGTTTGCCATCAACTTTTTAATGAGTTTTGTTGATTTATAATGTAATGTGTTTTATAACGCAAGACGTAAGTTGGCCAATACATATCTGGAGCATCTACTGAACAAATGAATAAAAATATGCAAATTATATACTGATTCGAGTTTTATTATTAAAATTATGTGGTTAAAAAAAGGCAGAATTCAGAATTTCAAAAAAAAAACAAAACAAAAAAAAAACTGAATTACAAGATATAAACTCAGAATTCCAAGAAAAAAGTAAAAATTGCAAGATGTAAACTGAGATTTCTGAGGAAAATAAATTGCAAGATATAAACTTATAATTTGAAGAAAAAAAGTAAAAATTCCAAAATGTAAAAGTTTCTGAGGGGAAAAGTCAAAATTGTGGGATATGAATTTTAAATTTCTAAGGAAAAATGTCAGAATTGTGAGATATAAGCACAGAATTCCAAAAAACACACACACAAAAAAGAAAGATGTAACCTAAGAATTTCTGAGAGAAAAAAAAAGTCAAAATTGTGAGATGTAAACTCAGAATTCCAAGAAAAAAGTACAAATTGCAAGATGTAAACTGAGATTTCTGAGGGAAAAAAGGTCAGAATTGTGAGATATAAATTTAAAATTCCAAGAAAAAAAGTAAAAGTTGCAAGGTGTAAACTGAGATTTCTGAGAAAAAAAAGTTAAAAATTGTGATATGTAAACTCAGAATTTTGAGGGAAAAAAGTCAGAATTGTGAGATATAAACACAGAATTCCAAGAAAAAAGAAAAATATGCGAGATGTAAACTAAGATTTTTGAGGGGAAATAGTGAGAATTGAGATTTATAAAGAAAATAAAAGCCAGAATTGCGAGCTATAAAAATTCCAAGATGTAAACTGAGATTTCTCAGAAAAAAGTCAGAACTGTGAGATATAAACTCAGAATTCCAAGAAAAAAAGTAAAAATTGGAATATGGAAACTGAGATTTCTGAGGGAAATAAATTGCAAGATATAAACTCACAATTCAAAGAAGTAAAAATTCCAAAATGTGAAAGTTTCTGAGGGGGAAAAAAGTCAAAATTGTGAGATATAAGCCCAGAATTACAAGAAAAAAAAATGAAAGATGTAACCTTGTGAGATATAAATTTAGAATTCGGAGGAAAAAAGTCAGAATTGTGAGATATAAGCACAGAATTACAAGAAATAAAAAAAAAAAGATGTAACCCAAGAATTTCTGAGGGAAAAAAAGAATTCCAAGAAAAAAATAGTGAACTGAGATTTCTGAGAAAAAAAGTCAGAATTGTAAGATGTAAACTTAGAATTCTGAGGAGAAAGACAGAATTGTGAGCCGTAAACTGAGAAAACGGTAAAAAATGCAAGAATGTACAAATCAATTGCAAAAATTGTGAGATATAAACTCAGAATTCCAAGAAAGAAAAACAGTTAAAATTGTGAGATGTAAATTCTGAATTATGAGGGGGAAAAAACTGTGAGATATAAACTTCAAATTCCAAGAAAAAAGTTTTAAAATTTGCAATGAGAAAGAAAGTCAGAATTGTGAGATACTTTCACAATTACAAGATTATAACTTGTACAACAAGTGCAAGATATAAACTCACAATTATGAGGAAAAAAGGCTAAATTGTCAGAGAAAAAAAAAATAACATAACTTTTGTTTTTTAGATATTATTCCGTGGCAGAAATAAGCTTACATAGTATTTTGCTACGAAATGCGTGAAAGCTGCATTGGTTCATTCACCTGAAGGGTAGACTGATGTACAGCGTTGCCATGAATGACTATGAATATTAGTAAATATAAGTTCACTATATAGCATGACTGAACAGAAACAAGGATTTCAGAGTTCTGTTAGTTGCAAAACAAATTGTATAACCTAATGCTATTTTCTGTCTTCTTAAACCTTAAACTCAGATTTTTAGATTTTTATTAAGAAATAATTTATCATATTTTTCCAAATACGTTGGCTTTTACCAGCTTTTATCAGATTCAGCTTACTTCTGGGGACAGAATTTCCTCAAAGAATAGCTAAGCAAACCCACACACACACATCCACACAACCTTTCCAGTTTGAGTGCCAGAAGCAAAAAGCAGCTTTGAATAATAGATAAAATTATAGATAAAAGGTGTGACATTTCCCGTGCCATTCTTCTCCAGTGTTAATAAAAGGCTCTAATAAGAAGGTGACCTTTTTGGAATAGATTTGTAAATGTCACAAACCAAGACCCTCCGAATGAAATTGGCACCTTACACAGAGGCGTTGAGAGGAAGGGAATGGGCTTCTTTTGCCTCATAACAAAAGATGTCACACATGTTTCATTTACTGATACTTGAATGTTCACTTGAATCTGCAACCAAACAAGTTTTTAAAAAAAATCTTATATTATTGCTTTTATAAAAATTCAGGTGTGAAGGTTCAAGTGGAGAGAAATGTGGAAATTTCAGGAGGAACACGCTCTCTCTTTTTCTATAACAGTAGCTCCTACTTCAGTGATGAATATTTCAGTTGTGTTTTTATGGCCTTCATCGATTATGACCAGTTCAATGACTCATATTGTAGCTGGATATTTATGACTGGCAAAGACAAGGAAGGTTATAAGGTTTTTCCTGTCCACAAGGGCTAACATGAAGGCCAAAGATGCATCTTGTGGAGAGGCTGTGATCTAGGGTGAAGTTTCAGACTCCATTCCTCCCTCAAGTTTTCATCACAGAATAATAATGCAGTATTTTCTGTGACCTTCCTTAAAGGTGAAGAGTGTAATTTCTGCACCACTATATGGCTTCATGCCCATTCTAACTGAAGAGCATTTGTGAGCCAAGTGGATTATTTAATATATTATATATTATTAATATAGTATATATTATAAATTTATACAACAGTTCCATGGCACGAGTGTGCAAATACATTAGAAACAACAACTGAGTGTGTTTAAAAACTCCCTTTTGTGTGGAACTACTTCCTTTCGCCAAATCGAAAAATTAAATCTCAAGCTGAGCCCAAGCCTCCATTATTAATTTAAAAATCTCACTTTAGAACTAGTTATGTTGCATTGCTTTATTGAAAATGTATCCACGTCATTTTTTCCCATTAGAGCGGTGCGGCCATTTGTAGAGTGTTATGAGAGAAAGATGTACTAAGTGAGTGTGATTACCTGAATGTGATACAGCATTCATTCTTCAGCTCAATCTTCACAATAAAACATTATTTTGAATGTCCACTGAGAAAGCGATATCTTTGTCATACTATCCTTTCATCTGTTAAGGGTGATTTCCAATGACAGTGCTGCTCAGTGCAGTTGTTGTCTACATCTTACAAGGTGTTCTTGAAGGTAAAATAACTTCCTTGTTTACAATCCTGTTTCAGTCTATTTTAATATATAAGACTTTACTGCTGACTAACTCATAAAAGCAGTCTCTTGTCGCCATCTAATGGCGAAATTATGTAACTACCATCACAAACACACACACAGTTTCCCATTACTAAATAATATTATTTATACAGTGCCCTCCATAAGTATTCGAACAGCAAAGACAAAATTGTTTTGTTGAACTTAAGGCAGACGTAAAAGACTAAAATCTATTATTTTGTTGCAGATCCCTTGCGTGTAATCAGAGCAGTGAGTCTGCAACCCATAGACATCACCAGACTCTTGGTCTCATCCTTTGAAATGCTTTTCCCAGCCTTTAATGCAGCCAATTCCAACTGTTCCTTGTTTTGGGGAGTTTCTGCCTTTAGTCTTCTCTTCAGCTGGTGAAATTCACGTTCAATCAGATTTAAATCTGGAGATTGATTTGGGTATTCTAAGACTTTACATTTTTTTTCCCCCTTATAAACTCCTTGACTGATCTGGCAGGGTGTTTTCCGTCATCAACTGCTGTTGTTTTTCTCAGCTGATCAGGTCATTGTTGGCTGCTGATGTCTCTGGTGGTCTCCAAACTCTTGATTTCTCCATGCCCTTTGGTTTTTCTATAGTTCTAATTGACTTCCTAATTTGACTTCCAAATTGCTTGCTTTTCTCTCAGAGTCAGCTCCCTTGTCTTCATCCTGGTTTGTCTGTGTTGTCATCAAATGCAAGACTCAGAATGCAGAAGCAATATATATAACTGATATGACACATTCCCTGCTTTTAATATCTGAACACATAATGCAACAGGACACAGCTGATCACTCAGAAACACCTGTGAGGCAATCCAATACTTATGCTCATATTAAGATAGTGGGATAAACTCTAAAAGTGCTGATCTGAAAAAGCTGGTAAAACATTTACGGTATGTGTTGAAACACCCAATAATAAAATGTGACATTCTGTAGTTTTGTCTCATATTCATCTTTTAATTATATTTACAGATTTCTTGACTCCACAGCAAACAGAGCAAAAGTACAAAGCAAAAGTACAAAGGCAGCTCTCTTACATACAACATTAAACTTAGACAAAATATAACTTGATGAGATTTTGCCCTTTAGCCAAAACAATTGGCTCTGGAACAATAATAGATTAATGAGACCAAAGAATGCCTGTTTGATTTACTCAAAACTAATTATATCTCATGTTTAACCACTATAGAGACATCAGCAGAAAATTCCAGAAGATCTGGCTGAGGTGACGCTGCTCTTGGTGGGTTCATGAGTGCTGAATGGCCACTGAACAAAAATGTCAAAGCAAATTTTTAAACAGATATTATCTTTATTACCAAACCACATATTTGAATTCTAAAGTACATTCTCATCTAAAACACTCTTAAAACTACATTACATGACACAAAAACATTGTTATTTATAAAATTATAGTGGATTCGGGCATCCGCCATGACACTCACTGTGAGAAATACCACAAGCGGAGTGATACAAATGGTGAAACAGTTGGAGCTCTGTTATCACCACAATATCACACTCCTGAAAAAGGCTCTTAGCCAGTCTGATCTGAGGACCAGAAAGAACTGTTGTACTAAAGTACACACAAAAAATACACACTTCATCTTTAAGGGAAAGTGAGGAAAAACTGTATACAAATCAAAAGTTATGGGTGCTCAGATATCATAAAACTCCACAGCGGCTGCATATGGTTTAAGACCCTCCCACCTCTTCATCTGCAGCCATAAAAACACAGTTCATTGCCATATGCTTCTTGGATCCATTCGGCTTTCAGACTTCAGTATTAATTCAGTCCGTCTTCATTCAGGGTTCAAAGCTCTTCAGGCTGACTCGGCAGTGCAGGATGGGAGAGAGTATTATGGTGCACTCACGATGCATTTTACATGACTGGACACAGCATATCGTATTAGATGATGGCTCTTGTGTGAGAGAGATGAAGTGTAGCCAGCGGGCTCTGAGCTTGTTTCTATCTTAGTATCAGATGAGGAGGATGTTTAGAACCTGTTGTCTGGGCTGCCATGAACTCGCTTTCCTTTGATTACTGCAAAAGACATGAGCCTGAGAGACTGTTTGTGTGAACAAGGTTGGAATGGGACAGTTTCTGTTTTTCTGCTACAATTCCAATTTCTGTCTCTTCCTACAAGCCTCCAAAACGTCAAGGTCTTTGTTCTGTGAACACATTTGTGTATGTAATCACCCGGACATTAATTTGGAAAAAATCAGCTCAAAATAACTATTCGTTCATGAATTAGACTACTCCGGATCTATTGTTTAACTCACAGACTCCATTTGCAGCAGTTCTTGAGCTTACAGCTCACTGAAGTGGAAGATAATCAGTGAATAACAGCTTATGTAATAATGTAACCATCTCAAATGTAAACGTACATCTGAAGCTCTTTCTGGTCCTGTTTAATTTATTATAATGTGTGCATAATGTATTTTAATGTTTTGCAGTGCTCAACTGTGTGTATTTGGAGGTCCTTGTTTTTATGCAATATGTACTTTGCTTTTAAGCAAGGTTGTTTTTGCTGAATCCTGCTCTTGAGTGAAGTGGACCCCGGGGCCCAAAACGATGAGAACAGAGTGCCAAAAAATACTACAACATACTTATGTGCCCACAGAGACACCTACGCAGAATTTTACTTACATGCGTGCAAATACGTTCTCATTCTCCACTACACACACACACACAAGTGCTGTTTATCTGATAAGACTCATTGTCACTAATGGGCAATAATATTTTATGCTATTTTAGCAGAAGCGCTCTCGGGACATATGCCTGGGCTGAGAGATTCACAAGATCTCAAGAAAAAAGGAAGATAATAAAACCACGAGTCATTTCAGCAATTTTATCTTAATTTTTTAGTATCCTACTACCTTGATACTATGACATGTTCTTCTTTGAGTGTGAGCTTAAGTGGGTGTCAGTGACTCAGAAAAGATGTGTGCTACCATGAACGAAGGTCACAGGTGACTCAGTCTTTATAATGGACATAATGGCAATGGGAACTCTGTTAGATGCATAAGCCTTTTGCTTATATGTGTACTTCATCTACTTTCTAATAATTTGTTCTTATATAGCTACATATAGCTGATATAACAATGTTTGTACTGTTTTCATTACTTATCTGTTGAGTTTTTTCAGTGACTGTAACTGCAGGTCACATCATTACATCAGTAGGTGGCGACAAATAATGCATTTAAAATTGAATCACTTGAATCTTTTGCACAACCGATTCATTCAAAATTCAGTCAGTAACTCAGTTGACAGTCTTTATGAATCAACTTATTCTCTCAGTGGATTTATTCAAAACCACTAAATCACTCAGTAATAAAACACCATCACTGTGTGCTGCAGTGGTTATATATATATTCATATTGCAATATAAACAATGAGCAAGCAAAGACTGGAAAGGAAAGGAAAAAGGAAAAAGGAAAGGACGTGACGTGTGGCCAAGTATGGTGACCCATACTCAGAATTTGTGCTCTGAATTTAACCCATCCAAGTGCACACACACAGTAGTGAGAAGTGATATCTCTCTCTCTCTCTCTCTCTCACTCTCTCACTCTCTCTCTCACACTCACACTCACTCACTCACTCACTCACACTCTCACACTCTCACACACACACACACACACACACACACACACATGTTGGGTTTACATGTTTTATGGGGACATTCCATAGGCGTAATGGTTTTTATACTGTACAAACCGTATTTTCTATCACCCTACACCTAAACCTAGCCCTCACAGGAGACTGTGCACACTTTTACTTTCTCAAAAAAACTCATTGTGCATGATTTATAAGCCTGTTTCCTCATGGGGACCTCACAAATGTCCCCACAAGGTCAAAATTTACTGGTATTACTATCCTTGTGGGGACATTTGGTCCCCATAACGTGATGAATACCAGGTGCACACACACACACACACACACACACACACACACAGAGCAGTGCGCAGCCATATTGCTATCGCTGCGGCGCCCGGGGAGCAGCTGGGGCATCGGTGCCTTGCTCAAGGGACTCACCTCAGTCGTGGTATTGAAGGTGGAGAGAGCGCTGGTTATTCACTCCCACCGCTGGTTATTCACGCCCGACTCCCTAACCATTAGGCCACAGCTGCCCCCTGACATTAGTCACTAAGTTATTTGTCATGAATTTTGTTGTTGTTGATGTGATTCTTAATCGTTAAGGTAATCGTTAAGATGTTCACTACGTGATGATTCGTCAAACTGATTCAAATCGGTATGTGATTCACTAACACGATGGATTCGAGAGTCATTTTTTAGTGAATCGGTCTACACTTGTCGCAGTACATTTTGTTGTTGTTGACGCCATTGTTGTTAAGTTGAAGTTAACTACGTGATGGATTCATGAAGGATTCGTCAAGCGCATTCAAATCAGTCACCTTTTTGAACTATTAATTGGGTCAAAAAAGACTGGGACAAAATTTCAGGCTGGGAAATCTCACACTCATCCAGGCCATTCAAAACAACAAATTTTGAAACCACAGACAACAATATTTTTTGTATGGCCATCATCATCATCATCATGATCATCATCATCATCACATAAAGTTTAAATCCCTAGGCTGGGGCCGTGCAAATATTACATTATGACCATATGTTATTGTTTTATCTTGCCTAAATGTCAAAATTAGTACAATAATAGCTAATCTTGAATATATCTTGCTAGAAAAATCTAAAATCTTAAAACTGAATGTTTTGGCATTATCATGGCTTTGTTCTAAGGAAAATTAACCATGGTATTACTAGGCCTATGGTAAAAGTATAACCAGTGGTTTTTTTTTTTTTTTTTTGGCAGATTGATTACTATTTGTATAAGCAGAGTTTTACTACAAATACCAAGGTGAAACTGTATAGTGTAGCAAAACCATTGTTAATTTGTGGTTACCATGGTTTAACTATAGTAACCATATGTTTTTGGTTTTATTTTTAGTCATTTTCATAAGGGTTGAATTGTTGTCTGCCTTAGCTCCATCTAAACCTGTTTTAAAATGCTGTCTGCTAAATCTCTACTCTTTACAATAGTAAATATGACAAAAGTACAATAGTCTATTTACAGATGTAACTGACTGACCTGCACTTGAAGTCCTGAACAGGACAGTTTTGTCTCTGCTCCACCTGGGCACTTCCACTCCATTCTTGAGTCTCGCATCCTTTTGGTGGACGCGTGGGGCGTGCACAAGGCCAATCGCGTTGCCAGTCAAGACTAACTGATTCATTAATTAATAGAGTTTTATTAAAGGGTGAATTTGCAAATAATCTCTTTAGTACATTCGGCAGGCAACAAAAACAACAACAACAATAGTTTAAAAAATATATAGTTAAAATAAAAATAAATTGTTGGGCAGCGGGCCATATGAATGCCAGGCCACCAGGAATTCTCCCAGGGCTCCCGATGGCCAGTCCGCCCCTAAATTGAAATGTGTTAGGCTATATGTTTGCGATTCATTAAAATGATTGATTCGTAAGAGTCATTTGTTCGTGAATTGGTCTACATGTGTTGTGGTGGAGTTTGTTGTTGTTGACGAGATACCTTTCGATGCTAAGCTCCATGAAGGTAATAATCGTTAAGAGGTTTACTAAGTGATGTACTGAGTAAAGGATTCGTCAGATCGATTAAAATCAATAAAATGTCTTTTTAAACTATTAACTGAATTGTGTTATATGTATGCAATTCACTCAAACGATGAGTTCATAAGAGTCATTTGTTCGTAAATTTCTCTTGTTGCGGTGGATTTTGTTGTTGTCCTCTGCATGCACAGTTCAATAAAAAAATATTTCTTTATTGGTTAATAAAATTAAAAAAAAAAAAATTAAAAAATATATATTTTATTGCATCTTATTTAATAAGAACTCACATTCACAACTCAAATCAGAATTATTTTGCCATGGCGCTGCTGCTGCAGCACTGATTTTAAGAAACTGCATGTTCTTTTGAACCTCATTTTCTATGTAGGTCTATCAAAAGTCTATTTTCGCTCCTCGGTTTATCTAATTCCAAGATCCTAAACATTCAGCGAATGTTAACTTCATGACAATAGTGGGTTGTAAAATCAATGTTCATTTATGGAAATAGAATTGCATTGCTGACTGTTTATTGCAATCTAAAATTGATCTTTAATGTACTCTATATTGTAGGCTCACCATCTGCATGTATAAATTTCTTACATACAAATGTCCTACTGAGGTTCATACATTTTCAAGACACAAACTACTGGTAAGTAAATAGCACAATCACCAACTGCATTTCTTTATATTATGATACATTCTGCAAGGTCAGTGGTTGATGTTTATTTCCTCTCTCCATTCCAGTCGAGGAGCCCGAGGTCTGTTGATGAGCATATGTGATTACGTGAGGCTGGAGATGGAAGATGAAGTGTGAAAATGGAGCGACCTGTGGGAGTCTCACAGCCTGCAAAAAATCAATATTACTTTCCTTGAGATCCTCTTTCTTTCAGCATCTGTGAGGTATAGATTCACATCTCCACCATGGAAGTAAGCGTGGACTATGTGTGCCTAGCACTGATGAAATATCTGTGGTGTTTGCTATTGTTTGATCATATATGTGGAGAGGACTGAACTACAGAGCTAAATGAACAACTCAAACCAGCTTCAGTCTTACTCTCTGAGCCTAACGGCTGACGTCCAGTCAGTAATGGGTAGTTTTAGTCAGTTCAGTCTGAAGGATTTCCAGAAAGATGTGTTTTAAACCAAACAGGAGCAAATACAATCTCACAACATCTTAGTCCCTCAGCCTATGCACCGCCAGGTATATGTCCGTGCACATTAGTCCAGTCAGGTTGAACAAAAATGACACTGAGCATTGCTCAGTCATGGGGTGCTGAGTGTGACTCATTACGCCACTGCTGGCTGCCTCCACAGGCTCTGCCGATAAGGACCGTCCCCCCTGCGTGTCCATGGCTGGATGGAGTAATTGGACCGGTGAGGTAAAATGGCCACACAGACTCCAGGAACGGAGAATTAACTGCATATTGACAGCGTTAAACTTGGCAGCTCCCCAGGGCTGAATGTTGATTTCTGAACTGCTGTTTTGCCAGAATGAGAATCTAACAGAAACACAAACCTTTATAAATTACGAAGCAGTAAACTCCGACAATAATAAGTACCGTATTTTTGTAGTCTGACAAGGTTAGAGAGTTCTTTCATCGCAAAATCTATCTGGCTCTATTTTTCTTGGAGTTTCTATAAAAATGCTGGCCAGTGAGTGACGGAGCTGTGTAAAAAGCTGATGCGACTTAAAATAAAACAAGACCTTAAATATAAAGAATGCTTCATGCATTTCTTTTAAACTGCTGCCAGCAAAGCAAGAATGAAAGGAACGCAGAGACTGCCAGCATTATCCTTGTTAGTGTCTGCAGATAGAATGTTTTACGAGACAAAGGATCCATACTCCGCTGGAGAAATTAATGACTTTCTTTGAAAAGAGGGTCTCGGTGTTGTTATGGAAACCTCCTCTCAAGAGATGCTAATAAGCTCAAGCCAAAGCAAAAGAAGCAGTTTTGAATGTTGAAATAAAACTTGAGCCTGTTTTTAATGCACTATGTTTGTAACAGGATGTTGCATGATTACTGCTGCTTGCTAAGGGAACAGTCGTGAGTACTATTAGTTTTGGCTCACGTATTGTCCTAGACATGGACATGAATTATAGCGGAAATCTTCTGGGCTGTTGATAAGAGTTACTCTAATTGATCAGACTTACATTTCCACATGGTGATAGAAACAGATGACAAAAAGATGCCATAAACCAGCTTGCTTATCAAAATATCACAGACATTTTTATTTCTGTAGCAACCAGATTAAAACCACCAGAACACCATAGCAACAAGACAGCGACACTTAAAAGTACTCAGCACAACTTAGCAACTACATAGCAACATCTTGGCAAACACCCAAAACAGCAACCAGAAATGCAGGGGGTGCTGTAAAAATAAATTTGCAGTGATAAAACTCATGTATTTAGATGACATTTTATTCATGGTAGAGGACAGAGTTCTGTATGGAAGTCCATTTTCACCACTGAATAAAAAATAATTGCTTTTACCAACTTCATAACTCAAAATTTTGAGTTTATATCTCACAATTCTGAGTTAAAAAAAAAAAGTCAAAATTGTAAACTATAAACTCACAATTGCGTGATACAAGAGAGAAAATAAAGAGAAATAAAGTCACAAGTCTGAGAAATAAAGTCAGAATTGTAAGATCCTGTATAAACTCTGTATAAACAGTCTTTTTAATATAAAAATATTAATGTAGAATTTCAGAATTGCAAGATGTAAGCTGTGAGATAAAAAGTCGCAATAACCTTTTTTTTTTTTTATTCAGTGGCGGAAACAGTCTTCCATACTTCTGTGATACTGTGAACAAGGAAATGCACCTCTCACATGTCCAGTCATATTAAAAAAAATTATATTTAAGTCAATAATTTACATGTGCTATTTAATAATTGTAAATGATAACAGGAAATTGCTATGGCTTAAAGGCACAATATGTACGATTTTTTAAATTAAAATATCTAAAAACCACTAGAACAGTGTTATATATTTTGTTGACTTGTGTACTTACATTATCCCAGATGTTTCCAAGAATTTTTAAATCCAGAGAAATTTAACTAGTGTAACAGACCTTGTCATTCTGTCATCTGCCAGTGACGTCATACACCACAGATTTCCATTTTTTTTTTGTAGAAAACATTGAAACAAACAAGTATACATTATGTGTTTTATTAGAGACTGATATGTGCTCTAAAATTGCATTTATATCTCACAATTCTGACTTAACTAACAGTTGCATGTTAAAGTCAGACTTGTGAAATATAAACTCACAATTCTGAGAAAAAGTCAATAAAAGAGAAAAAGAGAGAAAAATAAAAGAGAATCTCACAATTCCAATTGTACATCTTGCAGTTCTGACTTTTTATTCAGAATTGTGAGAAACAAAGTCAGTATTGCGAGATATAAACTCGCAATTCTGAGAAAAAAAGGCAAAATTGTGAGTTTATGTCTTGCAATTCTGATTTTATAACCCACATTGCGAGTTTATATCACACAATTTTGACTTCATTTCTCAGAATTGTGAGTTTATATCTTACGATTCTGACTTTCTAACGTGCAGTTGCCGTTTATGTCACGCAATTCTGACTTTGTTTCTCAGAATTCATTTCAGTCATAATTGCTAGATGTAAACTTGCAATTGCGAGAAAAAAGGTCAGAATTGTGAGGAAAAATGTCACAATTACTTTTTTTATGTAGTGGTGGAAACGGGCATCCATACTAATTCATGATAATGTATGTAATAAATATTTTACAATTTTGGCCATAATAATGGCCCATTTCTAAAGTTTACATGATTTTATTCTCATTTTTTCTTCTTAAAGGGGTGCTATTATGCTCTTTCACTTTTTGAATTTTAGTCAGTGTGTGGTGTGTATCTTTGGGCATAAAAAAGATCTACAAAGTTACAAATCTCAAAGTCCACTCCAAAGAGAGATATTTTGTTTTTAAAAAATCCCTTTTCAAGAACTATAACGAACGGCTCCTTTGGACTACAGCGTTTGTTTTCTACATGCAATGATGTCACAATGTGGCCCATTAGAATATCATTAAAATAAACCCTGCCTACGGAAATTCGAATTATTGGGGGGTGGGTAGGGACGAGGCGGGGGATTATCCTAACTTTAGTGATGCAGCGCAAAGAGCGTGGCTAGTATTGACTAGAGTTTGAATTGAATAATTTGAGTAGAGATAATAATTTGAATAAAGATAATTTGAATAGAGAATAGATAAAGTTTGAATAGAGAAATTGAATTAAATTGAATTAGAGTGGCTGCTTCAGACATTTATTCATCATACATTGTAGATAGCTTCACTTATAACGCGAGTGTTTTTTAAAATGCATAAACTTGCACTAGAATAGGCTAGCCTTATGCTGGAGCTGGTTTCGGCAATGGAACTAAGTATGTAAATAATTAAATAAATTAGCATGATCTCGCAGGCTGACGATAGGACCCAACACTACTGTAATGTATTATTTACTCACCCTCCATGCATCCTAGGTGTATATTACTTCCTTCTTTCAGAAGAATGCAATCAGAGTTATATTAAAAATTATTCTGGCACTCCTAAGCTTTAGAACGGCATAGACGGGTGTTTCTCTTCATCAGTCCAAACAAGTCCAATAATATGCATCCATCCATAATAAAAAGTGCCTCACACGGCTCCGGGGAGGTCAGTAAAGGCCTCCTGTAGCGAATCAATGCGTTTTTTAAGAATAATATCCATATTTAAAATGCAAGAATCACTTTAATATAGCTTGTGTTAAAAGTTGTACACGGAACTTGCACGGTACTGGGGTTTAAGCAGTACTGAAACATCGCTCTTCACCAATCACAGCGCACTGGGATAGCTAACCAATCACAACACATTTCATTTTTCGGAAGGTGGACCTTCAAACCGGAAACTAAACGAGCCATTTGTGCCAAGCTGGGAGAAATGTATTGTAATAATGTAAATAATGTTAAAAATAATGCATTTTTCAAACCACCAAGCATGAAAGCATGTTCTAGTACACCACCAAAACAAAATCAAGACTTTGTAAAAGAGCATAATAGGACCCCTGTAATGGCTCCTACTTGCTGTAGTGGAATGGTGATGTAATATTATTCAATTTCCACTATTTCTGTAAATTTCCATATTTAAAATGCATGTTCTCAAAGTGCAACAGTTACCATATGGTGCTTGGCAGTGGTCAAAATGGACTTACAAAACAACATTTGAATTGATCCCATGTTGTAAACTGAGAGATTCAGGCGGCAATTAAATTACCACATGGCCTTGGTGTTTTTCACAGACTAGCCCTGGATTTGGGCAGCAATAAAATCACACACTAGTCCTTGTAAATGTTAAAGTTGCCTTACATCATCATAAAAAACAACTACTATTCGAATAAGCCTTTGGATATTATTTTGAAATCAAGAAACTGTTGGATACAATGTGACTGAAGTGGAATCTATTGACTCTCAAAGATGGTGAACAGTGGAGCTGTAAACGCTAGAGATAAGACAGAGCCCCAGCCCGGTCTTGACTATGGGAAAATGGGTCTTATGCATATGCATGAGATTGGACCTCAGGTGAGGAGAGCTGTGACCCAATTGCAGACATCATCAGTAATGATGAAGTTCACAAATGCAGAACTCACCTGAGAACCAAGCACCTCTGCGCTCAGAATGTACATTTATAGTTTTTATTGCAGTTATTGTGAAAAGATGTCTGTTTGACCTATCCATAGCGCTGTTGGTTGCCCCTATTATCCATGTACTTGAACTTTTGCATACGGACGTGCTGTTAAGAGAATCATTTCCTGTAATCAGTGTGGGAGATGACATTCTAGCCAAAGGCTGTAGATGTTTGTTGGCTATGGTTGCTGTTTATATTTTGGTTTGAAATAGACACTATTTTTCTCATAATGCTGAAGCGTCACCCGTGGGTCTGCTGGCCCCGGGCTCTCAGGTATTAGAGGACAAACATCCAACACGCCAGCTCAGTGCAGAATTTCATGTCTCTCCTGTTTTCCTAGTATTGCAGAATACCTGTAACCTTTAACAGCTCCTGAGACTTAATGTCAAGTCTTTATGGTATGAACAACCCAGATTCCACTCCTGATAACAGCCCAGAAGAAAAATATACCAGTGATGTCTTACAAATTCAGATTGCATCTTCAGTGAAAAGACATGCATGGTTTAGCAATACAAATTACTTCAATTACACCTCCTAAAATGGTACTTTTGTGAAGATTATGCTGAAAAACCCTGTCGCCATGAGACCTATGGTTATTCATGCGGTCTAAGGATTCAAGTTAATTACGCGATAATCGGATGAAATTAATTGCACTTACTATGCAATCTGAGCAAATGAATTGTAATTCTTTTTCTCTTTTGTTTTGTCAGAACAGCTTGGGCGGGTACATTTAGACCTCTCAGCATTTTCAAGGAAAAACACCTTACGGGGCATTAAAGATCAGCATAAAATTAATTACTCAAATCATGGACCATATGTTCATTAAACCGTGTTGATTTAAAGATTACAAATACTGCATCTGTGTTTGTTTAATTGTGGAGATGCATATTTTATCTTATCATACATATATATATATATATATATATATATATATATATATTATATAATAAATGCTGTATATAGCAGAAAGGATGGAATTCAAAAGCTATGCATGGTATGTATGTGGGCAAAATGCAAATAAAACAACATGAAGTTATTTAAATAAGGTTAATTAGACAAACGCAATGCAAATTGGAAACATTCTTTCACTGCTTCTTAATGAGCAACATTACTAAGCGGCACTAAACCTTGAGCATTAGGACTGTCATCATTTACCAGCTTTAATCACAATGAAAGCACAAAATGAGGAAATAACTGCAAAGTAACTTGTTTTATTGTGCGTATCTGTAGTTATGGACCTACACAGGTGTTTTCATGCCTTTTTGTGAGTACAAATGGGCGTTCATCATCTGTCAATTCCCCAACCCCGCATGTGGAAGAGGGTGAATCGCAGATGTAGCAGACCAGTGGTCAGAATCACGGCCTACATCTGCAGCCCAAGGCTGATGGATGCGTCTCTAAATGAGCCCCAACAATAACTGAGTGTCTGTGTCAGTGGCTGCTTGCTTAAGCTTCTTTATCCTTAAAACCAAGCGTCCAAAAGCACACCTACTCAAACTGAAAGCGCTCAGATGGTGGCAGGCGCTTTTGTGCTCGCAGTATCGACAAGCATTTTCGGAGCTATCCATCAAGTGAAAAGAAAGAAACCCCTGCTCTCACAGCTGCTCTTCTCACTTACATCATGAAGTGATATAATCTCAATGTAATGCATTATGTCTTTTCCAGCTGCGCTCCAAATTACAAGGTTTATTTTGCAGGCTGTCAGTTCATTGCGTCATTCAGTTTTATTGCCGTTTGAGGTTAAAAGGGAAGTTAAAGGATTAGTTCACCAGAAATGAAATTTCTGTCATCATTTGCCAACTCCCATTATCCCATATATATACATTTTTTGACCAAAATATATTTTAAATGTGTGCTTAATATATGGTGCAAACATTGAAGCTCAGTGAAATATATTTAAAAATTTTTAAATATATTTAGTTTCAGCTTTCATATCAAAAATATATTTCAAAATGTGTTTCGGGGGCAAGAAATGCATTACAAAAAAGTCTTACAGTAGCCTACATTTAAAACAAATGGATAAATGCAAATGTGAATGGAACAGGCTACTCAAAGTAGAAGTATAATGATTTAATTATATATATTATATAACATTTTAGCAAAAAACTGGATATTTAACACTTAATTAATATTAGTATATTTAAATATAAAAAATGGCCAGAATATATTAGTAAATAAATACAGTAGTATGGTAGATAAGTATATAAAACGTAATTATTATTAATATATGCATTAATATATATGAATTAATAATAATATATTTAAATATACAAAAATGGCCAGAATATATTAGCAAATAAATACAGTAGTACGGTAGATAAGTATATGTCATATATATATATATATTATATAAACAAACATAGATTAATATAAATATAGACAAATATAAATAAATATAATGATAACTGAAAAAATAGATAAACAAATGAATCATATTTTAGCAACAATTTGGATATATGAAACTTAATTATTATTAATATATGCAAATATATAAAAATGGCTAAAAATATATTAGCAAATAAATACAGTAGTATGATAGATAAGTATAGTAGATATCATTTTCTATATAAATAAATATAGATTATATAAATAAAATAAATGTTTTACATATTTTAGAAAAAAATGACTTTTTGCTCATTTTTGCATATTTAAAATGAATTAATAATTGTATATTTAATTAATATTAATATATTTAAATGTACTTAATATTCATAAATTTAAACTATTTTAATTTATGTGTGTGTACATATATATATTCAAACCTGTTTTCCATGCAATTACAACGAATGAAGACAAAAAGGCAAAAACAACAACAAAAAAAAAAAAAAACACACACACCAGAAAACTATCCTAAAAACTATTTCATATGACTCATATGCTATATTCCAACCAAGTGGAACAGATCAACTATTCCTTTGAAAGTATTTTTATGTCATGTTTTAAACTTTTAATTTATTATTTAACCCCATTCTTACTTTTCACATGGTGAAATGTCTCTTTAATTGTCTTTAACTGCAGTTAGGATTGGTTGCCATCTGCTGAGCTTTGATGTTTGTGAATCTTCAGCGCTTCAGATGTCAGTGTTCAGAATTCAGTGAAGAACCCAAGAGACAATGATGCAACGCAGAGGACAACTAAGAGGCAAGGATGTCTGCTTGATGTTTTCTCACTTTTGATTGCGAGTGTGTGTGTGTGTGTGTGTGTGTAGTCATTTTAGCGCAGATGCAGTACTCATCTCTAAGCCAATGCAAGTGTGTGTTTGACTTGGTAATCATCAAGAGCTGCACCAGGGGAGTATGTGTGCACAGATGACATGGCCTAGATTTCCTCCAAAACATCCCGGGGCAACCAGATGAGCAAATGAACCACGTGGCATCACCTCAAACAGCTGACCCACAACTCCAGCGCGTCCTTCACATGTGGTACAAGCATCTCGATCCCTCTCTGCTGACCAAATCTGACAGCTGTTGTTTTCTTAGCATTTTGGGATTGCTGACTCTTTGGACCTTCCTTTGTTCACACATCAGTCAGTGCATTTCTCAAAGACGTCTGGGATCACATTGTGCTGGTGTGCAAGTTGTCAGTCTGATTTTCACTCAGTGAATGTGCAATATGCACAAGAATATAGATGCACAATGTGCAGCAGAATAAAAAGTGTTTTTAGTTTCCCAACTTTCCTCAAACATCTCCCAGACTTTTAATAAAAGACAAACCAAAGACAATCTTTCTGTTCACAATTCCATAAATGCATTTATGCCTGGGTGCTAAAAGTGAAATATGACTCATATAAAATGCATTTTCTATTGTCAGCCATTGCATCTTTTAAAAATACAGCAGAAAATGGTCATAGGTTCCATTCCCAGGGAACATATATAGACCATTTCGTCAGATGTAAACATACCGATACACTTCCTGTTTCTTTTTTTTTTTTTACTTTACACAAACATCACAAAAAAATACAACCAACATAACATTAGACTGGATGAAAATGTTACATTAGCACCTTTAAGATGTATTTGTATATGTGAAATAAAAAAAAAAAAAAAACAGGAAGTGCTTCTGGACCAGTGTTGTTTACATCTAGCGAAATGGTCTATAAAGTACAGTTGAGGTTAAAAGTTTACATACAGCTTGAGGGACTCGTATGCAACTATTACAGTAGGTTCAAATGCTCACTAATGCTCCAGAAGGAAACAATGCATTAAACAATGCATTAAACATACATTTAAATATCTTCTGTAGCTTCTGAAGGGCAGTACTAAATGGAAACAATATATATATTTGGGCAAAATAAGAAAAATGTACACATCTTCATTCTGTTCAAAAGTTTTCACCCCCTGGCTCTTAAGTTTTAAATAATAATAATAAAAAAAAACATGCATTTTGTATGATCCCTCTGATTTTGGTAAAGTAATTAACATTTTGCAGATTCTAGGAGTTGTATGTAAACATTTGACCTCAACTGTATAATATGCATAACTAATAGGAAATAGGTGTTTTTTTAAGGACACATTTTAGATTTTATTACATCCTAATGAAGCATTTTTTTATAACTATAGATATGCAAATCAAATCAGAATTCCATTATCTTATTTCACAGCAAAGGCAGCTTTGAAAATAAATCTGTATCGTTTATCATTTTGATCTTTCATTCCAAAAATTCACAAAATTCAAAACTTTCATTGAAGTAAAACAATGGAAAGTGGGGGTAATAAATGTTTTTCTCTAGTTCATGTTAGCCACAATTATTGGCACCCAATTATTGCAAACATCCTTTTCCCAAGATAATGACTCTTCTATAATGAGTTTGGAGAACACCTGAAAAGAGATCAGAGACCATTCCTTCATACAGAATCTCTCCAGATCCTTCTTTTCTTGAGTTCACCCCACTCATTTTCTGTAGGTTTCAGGTCAGGGAATGGGGACAGCCATGGCAGAAGCTTCATTTTGTGCTCAGTGACACATTTTTGTATTGATTTTGATGTTTGTTTTGGCTCATTGTCCTGATGGAAGACCCAGCCACGGTCCATTATAAGATTTCTAGCAGTAAAGTTTAGATTTTTTATCTGTTGGTATTTGATCAGAATCCATGATGCCATGTATCTAAACAACACATCCAGAACCTCCCGCAGAAAAATAAGACATTAAAGATCCAGCAGTATACAGTATTTAACCCTGGATGTTTTTTTTTTTGTTTGTTTTTTTTGTCTCATCTGACCATAGAAGCCAGTCATGTTTGATGTTTTAGTCGTGTCTGACAACTGAATATGCTGGAGTTTGTTTTTGGATCAGCGAGGAGGATTTTTCTTGAAACCTTCCAGAACAACATGTGCTGCATAGGGGCTATTTGATATTGCTTTTACACTAAGACTTAATGAATCTCTGCAATTCTTCAGACATGATTCTTGGAGAGTCTTTGGCCATTCAAACTCTCTTCCTCACTGTGCATTAGGACAATATAGATGCTCGTAACATCTTTAGTTTATTGGAACTTCTTAAAGAGCAGGTCATATGGGCTTTCAAAAAATATCCTTCAATGTAAACAGTCTGCAAAGTTGTTCATCAAAAAAAGTGCATGATAAACAAAGATATTATCTCTCAAAAAAACAAAAAAAAGATTTGACTTAGAGCCGCCTTAACGAGTTGTTATATTTTCGAATCTTCTGCCTGTTACTGATATACGTCACTAGGTAACACATT
The DNA here is from genome assembly GCA_012976165.1 of Labeo catla. Taxonomy (NCBI): domain Eukaryota; kingdom Metazoa; phylum Chordata; class Actinopteri; order Cypriniformes; family Cyprinidae; genus Labeo; species Labeo catla. The sequence goes on from VONZ01000380.1 coordinate 283,345, forward strand.
TACATAATCCCCGCCTGTTCGAAATACAAACAGTCTGACCTGCCCACAAACAATTCCGCTTTGTTTTCATTGCCGAAAGATGATGTGAAAAATCAGTGGTTCAAATTTATTTTTTCCACGATACCACAGCAATACATGCTCATCATTTTACAGAGGACTGCTTCTCTAATCGTGGCTTTTTATCTTTGTTGGCTTCTAATCTTCTTTATTTGGACCAACAAGCGTCTTCAAACCACAACATGTAAGTAGGATTGATATGTCATGTGTACATTTTCAATTAAATGCTCAAAATAGCAAGTTGTTTGTACTAATATGTGATGTATACCTAGTGTAGGTAAACCATGATATTACAGTTTTACTGAAAAAGTTCTGATAATTCGCTGTGATTTCCTAAGAATGTGTCGATTAATGTAGACTGTCGTTGTTTTAATTACTTTGAGTAATAATAAAGAATGTAGACATATCTTTGTTTACAAACTGTTGTTTCATCAGTCATGTCAGCTGACCAATCAGAGCAGAGTAGGCTTATGGAAGGGAGGGGTTTACAGACCTTGCGCTCAGAACTGATCGAACGAACCGTTTCAAAATCATTAAGAAATGACTCTATGTATAAATGTATATTCTGAGAAAATTACAGTGTTTTCTGACATTAGATGCATTTAAACCATTTGTAGGGGACTTCAACACAATATTAGGACACTTTAAAATACCATATTACCTGCTCTTTAATTATTAATCTGATGATGGAAATGGGGATTTTCAGATGTGTAGATTTGTTCTTACAGCCACTTTCTATTTTGTGAAGCTCAATAATTTTGTTCTGCACATCAGAACTATATTCTTTGGTTTTACTCCTTGTGATGAATGATTAAGGGAATTTGGACTTTGTGTTCCTCATATTTATAATCCTGTGGAACAGGAAGTCATGGCTGGACAATTTCATGCTCCTAGTGAATGGGAATATACTTCAGAGATATTTTACTCATAAGAATTTCTAGGGGTGCCAATAAGTGTGGCCAACTAGAGAAAAGCATTTAATTTCATCATTTATTTTCCCGCACTTTCAATTGTTTTACTTCAGTGAAAGGTTAGAAGTTTGTGAATTTTTCAATGAAAGATCAAAACGATAAACAATGCAGATTTATTTCCACAGCCGCCTTTGCCCATATTTACCAGCGGTGCCAATATCAGTGGAGGGCACTGTATTTTTTTTTTTTAAGCTAGCATTTTTACAAATAACAAATAAAATATGTAATATTCATTTATTAATCGAAACATTGTATTACCATTTATCACCATATTTTCTTACCATTACCTTAATATTATTTATTATTATTATTATTTTTATTATTTAAATATGCAGTACAGTAGACCTGTTGTAAGGTTTTGCTTGGTTTGTTTGTTTATATTCCCTAAAAATGTTTACCCGAAAAATGGCTTATAAATTAAGAGGGGGTCTCACTGCTATAAGAGGCTGCTGAGAGGTTTGTGCCGTATGCTAGTTTTTACTTCAGTAGAGCGAGAAGAGTGTTGCAGGCATGTTACGTCACTTTTAGCACCCAGGCATAAAACCATTTATGAAGTTATGGACAGATAGTTCTCTGTGTTTTTTTCTTTCATTAATTTTTTTAACAAAAAATTGAAACTAAGGGCTTGTTCACACCAAGAATAAAAAGTATGACAGTAACTATATTAGTGTCCACACGAACGCACAATACTTTCCTGTTCCTGTTTTCCTGTTTGTTTGTTTTTTTTATATTTAGAATTATTTTTAAAACTATATCTTTATTGTTATCATTATAGTTGTAATTCTTGGACCTTAAAAGATAAAGAGTAACATCTCAAACAAATTTTCACACCATCTGGACTGCATAATAATAACGTTTTATATTCTGCATTGTGGTTTTGATATGCAAAGAGATCATTTACATTTTGCTTACAAAAGACTAATTCATCTCTTACCCTTATTTCCCAACAGCATGTGCACATTTTATCAAAACAAATGCACTTTTCCAAGCATATTTGTATGTTTTTGTTGTTGTTTTTTCTTCCTCCACTGGGTTGCTTTCATTGTTTCAACCTTTGATGCAGTTTAATATCTGAGCAGTTGGAAGTCCTGAAGTGTTCTCAGCTGCAGCTGGGCTTTAATCAATACTAAATGCAGTTTCAAACTATCATTTATGTTAAGTTAAGAGGAATACCAAAAGTTATGAATAATTCAGGTGACTACAATCAGCATAGACACCGTTTTAACAGACTTTCCCCTTGATGAATAAAAGATACGGGGCAGGGCTTAGACGCTGCGGGCTTATAGCTCCCATGGACCTCAGACTGTGTTTTTGCGGTTGAAATGTGTATCGGGCCCTGGGGATACTAGAGCTGGTGAAAAACATATCAGAGAGAGACATCAAGATGAAGACACACAGTGACCTCAGCGTGGCTGAAGGAACACGAGTTCAGAGAGCACACTTTCTTATTCATACAAATACAAACTCAACATATACACACGCAACTAGCCTGCAACTCTAGCGACCAAACATTCTGAAGACAGGCCAAAAAGTATAATAATATATATACAGTACAGTTTAGGTGTACATACACCTTGCAGAATCTGTAAATTATTTTACCAAAATAATTTAAATAAAATAATACCAAAATAACAGAAAATAATAGTTGAATTTAGAAAAATTACCCTGTTCAAAAGTTTACATAAACTTGATTCTTAACACTGTGTTATCTAAATGATCCACAGCTATTTTTTTTTGTTTGTTAATTCGTTTGTTCAGTGATAGTTGTTCATGAGTTCCTTGTTTGTCCTGAACAGTTAAACTGCCTGCTGTTTATGTCTTCATGTCCCACAAATTCTTTGGTTTTTCAGCATTTTTGTGTATTTGAACCCTTTCTAACAATGACTGTGTGATTTTGAGATCCATCTTTTCACACTGAGGAAAACTGAGAGACTCTGTGCAACTATTACAGAAGATTCAAACGCTCACTGATGCTTCAGAAGTAAACACAATGCATTAAAAGCCAGGGGGTGAAAACTTTTGAACAGAATGAAGATGTGTACATTTTTCTTATTTTGCATAAATATCATATTTTTTTATTCAGAAGCTACAGAAGATACTTACATGTTTCCCAGAAGACAAAATAAGTAAAATTTACCCTGATCTTCAAATTTAAAAAGTTTTCATCCTCTGGATTCTAATGCATGTTTTTTCCTTCTGGAGCATCAATGAGCATTTGAACCTTCTGTAATAGTTGCATATGAGTCCTTCAGTTGTCCTCAGTGTGAAAAGATGGATCTCAAAATCATACAGTCATTGCATTTTGTATGATCTCTCTTTTTTGGTAAAATAATTAACATTTTGCCTCAACTATACAGTGTATATATACAGTACAGTTGAGGTCGAAAGTTTACATACACCTTGCAGAATCTGTTAATTTACCAAAATAAGAGGGATCATACAAAATGCATATTATTTTATTAATTTAGTACTGACCTGAATAAGATACTTCACATAAAAGACATTTACATATAGTCCACAAGAGAAAATAATGGTTGAATTTAGAAAAATGACCCCATTCAAAAGTTTACATACTGACTTGATTCCTAGCACTGTTGTTACCTGAATGATCCACAGCTGTTTTTTTATTGTTGTTGATTTGTTTTGTTCAGTGATAGTTGTTCGTGAGTTCCTTGTTTGTCCTGAACAGTTAAACTGCCTTCTCTTCTTCAGAAAAATCTTTCATGTCCCACAAATTCTTTGGTTTTTCAGCAATTTTGTGTATTTGAACCCTTTCTAACAATAACTGTGATTTTGAGATCCATTTTTTCACACTGAGGACAACTGAGGGACTCATATGCAATAATCACAGAAGGGTCAAACTGAGCTGATGTTCCAGAAGGAAAAACAATGCATTAAAAGCCAGGGGGTGAAAACTTTTAAACAGAAGATGTGAAGATGTGTACATTTCTTTAGAAGCTACAGAAGATACTTACATGTTTTCCAGAAGACAAAATAGGTTAAATTTACTCTGATCTTTAAATTCAGAAAGTTTTCAACCCTCGGATTCTAATGCATGGGGTTTCCTTCTGGAGCATCAGTGAGCAAAGAACCTTCCGTAATAGTTGCATATGAGTCCTTTAGTTGTCCTCAGTGTGAAAAGATGGATCTCAAAATCATACAGTCATTGCATTTTGTATGATCTCTCTTATTTTGGTAAAATAATTAACATTTTGCAGATTCTGCAAGGTTTATGTAAACTTTTGACCTTAACTATACAGTGTTTATATTGTCAAATTAGCGTGTATGTTTGTGTTTTTGTATGTATGTTTTTAGGAGAAAACTCAGAGAAGGAAGAGACAGCAAAAGACCTGCATATTACTGTCCAGGAGAAACATCTGTGATCTTTCTTGCCGGTACGGCTATCTTTATAAATTCCGTCTGTAGGTTTCTTTTGGACTAGTAGGTTGTGTTTCATTTTCATTTGATCTGTTCCTCCAGCATTCACCCATGAACATGTCCTGCAGCTATGTTGGTTTTCTCCTAGCGACTCCCACCACTTTGTTTACCTTCCCTTAAATCCCCCTCGCACACTAATGTTGTATCTGCTTCTCTGCATTTGCTTGATTTTGGCAGTGACTGCTAAACAAGGTTATGAATACACATGAACTCGCGCACGTGCAGTCAGCGACTCGCCACCAGTGTAAATCTGGTCATGTTCTGCTAGTCTCTCTGTCCTTATTTCAGGAGCTGTAAGCCCTGGAGATGATGCAGATTTTTGCTCCAGTGTCACCGACTCTAATGCTGCCGTTGTGATTACCGGGCCTCATGCAGCACTGATCAAGAGCAGGGACCCCAGTGCCCCCGTCTCATTTCTTTCTCTTCTGAAAAGCGAGACTCACTTCACAGAGCCTCTAATTAGCGAGGATGAAAAGCCGCATTAGCAATGTTAATGAAGTTTGTGTTTGAAAGTGCATCCGGTGAAGGACTGCAGTCCTGTCTGAAGGGCTTTGCCACATAGACCAGCCAGGAGCTTTGATTTTTATTCAGACCGAACCGCATTTTCATGTTTACCAAGGAGGTGCAGAAGTCTGAGGTTTATTCAGATTTGGAAGAAAAAGAAATCTCATTTTTCAGAATGATAGACCTACATGTGGTGGATTTTTTGTGTGTGCTGAAAGTAGTGGAGTGGGGTGAATTTCAAAAGGAAAATCAATTCCTATTTGAAATGCCTATTTGCAGAACAAAACCGTGAAAAATTAAGTCATGTGTCTTTTAAACCTTTGCAATACAGCAAAAAGCTATTTTTATTCAAGCTTACCAATTATGTATTTGCACAAATGGAAAAGGATAGATTTTTGAGAGCTATATTTCTGATGTTAGCACACATTTGAGAACTGCTGCAAAAGTAGTCAAGGTTGAGTAGAAGTTAAAGCAACAGCAAAAATCATTGTAGAGTACAAAACAACAAACGAACCTATAAACATACGCCTGATGATAATTGCAAACATCAAAAACAACTTGATGAAAGAAATTATTAGATTCGTTTTGCTGCAGGGTGAGTTTATTTTTGCGATAAAGACTTGCTGATTACATGACTATGAAAAATGTTTTATTTTAATTTTCACTGTATAAAAAGTCCATAACAGCCAGCATAACAGGCAAGATGAATACTGCAATAATATTACATATTAATACTAAAACTGTCTATTTTTTTCCACCATTGATAGGGATAAGATGGCACCAGCTGCCTTTAGATAAATTGTAAAATATTAAAATAACACCATTTTCAGATGAGCACACCAATATTCAACTTTACCATGGACAACAGTGAATTTTACAAAATAAAATGGACGCTAGATGGTAAGACCAACCAAAAAATAAAATTAATTCCAATTAATTGCATATATCACTTTAAGATAAGTACAATATTGAATAGATACTACAATATGTGGCTTTAGAAGTTAACATAGAGGAAACACGTGGAAGCTGCTCAATCATATGGAGAAACTCAGTAAGCAGGAAACAATATTTTGACAAACTTTTGACAAACAAATCTCTGTACTGTACCATGACCGGAAATAAGAACAAACACGAATGTTGTCAAGATTCTTGCCATGGAAATCCTGGTTCAGTTTGGCCAAGCACAAATGCCTTTTGTTCCTCAGAGTCAGACAGTTTTTTGCACTCTTCTCCTTGAGTTGTTATAACTTTTGACAGTCTATATTACTCCAAATGATTTTCCCGGTCCAACTGATTATAACAGCCCAAAACACAACAATAACTGACCATTTTCAGCAGCAATAGTCAGCAAAATATGGAAGTTTCATTAAGTTTATTGGCATTGTTTACGTTCAGTGCCACCAATATGGCCGATTGATGATGCGCCATGAAAACACTCTATTTCCCTGAAGAAAAGACTATCACTGACTTACAGCATATCTGTCTGGAAGGCTATTCACAAAGGACGTTACTTAATTAACTAAATAAAAAATACATTAAAATGGTGTCTTTTGCTCTTTGAATTGAATCAAGTTGCTGTTTATTGCCATCTTTTCAAGTTCCTTGAACAGCTATAAGATTATCTCTTTTCAATGGCAAGAATACTTCATTTTGTCATGTTTTCAAATACTCTACTACAGTGCAGCGGAGTAGCAAAAAATCTTTTTTAAAAAAAAATCACAAGATTTTTGTCAAGGACATGTCATGCTATTCTGCTCTGCTTTTGTTCATGCAGAGAGAGGAAATGTACTTCCCAAGAGTGAGAAGATATTAAGAGGCCGTTCATAAAGCTGGCGCCTTTGTTTTCCATCTGTGATCAATGTACCAAGATTGTAGTCACACCATCCCAGTCCTTGTGCCGCAGATGTCATGGTTCGACTGTAATCCCATTTCTGAAAGAGGATTTCTCACCCATCAAATTACTGTTCCCCGGCACACTTTCCCCTCTGAATGCATCCAATCGAAAAGATCTCTCTGACCTGCTGATAGAATATTGTGGCCTTTTCACTATAGGAAGTTATGCATTTAGAAAGAGAATATATCTTTTGGAAATTCGACTGCAATCACAGTGAAGTGAATATTTTGTTCCACTTTGCATGAAACAGGTTTCAGGTGAAGAGGACCTTTCAGATGACATTTTCAAATGATTGCTGGTCATTTACATCTTTCAATCTTGAGCATGGGAAAGGCGATTTACAAATGAAACATGATTATTATTATGATAATTATTATTTTAAAAATAGACATTAAAATTAGGGACCCACCGAATGTTTGGCAACCGAAATTATTCAGCCAGAAATAGCAAAAAAAAAAAAAAAAAATCGAATACTAAATAAATAAAACCGAACAATGACGTGACGCGATCTAATAGAGGCGTGCGCTAATGCAGCAAATATGTCGTCAATGTGGAAGCATTTAAAACTGTCCGAGAAAGAAAATCATTACAAGCACCAACAGTGAGAGACTGTTTAGTACCGCATCGCATGTGTTTGATGAGAAGAGGAAGGGGTGGTTGTCACTGGTTACCGTATCACGAAATGGCCTTAAACCATTAGTAAATAAACTACAGAACATTATGTTTTCTAATACAGGCATGAATTGTATGTATTCTGACAGCGCTGCAAGAGCTCGTTAGCCAGGGTTCAAAGTCCACAGCGCGAGGAAAATCTGTGCTGAAACGCCTGATGAGAACCATTCATAAATCTGCTGCTGTCAAAGAAGTACTGAGGTCTTCTTGCGGGTTTCCGCCAAAAGGAAAGTCAGCATTCATAAATGTTGGTACTGTAATTATACCATTGTTCTGTAAAATAAAATAAAAAAGTAAGACAAAATAATTACAACAGCTCTATTAATATAACAATCACACATAGTGTTCAAATTGGGATTTGTAATATTTTCTAATGTTTTAAAAGAAGTCTCTTCTGCTCAGCAAGGCTGCATTTATTTGTACATTAAAAAACACATGCCTGATTCATAACCAAAGAATATTATTTTACTAACCTAGTCATTTTAAGTTGAATTTGTTTGGATTTGTTGGTAGGCTATCATGCCTACTAGAATGCTAAAAATGTTCAGTGTTAAGCAAATATTTTTTTTTCTTCAAAAAGCAAGACAAAACTGTAAAAATTTGGCTATTTAATTTATGCAATGGGGTAAAAAACTGGAAAAAACGTGTTCGGTAATCGGCCTTCGGCCTTTGGCCCAGTGTTTCATTTTGTTCGGGTTCGGGCAAGAATTTTAATTTCTGTGCATCTCTAATTGAAATATATAACTGTGCCATTATTTCATGTGCTCTCTTATTTATTTAAAAATAAATGTGGAAACTTTTTTCAGGATAAAGGAAATAAGGAATAACTCCAGTCCGTGGATTTATTAGAAAATAATGCACACCCTAAGTGTAACGGCCACCTCGGGTGTGGATTATATTCTAATAATTCAATGACCTGTGCCAATTATTCCTTACATATATTTTATCCTTTATCCTACAAAAAGGTTTTCACAAAAATATTAAGTGGCAAAACTGTATTCAACACTATAACAATAAGAACCATTATTAATATTCAAGCACCAATAATAATTGATAATTATTGAGCACCAAATCAACATATTAGAATGATTTCCGAATGATCACGTGACACTAAGACTCGAGTAACGTCTCCTGAAAATTCAGCTTTGCCGTCACAGAAATAAATTACATTTTAAAATATATTCAAATAGAAAACATTTTAAACTGTAAAAATATTTACTGTTTTTACAGCATTTTGACCAAATGAATGCAGACTTGGTGAGCATAAAAGACTTTCAAAAACACAAAAGAAATTATTAAAATGGTTTTGGGCCAGTTAGCAACCACCCAGGAAACCACAGCAACACCCTGGCAACCACCCAGAAAACCCTTGTGTGTCAGCAAGTTTTGCCCAGACAAGCACCACACACATTTTCTTTAAAAAAAATGCATAAAAATCCATTCCATTTCTCTTTTTTTTGCAGGGTATTGTACCCTCAGGAGCCATCTCTGTCAACAGAGCAACTGCATCCAACCAGAGAAAAGCCAAAGCCTGCCAGTAGCACAACATATCAAAGGCTGACTAATTTAATCCCTAAACCTATTGTGTTTAGACTGGCAGCAGTCACACAAGGATTAGCATGTCATTGTTCCCCGATCTGTTCCATTATCTGCTTCTGTTGTTTTCATGCATAATCCATAATAAGCCGGGCTTTACATTAATTACCTTACAGTGATCTGTAGCCTCCTTAAATTAAATTTTGCAGTGTAAAAGTACGAACAGAATGTTAAACTTAAAGCATTTTTTCTTAGTCGTGAGTTTGTGTTTTTTCAGTTCCTCGAACCGGAATGATGTTTTTCCCGAGGTTCAAAATGAAGCAATTGGTATTAATATCTCATACCGCTCTGAATACTGATCTGATACATCCAATCGCTGCATAATAGTGACTATTTAATGGTATCTTAATCATGTAGCTCCTTCATCTATAAATCATAAAGAAGCAATATGATTTTTTTTAGCTATTCCTCCTGAACTCGGCCCACTTTTTCAGTCTAGACTTGTGGGAGTTGTAGTAAGTCTTTTATGTTCTGGATATTCCCATGACAGCTCAGTTTAGTGAAGAAGCAAATTCTGGCTATTTTCAGATAGAGGCTTTCATATGTGTAATATGTGTTTCTCAAATACAATATGTACGTTTTGAACACTAAGTTTTAAAAACAGTATCTACTAAAACAACGTCAAGCTGTTTTGACATCATTTGGATCTTACGTAGAATCATACCTCACAACAAACAGCACTAAAAGCTTTTATTGTTAGCCAGCGATGCCCACAGCCTCTTTTAGGAAGTGCTTGTACTCTCAGTGCTATGCTTCGCTGAGCTTGGTTTGGCACCCGCCTTAGGGTATCATTTGTAAGGCTTATTAGAGAAGCTTTGTGTAACTAGATAAAATTCTCCTCCCTGCACTGCTTTAGCACAGAAAATTCAGTATCTGCATGTCTATTATGCCATTCTAATGTGTGTATGTGCGCATTCATGTGTATTTATCCCTATGATTGCTTCAGGAAATGCATACTGTAGGCCTATGTTGTTCAATACTCTTAAAAATAAAGGTAAATAAAGGTTTTAAGAGGAGGTTTTCAAAGCGATGCTATACACTAACCATTTTTGTTTCCTCAAAGATCCTTTCAGTGAATAGATCTAAAAAGAACCATTTTTTAGTGTAAATAACATTTTATTAACCTTAAAAAAAAAACATTTTTTGCAAATAAATAAAATTAAACAAAAATTAAAAAAAAAGGACAAATTAATGAGGTTCGGTACTGTAAATTGCGCCAATGTGGATGGAATTCCACAGCCCTGCTAAGATGACAGAACACTACTTCATCGCTCCTGATTAGGCAGCGCGTCCAAAGCCTGATTCCCTAATGAAGATTTTCATGAGTTGGTTCATTCTTGTGAATCAGAAAGATACAGTGTGATCAGTGCAGTCTGATTCCCTGATATATGATCCTTAGGAGCTTGTTATTTCAAGTGAATCAGAAACATATGTGTGATCACTGTTATCTGATTCCCTAACGAATGACTTTCATGAGTTACTTCATTCTAGTGAATCAAAAACATACAATGGGATCATTGTAGTCTGATTCATTAATGAATGAATCTCATAAGTCGGTTCATTCTAGTGAATCAGAAACATGTAGTGTGATCATTGTGGTCTGATTCCCTATAACAAATGACTCTCATGAGTCGGTTCATTGCAGTGAATCAGAAATACACAATGTGATCATTGTAGTCTGATTACCTAATGAATGACCCTTGTGAGCCAGTTATTTCTGCCGAATCAGAAACATACAGTGTGATCATTGTATTCTGATTCAGTAACAAATGACTCTCATAAGTCGGTTCATTCTAGTGAATCAGAAACATGCAGTGTGACCATTGTGGTCTGATTCCCTAATGAATGAATCTCCTGAGTCGATTCATTCTAGAGAATCAGAAACATACAGTGTGATCACTGTAGTCTGACTCCCTAACCAATGAATCCCATGAGCTGGTTTATTATAGTGAATCAAAAACAAACAGTGCAATCATTGTAATCTGATTCCCTAACAAATGACTCTCATGAGTGGGTTCATTCTAGTGAATCAGAAACATGCAGTGTGATCATTGTGGTCTGATTCCCTAATGAATGAATCTCCTGAGTCGATTCATTCTAGTGATTTAGAAACATACAATGAGATCATTGTAGTTTGATTCCCTAATGAATGAATCTCCTGAGTCGATTCATTCTAGTGAATCAGAAACAAACAGTGCAATCATTGTAGTCTGATTCCCTAACAAATGACTCTCATGAGTGGGTTCATTCTAGTGAATCAGAAACACGCAGTGTGATCATTGTGGTCTGATTCCCTAGTGAATGAATCTCCTGAGTCGATTCATTCTAGTGATTTAGAAACATACAATGAGATCATTGTAGTTTGATTCCCTAATGAATGAATCTCCTGAGTCGACTCATTTTAGTAAATCTGAAACATGCAGTGTGATCACTGCAGTCTGATTCCCAAACTAATGACTCTTATGAACTGTTTCTTTTAAATAAATCAGAAACATTTAGCACATCCAAAGTGTTCGAACATTAAAAGAAAAATAAATAAATATAGCAATTTTTTAATATTAGTATTTCATTTAAAGGTTTTGTTGTCATTTAATTTTGAGTTTAGTAATAAAAAAAATCTTTCAAGATCTTTGGCTTTCAGTTGCCACTTGATTTGGTATTTTATCTAATGCAATGGCATTCATGCATTTGTAAGTGTTATTCTGGTTGACAACAATTAATATTTAAAAAAGGTAAAGATTAATATTTTATGAAAATAAATAAAATATGTTAGCAAATTTTTGCATTTAGTTTTGTGTAATATAAAGTTGGGTAATTTAAAGTGAGCTCAATTCTATTTCTTATAAGAAAAGTTAGAAGTTTTCAGATGCCACTTGATTTTAAATTTTATCTAATACAATGACATTCCAACCTTTGTAAGTGTGACATAAGTGTATATTACTCTTTGGCCCACCATACAGATTTTGATTTCCATTTTGTTTGAGCTGTACGTTCTGGTTGAGATTCTATTGGAAAAGTAATTTTGACTGTGTTGATCTGATCTTCCATCTACATTTGAAACCCTCCTTCCTTCCACTGCAACTAGAAATGGCACAAGATATTAAGGCAGATTCATTTATGCCAAAGACCACACAATGTGCAGCGTGGGCCTCTGTTTCCCCTGTTCCGTATCCGTGGAGATCCACAATGTTCCATTACAGATGACATCGCTCTCCACTCTATGTAATTCACTGCTGCTCCTTCTCGGCTCTGCCCTCTCTCTTTGAGTGGGCCATGAGAACAGTGTCTGAATAATACATACATGGAACACTTTCTCCTGAGCCGCGAATACGCGCTTCCCAGCTCGTCAGGCAGAAAATGAAACCTCTCCTTCTGCGCTGTCACCTCCTCCTTCTCGCGTACGTTGGAGCGCTGGATTGCGGTGAAGGGCTTGAATGCTAATGAGGAATCATCAAACGTGAACGTTACTCTTGAAGTACCGAGTCCTTCAAGGGTTTGCCTGAAGACTTGTTCAGCACGACTCTGACAATGTAAAGATGAAAATTTATGGCTTGTGACTCTAGTTTTCCATTAACTTGGCTCGGTGTCACGGAGAAGTGTTTGATTGCTGTGGAAGTCGTTTTGCATAAGATTCAATGCATGCAAACAGCTCTATTTTTAATGGTCTGAGGATTCTGTAAAACTTACGAACCCATCCATGCTTAGACCCAACTTCCCATTCATTTTGCACATAGTCACAAGGGCACCGGCTAATTAGCATGCCGTATCCTTGAGTCACGTAGGATGCTCCAAGTAATTAACGTGAAATATTGCAGCGTGGAGGTGGAAGATGTGACGTACCCTCCTCTCCGCTTGAGAACAAATCCCTCACATTATAGACACCGCAAGCTCCATTAATAACCCAGGCAACAGTTGTCAAGAATTTGTGGGAAAAGCTGAAAAAACTGGAGGGGAGATGGAAAGAAAAAAAACACAGACTTGCAGTGATGTGAAGCCATATGGCTCTGCATATTTCAGGACTATAAAGTCCTCCACTGAGGACAGAATAATACAGAGATGACTCCACTTAGCAGGCAGAGGTGCAAGAGGCAATGAAAATGGCGAAGCCATAAATTTTGTACTTCAAAACAAGCCATTGAGTTTCCAGAAATACAAATGCACTGATAGTACTGATTAATGCACTTACATACAGTATACAGTGCCTTGCGAAAGTATTTATACCCCTTCGTTTTGTTCACGTGTTATGTTGCTGCCTAATGTTAAACTGCTTTAAATGACTTTTAAATTACTTTTTGCAAAGCAAAAAACAGGTTTTTAACGTCTTTGCAAATGTATTACAAAAAAAAAAAAACCTTAAATGATTCAATTGCATAAGTATTCAAACCCTGTATTCAAATCTGGGACAGTTGAAATTTAGCTCAGAAACATTCATGTTGCTTGTAGATGTTACTACACTTCGAGTGGAGTTAACCTGTGGCAAATTTAATTGAATGGGTGTGATTTGGAGGCACACATGTCTTAATAAAAGGTCTAACAGTTTAAAATGCATTTCAGAGCAATAACCAAAACCAAAAGAACTGCCTGTAGGACTCAGAGACAGGACTGCGTTAAGGCACAGATGTGGGGAAGAGTTCAGAAAAAATTCTGCTTCATTAAAGGTTCACAGAACCACAGAAGTCTCCATTACCCTTAATGGAAGAAGTTTGGAACAGCTAGGACTTTTACTAGAGCTGGCCTCCTGGCCAAACTGAGCAACTGATAGAGAAGGGATTTGGTTAGACTGGTGACCAAGAAGCTGATGATCACTCTAGTTCCATGATCATATGTGGAGACAGGAGAAATTTACAGAAGGACAAACATCACTGCAACACACCAATCTGGTCTTTATGGTGGTGTGGCAGGACTCAATTCTGTCCTCAGTGAAGTCACATGAAAACACACTTGAAATTTGAAAAAAAAAAAAACACCTAAAAAACTCTCAGGTTGTGAGAAACAAGATTCCTCAACCTGAATTCCAAGCATCATGTTTGAAGGAAACCAGGCACTGCTCGTCACCTGCAGAGTACCATCCCACAGTAAAGTGTAGTGCAGCAGCCACCTGTTTTTCAGTGTCAAGGACTGAGGGACTCGTCAAAGTGTAAGGAAAGCTCAACGCAGAAAAATACAGAAATAGTCTTAATGTAAAACCCAGTCCAGAGCATTCAGAACCTCAGACTGGGCAAAAGGTTCACCTCCAACAGGACAATGACCCTAAGCAAGAGCAAGAGTGGCTTATAGATGACTCTGTGAATGTCCTTGAGTGGCCCAGCCAGAGCCTGGGCTTGAACCCAATCAAATATTTCTGGAGAAACCTGAATGCGCATCTGCCCCCATCCAAGCTGACAGAGTTGAGAGGTGAAGATGCGAGTAGAAGAATGGCAGATAACTGCCAGATGCAGAAGTGTAAATCTTGTTGCATCATACCCAAAAAGACTTGAGGCTTGAGTTAATGGTATGAATACTTATGCAATGTACTTATTTAAGTTTTTTTTGTAATCAATTTGTGACAATTTAGCTTTTTGCTTTGACATTATGGTATATGGAGTGTAGATTGATGTGGGGGGAAAAAGCATTTAAACAAAGCATAGCAAAACATGAAAAAAATGAAGGCATATGAATACTTTGGCAAGGCACTGTGCATAGTGTATATATATATATATATATATATGTGTGTGTGTGTGTGTATTTAATTTTATTAAATGATACTGTACAACAGAAAACAATTTACAACACAAATTGCTATATACTCTCTTCATCAAAACATGTTTTGTATCAGTCAGTGGCTTTCAAAAATGCAAGCAGTTCACCAAATTGGACTGAGCTTCAAATAGTTTGAGGCTCGAATTAACGCAGATCTACAAGTTACTAACTCAAATCGCACTTTTGAATCAAAAGTCACTCACTTTTTGCCTGACAGTCCCTCTGACTTAAAATGAATACATTTTCTATATGATGCCAGCTCATTCTGAGCAGCGTTCCAACTACCTCAACAGTACACTGAACTGAGAACAGTATCTTTAGACATGTCTGACATGCAAAGAACTGTCTGCAAAATGTTTCTGATGTATTTTGCCAAACAGCATAAAGAAAAACAAAACACTGAAAATGATCCTATGGCAGTAATTTTGAGTTAACAGTAGTGCGCTGATAATGAATCTCGAGTCAAGAGTGATAATGTCTCAATTTAATTTCGGTGACAAAGCTAAAAAATATATTAGGTTAGTGTTAACAAACTTACATTTTTCCTGACAATATTTCAGCAATGGAGTTGTGTGTCTTATATGTTCTGTCAACTGTTTCAGAACTAGTGATGCTGATTCAGAAATAATTTACTTTTTTCTCTTTTCTTTCTTCTGTATCTCATTTAGAAGGCTGGAGGTTGCATTCATCAGCCATATACGTCATCGTCTCATTTCGAAAAAGCAGCCATTATAAAATTGACTGTTATTCCTCATGAGGCGTAATTACTGTAATTTATTTCTTACTTCAGAATGTAATGGTTGCTAGTCTGAAATGAGAGCCTATGACGTCTACAGCTGACAAATGCGACCTCTGAAGGACACAGCCTTCGAAATGAGACGCAGAAAGTTAAATTGTTTAGTTAAAGAGTGTGAATTAGTTTATAGTTCAGTCTGAATGATTCAGGCAGTTCACTCACGGACTGAATCGTCTGGAACAGTTTGTTTTTCTGAGGTTACTCACAGCAAGAACACAGAGCAAAAACTGCTTATCTTATTAACATTTTATCGTTTGTCTGTGATGAAATTCAGCACCATAAAAAATCTTATTGAAGTCTTGGAGTAACTCCAAACACTGTGTTTAAATCAATGGTAATCGTACAGTACAATCTCTTTTTTTACAGTTGACTACTGTTAATATTTCTTATTTATTAATAAGCTATTTTTTCCCTATATAACTATAACAACTATTCTGAAGGCTATATCATTCATCTTTGCTTAGCTAATTGAGTGGCAATCAAGAATATGGCGTACATGCTGTTCATAGTAGCATGTTTAACCTCAGATTTAATGGCACTACAAACAAAAGCAGGTCACAAGAAGAAAGTGACAAGAGCACTGAGATTTAATCATGGATACAAATTAACGAGACTCATGGGGTGAGGTGTTAGAGACCAGATTTATCTTAAATGCTGACAGCGTTTAAAATGAGTACTTGAAAGTGTCTGGAGTTCAGCTCTCCTGTTAAGCTAAAAGCTTCTCACAAATAACACTGTCTTTGTTGCTGATTCAGAGTCTCGGCTATTGAAATGCATGCAGCAAGAACCCAGCTAACAGGGAACATTCTCAGAACTTCGGCTAACTTGGCAAGATTTTCTCAAAGTTATGAACAAAGATTCTTGCAGTAATGGTTAGAGAACATTTGTTCGGAGCTACCTCATCTTTAATAACAAACTTGTTATTTATAAATCCTTCAGGGAAAAATTACTAAAATATTTAAGTTGGATATTCAACTCCTTAGTGTACGTTGTGATGCTGCAAAATGATAAAATGGAATGTTGTCTTAATGCTTTCTATAACGTCACATAACCAAAAAAAGAAAACATTTTCAAACATTTTAAAAACTGGACATTTTGATTGGGAATGTAAAATGTTCTTAGAACATAAGTGGTGGAAGGAACATGCGTACTTAAATTTAAACTTTAATGAAAGAGCTGTATGCAGTATTTAGACACGATTCGATTAGATTAGATTTCTGATTTGATTCAATTCGATATTGTTTATTTTAGATATATGTCAGGTACAGTACATGCCATGGGCGGATTGGCCATCTGGCAATTCTGGCAAATGCCAGAGGGGCCGGACCATTGTGGCCAGTCATATTTTCAACAGCACATATTATGGGTTTTTATCACTTGCATGATTTGTGGCCAGACCATTGCGTAAATATATATAGAAAGAATGAATTAAATTTACACATAGCCTATATTCGTCCATCAGTCCAGACAAAATTCTAATTAATTTAGCATGCTAAATTAGAAAAGCACCATAAAAACAGGATTGTTCCTTTAAATGCAAATGAGCTCTGCTTGCCCAGCCCCTCTCTTCTCTCTGTGGAGTGATGAGCTGCTCAGAGAGATTGTTTACTTTAGCCGCAGTTAATGCGTTTAGCCGCAAAACTTGCTATCTAGCACGTTATTAGGAAAGGTGGTTGCAGAGATTTCAAAAAAAACCCTATATTCACTTCTGCTGTAGGTGAAGCTGGATTACGAATGATCTGTATGAACATAGACAATGGAGGTTGGACTGTTGGAGCTGATCTAAGATAAGAGCTCATGTCAATCAACTATCGTGGGAGCAGCCTCTGTCGGTGTGACGCAACACTCACAGGCATCTGAGAATGGCTCGATTTGAAAAAGGGGATATTATTTTTACAGATTAATTAAAAGCACTGAATGGTTTTTTATCATTATAGGGTAGATTTGTACATACACTGCCAACACACATTAATGTTGAACTGTTGAAACAGTTGAACTGTTGAAACATGTTGAAACAACATGTAAAAGTGAACTTTACATCCGAAGACCCCTTTAAATGAATAAGCCGTGAGTTGTGTTTATCCTCAGGCATTTAATACTGAGATACATTTGTACAAAAATCAGTCCAGTGTTTTGCCATTTAAAAATTTAGATGGCTGATAAGAAGGAAAAATGTGTGTGCATGCATATTTTGCTTCTCTGTTATTCAGCCTCTTGAGGAAAAATATCATTACTGAATAATTCACACTTTTAAAGCTTATAGTGTTGTCATGGAGATTCATTTACAATTTGCAGAGGAATATATAGAAGTCCTCTGACTGTACAGCACCAGAAATGTCCATTAGCAGCCCTATTTATCATGTTTCCCATATGACTGGGAGAACATTTTCTGCAAGTTATTTTCTGTATGACGTATTCCTGGGGAATAATATTGTTGTGAATATTGTGGAAAAAGTGTTATACATAATATACTGCGTTGCATTGCCTTAGAGTGCTTTGTTTACCTCGCTGAGATTCTCTAGATGGATTTTCTGGATCATTAACAAATCAAAATATACAGTGTCTCTCTACACGCTGTATTTGGATTCACAATTAAATCACATAATGACAACAGGATCCAAATATTCTGGGACATTTTACAGCGAGAGAATCTGCCCACAATGTGCACATCAAACTAAAAAGTGTCTCTTCTACACTCCCACACACAAGTAAACACACACACTGTGGGTGGATCCCAAAGGTAGTAACAGTACGGTTGAATTTATCTAACAACACCACCTCATGGAAATTTTATTTTTAGTATTCAGCCTTATTATTGAAGTTACAACAATGCTCCGACTGCTTCGTTGCTCAGTGTTGTTACCAGTAATATTTCGGTCCTTTTCCACCACTCCAAGTACTCGTGGGATTCGGGTTCTCCCTTAATCAGAACGGTCTTAAACTGAACAATGGAAAACGCACATGGCAAATGAGATTAGCACATATCCGCGGTGGAGGTATAGGCATGCACATAAACATCTCAAATCCTCAAACTCCATCAAACTTCCAGCCGCTGTTCTTAGCACTTTGTGCTTTGTGAACATGGCAAATTTGCATATTATGACTTGCACTAATTACAGGCCTCATTAAGGCAGTGTTCCTCTGAGGTTAGCTGCCGCATGTGCTTGTCTGCCATTGCGAGCTGCCACTGAGAACCGCTCCTGCTCGCTTAATGACGAAAATGTGTCCTGCTTCATAATTAGACATAAAAATGATCTAGCGACGACAAGAACTCCACAGACGTGTTTGAAAGGGGGGGATGAAAAATCACGTTTTGAATTATTTGTCATTTACATTTTTTATGAGGCAGGAATGCAAATGTGGATTCTAATGAATTAACACAGCTAGACTGAGAAAACACAACAGAACAGCTGTAATTATAACGCCATCTTTCTAAATCATGTCCTTAGAGTTATCATTAGCATACAGGATTGCTTATGGTTTCCGTAAGGGAGAGCGTTCACTCAGGAATGTGAATGTCAGTGGAGAGGAATCTATAATTAATCTGTATTTGCGCTTGACATTTTTTCATATTTCTAAGATAAATATGTGTTATTAGGAAGTTTTGTGGGTCCAAAGAAAGAAGCAATTCTGTTCAGTGGAGTCCCGCTGAGTCACGGGCTGCTGTTTAGCTCAATCTGTAATATCACTACGCTAATGCTGCCAGCTCAAACTGCTCATGTTGTATTTGAATGAGCATTTGTCTTATACAACGGGTTCCAGACACAGATGAAGTCTAATCATTGTTTTGACTGCTCAACAGGGACATTTCATCAACAAAACAAATGTAGTAAAAGAACAGACTTAATGCGTTCAAAAATGCCACAGTCTCACCAGCAACATTCCAATTACTAGCCGTACTGAGCTGTATTTAATTTATTTTATACCTATACACGTAACAAAAATATATATTAGGTTTGTCGAATTCTTAAATTAAGTCTAACAAAGTATTAAGATAAAGTGCTAAACCAAACTGTACCAATTATCCCCTTCACATTAATTGCTTTTGAGTTTAGAAGCCCCTGTGAAACATTTTATTTAAAAGAAAAACATGAATTACTTAAGATTTCACATTTTTAGAGGCTGTACAAGCTGGACTATTTAATACACAATTACTGTACAAACCACCCACACGCTCTTTTGACATTCTCTGTAGGACATACAGAATATTTTTGCTTTGGCAGAGGCTAAAAGTCTTTTTACAATAGTGAGCTACTAAATAAAAAAAATAAAATGGAACATTCTTTGAGTTCAGGTGAGATTTCTGCTGTATTGTTCAACATATAAGCTGCATGTTTGAGTCACTAAAAACAAATGACTCGTTAGAATCATTCTCTCATTGCAAGTATGCCTACACTCTGCACTGTATGTTTTCATTTTAAGTAAAAAACAAACTTTTTCCTTTTCGTCTGTACTTGATTACTCCGGTTAGAGTCATTTGTTCTGTATGTGGACCGATTCGTTCTGTATGTAAAGAACCGATTCATTAGAGTCATTCATACTAAATAGATCCACACTTATTGCATTGTTTTTTATTCACCTAAAAGAATCGATTCATTAGAGTCATTCTGTATTCCATTTACATTTGTTGGGTTTTACGTTTTTGATTCAAAGAACCAATTCATTAGAGTCATTTGTTCTGTATTTGGTTTACACTGGTTGTGTTGAATGCTTGTGATTCAAAGAACTGATTCATTAGGGTAATTTGTTCTGTATTTGGTTTACACTAGTTGCATTCTATGTTTATGATTCAAAGAACCGATTCAATAGAGTTATTAATTCTAAATTGGTCCACACTGGTTGTGTTGTTTTTGACAATTAAATTACCAATTCATTACAGTAATTCATTCTGTACACTTCTTGGGTTTTATGTTTTGTTTTTGATTCAAATAACCGATTCATTATTCATTTATTTGGTTTACACTGGTTGCGTTGAATGTTTTTGATTCAAACAACCGATTCATTAACGTCCTTCATTCTAAATTGGTCCACACTGGTTGTGTTGTTTTTGATTCACTTAAAAGAATTGATTCATTAGAATCATTCGTTCTGTATTCCATTTACATTTGTTGGTTTTTATGTTTTTGATTCAAAGAACCGAGTCCTTCTTTCTAAATTGGCCCACACTGGTTGCGTTGTTTTTATTTCACATAAAAGAATCGATTCATTAGTCATTTGTTCTGTATTCTGACTATGCTTGTCTCGCTGTATCATGTTCTATAATCATGTTGTGCGGATATTGAATATTTCAGGTAAATATTTAAGCGTGGGCTTTCATTTGCATCATGGGAAGAATTCATGAGCAAGAACTGTTAATAGAGCCGAAAGTCAATCACATTCACAAGTTACTCAACAGATTGCTTTCTAATTCAGTCTATTTTAATTTGCAGTATGCTTCACATGACAAAGAATCGGGTTGAAGAGTCATTTCGTCTGTCACCCCGCCCTTTCATTCTTAATTGGTAAGTGTGACAGACCTCCAACAGAAGAGGGACGAGTTTTCAGCCAAAAGAGTCAGTAGGTGTGACATCACCCACCAAAATGAAGTTATTTTGAGTTAGCTACAGCGGGCTGTCTTTATAGGTGAGAAAATAGACGGGCAAGGGAAATGACAATGACACTCTAAAACTGTGAGAGAATTTTAATCCGATGTTTCTGTGACCGCCATCTTTATCTGCACGACGTAAGGATCTACCAAATGGCAGTTTGACCTCCGAAGGATGGGTGAGCAGATGCTGAAGCTGATGTGAAACAGCATTTAGCTGACTCCTCATCGTCTGTGGAAATAATCAGCTCTGAGAAATCAAGCAGAGTACCCACTGACTGTGTTTAATGGTCTGCCACTTACCACAGCGCACAAGTAATTTGCTTTCGCATGAATCACAGAAACACTTTCAAAATACCTTTCTATTTTGGTGGGTGGATCTACTCTTAAATGTCATTGTGAATTACGTGCATCCTTTCTTTTGCCTTTATGAGACAATATTTGCTGGTTTTACAAGTTATGATGGCATAATATATCTATTTATTAAAGGAGAAGTTCACTTCCAGAACAAAAATTTACAGATAATGTACTCACCCCCTTGTCATCCAAGATATTAATGTCTTTCTTTCTTCAGTTGTAAAGAAATTATGTTTTTTGAGGAAGAAATTTCTTCATATAGTGGACTTCAATGGTGCCCCGAGTTTGAACTTCCAAAATACAGTTCAAATGCAGCTTCAAACGATCCCAAATGCGGTTGTTAATGATCCCAGGAAGAAGGGTCTTATCTAGCGAAACGATCAGTTATTTTCATTAAAAAAAAACACAATTTATATACTTTTCAACGCTCGTCTTGCTCTGCCTGAACTCGTTTTTTTTCCGGTTCAATACAGTTAGGGTATGTCGAACAAACCCCCATCTCATGTTCTCCCTGAACTTCAAAATTGTCTTATATCGCTGTTTTACCTTTTTTGTTAAGGGTGTTTAATCATTTTTGCATGTTCACTTTGCAAAGACTGTGTCGGTACTTCTGTAGCAATGTAGGATGATTCTGAAATGATTTTTGAAGTTGAAAGAGAAAATACGATGGGAGTTTTTCGATATACCCTAACTGTCTTGAACCAGAATACACAGAGTTCAGGCAGAGTAAGACACGACGAGCGTTAAAAAGTATTTAAATTGTATTTTTTTCATGAAAATAACCAATCGTTTCGCTAGATAAGACCCTTCTTCCTCGGATGGGATCGTTTAGAGCCCTTTGAAGCTGCATTTAAACTGCATTTTGGAACTTCAAACTCTGGGCACCATAGAAGTCCATTATATGGAGAAAAATTCTGAAATGTTTTCCTTAAAAAACATAATTTCTTTACGACTGAAAAAAGAAAGACATCAACATCTTGGATGGCAAGGTGGTGAATACATTATCTGTACATTTTTGCTCTATTTGATCAAAGTCCAGTAAAAACAGTTATATCGTGAAATATTATTGCTATTAAAATAACTGTTTTCTATTTTAATATGTTTTATGTGATGTTTCTGTGATGGCAAAACAAATTTTTCAGAAATCATTCTAATATGCCAGTTTGAGGCTCAAAAAATGTTTTGAAATGTGTGGAAACTATAATGGATTTTTTTTTTTTTCAAGAATTCTGATTAATAGAATGTTAAAAAGAACATTATTTATTTGTAACTTTTCTAATAAATTTTGTCATTTTTGTAATTGCTGAATAAAATTATTAATTAAAAATAAAGTATAGCAACCCCAAACTATTTAACATTAGTGTAAAAAAACGGGTTTCTAAAGACGTTTCTAAATTGTAAACATAAAAAAACAAATTAAAATATGAGACACGACTTCTGTGTAAAAACCTTCTCACAGATTTCAAGTACGAATGCTTGCAAGGTTACTGAATGATATCCAGTGTCTTAAAAAATGAACGCTAAAATGAAAGCTCAATCATACATGTACGCCATTTCAACCCTGGTGTCATTAATGTCTGAACCAGAGCCAAGCTATTCCTCTTTAACAGCAGCAGACAGAGGCATCAGACGTCAGCGCTGACTCTAGAACAGTTGATGAGACAAGGATGAGGGAATAAAAAGAGGTCACTTTTGATTTTTTGCTCTTAACTACCACATTAACATTTCAAGCACATTTCCCCCAAACCCCCGTGTGCATTCAGATATGAGCTGTCCTGCGCCGTAATTGACTTCGTCTCCGTGGCCAAAGCAAGCGGCGATATTCAGCCCGGCTGCTGACATATTTAGCTGCGTGTTGAATATTATTCTGTTCCGTCCTGACACTGGGTGTCTTTGCAGATGATTAGCATGCCACAGAGATCTAGCTTAATTGCAAGTATTAATGTTTTACAGCCCCCATGTCCTCAGATGACACGTTTTACTGTGTATTTCCTTTCTGTGTGCTGTAATTATTCATAAAAATTACGATGCTGTAAAGAGAATTTAATTACACATTCCTCTCGTCCTTCTGCCGGCTGTTGGACCACATCAGGCAATTATATAAAGTATAACTTATTGTATTTGTAAGCTGTGACTGCTCTAACGCTCCGCAGTCTGGTATCGGTTGTGGCCACCCACCAATTAAAACATCACAATGCGAGAGGACTTTGCACATGCCTGAATGATCTTGTGATACTGAGGCAGTCTGCCATATAATTGAGTATAACAACACATTTGAATCCAACACATCATTTATTTCAATGTTCAATCAACAAGTTCTAGAATTTGAGGCCGCTGGGTTTATACTGAGTATATATTCTGAGTACAAATGTGATTCTGTAAGTCATAATAGTGAGGAAAGTCATCATAATTATGATTTAGTGTCTCATAACAATAGGAACCTTTCTAATAATTGACTAATTATGTCAACAATGAAAAGAAAACTGATAATTATGACTTGGTTAACTCATAATGAGCAATTTTCTCATAATTACAAGTAAATAAGTGAAGATGAGAAAAATGTCATAATTAGGACTCACAATTTTATGATAATAAAAAATGTTTTTATGATTAAATGTCATTATAAAATAATCTCAGAATTTTGAAAACACTTCATGATGGGATTATATAATATTGAGAAGTCATTATTAATATTATGAAGAAAATACTTAAATATAAAAAGTATCTTATAATAATGAGAAACGTTGTTGTTATTAAGTGAAAATTATGAGTAAAAATATCAATATTGTAATTAATTTTATAATTAGGACTCTAAATAATGAGAAACATTCTTAAAATAGTGGTAAGTATCATAATATTGAGAAAAAGTCAAATTTTTATCATATTTCATAATGACAAATTCTGTCATAATGACTTAATATCATTAAATGCGAAACCTTTCTCATGATAACAAGTAAATATGTCTAATAATTTTGAATCTTCATAATATCTTCATAATATAATATTAAGAAGTCATTATTATGAGAAAGCTACTCATGAATGTGAAGAAACTTATTATGAGAAAACATATGGGTAAAAATGTCAATATTGTAAAATAAATGTAATAAGACTGAATAATGAGAAATATGCTTATCATATTAGTACGTATTGAGAAAAAATGTTTAATTTTTCTTATCATATTGACGAAAAATTCTGTCATAATGACTTAATATCATAATTAAGTAATAATTAAGACTGAATAATAAACATTTTTTTTAATTTCAAAATGACAAACTCTGTCAAAATGACTTTAACATCTCATAATATTGAGAAATCATTATTATGAGAATGTTTATCATTATTATAAGATGCCAAGTCATTATTATGAGAAAACTATGTTACTATTATGAGAAAAATTATGAGTAACAATGTCAATATTGTATGATGTAATAATTAAGATTAAATAATGAGAAACATTCTTATAATATTAGTAAGTGTCATAATATTGATAAAAATCTATTTTTTTAATGTCTTAATGACAATTCTGTCATTTTGTTTAGAATATTTAGAATCTCATTAGAATCTACATATGAGAATGTTAATCATTATTATGTTGTTTTAGGTCATTACTATTAAAAAGATCTTTATTATAAGATGCCAAGTCAATATTATGAGAAAATATTGAAAACAATGAGAAACTAAGTCATTAAATGAGAAACCTTTCTCATAATAATAAGCAAATATGTTTATGCTGAGGAAAAAAATCTCATAATTATGACATAATTATGTCTCATAATTTTAAAAAGATTTCATGATGGGAAACACTATCATCATAATATAATATTAAGAAGTCATTATTATGAGAAAGTTACTCATTAATATGAAGAAACTCTTATCATTATAAGAAAGATTATGGGTAAAAATGTCAATATTGTAAAATAAATGTAATAATCAAGACTAAATAATAAGAAACATTCTTATAATATTAGTGTCATAATATTGATAAAAAACTAAATTTTTTACATTTCATAATGACAAACTCTGTCAAAATGACTTAATATCTCATAATATTGAGAAATTATGATTATTATGAATGTTTATCATTATCATTACAGTTGTTTTATTGTTTTACAGTTGTTTTATTATGAGAAAGTTTATCATTATTATAAGATGTCAAGTCATTATTATGAGAAAATATTGAAAATAAAGAGAAACTAAATGAGAAACCTTTCTCATAATCAAAAATCTCAGTTTATATTGAGGAAAAAAATCATTCAAATAATTATTAGTAATGTTAATACTGTTTCATTAAATATCAATTAAGACTACATCTCATATTAATAAGAAATGTTTTCAGAATTATATCAATACTTAGAGCAAAAATAAGAAATGTTTTTAAATGACTTATATTGAGAAACTAAGTCATTATCATGATAGTTTATCATTATTAAAAGACGCTAAGTCATTATAAGTATCCTATTATTAGAGTCATTATTACGAGAAAGTTACTCATTATTATGAAGAAAATACTTAAACATAAAAGTGTCATAATAATGAGAAACTGTAAATAAGAAAAATTAAGTAAAAATGTCAATATTGTAAAATAAATTTAAATAAATTTGAAATAATGAGAAACATTCTAATAATAGTAATTTTCTAATACTGAGAAAAAGGTTTTTTTTATTATATTTCATGATGACAAATTCTGTCAAATCATGAATCATTATTATGAGAATGTTTATAATTGTTATGTAAAAGTTTATCATTATTATAAAATGCTAAGTCATTATTATGAGAAAATATTCATAATGAAAAACTAGTCATTAAATGAAAAACCTTTCTCATAATAACTACATATGTTTATATTGAGAAAAAAAATCATAATTATAACTGTCTCATTATGAGAATGTTTCTAATAATTATTAGTACTGT
The DNA here is from genome assembly GCA_012976165.1 of Labeo catla. Taxonomy (NCBI): domain Eukaryota; kingdom Metazoa; phylum Chordata; class Actinopteri; order Cypriniformes; family Cyprinidae; genus Labeo; species Labeo catla. The sequence goes on from VONZ01000380.1 coordinate 309,864, forward strand.
CAATACTGAGAAATAAATCTCATAATTAAGATTGCATCTCATATTAATGAGAAATGTTCTCATAACTATATCAATACTTAATAACTTAATAAAGAGAAACATTCTTAAAATGACTTATCTCATAATATTGAGAAACTAAGCCATTATTATGATAAAGTTTATCATTAAAGGATGCTAACTCATTATTATGAGAAAGTATCTCATAATAATGAGAAACTACGTCATTATTATAAGAAAGTTTCTCATTAATGTGGCTTAAAGAATCACATTTTACTCAAATGTGGTGGAAATGGGTTTCCAAGGGGTCTTGTGTGCCTATTGTTAGCACACACTGCGGGGTCCTGGAGTCCGCAGTGAGCCGAACTTAATTGCAGCGCCAAACACGGAAAGAATTGCCAGTCTACTGGAGTGAATCATTTGTAGCCCGTAGCACTTGTGAGGTGTGGAAATCGGTCTTCTTTAAAGACTCAACTCTATATCTGTAATTATCGCTTCCCTTGTGAGCGCTAATGTTTCTAATTAGTCAGTTTTACATTTTACGGCTCATTGGGACTATCGAACGTACAGCGCATGTGTACAGCCTCCATGATAGAGCAGATGCAGCGTTTCCCCCAGTGGTCTCACATCTGTCGTGTGGCAGGTACACACACACACACACCAATCAATAGTGGCACTCAGAGTGAGATGCTTGAAAATTGCACAATATTGAGGGCGTTTGCAGGTACTGAGGTAAAAGCTGCCCAGTGGTGAGCATTGACCTGCCTGTTTGCTGACGGAGACAACCAAGATAAAGTTGGCCAGGGTGCTGTGACCTCATCTCAGAGTCTTATCTCCTCAGCCGTCTGATGCCTGGGACTTTATTGATCAGCCACGTAGGGATCCATCATGCCTTGGGACCACCTTAGGGCCTACCAAAAAGGTAAAGATTGAGAGGAAAAAATACAGAGATAGAGGAAGAGACAGAAAAGAGACAGGGAGAGAGAAGAGGCAAAGCAAGGACAAGACATTACATATACCGCTAGTCACCCTTGTGTTTCAGAGGCTGGTTTCCAGCAGGTTGGGGCCCCTACCAGACTTCTTAACTAGTTTAACAAGAATTTTATATATTGAATCTTAAGCTATGTTGTTTAAAATTTGCTTTGCCATGTCATCCAAGATGTTTATATTTTTTCTTTCTTCAGTCAAAAAGAAATTAAGGTTTGTGAGGAAAACATTGCAGGATTTTTCACCATATAATTGACTTTAATGGAAGCTGACAGGTTGAAGGTCCAAATTCAAAGGGCACGATCCCAGCTGAAAAATAGGGGTCTTTCCAAGCAAAACAATTAGTCATTTTTTAAGAAAAATACAAATTTATATACTTTTTAACCATAAATGCTCATCTTGCACTAGCTCGACCTCACACATTACGTAGCCAAGTTGGAAAGGTCACATGTGACCAGAACTGGGTAGTAACTGATTACATGTAATCTGGATTACGTAATTAGATTCCAAAAATTAAGTACTTGTAATTTGAGTAAGTTACATTTTAAAATACTCATAATCAGACTACAGTTACTTTTTGTTTGTATTACATGATTAAATATTAATCACACAATAGCTATTAACCATGTATTATTATGTCATCGAAAGGCTTTTGTCTTTCAAATTTATTAAAATGCTTATATTCACATTATCTCTTATTTACATGTAATGCAGGCATTCCGAAACTTTTTGTCATCTAAACCTTATTGACCAAATGCACACTGCCCTCCAAAAATTTGGAAATGCCCTAGAAAAGTGGGGTTTTGGACAATATTGGCATGAATCCTTTTTAATTTGTGATAATTTTGCACTGATAAGCAAGTACTGCTCACTGCAGAGCCGAATGGCCTCCAGCTCCCCCTCTCTGGATGTCCAGCTCCACCTTTGTGTGAACTAATGGGTGAAGTTATGTTTAGGATAGGGTAAGGGGTAGGGTTAGGGTGTGGTTAGGTGTCTATCTCCACCCATTACCTCCAGTGAGGGGGAGCTAGAGCTCCAGCTCCTCCCATTTGGCTCTGCAGCGAAGGGACAACACAAACTAAGAAAACATATTTTATTATATAAACAGTTTATACATAAAATAAAACGTACATTTTCGATTCATCAAAATATCCAACATTAGCAGCTATTACAGCTCTGCAAAATCTGGGCCTAAATTCACTGTATTCTAAACTTAATTAGCAATCAATTGTTGAAGTTATTAAGGTGTGCTGACCCAAAAAATTTGTAAAAACCTGGGCCAAGTTTAAACCAGTAACCAGGCATCACAGCTGGCAAAGGGGCATGTCTGACTTTGTATATATTGCCTTTAGCATGTAATCAAAATGAAAATTATTACTGCTGGTCTTCAATGATAAAGTCAAATAATGTATTTGCAAAAAAACATGATAAGGATTTATGCTGATATCGTCCAAAACCACACTTTGCCAGGGGTGTTTCCAAACTTTTGGAGGGCAGTGTACTTTAAGTATATACTTTATTTTAAGTACCCCTGAGATTTTAAAATAAATATATCAATAATTAAGTATCGCATTTGCATGTTCACGATTTCTTTGATGTTGATTAATGGTCACATGGCATGCAGGTAATAAAAATATTTCCTCTTTTTTAGTAAGTGTTTTATTTGAGCGGTACGGTCACCAGCCACTTACTTGCATGTACGTCGGGAGAAACTGGTGAATTTACTTGTTGTAAATCCGGCTGACAGGACTCTCTGAACGGCAGCACGAACAAACATGGCGGCGCCCATCTCACGTTATAGATCACGATCCAGATCATTTATAAAGGTTTTAAAAGGGCAAAATACACTCAATTACACGTATTCGTGAATCGGAATATCAGATAGTTGAAGACATGGTAAGTAAGTGTGTAAATATTTTGAATAAAAAAAATTAAAAACGAAATAAAAGCGATACGTCTGTCATACACTGCTATAGTGGCTGCGGCATGTCACGTGACAATCATGACGCGTCGCCATGGAAACAATAAAGGGAACGTTCTGAAATAACGGTCGCTCTGGGGGGTCAGATAGTATATTTTAAACTCACCAGTGAAAGGGTTAATTGTTATTTTAAAACAAAGACTATAGAAGTATCCTTGAAAGGGACTTCGTTTTAAAATGATTTATAATTTTTTATGATTCAGTTCATTGTTGATGAACCCTTGATGTAACGTTTAATGCACTTCATGTTGAAAATTACAATGAATGGAACATATTTTCTTACTCTTGGATTTTTTTATATCATTATGGTACAAGATAATCCTATTTAAATCAATGTGATAAGCCAGTTAAGTCAAAAGTAATCTAAAAGTAATCTGATTACATTACCTAATATGTGTAATGTAAATTGTGGATTACAATTTGTAAGTAATCTACCCAGCTCTGCATGTGACGTAGGCGGAAGTACCAACCCAGTGTTTACAAATCCAACGTGCAAAGAAAGTCAAACGCCCTTTACAAAAAAAAGGTAAAACAATGATGTCAGACTGTTTTGAAGTTGTCTTACCTACCCTACCTTTTTGAACTAAAATACCCAGATGAAGAACTAGCCTTTCCAACGTGATTATGTAATGCGTTAAGTCATAGACACACATCACAGAGCTAGTGCAAGATGAGCATTTGTGGTTGAAAAGTATATAAATTTATTTGTTTTGGTTTTTTTTTTTTTAGAAAATTTAATCGTTTTGCTAGACAAGACCTTTATTCCTTGGCTAGGATAGTGTAAAGTTCTTTAAAGCTGCATGAAACTCTAATTTGGACCTTCAACCTATTGATCCCCATTGAAGTCCACTATATGGAGAAAAATCCTGGAATGTTTTCCTCAAAAACATTAATTTCTTTTCGACTGAAGAAAAAAAAGACATGAACATCTTGGATGACATGGGGGTGAGTAATTTATCACTGGCTTTAGAATAGTTGAAATACAGTGCTTGAGTCTTTTTCGACATTCTCAACTATTCACATTCATTGTATAGAAATCTCTCTACTTTTGTGTTTCACGGAAGAAAGAAATTAGATCTATTTATTTTTGGGTGAACTACTGTTCTACCAATAACTATTCTCTGACTATGGAAACAATAAGAGAAAATAAGAAATATATGCTACTGGAAAGGATTCATGAACTCATTATAAAGTAATTTTGTACTATACGCTCCATATGCTTCCACAGCTCTGGGATGTGATGTTTCTAGCAAAACAATATTGAAGATGGTAACAGAAGGCAGAAGACTCAAAAGAAGATTCAATGGCGACATTGTAGACTACATTACAGAAAGTAATAACTGGTTCTCTGAGCCTAACACCCTAGCAAACACCCCTCAGACTGTAAATTGGATCAAAGAATGCAATCTTTCACAGTACTAGGGTGGCCTTGGTTTTAAAGAAATCATCTGCTGCTGTTTTCTTGTTTCTCATTTGTATGTCACAAAAAATAGGCATCATTTTAAGAATTTAAGACTCGTTGCTTTTATTTTAAACTGCCAGGCATCATATCCAACTTGTATCACTGCAAAAATAAAATGATTTTGTGAGTAATTTAAGGATTTTAAGGACCACCATTCTCAGTTTAATGAGGCAAGAGAAAGGAGTGCAAGCAGACAGAGGTTTATCTCCACATTAAGGTAGAAAATAAATGGACTATAACAAATGTCCATTGATTATGACAGTTCAACTTCATGGAATTTAGTGAGAGCAAATTAATTCAGTGAGAGAAGCTTCTGGATTTCAGGTGTTGCAGTGAAATGTGTGAGGATTTCTCATGTTGTAAGAAACATTTCACACTGAATTTATGATGCTGGGAACTAACTCAAAATCACACAAAGCCAGCATTCGGGAAAACAAATACTGCCTGACACATTGGAACATTGTGCAGCATATTAAACTCTACACAGCAACGTCTGTGAGAATGAACGTTAATGAATTCTGTCATTTTTGTCATAAATCTTGAATATTTCCCCCAAAATGTAATTTCCATTACATTTCAAACTATGTTTTGCCTTTAATTGAATTCTGAAGGGGAAGTGACAGTGAAGTCTTCGGAACAAAGCTCCTTTGTCTTGCTAAAGTTAATTTTATAGCAACCATATTTCTCAGATATCCTGCTCAAAACTCTTTTAGTGGTGGAAATTACACTTTTTTGTGTTCACTTTGTGTAACTCTCTCCTGTTGCCGTCTTCAAAGGAGTAGTTCACTTCAATAACAAAAACTGACATATAATGTACTCATCCCCTTTTCATTCAAGATGTTTATGTCTTTCTTTCTTCAGTCGTAAAGAAATTATGCTTTTTGAGGAAAACATTTTAGGATTTCTCTCCATATAGTGGACTTCTATGGTGCCCCAGAGTTTGCACTTCCAAAATGTTGTTTAAATGCAGCTTCAAGTGGCTCTAAACAATCCCAGCAAAGGAAGAAGGGTCTTATCTAGTGAAACAATCGGTCATTTTCTAAAAAAATAAAAATGTATGTGACCCTGGGCCGCAAAACCAGTCTTAAGTAGCACGGGTATATTTGTAGCAATAGCCAAAAATACATTGTATAGGTCAAAATTATAGATTTTTCTTTTAAAAAAATCAAGCGTTTTACATATATTTATATATATATAGGTGTTGCGGAGACACACTTATATGGCCAGGTGTAAATAGAACAGTTTTTGATGCAGATAAATATCTGATCACAGAAAACCAGTGTAAAGTGACCAGGTGTAAACAGGCCCTTAAACACGCCAAAAAAGTTTTTTTTATACTGTGCTTCAGAATTTAGTGTTTTCACAATGTGTCATCAATCTGCCATATTGGTGGCACCGAACAAAACTCGCATATTTTGCTGATTATTGCAGTTGAAAATGGTCAGTTATTGACATGTTTTGGGCTGTACTAATCAGTTGGACTGGGAAAAACATTTGGAGTACTACAGACTGCCAAAAGTTATAACTCAAGGAGAAGAGTGCAAAAAACTGTCTGAGGAACAAAAGGCGTTTGTGGTTGGCCAAACTGAACCAGGATTTCCAGGGCAAGAATCTTGACAATCATGTTTGTTTTTATCATTTTCGCTCAGGTAGGTTAAATATTAGGCTAATATCTTAATTAATACTGCTCGTATGTATCTTTACCACCTAACTTTAGTTTGTCAAAATATTGCGCCCTTTCCTGCTTACTAAGTCCTTCTCTATATGATTTAGTAGCTTCCACATGTTTTTTTCTGTGATTTAGACAGCATAAATTAGCAGAATGACGAAATTATAGGTTGTTCACTAATTTTGATCTCCACTGTATATTACTTTTGAAAAGTGCATATTCTTTGCAAATCTTTGCCTCATCCTATTTTTATGTTTTTTAATAGATATCTAAGGCTAAGCACAAAGATGGCTAACTGTGAGTCATGCAAAACATGCAAAGACATCCAAACCAAGCATGAAGTGAGCTTGAGGGACATGCTTCCAAATCCCAGAGTGGATATGCACAGGAGGTTTGTGACAGTAAAGACGACTCTGTGGTTATGGGAGGCTCGTGGTGAATATGACGACAGAGAGCAGTCCTGCCCTCACATCTCCCGCTACAGCTGCTTTCAACCGGAAAGATGAGAGCTGAAGCCTGACTGAAGTGACAGCACGTCTGGAAAAAAGCACTTCTGTGTGTCCTTGAGCAGCCGGGAGAGAAAAGTCCCTTGATGTCTGAGTAGGCAAATCTCACACACACATATACACACACAATACAATGCTGTGAGAGGTGTCTAAGTGTTGCTCTGATCGCCTTAAGTCCGGTTACGGTGTGACAACTGACAGCGTTGTCAAGAATATCCTTAAAACACTTCTGGAATGAAGTATTCATCAGCCAGTACCTCACACCAAGACTCTACAACAACAGCGGCTCATTTGCATTGAAGCATGTGCGCTTCAAGGCTGCTTCCGTATTCCTGTGAACATCTCTAAAATCACTTCACTTCTTGCCAGGATCCTGAGAATACAATGCAGAGATTTTAGAGAATTTGAGAGCGATTTCTGCAGCTGTTTTAGAATGAGCGACTGGGGCCTATACTGACAATCATCTTGATGTTATAATTAACCCTTTCATAATCACAAAAATAGCTTTGTGTAAACAATCAGTGATCAGTGAACTCAATCTGGTCTCAAAACAACACCTGTTATAAAAAATAAAAATAATTCAAACATGATTTAATTTCTCAAATTTCGTGTGTCTTTCATGACGAAGACTAACATGGAAGAGAAGAAACTGTTGAAGTCGTTATTTTTATTTCCAAACTGTTAATTTTAAAACTGTGTAATCCAAATGCATTTGGATTTCAAATACATAAATCTAAAATGTAGGCCTAAATATTTAAAAGTGTTAAAATGAACTTGGACATGCAATTATGTAATTGTAGCAGTTGCATATGCCATCCTTAAGTGCACTTTCCCAGCACAAACATTCTGTCATGTTTCCTCCTCAGCTTTAGTTATCTGCAGTGAGTGGAGATGTGCCATGAGAGATACTCTGCAGTACAGGAAGGCAGCGCAGATGTAATCATCAAACAAATCTCCTGCCTTCTGTTATTTCCTGCCTTCCTTTGATCATTTTTCTACTAAATATGAATGGATGTTTCCACACAAGATAATAGTGAACGGTATAGACAAGCTCTCTCACGCACTAACACAACACCGCCGCAGAAATGGTCAAAGCAAACGTTTGAAAACACTGAGGGGTAAATTTGATAAAATGTTTACATGCTATACTCTTTTAAATGCAGTACTTCCAGATAAAAATGTCAATAATCAAAATACAGTACAGTTATGCATTATCTGCTCTGTTTATAATGTTTTCAGTGCAAACCAGGATTGGAAATTAATGAGGGCTTCAAAAATGCCACCAAAATGACCAAAAATGCCCCATAAATTCAAGACAAACGGCCAAAAAATTGTCAAGTGTCAATTCATGGAATTACATTAAGACTGCTCACACTGCTTCAAATTGATTTTACACGCTGTTTTGTGCAGCACTGTGCTTTGTATTAATGAATCAAATGCGTTTCTGTTGAACTTACGCTTTTAAAAATAAAGGTGCTTCACGATGCCATAGAAGAGCCTTTTTTGTCTAAATGGTTCCATAAAGAACCTTTAACCTCTGAAGAAACTTTCTGTTTCATAAAAGGTTCTTTCTGGTGAAAGAAGGTTCTTCAGATTATAAAAAGGTAAGAAAGAGACGGTTCTTTGACTGAATGGTTCTTTGTGGAACCAGAAATGGTTTTCTATGGCATCGCTGTGAAGAACCTTTTAAAGCATCTTTATTTTGGAATGTAGGAATGCATTGGTCGATCAGAGGTGCTTAGATCAGGTCAGATCAGTGCGCAAACTCGCAAATTCCCTCATTATAAACAACACAGTGCAGATATGATGTAAATAAAAGATTCATAGCTTCAGTTATTATAACGCGAGTTTTTGCATAACTTGCACTAGACTAGGCTAAAGTCGACAAAGACCGACATCTTTGTCTGTGAAGCCAGTATATGACATGCCCAAAACCATTTTTTTTGTTGTTGTTTTCTAAAAAATTACCATTATTACAATATAAAGAGCAAAAATCTACAATGATTTTGTCACAATACTGCAGATCTATGAGCTACTGTTTTTTACATATATAATTTAGATGCAATTTTAAACAGTCTGTTGTTATTGACAAGAGTTTAATTGATTAAAGTCATTGGGTAAATTTAAGTATTTGACATTAAAGACAACATAGTATGGCGATAATCGTAATAAAGGGATTATTGCCCTCATAAATGTAAAAAATGCCCCTAAAAATCATCAATCAATTCCAGGGGGCAAATATTGGCCCTTAATGGAAAATTTAATTTCTGACCCTGGTGCAAACACTTGTCTACACTACAAAAAAAAAAATGTTTTTCGAATACAACAAAGCTTATATAAGTACATTTTACAAGAAAATAGCATTTTGGCCTTTATGTCAAGAATTCAAGTTTAATTCAATATCTCACTTGTCGTTGTTTTGTAAGCATGAATTTTACTAGTAATTTCTGAGTGAGTTTTTTTTCAGTGTATGTGGCTTATCATATCTTGCATCATATTCACAAAAACACTGCATGACACCAGCAGCAGCAAAGCATATACTGTTTGTGTACTTTTCAGTGAACATGGCAGCAGTAATTCATTAAGTAATGATCAAACGATTGAGAAGAACGTTATAAAAAGGCAACCATGTACAACACAAATAATGCGAGCAAATAAACCATGCTATTAGCAGAGATTTCACATAGAAAGAAGGTCTAGAAAGTGTGATGCAAGTTATAAAACAGTTCCGCATAATTCTTCTGGTTCTTTCATATGATTAAGGCAATAGTTCAGCCAACAAATTATAAAAATAAATTGCTGCAAGTTTACCCTCAGGCCACAGTGTAGATGAGTTTCTGTATCGGTAACAGATTTGGAGAAATTTAGCATTACATCACTTGCTCACCAATGGATCTTCTGCAGTGAATGGGTGCCATCAAAATGAGAGTTCAAACAGCTGATAATAATGATCATAATGTATAATGTAACTTCTTGTAAAGGGGAAAAGCCAAACAAATTTATCAATAAGATATTTTTAACTTGAAACCATTGTTGCCTATTCACAACAATGCTTTCTCAAGTGAAAAAGTTGTCCTTTCTGAATTAGAAGAGAAAAATGCACAGATCAAGCAACAACACAGTTTTAAATTTTATAGTGAAAAGACAATAGGGGATGGAGGAAGCACTGCAGGAAGTATTATAATGAATTATGGACTTGTTGAGGTCATAAGTTTACATCCCGGATCTTAATGCATGGTTTTTCCTCCTCAAGTATCATTAAACGTTTGAACCTTCTGTAATAGTTGCATATGGGTCCCTCAGTTGTCATCTGTGTGAAAAGATGGATCTCAAAATCATACAGTCATTGTTGGAAAGGGTTCAAATACACAAAAATGCTGGAAAACCAAAGAATTTGTGGGACCTGAAGGATTTTTCTGAAGAACAGCAGGCAGTTTAACTGTTCAGGACAAACAAGAGACTCATGAACAACTACCACTAAACAAAAAAACACAGCTGTTTTGAACCAGGTCATTTTTTATCAATTCACATCTTTTACATCTGTACTAAATAAAAAATAACATTCATTTTGTATGATCCCTCTTATTTTGGTAAAATAATTTTGCAGATTCTAAAAGGGGGATGTAAACTTCTGACCTCAACTGTATTTTGGCCAGAACCAAAGGTCTGAACATCTTAATGATGAATGTTTCTTACAAACATGCAGCTTTTTGCTTCACAGGACATTAACTTTTGGAGTTAAGTGGATTACTGTGATGATTTTATCCACCATTTGGACTTGCATTCTGACAGCACCCATTCACTGCAAAGGATCCATTGGTGAACAAGAGATGTAATGCTAAATATCTCCAAATCTGTTCTGATTAAGAAACAAACTCATCTGTATCTTGTATTAAAATTCTCATTTTTGGGTTCTCTGTTTCTTTACATTGGTTATTAAGTTGTAAACGCAGTTATGCAACAGGCAAAATTTGATCGCATTATCTTCTTTTGTAGCAGGAATTTATCTCAAGCGGCGTGTACATTATGAATCAGTTCATTTCCCATAATCCCCAGGTGTCCAAGAACAGTAGCAGCTTGATGTGCCTCCAGAAACTACCACAGAGTGTGCCAGTGGCTCATGGTGCAGCGTGAGCATGACATGACAAGAGCAATTTATCAAACTATTACTCACGTAATGTGCTCTTAACTGGAAGCGGCATGTGCATACATATCGTCATAAATGTCTGGAGAGCGAGGACACCGCGTCTGCCATCATCACTGGAGGAGCAAGAATAACTACCCTCATCACTGATGAATACAAGACATTTAGATTTATGAGTCTGACTGAAGCTCTCTCAGGAATAGTGATGTCTCTGTGGAAACGAGTGGACTTACGCACATGTGAACGCGTTCATGCGCCGCCATGTCTCGCTGATGGCTGATGCCATCCTTGTTTGCATGTGAAATGAGAACATGCAGGCCTGAGGACAAGATGTTGTTGTCCCTGATCATCTTGACATCCTGCTGTATCTGTAATGGTGTGATAAAGTAAGTGTTATATGCCTACACTGATTTGATTATTAGGCTTTTTACAACAAAGGCACAGCCCCTGCTGTGCATCTGCTTTATTGTAATGATGTAAGTCACAGTGAGAAGAGGTTTAGCTGATTTATTTCATCGGAGAAGAGCTGAGGTGATGTTTTCTCTATGATGGCATATATTGCTAATGTTATTTTCCCCCAGCTGTCCTATTGTTTCCAAACCAGAAAGCTCAAGACGGCTCCTCTCTCAGCTGTGCTGCATGAAAAACATCTGCCAGAACGTTCCCCAGCCTCATAAAAAAATGAAACGCTTCCTAGTTTTTCTTTCAGGGGTATCATCAAAAAATTAGCATTGACAGACATGTTGGCAAATACTAAAACTGTACAGTAATGGCTATGGTTTTAGTGCTGTTACATTTTTAAAAGTCAATAGCCTATTGAGAGAGCAGCTTAAGGACATACTGAAAATAAATGATATTTAAACCTTAAGTAAAACAATTTGGATAAAAGCAAAATATATTTTAATGTATTCTTTCTGGACAATATAATTACATTTAAATTGAAAAAAAAGGAAAAAAAAAAATAGGGATGTGCCCAATTTGATCAGTTACATAGATCCACGGCCATATTGGAGATACTCGGATTTACAGGTGCATCTTAATAAATTAGAATGTTGTGGAAAAGTTCATTTATTTCAGTAATTCAACTCAAATTGTGAAACTCGTGTATTAAATAAATTCAGTGCACACAGACTTAAGTAGTTTAGGTCTTTGGTTCTTTTAATTGTGATGATTTTGGCTCACATTTAACAAAAACCCACCAATTCACATCTCAACAAATTAGAATATGGTGACATGCCAATCAGCTAATCAACTCAAAACACCTGCAAAGGTATGAGCCTTCAAAATGGTCTCTCAGTTTGGTTCACTAGGCTACACAATCATGGGGAAGACTCCTGATCTGACAGTTGTCCTGAAGACAATCATTGACACCCTTCACAAGGAAGGTAAGCCACAAACATTCATTGCCAAAGAAGCTGGCTGTTCACAGAGTGCTGTATCCAAGCATGTTAACAGAAAGTTGAGTGGAGGGAAAAGGTGTGGGAAAAAAAGATGCACAACCAACTGAGAGAACCGCAGCCTTGAGAGGCTTATCAAGCAAAATCGATTCAATAATTTGGGTGAACTTCACAAGGAATGGACTGAGGCTGGGGTCAAGGCATCAAGAGCCACCACACACAGACGTGTCAAGGAATTTGGCTACAGTTGTCATATTCCTCTTGTTAAGCCACTCCTAAACCACAGACAACGTCAGAGGCGTCTTACCTGGGCTAAGAAGAAGAAGAAATGGGCTGTTGCCCAGTGGTCCAAAGTCCTCTTTTCAGATGAGGGCAAGTTTTGTATTTCATTTGGAAACCAAGGTCCTAGAGTCTGGAGGAAGGGTGGAGAAGCTCATAGCCCAAGTTGCTTGAAGTCCAGTGTTAAGTTTCCACAGTCTGTGATGATTTGGGGTGCAATGTCATCTGCTGGTATTGGTCCACTGTGTTTTTTGAAAACCAATGTCACTGCACCCATTTACCAAGAAATTTTAGAGCACTTCATGCTTCCTTCTGCTGACCAGCTTTTTAAAGATGCTGATCTCATTTTCCAGCAGGATTTGGCACCTGCCCACACTGCCAAAAGCACCAAAAGATGGTTAAATGACCATGGTGTTGGTGTGCTTGACTGGCCAGCAAACTCACCAGACCTGAACCCCATAGAAAATCTATGGGGTATTGTCAAGAGGAAAATGAGGAAAAAGAGACCAAAAAAGGTGGATGAGCTGAAGGCCACTGTCAAAGAAACCTGGGCTTCCATACCGCCTCAGCAGTGCCACAGACTGATCACCTCCATGCCACGCCCAATTGAGGCAGTAATTAAAGCAAAAGGAGCCCCTACCAAGTATTGCGTACATATACAGTAAATGAACATACTTTCCAGAAGGCCAACAATTTACTAAAAATGTTTTATTGGTCTTATTAAGTATTCTAATTTGTTGAGATGAATTGAAGTGAATTGGTGGGTTTTTGTTAACTATGAGCCAAAATCATCACAATTAACAGAACCAAAGACTTAAACTACAGTCTTTGTGCACTGAATTTATTTAGTACACGAGTTTCACAACTTTTCCACGACATTCTAATTTATTGAGATGCACCTGTATATCTAAAGTGTATGGAAAAAATATCTGTTCACATATTTTATGTTAATGTTGGCCATATAATGTGCAGGTACTTTGAAATTAAGTAATGTAGTAACATTTTATTAAAAAAAAATTTTTTTTTGGAGAACAAGAAGGTCAGTTTTTTTTTTTTTTTTTTTTTTGCAGTCACGAAAAAAATAAATATGGATCTTAATTTCTGGTGTAAACGGAGCCAGACTGTTTCAAAGCACTATATAAATTTGGTTATGGATAGCCAACTTACACCAGATCCAAAACAAATCAACTTTATTCTTCTTTACGCTCATATTTTTTATGCTGTGGAAAAGGCAGTGATAATCTGTATGAAATGCAAGCTAAAAGACTTGGATGTCAGCCATTCCACTGTGTTTGTCCACTTGTCTTTGTGAGTTAAAGCTCTATGCTGGCTATCAGGCTGTTTGTCATCACTTTTTTGGCAAAATATCAGCCAATTTGCCAGTTCCACACTGCTCTGTCTCGGACAATCGGGTCATGTTGTCCCTTGGACCTCTGGGGAGGGCATTAATGAAAACTCAGGGGAGTGCCAGATTAAAGTGCAGCCATCCTCCATCGCCTCCACCGAAATGATTTATCGCCAACAACACTAACCCCCCAACTCCTACTGAACTAATAGCCTTTGCAGAATAAACCATGTCTCAAAGTAGATAAAAATGCTTGTGGTGTCAGATAGCACTTTCCTATCTGCCAGATTCTGTGCATGACAAATATATCACTGCCTCAACAAATAACAGCCCCATGCTAGCAATTGCTTCTTTGAAATGTTACACTCTTGTAACATCCTCTTGTAACTAAAGATAAGTCCGGACAGCTCTTTGAGTCTGGAAGTCCTACAACTGATCCCTCACTAAGTGCCACTTTTACTGACCAGTTTTACTCTAGCCACTATTGCCATCCATAATATTAAAGGAATAGTTCACCTAATAATGAAAACTTGCTAAAAATGTCTTCTATCCTCAGGTCATCAGATATGTAGATAAGTTTCTTTCTTCATCAGAACAGATTTGGAGAAATTTATCATTTGTTCACCAATTGAGCAGTGAATGGGTGCCGTCAGAATGAGAGTCCAAATAACTAGTAATCCAAGTAATCCACACGACTCCAGTCGTGATGTGATGTGATTCAAACATCACCATATTTTCATTTTTGAGTGAATTATTCCTTGAACAGACAAGCTTAAGTCTATGTAATACGACAGTGTTTTAGTGCCACATTAATAAATAAAGAAATCTAAAATTATGAGATTAAAGTCATAATATTTAGAGAATAAAGTCGAAATGTTTCAAGAATAAAGTCGAAATTACGAGATTAAAAAAAGTCGAAATGTTCTGAGAATAAAGTCAAAATGTTTTGAGAATAAAGTCGAAATTTCAAGAATAAAGTTGAAATTACGAGATTAAAAAAAGTCGAAATGTTTTAGTGCCACATTAATAAATAAAGAAATCTAAAATTATGAGAATAAAGTCAAAATGTTTTGACAATAAAGTCAAAATTACAAGAATAAAGTCGAAATTACGAGAAAAGTCGAAATGGTTCAAGAATAAAGTAAAAATTACGAGAATAAAGTCTAAATGTTTTGAGAATAAAGTCGAAATGTTTCGAGAATAAAGTTTAAATGTTTTGAGAATAAAGTTTAAATGTTTTGAGAATAAAGTCGAAATGTTTTGAGAATAAAGTCAAAAGGTTTTGAGAATAAAGTTGAAATTACTTTATTTTCAAAACACTTAGACTTTTTTATCATAATTTTGACTTTATTCTCTAAACAATGACTTTATTCTCATAATTTTGACTTTATTGTTGAAATATTTTGTCTTTATTCTCGTAATTCCGACTTTAATATCTTTAATCTTAGTTTTTTTTTACGTGCCACTATGACGCTACCGTAATGAAATACCTGTGTGGATGGTTTAAATGTAATTTTACAGAAAATTTCTAAAAAATATGGCAAATTAAATATTAGTCTTAGTATTGCTGGTTAAGCTACACTGTGAGAAAAAAAAATCCATAGAAAAATGAAAAAGTACTGTTCATTTTCTGCCAGCATTATCCAATAACTTTATGAACATTTCCTTTACCCTAAAATACAACACAATTCAATATGTAATTCTTTTAAAAATCAATACAGAAAATTCCTTCATGTTAACAGTATATTGGTTTCTTAAAGTGTATGTGTTAGTCGTCATTTCAAGAAGGACTTTTGAGCTCTTTGGATAAAAGTAGAAAAAAGCCCCTGATGTTTAATATTTTTACTCCAAACTGTTGCTGGGATACAATCATTGGCTAAGATTTTTCTTTTTTATTTAGTGAATAAAACACAAATGTGTGTTTGGGTCAAAATGGCTCAAAATGATTGCTTCAGGTCATATTAGAGCTCACAGAAATTACACAGTTCACACAGTACCATAGTGAACTGATTGTATAAACATTAGGAAGTGATTTCTTTACTTGCACTTACATGTTATCTCTTGTAATCACTATCAAATGAGGGTTTTCTATTTCATTTGACTGTGGGAAGCATTCGCCTCGATTCGCCTCTGCAGTTGTAATCACACTGTAATGTCACACTTAATTCCAGCCGGTGTGAGGATAAAATTAATTCAGCTTTTCACACTGTTTACAGAAATCTCAGTTCATTCTGAACATACTGTAAGGTTATGTAAGCTAGCGACAGTAACTGAAGTGGGTGGAGCTTAGCAAATGGTCGAACATTGCAGCTTGGCATTGTGCTCCAAGAATGTGAGAATCTGTACATTGTAACAATTTTTTTGAACGTCAATAGAATATGTGTTAAATTGCTCACATTAGAATCTGAACAAGTACCTTTGATGTTTGTAATAGAAAACCCAGACAAAAAAATCTTGCTATGTCTCTGCCATTATTTGCAAAAATTGAGCTATTTCACCTAGAGAAGGTTTGATTGAGTTTAATGGGACATTACTGAGATGCTTTTGGACAATTTTCTCTCTTGCTCTCGCCAAATTGTGATGTGCTTTTTATTTTATCCCATGTCTGGCTGGTCGATGGAGACAAGAAGTTGAATGTAAAGACTGTGATGAAGAAAATGACCAACAGCGCCTGGTGTGCATTGAGAAATTAATTGTGTTGCTCAGCCAGTGTCTGTCACTAGGCCTATTGAGCTCTTAGCAGCTTGCCAATGATGTCATCCATTCATCGACAGGAGCTGTTAAAAGCCCTGGATTTGATGGAAATGCTGCCTCATTAATAACTAAATCCTTTGAAAAGATGAAACGCTGGCAGAGACTGGGTTCTCAATCTTTTTATGAAACAACAATCAAAATGTGCTTTTTTGTTTCCTCTGACGCATTTAGTTGTATAATAAGCAAAAACGAGTTCTTGTTATTGTTGCTCAGGCATTGAAAAATGAAAAAGGTTGCAATCTGACATTTCCATTCACTTCACAATAAGTATTAATAAACTAATTGTCATTAATCGAATTAAAAATAAAACCAAAACACACTAGCGGTCAAACATTTGAAATCAGATTTGGATTTTGAAAGAAGTTTCTTATGCTCACCAGCACTGCATTTATTACTTATTTAAAATACGGTAAACATTTCTCCAGTGTTCAGTGTCGCAAGATCCAGATTTCCATTTTGTGCTCAATTATTATTGGTACTCAATTATTAATATCGACTATTATTATAAATGTTTTTAAGTCTTTTCAGCTCAACTGCAAAAATAACTGTTTTCTATTTGAATATATTTTAAAATGTAACTTATTCCTGTGATTTCAAAGCTGAATTTTTAGCATCATTACTCCAGTCGCATGATCCTTCAGAAATCATTCTAATATTCTGACTTGCTGCTCAAAAACATTTATTATTATGTTGAAAACAGCTGAGTAGAATTTTGTTCAGGTTTCTTCGATGAATAGGGAGTTCAGAAAAAGTAGAAATCATTTGACTTTATAATCACTTTTGATCAATTTAAAGCATCCTTGCTAAATAAAAGTATTAATTTCTAATAAAAAAAAAAAAAAAATTATACTGACACAAGCTTTTGAATGGTATAGTGTATAATGTTACAAAAGCTTTTTATTTCACATAAATGCTGATTTTTGGATCTTTCTATTAATCACAGATGATGAATTTTTTATTAAAATCTGTGTTAAATGATGATGATGATGATGATGATAATAATAATAATAAATTATTAATAATAATAAATGGTTCTTGAACAGCAAATTAGCATATTAGAATGATTTCTGAAGGATCATGTTACACTAAAGACTGCAGTAATCATGCTGAAAATTTAGCTTTGACAGAAATAAATTACATTTTAAAATATATTCAAATAGAAAACAGTTATTTCAAATAGTACAAATATTTCAAAATGTTCCTATTTTTGCTGTACTTTGGATCAAATAAAAGAGACTTCTTTAAAAAACATTAAAAATCTTACTGTTCAAAAACTTTTAAACAGTGTATATACTTTTTTTGTATATCTAGTGTATATGCTTTTTTCTTTTTAAAAAAGTACTTACCTCAAACGAAACCTTAAATGATTTTTTAAATAATATTTTACAATATTACTGTTTTTAATAGTATTTTTGATCAAATAAATGCAGCCTTGGGCAGACATTTTTATCAATTTTAATTAATTTATTTTTTATTCTATGCATATAAAATACAAATTTGGGCTTTTTGCATGTTTAAGTATGTGTGTAAAATTTAACCTCTAGATGAAATTTAAACCCTTTCATTTATAAATACTGAAGTGTAAAATTTCTAAACTAAACTAAACTTTAAAAAGAACTGAACGGAGCTCTGGTTCTGACCAACGACGAAGGCATTTTTTACTCTTAGCCTCAGGACTGCCATTAACCACAGAGAATGTCTTCAGGAAATGACACAGACAGACATGTCTACAAAAAACCTGCTACAAAAGTGGTTAAATTATGGCTGATGAGATCTTGATGACCCCTTGCACAATGGCTTCAGATTTCACACGGTAAGATTTCCCAAATTACACACTCCCTCTGATTGGTGTAAATGTTCCTTCTTAAAAACGAGGCGTTGGCTTGCTGGAAAGTAAATGGATGTAATCAAACCTCAGGCAATCCATCTCTGCTGCTTGATGTATTTGATGACCATACACACCCACCTCTAAACATATCAGTCACTCTAAATGAAAGCATTGGTCTCCCTCTCAATCTCTTTATTTTGCAGATATTTCATCAGCAGCTATAAGCCTCGGGTTTGTTTTAAAGATTTCCTTATAACTTACTCCGACTGCGGCATTATGGTTAATAAATAACACTTTTTTTAGGTTATTCTCAGTATCCTGTGGACCACATATCCACATGTTGCTATAATTTGGGCCTGTAAGATAATTCATATTTAGCAGGTGAAATACACAGGCAGCTGCAGACAATTCATCTGTCAACGGGGTGCAACGGTCTCTTAAAATTTGTGTGAGATATGAAATATTCCTTTTTTCTGACAGGGGCAATTTACATCTTGTTTGGCAAGACTGCTATTTGTCCATCTTTATATCTATAGTCACTTATCCTTTAATCACAATACCAGTCAAAATGAAATGAAAATGCTTTGATACTCATTCTGTGACCGACTGTGACAATCCACATTTGAAGCTCAATGACATTTAAATAATAACATAAATATAATATAGTTACTACTGCGTTTCGTACCAGAAACTAGTAATTACTGCAAATTAAATCCATTAAATAAATACACTTAATAAATAAACTTAATTATTAAGGTTAATTAAAGGGAAAGTTCACCCAAAAATGAAAAATCTGTCATGAATTACAGACCCTCATGTCGTTCCAAACCTGTAAGACTTTTGTTCATCTTTGGAACACAGATTAGGGGCGTCGCTAGGGCTAATCATTCGGGGATGAAGCCCCGAATGTTTTTACTTCAGCCCCGAATGTTCTGCGTGTCTTTTTATGAATGAACGGGGCGGACGCGCGGTTTCTTTACATGTGATACTGATGCGCGTGTGACGCTCGCAGTGATTGCAGCGTCTGTGTTTTAAAAATAGTAAATCCCCTTTATTTGCCAAAAATAAAATCATTTTCATTAGAAGATCAATTTATTTAATATTTTATACCTTAATTTAATAACCAGAAAAATACACAACACAGAATTCCATAAGGCTATTGTAAAAATAAATAAAAGTTGTTTTTATGCATTCAAATAAACAGACATGCTAAAACATATTTGGTAATAATAAAACGCAAGGTGAGAAAAAATAAAACATTTCATGGGGTCCTAAACATGTAATTTTTCTTAACTTTTGATAAATTGATGGTAAATTTTATAAGATTCATGGTTTTAATTAATTACACGTGATTAATTACATTTTGATTAATAAAATTAAATTTAACCATTAGAAAGAAGTCCAGAAAAATTAAAACAGAAAACGGAATTAAAAATAAAAAAATAAAAAAATAAATAAATAAATAAACGAAATTTGGGGGGAAAAAACACTATATATTTGCTACAGTTAAGAATACATCTTCAAATTTTATTTGTCTAACATATTTTTGTAAAATTTTGTTTTAATGCTTTGATATGTTTGCTCTTTGCAGTGATTACTATTTACTATTGTTCATAGTGTGACATGGTCTTTAAAACCCAGTTTAATGCCCCCGGACCCCATCCAGGTTCAACCACCTGTGTCTAACAAAATCTTATGTGAGCTCCCACCCAACACCACTAGCCCCTGATGTTTTGACATCAGCCCCGGATGTTTTAAAATCCTAGAAACGCCCCTGACACAGATTAAGAATTTTTGACGCAACTGACACGTTCAAGGCTCAGAAAGGTAATAAGGACATCGTTAAAATAGTCCATGTGACATCAGTTATACAACGTAAGGGGCCGTTCACATATCGCGTCTTTTGCGCGCTCAAGTTCGTTATTTCAAATGTAGACGCGCGGCAGCCGCACGCGGTGTGACGCGCTCGGTTTTTTCAGGCGCGTCCGCGCCGCATCGAGTTGAAAACATCTCAACTTTTCAAAATTCCGCAAGCGCACCGCGGATCATGTGACAAGCATTGAAAGCTCAGCCAAGATGGAGAAACAGCTGATCATAGCTGTACATTTTTAAATAAATTTCGTAGCAGAGCTACAGCAAGTGATTTTTAGTGCTGGAAATCCGTTTGTCCTTGGATGAAACTCCGCGTCTTCATTGAGATTGCGGGTCATGGTTGCTTAGCAACGGCAGACGCCACGGGAGCTTAAGCTACAGAGCGCTTTGGAAAGGAGGAAAAATCGGCGCGCCTAGCGTTTTCCACGCGTTTTTAGGCGCGATATGTGAACGGCCCCTAATACATCTGCATATAGACGGATCCGCTGACAGACGCGGCTTTCAAACGCTCCCGTTGTGCTGATGTTTGAGTGCTCGGTGAGGAACGTGAAGCGCTTATCATTGAAGCCAATCACAGTCATGTCTGTTGAGCACGTGAACACTATGGCCAAACAGCGATGTTTAAAAATCGGATCAACAGCGCTCAGATGTGAGCGGGAAATGGACGTTTTTAAAATTCCAGTACTGAAAGTACCGAACCCGGTACCTTTTGACAACCCTACAACGTAATGTTATGAAGCGATGAGAATACTTTTTGTGTGCAAAGAAAATAACGACTTTATTCAACAATTTCTTCTCTTTCGTGTCAGTCTTAAACAAGGATTCACAAGAGTACCACGTTTATTCGCGCACAAAAAGTATTCTCAAGCTCTTAGATTTCATCAAAAATATCTTAATTTGTGTTATGAAGATGAACAAGGTCTTATGGGTTTGGAACGAAATGAGGGTGAGTAAGTAATGACAGAATTTTCATTTTGAGTGAATTAGCTGTAAAGGAGAAGTTGAACAACCAGTTCAACAACTAAATGAAGACTGCAACAATATTAGACTGATATGATGAATATTTTCAATTTGTAAATTACTGGAGTATGTTTTACAAGAAAATTCTATTTCAGTTCCTCGACTTCAAAATTTCACTTTTAATTCAATGTGTTACTTGCTGTTTCTTTGTACTTTAAATTTATGGAAGTCAGTTTCCGCCATTGAATTAAAAAAGTATTGTGACTTAACTTAGAGTTCTGACTTTTTTTCTCAGAATTGCATGATATAAACTCACAGTTGCAAGAAATAAAGTCACAGTTGTGAGTTATTCTTTAAATGCGAGTTTGTACCTTGCACGAAATTTTTCTCGCAATTGTGAGTTTCTATCTCACAATTCAGAATTTTTTCTCACAATTCTGACTTTTTTCATAAGATTTTGAGATTTGACGTCGCAATTGTGAGTTTTAAAGTTCAATTTTGAGGGGGGAACTGATATGTTCTCAGAATTGCGAGTTTATATCTCACAATTCTGACTTAATAACTTAATAATTGTTATAAAATCAGAGAAAAACGTCAGAATTGCGAGTCTATATCTTGCAATTCTGACTTCATTTCTAAGAATTGCAACTTTATGCCTCAGAATTGCAAGTTTATATCTTGCAATACTGACTTTATAACTCACAACTGTTATAAAATCTGAGAAAAAAGTCAGAATTATGAGTTTATATCTTGCAATTCTGACTTTATAACTCAGTTGTTATAAAATCAGAGAAAAAAGTCATAATTGTGAGTTTATATCTTGAAATTCTGGCTTCATTTCTCAGAATTGTGACTTTATTTTTTAGAACTGAAAGTTTATATCTCACAATTTTGACTTTATAACACACAACTGAGTTTCTATCACAAATCTGAGAAAAAAGTCATAATTGTGAGTTCATATATCGCAATTCTGACTATTTTTCTCAGAATTACGACTTTATTTCTCAGAATTTAAAGTTTATATCTCACAATTCTGCGAAAATATATCTCAAAAAAACGTCTGAATTGCGAGATGTAAACTGCCATTTTGCAAGAAAAAAATGTCACAGTTGTGAGATAAAAAGTCAAACGTTTTTTTTTTTTTTTTTACTTTTTTTTTTATATTTAGTGGTGGAAATGGGCTTCGATAGTACTTTACCAGTAATTTTTGAATGAAAATTGTTTCCACATAATTTTTTTTCGCAGTTACACTGAAAAAAATAATTTGTGCAGAGTTTGCTTTTAAAACAATTTTCACTCAGAAATTGTTACTAAATTTAAAAGTTACATGGTTATATTTTAAAGTAGAACTAAAGTTAAATTTTGAAGTAGACAAACTGAAGTAGTATCTGAAATTAAATGAAACCTGAAATAAAATTTTTTTTTTTGTAGTGCAATACCTAAGTTTTCTGCGGTCTTTTCCATGACAATCAATAACTAATGCGTTTTTAGTCCGCTTTGCGATATGAGAGATATGAAAGTATTTGACGACGGAATATTGGGAAATATTTGACCTTTGAATGTTGTGATTCATCAATCAGAATTCAGTATTCAAGCTGTGTAATCAAACTATAATAAAGCAGATTGTGGTTTAAGCCACTTCCGTGTGCTGCATCACAATCGTCCAAACTGATTGTGTTGGGAAAGTCATGACTCTTCGACATTTGGTATAAAATTGCTAGAGCACTGCTTTCCTTATAATGCAACCTTACCATATCTTTCTGCAGTTCCCCAGTGTATCCCTGATTCATGTAAGCTGCCATTTAGAATCAGGATTTGCTCTAGAGCCTGCAACCAAACTCTTGTAGTTTTTCAGCTTATTCCTAAACTGACGTATTTTTGTGAGCATAAAAACATTTGACTTTGATATGTATCTCTGTTTTTTATCACTTGCCATAGAGGCACATCATAAACTCTGCAAAATTTAGCGAACTGTATAAATGAAAAGCAGTTTGATACTTTAAAGCCCTTGGGATAAATAAAACACAAGAAAGGCTCTTCTAAAACCACTCTCATGCAAGATCCAGCTATTGAACGTGAGATCTTACCGTCAGCGCTATATCAAAAGCATCACTTTAACTGCTGTTTATTGCAGCAAATAGCCCAGAAGCACCTGCAGCCCCACAAGAGCTGCATACTCCCAAAATGAATGAGTCTGTTTACAGAATAATTAAAATTTAACTGCCTGATCGATGGCTCTGATTGTGTGTTTGATAGGGATAGTCCCGGGGGCCGGCTGGAGCCTGGAGCCGCATGCACAAACCTCTTTGCCTCAGATATTAATTAATGCATGGATTTTCTGTCAGCTGCAGCAACAGTATTATAGGAGCCCAATAATGCTTTTAAATACAGTATTTTACATCTGCATTGATCTCTGCACCTCAGGGCTTGACTTGTTCAGCAGAACAACAAACTTGAGAGTTGGGAAAGTTTTCACATTAAATAAGACTATTTAACAGGGGTGGCAGAGATTGTCCCTGCATTGCAGCATCTTCTGAAGAAGAGAGAAAGTGTTGATTCTGCACCATTTCAACATCTGTGCCTGTCCAGAAAATGGAATATATCAAAGTCCTATGGTATTATGATGACACCATCAATGTACTAATAATATAATAAAATAATTAATTAAATTAATTAATTAATAATAATCATAATAATAATAATAATAATTATTATTATTATTATTACAGTGTAGAATGTTCAATACTTTTAAGGATTTAAAGTTTATTTTATTTATATTTTATTTTTCATCATGAATGAATTTTTGGCCTTTTATTTGATTTTTTATTGTATTTTATTATTATTATTTTTTTTTTTATTATTTCTCATCATGAATGAATTTTTGGCCTATTCCTAGTCTTATCATTATTACTATTATTATTATTATTATTATTATTATTATTATAACACTACGGATGGGCCAAAAATGTATTCATGATGAAAATAAATTATAAATAAAATATTAATTAAATAAAATAAAGGGATAGGCCAACAATGAATTATGCAAAATCCACTTTTAGAAGGTGTTTGGACAGAAATGCATGTTGGAATTGTGTGTACACAGCCATCTTAGAATGATAAAAATACATATAGTCTTTATTTATTTGTTAAATTTCATAAAATCAAACCAGGCTCAAAAAACAAGCACTCTGGAGCCTGTCCGCAAAATGACGTCATATTTCGGTAGCCCCGCCCACCGTGCGATCGGCTGTGTCGAAAGCAGTGTCCCGTCAGAAACACCCTTGCTCTGTTTCATGATCATAAAATATTTAAGGATGTTAGTGTTTCTGCTGTAAATGTCTATTGATGTTTTTGAGGAGTTTTACTAAATTTTCTGTAAGTCTAGGCACAACTACGATTTGCTTTTACAAATGTTTGTAAGAGTTTATTTATATATCTTTTTGTAAAGTTCAGTGATATTTTTCTGTACCTGTAAATAAAGGAAAGTAATTACATGATGCAAGTTTTCATGGATTACTTGACGAATACAACACAAAAAAATAAGGTACAGAGTTTATCTTGTTCATTGACTATTGGATTTAACTAGAAAAAGGTGATGCTAAAAGTTGTGTAAGATCATCTAACAGGCTACTGTAGTTACACTACCGTTCAAAAGTTTGGGGTCAGTAAGACTTGTAATAGTCTTTAAAGAAGTCTCTTATGCTCATCAAGGCTGCATTTATTTGATTAAAAATATAGAAAAAAAAAACAGTAATATTGCAAAATGTTTTTACAATATAAAATATTGTTTTTTATTTTAACATACTTTAAAATAGAATTTATCCCTGATGAAAAGCTGAATTTTTATCAGCTGTTACTCCAGTCTTAAGTGTCACATGATCCTTCAGAAATCATTCTAATATGCGGATTTATTATTAGAATGATCAATGTTGGATAATATCAACAGTTGTGCTGCCGAATATATTTTGGAACCTGTGATTTTTTTTCTTCAGGATTCTTTCATGAATAACAAGTTTAAAAAGTACAGTGTTTATTCAAAATATAAATATTTTATCACAATGTAAATTATTTATTATTAACTTTTCATAAACTTTTAATTATTAACTTAATACATCCTTGGTGAATAAAAGTATTAATTTCTTTAAAAAAAAAAAAAAGAAACAATAAAAATGTACTGACCCCAAACTTTTGAACGGTAGTGTATGTTCTATTGCGTTTACATGGAGCACTGTAATCGGTTTAAAAGTCCAATCCGAATGAAAATACACCATTTAAACACCTCAATCTAATAAAAAAAGAGGGGTGGGATAAACCTTTCTATAAACAGAACAAAATTAAAAGTCTGCCATGTAAACACGTTAAACAGAATACTTTGCCTCTACATCCAGCAGGACAGGTGACGCGCCAAAGTGGGGTGAATTCGCGGGTCGTGCCCCCCTGTTCATCATCTTTCCTCCTTGCTAAACGTGATAGATTTCAAAGGCGAAAGTGAAACCATTAAAACAGCACGCATTAGAAAGCGACTGCACGCTTTTGCGATCATCAGCAACTGCAGGCGATCACAGATCGCACGCTTTGATTCACTGTTCAGCAACTCTTGGTAAGAAATTGTGTATTTGTTCCATTTAGGTATAGTACAGTTAAAATACCGGTCCTCTCACGCTCCCTCATGTTGCTTCTCCTCACTGTTTACTGCCATACACAAAACATACACGTCTAGACTCTGCTCCCTTCTGGAGCCGGGCGGGAAGTTGCAGCTTATTATCACGTAAAGGATCACACCCGTAAAACAGCATTTTTTAGACCCGCCCCAAAAATGACACTTTTTAACACGTTATAATAAACA
Organism: Labeo catla; assembly: GCA_012976165.1. Classification (NCBI taxonomy): domain Eukaryota; kingdom Metazoa; phylum Chordata; class Actinopteri; order Cypriniformes; family Cyprinidae; genus Labeo; species Labeo catla. The sequence continues at coordinate 335,891 of VONZ01000380.1, forward strand.
ATCTGTATTTGGATTGTTTATTATTATATTATTTGTATTTGAAACTTCACATGCACATTCAGGAGAGCGATAAGATTAATATTACATCTTGTAAAAAGGGGCATAATAGGTGCCCTTTAATTAATGATGAAAATAAATAATTAAATAAAATTAAATTAAATAAAAAAATAAAACGTTGAATTATTCTAAATATTAAACACTCACTCATTCTACACTATAATAATACTTATTATATAAATAATATTACATTATATACATATTTATAATAATAAGACTATTAGAATTATTAGTATTATTAGGCCAAAAATTAATTAATGATGAAAATAAAATCATTTAAAATCATTAGAAATATTGATAAAGCAATAATAATAATAATAATAATAATTGTTATTATTATTATTGTTATTATTTAAGTTATTTAAATTATTTTATATCATATAAGTACTTATAATAATAAAACTAGGAAAAGGCCAAAAATGAATTAATGACAAAAATAATAAAATAAAATAAAATAAATTAAAATAAAATAATTTAGAATCATCAGAAATATTGATATAATAACAATAATAATAATAATAATAATAATTATTATTATTATTATTATTATTTAAATTATTGTATATCATATAAGTAATTATAATAATAAAATTAGGAAAAGGCCAAAAATGAATTAATGACGAAAATAAATAAAATTAAATTAAATTTAAAAATAAAATAATTTAGAATCATTAGAAATATTGATATAACAATAACAATAACAATAATAATAATCATAATCATAATCATCATCATCATCATCATCATAATAATAATAATAATTCTTCTTCTTATTATTATTATTATTATTTAAATTATTTTATATCATATAAGTAATTATAATAATAAAATTAGGAAAAGGCCAAAAATTAATTTATAACAAAAATAATAAAAATAAAATAAAATAGGGATAATTAATTCATGATCACAAAAAATTAAATTAAATATACATATTAGTAGTAGTAGCAGTAGTAGTGGTAAATAAAATAAGTAAAAATAATGCTTAAAATAAAATAAAAATAAAATACTAACACTCTGAATCATTAAAATTACTGATGATGATGATGATAATAATAATAATAATAATAATAATAATAAATTAGTAGTGGTAGTAGCAGTAGTAAAAATATCCATGAAAGCAATTCACATTTAACTTTCAGGTTGGGTCAAACTGGTGTCCAAAAATAATTCAAAATTCACTTTTGTACATCCCCTATCTCATAAAGCAAGGGGTCTAGGTAAAAGCAAAGTCCCATATCAGTGGAGAAGGCCAGCAGGGAAATAACGCTGGCCCGGCTGTGTGGGCAAACGCTCCTCACTGCCATCCAAAGAGCAGTCACATTTCCCAATCCCCATCTGTTCCACTGAAAGAGCCATTGGATGCAGAATACTGGCTGCAGTGGCTGACAGTGCGGTCCCATTTCTTTCGATCAGCACATTACTCAGATAGCTCATCAGGGTGACAACTAACCTGCTCGCAGCCGCCAGGCACAACAAGCTGAGACAGTGATAAAGATGCACTTTCAAATGCCTGCAATGGTGGTCTGCGAGTAGAGGTCTTCGTTGTCATTTCACTGATGTTGATATACGGACTGCTTGGTTGTCATGTCTATTTTTAGCACTAGGGAAAATTTTGAAAGTTGTGTCACGGACGCAGAAGGAAGGGTTGATGAATATGGTCTGCTGTTTATCTTCTCTGTGTCCCACTGTGTTTTATCACAAGCAATGCATCTGGACGGGAAAGCCTGAAAAGTCAATAAGATTTCGGGTCATTCTGTAACACGGTGCCTTTCCGGTTTGATAAGGTGATTTTTGAAGGAAGCAGTCTATAAGATAGATAATGTGTTAAATATTATTACACTGGTTTGCACCAGCTCAAACTGAATGTATAAATATCCATATGTGATATCCGATGGGACATAATTATGTCCTGAGAAAGGCAATTTTCCAAACAATAAGCGTAATAAATAAGAAATTGCAAGCTTTGTGCTGATGGTTATGAATACATATGTTCACTTTATTATTCAACTGTTTATTATACAAATGCATGGATATTTTATACTTCTAACAAAGGTAATAAAACCTAATAAATAATATATTATATACATTATATATAATAATAAAATAAATTGTATTATTATAAAATTGATTATAGTAATAATATAAAAATATACTATAGTAATAAAAATACTTTAATCCTTCAAGAGTTTATTGGGATAATTATTTAATTATGTGTTTGTGTTTTTCATTTTATTTATGGATCTTTAATAATATTTCTGTTGCTGTATTTAGAACAAATCTGTATTTAATACAAATAAAATAAAATTAAAATTAAATAAAATAAAATAAAATGATAAAATAAAATAAAATAATAAAGCATGTATTATTTCTGATGCAGTTTAAAAAAGAAAATCTGTATTTAACAGACAAAATTAAATTAAATTAAATTAAATAATAAAGTATTATATTTCTGATGCTGTATTTAGAAATCAGAATTTAACACAATTAAATTAAATTAAATTAAATTAAATTAAATTAAATTAAATCTATTTAACACAATTAGGACGCTATTAATAATAGTGTAAATAATAAAATGTATTAAGAGAAAAAAAATTTAAAAGTACATTTCTGTTGTTGTAAAATGTCTGATGCCGTATTTAGAAAAAAATTAAATTTAACACAAAATAAAATAAAATAAAATAAAATACTAAAATAAAATACATTTCTGATGCTGTATTAAGAAAAAAATGAATTTATTACACAAAATAAAATAACATAAAATAAAATAAGTAAATAAGTATTACATTTCTGATGCTGTTTAGAAATTTAACTGACATTTCTGAATTTAACATAAAAAATACAATAATAAAATAAAATAAATAAACTGTTATATTTCCAAATCTTTAATTAGAAACACATACAACACATAAAACACATACAAAATAAATAAAATAAAATAAAATAGTAAAGTATTACATTTCTGATGCTGTATTTAGAAAAGACAATCTGAATTTAACACACAAAATTAAATTAAATTAAATTATAAACTACTTTATTTCTGAGGCTGTATTTAGAAACAAATCTGTATTTAACACACATAAAATAAAATAAAATAAAATAAAATAAAATAAAATAAAATAAAATGAAAAAAATATATTTCTGTTATTGTATTTAGAAAATATGTTGCATTTAACACATACAAAATAAAATTAAATTAAAAAATATTATATTATATTTTATTATAAAAGAATATTTGCCACTGGATTTGTTTTTATACATGTATTTAAAGGAAAAAAGTGGCACCTGTTCTGCAGAATGAACTTTATACCGTAGCTTAGATTGTTTTGCATGGAAGAACCACACGGGCTACATGAAAGACGGCCACCCAGTGACCTCCATCTGATTACATCCATTCAGGCATTTCTTAATCTGCCTCTGCTATTTGGGCTGAAATTTCATGGCTGTCACTTTAAAAGGACACATTTTTTACAGCGTAAGAGGTCATCAACCTTTATAAGCCTGACTATTTCTCCAACGCCAGTTCGCAAAGCCTGCATCAACGAGCAGCTGCCTACACAGCATTTCATTACAGCTGTTTTGCGAAACCCTTCACGTCAGGCGGGACATACGACGGTGGCGGGTGCTATCTGAGGGCTGAAATAACCTCTATCTCGGGTCTGATGGATAAGTAAAAAGCAAGGCAAGAATGTGTGCGGCGCATGTCGCAAAAGACATTAATGTAATGGAATAAGTTGAGGGCCCTCCGTCAAACTCGGTGCTCTTCGCCGCTTCCTTCCCTGCTGCTTGTCTGTTGATTCATGCCAGATGAATTGCCTCTCCGCTAGCCTGCCCTCTCTAACTCGATGTAAAAGCCTTGAGCTCAGTGCATAATTCATTAGCAATGTGATTAGCTTCAAGTGCTACACTGATCGGTTGAACTGAGCTGGAGCTAGAAAAGAGCAAGGCAAGGAGACTTTCAAATAGCTCCAAGCTTACACATTAAACATGTGCTTCTAAATCCTAACCACATAATTAACTACCACAAGTATTTCAATATTTTGTTTAGTGTCGCACGTAATGCTAACATTACGGGATGGGTGTTATTATACTAGTGCTGCTCTGTTTTGATAGAGGCCATAAACTATAATCGCTCTTGAGTACCAGCCTTATTAACCTCTTCTCAGATGGATTGGTACACAAGTCATCAATTTGCTCCTAGAAAACTTGCTTTAAGTTCACCATCCGTCTTTGTCAGGAACAATCGCCAACTTCATCACTCAAGCCAGGGAGGCGAGCGAGCGGGATTGGCACGGCGGTCCTTGCGACTTTCTTACTCTCTGCTGCCAGATTCGGCCTTCTTCCCATGCTCTGTCAGAGGGGTTCTTCCGGAATGTTGTCAAGGGCAAGGACAGAAGCGATGCCCCAGTGGTAACATTTCCAGTGGGCTTTGGCAACCCGATTATACACGCTATCTGCAAGCGGTCAGGCCTCAGCGGGGTGTCGTGAGTGGACTATCCGGGACCTCCCTAATCCGTTAGAAGGAGCTGAATATGCGTGGTCAGAGAGAGGTCAGGCTTCAATGACTAGCAAAAATCTGCTTAAAAGAGGCTACTTTGGAGGAGACGAGCATGTTCATAACAGGGCTGTGCACTATTGAGAATGTCTTCTAAACTGCAATTCAATTCCTAGATTTGAACTGAATTTGAAGTGAGGTAGGAAGGAAGTAGAAATAAAATTAATTCAAAGAAACTCGTGAAATTGTCATCTTTAACTGGAAGAGCCAAATTTGTCAAGACAAACTTTAAATGTAGAAACTCTTAAAAAAAGATTAAACAGATAGATTACAGATAGACTGATAATAGCAGGATAGAATGATAAAAAGAAAGAACGATAGGTAGAAAGATAGAACTATAGACTCTGGCCTCTACTAGAGACCAATTAGGGACATTGCAATGTCAGGTAGAATAGGTAGAATGATAGGTAGAAAGATAGAACGATAGAACGATAGAACGATAGATAGATAGATAGATAGATAGATAGATAGATAGATAGACAGACAAACAGACAGACAGACAGACAGACAGACAGACGACACAGACAGATAGATAGATAGACAGACAGTTGACACATACATTGATAAACAGAAAGATAGACAGATAGACAGACAGACAGACAGATAGATAGAGATAGAGACAGGTCAGATAGACAGACAGACAGAGAGACAGACACAGACAGATAGATAGACAGATAGATAGATAGATATGATAGAAAAACAGAGAGACAGACAGTCAGTCAGACAGAGACAGACAGACAGACAGACAGACAGACGACACAGACAGATAGATAGACAGATAGATAGATAGATATGATAGAAAAACAGACAGAGACAGACAGTCAGTCAAACAGACAGACAGACAGACAGACAGACAGACGACACATACAGACAGAAAGATAGATAGATAGACAGTTAGATAGACAGACAGACAGATAGATAGATAGAAAAGACAGAGTCAGTCAGTCAGACAGACAGATAGACAGACAGACTACAGACAGATAGATAGACAGATAGATAGATAGATGAGAAACACAGACAGAGAAAGACAGTCAGTCAGACAGATAGACAGAGAGACAGACACAGACACAGAGATAGACAGACAGTTGACACATACATTGATAGATAGATAAATAGACAGACAGATAGACAGATAGATAGACAGATAGATAGATAGATAGATAGATAGATAGAAAGAAAAACAGACAGAGACAGAGAGACAGTCAGTCAGACAGATAGACAGACAGACAGACAGACGACACAGATAGATAGACAGATAGATAGATAGATGATAGAAAAACAGACAAGAGACAGACAGTCAGACAGATAGATAGACAGACAGTTGACACATAGATAGATAAACAGAAAGATAGATAGATAGATAGATAGATAGATAGAAAACAGACAGAGACAGACAGACAAACAGATAGATAGACAGACAGACAGATGACACAGACAGATAGACAGTTGACACATACATTGATAAACAGAAAGACAGACAGAAAGATAGATAGAGAGACAGACAGACAGACAGACAGATAGATAGATAGATAGATAGATAGATAGATAGATAGATAGAACTCTGGAAGAAGGAAGACTTACATAAGAATGAAGATAAATGCCTTAGTCATCTTTTTTGTGCTCTCAGCCTATTGTTATTACATTCTCTGATCGAAAGCTTCACTTCACACCTTATTGAGTTTTGTGCAGTCTTTGCAATTTCCTGCAAAGTTGCCCGTTCTTTCCATTTCACCCTGCGCGAGCACAAGTTTGAGTCTGTCGGGAGCTGTCCACGGTGCTGAAGCCTGAGCTTTGCCAAACTAAACTGAACACTTTCCACTCTGTTCAACTGCTTTTGTTTCCCCCGCTAAACTCCTGGAGTGACTGCTTCTATTTTGTCACCAAGTCTTCAGGGATGACATGCAATACTCCTAACCTCGCCTTTAATCCACAGCGCAACAGTAAAGAAATAAAACTCAGAGCTGCACTAAGGGCCAATTTACACTGAGGCTGACTCTTGAGGTTTTTAAGCTCGGGGAGCAAATGAGCCAAATCGATCAGGAATGCCGTCTCCTTTGGTAATGAGGAGACACAGGCCTCCCTGTGGAGAGAAGAACCTGGACTGCACGCAGGCTGGAAGGCAGCCTATTCACAATGAGATCCCCAGAGAAACGACGGTGGCCCAAACAGCCACAAAGGCCTCTACTAGAGACCAATTAGGGACATTGCAATGTCAGGTAGAAAGTGGGTGAGCTGAAAAGGTTGCATCTTTAAACCTACAATAAGAAGTTGTAGTGCATTTTGGGGTTATTTTCTTATGACCAATGCCTGAAGTATTTGGTGTAGCTTTCAGACATCACAATTAAGAAAACTAGTGGTGTTTCGCTTCGGTTCTGTTTTTAGTTTCCTTGCCAAGCTTATTGTCTATGGAAGTCCATTTCTGCCACAGAATATAAAAGGTAATTGCAACTTTATTCTGACTTTGTTTCTCACAATTTTGAGAAAAAACTCTGAATTGCAAGACGTAAACAGAATTGCAAGATTTACACTGTTTCTTGCAATACATCTCACAACTTACACTTTTTTCTCGCATTTTACATCTTGAGTTCACATCTTAAAATTCTGTTTTTAATTGCAGTTCTGAGAAAAAGTCTGAATTGTGAGATAAAAAGTTGCTTTTACCATTTTCATTTTTTTCCCTATGGCAGAAAGAAGCTTCCATAATTGTCACAAAGACTAAGGTTTGAGAAGGTTCCACTCGCTCTCCCCCACACCCCCTGCCTCCACACCGGTGGAGAAATCAGCAGGCGATGACGGCTTTCATTTTCACACCCTCGCTATTTGACAGGCCTGAGGGCACTATGTTTTAATAACAAATCAATAGCTGGGAGAAACTCCATCCTAACAGCAGCCAGAGCTGACAAACTACCAACAAAACCTAGTTTTCCTTTCAAACGTTAATCTATCTTAACATGTAGCACAGGAGGAGGCGGCTGAGAATACAATCTATGAGAGAATGGGTGCACCGAAACAAGGTTATTCCATGAAATGTGAATGGGAGATGTAATGATGAAGATAGCAGGAAATTATTTCTATGCATGGGAAGCTTTCCACTCGCAGATATAATATGAGTGTTTAATTGAAACATTCAGCGCTCCCCGTGAGTTCTGCTTTCTAATCGATAGTTTTGCCTCAGGCTGGCTTCACAGTTGCTGGAGAATGGGGAGGTGGGATGGGGGCAAAAGGAAGGGAAATGTGCACGCAATTAATTATAAATGGAGCTCTGCAGATTGAGCAAACTGTACGGGTCATAGACTTCGCAAGAACGCAGTTCGGCTGCCGTTTCCCCCCGCAGATTGAAGCCCTCCATCTCGCGCCATGGGCTAATGAACGGCCTGATTGCTTTCCCTAATGAGAACCACACTCTGGGAAATAGGTTCCTGCATCAGAATGGAACAGTGGGTCAAGAATTAAGAAAAAAAAAAAAGTCTAATTTGTTACTGATACTGCTTTGGATTTTACAGGCCAATCCAGCAAAGCCAAGTCAATTGCACAAATGCAAAACTCTCATGGGTTTGCACAATATCCATCCGTTCCATATTAGTTACTGGCCAATATTAGATGTTTTATAATTTACCGTATCGGCTGATATTGGATATTCTGCTGTACATGTGCAACCAATTTAATGTATTAGAATGATTTCTGTAGGATCATGTGACACTGAATGCTAGAGTAATGACTACTGGGATAAGTGAGATTGAATGGGGAAAATTTAAATGAGAGTCAGTGCGATATGATTGGATATGACTGGTTATGATCAGCTGTGGTTGGTTCATGCAATAAATCCTGCCTTGTGTTCATGCATATTCGCAAATTAGTCTGAATAAACAATATAAGGGCATTAATGGGAAGAAGAATTAAAAAAAAAGTAAGCAACTCACACACTTAGACATAACCACAATGTCAAAATAAGACTAAAAACATGATCTGTGGGAGTTTTTAGTGAGTAATCAGCAGTGTTAGGCACTTTACTTTACTTTACTAGGCACTCTGGAATCTGAGGGTGCAAAAAATCTAAATATTGAGAAAATCGCCTTTAAAGTTGTCCAAATGAAGTTCTTAGCAATGCATATTACTAATTAAAAATTAAGTTTTGATATATTTACGGTAGGAATTTTACCAAATATCTTCATGGAACATGATCTTAATCAATAAAATCAATAATTTTGACCCATACATTGCATTTTTGTCTATTGCTATGAATATGCCTGTGCTACTTAAGACTGGTTTTGTGGTCAAGTGTAATATTTGTGAAATTTATTAGCTATTCCTGTGTGATTTGTTTTCCAGTGTATAATTGGATATCATATAATAAACTATATCACAAAACAAAATGAATTATCTGCTCATTTGTATCAACCAGAATTGTGATATCAGTGCATACCTACACTCTCTCAATATCGTTAATAGCTCATGAATGGTGACTCCACATGGGAGGAGAGGATGGATATAATAATAAGACACAGACCTCATTGTCTTGGAAGTGATGGTAATATCAGACCTTTTTCTCTGGAGAGTCACTTGCATCCTTGTTTGTTCTAGCAGAACAATTTACCAGGCTGGAGTCTCATGATTCCTGTTGTGTATTAATTGACCTGAGAACACCAAAATAACCACACCGTGTCTGAGCTGGTTATTGTCAATTAGACAGTTCTACATGACTGCATCTCATGGTTCAACCTTGCCTACAATTACAGATTATGTCAGGCAGATGACCACAACCCCTCCACTTGCCCGGTGGGTGCTAACAAGCTGTTTTTGCTCTCTGGTTTTAATTAACACAGACATAGCATGCTGTAGACACTAACTCTGGGGAACAGCGGCATTTCATGGACAGATGAGGCATGAGCTGCTTTTCCCTGAGCGCTGTGCTTTATTCTATGAGGATGCAGTAAAAGTCAAGTGGATATATGTAACAAATGCTCTAACATATCAGGCCAGGCACAGCACAGCACATGCAAATGAGAGACTGCAGGAAAATTGGATCACAGAGCTTTGAAGGTTATCACCGCGCGTCTGGCCACTGGCAGCTCTGTGGTAAATAAGCGTTGAGAAAAGACTGAGGGTCTAGTCTTAACAAGTAGAAAGGTGAGTCACTTGAATCTAATATAGAGATACTGTCAAAAACTCTCTCTGCTTCAAACGCATTGCATCATCTGTAGCTGGACATGTTTAAGGATTTATTCCTTTTGAAAAAAAATCTATGAACAAGATTTTTGATTCTTTTGACACTTTTTGGTATTTTAATCAGTTTTGCCCCTTCTACATAGAGTATGGAGCACAAAACTCTAGGTTCTTATGCACAAAAATGCTGAAAAACCAAAGAATCTGTGGGACCTCAAGGATTTTTCTGAAGAACAGTGGGCAGTTTAATTGTTCAGGACAAACAAGAGACTCATGAATAACTATCACTAAACAAAAAAAAAAAAACAACAACTGTGAATCATTTAGGAAAGTACACAGTATTAAGAATAAAGTGTATGTAAGCTTTTGAACGGGGTCATTTTTATAACTTCAACTATTATTTTCTTTGTAAAACATAAAAAACACAATTTGTTGAGTCAGCTTAAAATAATTTGTTACCCTGCTGCCTTAAAATTTGTTCAGTCAACTAAAATAAGTTTAGTCGACTTGAAATGTTAAGTTACAAGTACTAAGTAACAACTTAAATATTTGTGATTGCTAAACTTAACAGATGGGTAAGTAACCCAGCTGCCTTAAAATTTTAAGTTGATTCAACTTAGTCACTTAGTATAATTTAACATTTCAAGTTGAATAAACTTTTTTTGAGTTGATTGGACTTAAAATTTTAAGGCAGCCAGGTTACATATTATTTTAAGTTGACTCAACAAATTGCTTTTTACAGTGTATACTGTATGTAAACGTCTTCTATGTGAAATATCTTATTATAACACCCATTTTGTATAATCCCTCTTATTTAGGTAAAATAATTAACATTTTGCAAGGTGTATGTAAACTTTTGACATCTATTGTCATTTAAAAAAAAAAAACATAAAAATAACTGAAAATTACCTTGATACCAGTTGCTGAACTGCAAGAATGGCTCAGAAGAGTCTAGTTAATTCTGTTCTCTAGCATCATTTGTTCAGAGACGGTTTCATATTTTGTTTCTTATGCGATGACATTCAGACATTCGCTTTTTTAGGCCACTGTATATGAGCTGCCACTCAGGCTCTGTGGTGACATGGGCTGCTCGGAGGTAGCAGGTGTAGAGGTGTTGAGGCCAGTGCTTGCGGGCGCCGTGTGCTGCCTTCTGCTGCCTCTCCTCAAGCGCAGATTCTTATCTCTTTGTCCTCCCTGGAGACATCCAGCTTTGCCTATCTGCCTGGCAGGCAACACCGAGGGGATGAACCCAGCTGCTTGGTGTTATTTGTAACTGTGATATGCCAACCAGGACAGCATTTATAAACAGCCTGCAGTTGAAATACTAAAAAAAAACAAAATCACTGAACTGCTTCTTTAATGACCAACACTGCTGGTAATTATGTTTCCATATTGAGGTCATTATGTGATGGAGAAACAATTTTCACTCAGAAATTGCATTAGCGTGAATTTTTGAAACAGAAAAACTAAAACACATACTTTCAAATGATGTAATTTTAACTGAAAGAGGAAGACAGGACGGGACATATCAAGCTGCCCCGCCACGTTTTTTAAATAGCCAATAGCGTTTTGTTTATATAGCAGCTGTTGAGCTCTGTAAAGCCACATTTGACAGTTTATTGACACTGATTATAATGATGCGCATTCATATCGCTATAAAATATAGCATTCTGTGCAGAATTCAAATGGGTCCGATACGTTTTGTAATCTGCGCCGGCTCACGCATATGATCCGCTCTGTATTACTAGGCATGTTTCCATTACAGATTTGCGCAAAAGTTTGGCGATATTTCATAAATGTTGATAAAAAGAATTGCAAAATGACAAAGTTTCCATTAACCGATGTTATGCGACTGAACCGTAATTTGTTATGGCAGTTATGGCAACGGATTTTGGTGGGATTTGGATGGATTTTGGCTTTATTTAATCGAAAGAGGCGTATGTGTGTATCTTTACACACAGAGGAAAGCCACTTAAGAAATGTGTGCGGCGCCGCTGGTATAAAGATAACATCAGCTCCGGTGACTGTGTCGGAGCCGTTACATGCCGCAGATGCGTGCAGTGTACACACTCTAAGCATTAATATCAGGGAAAGCCCCTAATACTTGAGAACAGCTACATATGAAGTGTTTCTTGGAGTTTATAGTACATTGAAGAATGATCATATGACTTTTTACATGTGCCATGTGACCTGTAAATGCGAAAAAGCCGTTTCCGTTGCAGTTTTGTGAAATACTCCTTTTTCGAATTGCCTGAAAAACCACCTTATGCGAGCGTAAAAACTATTTTGCGATGTATGGGAGTTTTTTTGCGAAATTTACGCATTTTCATTAGGCGTATTTTCAATTTGTGATTTAAATTTACGCATCTTGAAGGGTAATGGAAATGCGCCTATTGTGTCTCTGGCAAGCGGCGACCTCCCGCTCTCTCTATTGAAACCAACACGGAAGTGACTTAAACTGCAATTCATCAGCTGGCCGCTACAGACTGGCTCCAAAAGGGAGTCAATCCCATAGACTCCCCATGTTAAAATGCCAGACTTTACAGCAGAAAAAATATGTTTACAGCCTGGTATAAAAAGTTTTAATCTATATAGGTAATTGTGCCCTTCATGTCAACTGCGGGGGGTGAATTTTTTTATAACTCATCCGTTTAAATTATATTAAGCCTTAAAGTTCTGCATAATTTAGGGCGTGGCCGCTTGAGTGACAGGTGGATTGCGCTAGGCAGGCGTGGTTTCAGCATCCAGCTCCACCTACGTCCCACCACTTTGCCCATTTTCGATTTTCCGACGTGCAGTGACGCGATTCCAAGATGGCGACAGCTGACTCCCGCCCACTAAGAGCTTCAAAAATGGGTTGTGGCTAGAAGGGATACAGCTCCGACCGGAAACTAACAATGAAATAAATTGTTCTACCTGTTAGATGTTTTTTTTTTTAACGTCTACACCTACCCCAACCCTAAACTTAGTCATGATCCATATTGGCTCTATAGACTACATTCAATTCTAGAGACTGTAAGTTTTGAATGCTTCTATCTTGTAAATGTGAATTTTGTCATTGTTTTGGAACACACTAGCTTATAGATAACCTTAAGGCTACCATATTTATACTAATAAAAGCCAAAAAGCTTCAGTTTTTATTTCATGGGGAGTTTAATAGTGAGAATTGGTCCCCAAGCTAAAGTGTGACTGTGTGTTTTTTTCTTTGTAAATTCCATTGTGTTTTGCACCTTTGGATCGTTTCTTATTTGATTCATCATGTTCTCAAATGATTATCAAAGGAGAAGTTCACTTCCAGAACAAAAATTTACAGATCCTTTGTGGACTATATGTAAACATCTTTTATGTGAAATACCTTATGCAGGTCAGTATTAAATAAAAAATAACATGCATTTTGTATGATCCCTCTTATTAAAATAATAATAATAATAATAATAATACTACATTTTACGGATTCTGAAGGGTGTATGTAAACTTTTGACTTCAACTGTACATTTTATCTAATGGAGTAAATATCCAAATACTTTGATTTCACTGTATATTCATGCTTCCTGAGTGGCTGCTAAAGCACAGAGAGTGAGAACAGAAAGACAGAGAAAACAGCAACAGCCTAAAGACGAACCAGCCATTTTGAAACGGGACAAAGAAAGAGAGAAAAGGTACCATTAGATTCAAGGGCGGTGCATTTATAGTTTGGATGGATGGCAAAACCTTTTAAATGCCCCTGAAAGATAAAAGGCAATGGCGAAAAGACGGTAATGATATCAGTCAGGAGCTCTGGCAGGTTGATATAAGATCAGGTGTCGGCTTTCTTTGGAGCCACGGCGGCATCAGAGGAACACATCTTCAGCCTGACTCGCTTCCTGCCGCGCTGCTCTGAACAGACTGTGACTGAGGGCTGAACGACTCCGGCTGTCTTTGTGATTGAATCGAGAAATGCTACCTGGAGCATGCCGCGAAATCCCATAGAAATGACTTTCACAAGCAATTTTTGTCATCAGTCGTTGACATATTTCCTGTTGAAACAGGAAGGTGGGAGTTAAATGAAGTGTTTTAAAGTCTAAAGGCTAATTTTCTATCCTAAAAACCTTTGACATCCTGTCAAAATTAGGGCTGTGTATTGCCAAGAATCTGGCGATACGATACGTATCACGACACAGGGGTTGTGATACAATATGTTGCGATACATTGCGATATTGTAAACAAGGCGATATATTGGGATATTTCTTATTTTATGAATAGGACAGAATTTTAGGAAAGCTGTAATTAAGAACACACCATCATATTCAATGTTATTGAATCACTATAAAATGTAAGCTTTTATAAACAGACCATATATATTTTTAGACCCTGTTTTACAATTTAAGTTTACAACTGTAACCATGTCAGGTCATTTTGATCTGAACTTAAGAATTACATCTGCTTAATATAAAAAAATATAATAATAAAGTGCTTACTGGATTCATAAAGAAAACAAAAGAACTGTAAAACAATAAAATAAATACAGATATCGGACATTCTCAGAACCTTTTTGTTCTGCTTGCCGCGGCCTGGAGCGAACGTTACCTCAAAAGCTGAAATGACGCCACACTTTACACCGAAGTGGGAGCAGGAACTATTCTTTCATCCTCCATTAACGCTAACATTAGCTGCGTGCCCTTATGCTAGTATTTCCTGTCACTGTTTAAGTTCAGAGATAAGAAGACTGCAAACTAGCGGTCAGGATATAAGCTCAAAACGAAGCAACTGTCATGAATCTTGTAAGATTTTTTTTTTTAAATATCGATATTCCGTTTTTGAGAATGATACAGTATCGCCAAACAAAATATCGCGATACACACCTGTATCGATATTTTCTTATACTCCTACTCAAAATGCTGCACCACCAAAGAATATTATGTACACCTAACTGTTTTTTTATTCAAATGCGATATGCTAATGACAAAATGAATTATAAACGATTTCACTGATGTTTAAACACATTTCAAACAGATCCTCCACCTCCTCCTATACGCCTGCCACATCACACTGGCATCAACGCCACAATCCCCATCCAAATTTTAGAGAACGAGTGTCATGTTGAAATAACACGCTGTCCGTTTCCCTGTACAGAGCATGACTAATTCATACTGTCTGTCAGCCCAGATCTGACACGTCTCTGTGGATTGGCCATGTGTTTATGCCACTGTTATTTAATGATTAACAGACCCTGTCTTTATTGTGATGGGCCACAAACTGGGCTTTGTTGTGCTGACAGGCTCACTTAACTCTCAGTGAGCGATCAGAGGCATGTGTAACCAATGGTGACTTTCACTATGGGATGTGTGACTATCAATACTATTTGCTCTTTATGTTGGTATGGCTTGTTGCAGAATGCATGCGAAAGCAATAGGCATTAACCTCCGTTAAAGGGATAGTTCACCCAAAAATGACAACTCAGTCATTGATTAAATCCCCTCAGTAGTTCGAAACCAGTAAGACCTTTGGTCATCTTCAGAACACAAATTAAGAAATTTTTGATGAAATCCAAGAGCTTTCTGACCCTGCAAGGCACAGAAAGTTCTGTGGAACTGATGAAGGTTAGTGGTCAGTAAAGGGTAAGATCTGTAAAGACAGAACAGGTTGATGGGCACGTCACTTGTCTCCTGCCGTCATTCATTCAGCACTGTGGAGAAAAATTCTCTCTGCATATTTTTTGTGTCTTACCCTCAAGGCAATAAATCAAAGAATCGACTTTGTGCATGTATAACTGTGTAGAGGCCTGTGTGTGTGTGTTGAGGTGTGGGAATAAGTGCTGATCTGTCACAGGAGCCCAATGACAAGAGTGACTTTGAGGGAGGTAAAGGAAGGACACACACACAAAAAAAAAACTTGCAGCAGAACAGACTGGGTTTCTGTATCAGGCTCTCACAAATCTCCTGACTGGCCTCCACAAATTTGTGGAAGGGGAGCTGGAGGGAGGGAGGGGGGTGGGGGGTGGTGTGAAAAAAGAGATGGAAATACTTAATATCTCTCCGTGGACACGCCATAGCCTTGTTCTGTTATCTCTCTCTATTCATCCATGGATTATTTTTGGAGCAAATTGCAAATTAAGTTAGACCTTGTGCCAGAACTGCAGTCAGCATTGAAAATACCTTTTGATTTTTAGGTGACCTCATCTCCTACTTGATTTGCCTTGATGCTTGTAATTTATCTTTAACTTTTATCTTTTAGAAGAACATCAAATGGAAAAGAGTTTACAAAGAGAAAAGATATAGAGTGTTTGATAAATGAGATAAATGCTGAAGCCATAGCACAGCAGTTAGTGTATATGTGTGTACGGCCAATGCAAGTTTAAAGGGATAGTTTATCCAAAAATGAAACTTCTGTCAATAATTTTTCACCAAAGCCCGTAACACCTTAGTTCATCTTTGGAACACAAATTTATGAAATGATTAAGTCCAAAATCTTTCTGACCCTGCACAGACAGCAACACAACTGACACATTCAAGGCCCAGAAAGGTAGTAAGGACAGCATTAAAATAGTCCATGTGACATCAGTGGTTCAACCGTAATTTAATGAAGCTATGAAAATACTTTCTGTCTGTGATTTTATTCAACAATTTCTTTGTTGCTTTGCTTTCTATGTAGCTTAATTTGTGTTCGAAAGATGAAGAAGATCTTACAGGTTTGGAGCGACACGAGGGTGAGTAATTAATGACAGAATTATAATTTTTGAATGAACTGTCCCTTTAAGACTGGTCTTTGATTTTTCAGATTCCATTAACCCAGTTTCTTCTCAGTGATTTCCTGTTACTTTCTAATGAACCTGTCTAATAAAGACACAAAGTAAATAAATAAATGAACTACTTAATTAATTATAATGCATGTGTGACTGAATTCCAATGCTGAGTAATGACCAATCATAAGTTTAGAGTTTCCATAAAGCAAGCAGACCAACAGCAGCGCTAGATACTCTAACATTATTGGTTGAAAGCATATCTGGCCATAGTTTTTAAAAATTTAGATTCACAAATGACATGCATTTGGAAAAATAAAACAAAATGTCAAGATATCATTTGTGTTGACAAGGTGTCAATTTTCTTGCTGCTGGAAGTTACAATTATGCAGAGGAAGTGTCTGTACATAAACTGCAGCAGAGCATAATACAATATATCATGAACACAATGAACGATTATCAATGCGTAAATCAATCTCACTCAGAATGGCGTCAGTTTCTGACACAGGTTTCCACGCATCATTTATTTTTATATGAATTATATTAATATTACTCAATATCACTGTTCAAAAGATTGGATTAAATTTTTAAAGGGGTCACCAGATACCCATTTTTCGACAAGTTGATATGATTCTTTAGGAAAGTCTATAACATATTTTGGTTAAAATTTCTCAGTGGTAGTGTAAAAAACACCCTTTTTACCTTGTCAAAATCAGCCCTTTTCTGAGTGAGCCGTTTTGTTGCATTTGCCTTTAAATGCTAATGAGCTCTGCTCGCCCCACCCCTCCCTTGTGTGGAGTCATGAGCCGTAATGTTTACTTTAGCCGCGTTTAGCCACAAAACTTCCTAACTAGCGCATTATTAAGAATGGTGATTTGCAAGGATGCATAAAAAAGTCTTATACTCACTTCTGCTGTAGATGAAGCTGGATCACGTATGATTCGTGCGAACACAGACGCATTTATGTAGATCGCCTGGCTCATTGCCTTCAAAAACGAAAGTAACGTTAATACTCTTCAGCGGCTCAGATGTCAAGTGTAAATGATGACTGCTATGTTACTACATCCAACATCAGAACACCTCAAATCGCTTAATCAGAGATATTCTTTTCTTCCCCTGCACCAAAGTCGACACAATGGCGGTCAGACTGTTCTCAGCTCACTCAGGGCAGTTCTAAGGTAAGATGGCCGTGTTAATCAAATATTGTGGGAGCGAGATGGGTTTTTGTGACGTCACACAGACAAGATGCTAAAAATGGCTTGATTTTAAAAAGGGGATAGTATAAAGATGAAAAAAAAACACCACTGGGTGGATTTTTGTCAGTGTAGGGTGGTTGTGTACACACACGGTCAACACACATTTATGTTCAAACAACATGTAAAAGTGAGTTTTGCATCCAATGACACCTTTAACGTTTCTAAAATAAGTCTTTTATGCTCACCAAGACTGCATTTATTTGATCAAAAATACAGTTAAAAAACAGTAGTATTGTGAAATATTACAATTTAAAATAATTGTATTGTATTTTAATAATCAATGCATTGCGATTCTCTCTGGAACACTCTGAATGATTATTTTAGGAACAAGTTTGTTCCTTGTTCCTTGTTCCAAGGAATTGGAAGCAAGCAGAGTAAGGCTGTTTCTAAAACATGCAGTGCCATCTGCTGTTCAAAACTAAGCTCAGAATTGATTTGAGAGAGAATCACGATTCATTCGGAAATTTTCAGAGTCGATGAAGAGCCATTACTCACAATTTATCTCCCAAACCTAGTTCCTATGATGGCAAAGCTGAATTTTCGGAAGCCATTACTCCCATCTTGAGTGTCACAAGATCCTTCAGAAATCATTCTATGCTGATTTGAAACAATAAATAAATAAGTAAATAAAAATTTTGAAATCAGTTGGGCTGCTTAATATTTTTGTGAAAACTATCCCTTTTTTTGGGTAAAAAGAAAGTTCAAAAGAAAAATATTTTATAACATAATAAACTGTCACTTTTATTTAAATGCATAACTGCTGAATAAAAGTATTAATTTCTTTTAAAAAAAAAATAAATGCACTGCTCCTAAACTTGTGTGTGGGCAGAGGTGAAACTGCTCACGGTAATCATTTTTATGAACTTGCTACACATTTGCATAAATTCTTCTAAACTGTTTTTGTGTTGCTGCAAACGCCTAAAGGTTGCTGTCACTCACACTGTTAGAAATACACTCATGTTACAAAATAAGCATCAAAAATATTCACTGTAAATCACTGTCAGTATAAACACCCTTTTACAGTTACTGTAGGTCACTGATCAATATCCCTATTTCCATTCAAACAGCGTCACATAGGTCATTTTCTTAGTCTTGTGTCTAATGGCACAAGCCCATAATGGGCTCATTAGACCAGGCTAGATGAAAGAGCGTCCTCTGTACAAGACAGTGAACCTGACAGTGATCATTTCCACTGTCACTGTGCAATCTGTCATTTAGCTGGCTAGCAGTTAGCCTTTGCCCAATCCATCAGGGAGCGTGTGCACTCCAATGTCAGCCGGACTCTGAAAAACATGAGACTTGCTGCTCACAGGGTTGTTTATGTGGCAATGGAATCATTTGTCATCTATGCCGTAGCTGGCTTTTGTTAGTCTTAAATTGTTTATGCTCGCATTGACGTGCTGTATTAGTCATATAAAATGTCTGAAAGAAGCTTCTCAGAAAACAGAGACCTTAAAAGGATTCACGGCAAATACGTGAACTTATTCAACCCTGTCATTTGATGAAATGATAATAAGCCCTAGACGAAAAAATAAAGTAAAAATAAATGTGAACTTTGTGGTAATGGTATCATGGAATTCAAGTGTGGAGGTTTAATACAAATCAGAGGTATATATAAAGCAATGGCAATGGATTTTCGGAAAGGGAAAGCTAAATTTCAAAGGAATAATTCATCCAAAAATGAAATTCTGATTATTTACTCACTGTCATGTTATTTCAAACTTGTAGCTCTCAAATATCTATAAAGTTTTTTCACGACGCATTATCAGTTGGCCATATTGGCAGCACTAAACGTAAACAACGCCAGTGAATCAAATGAAACTTAAACTTAGAGCATATTTTACTGATTATTTGCATATTTTTGCAGTTAATCAAATGAAACCTAACTTAACACATATTTTGCTGATTATTGCTGCTAAAAATAGACAATTATTGTCATGTTTTGGGCTATACTAATCTGTCGGACCGGGAACAACATTTGGAGCATTACAGACTGACAAAAGTTAAAACAAATTAAAGAGAACAACAAACTGTCTGAGGAACAAAAGACCAAATTGAACCAGGATTTCCAGGGCAAGAATCTTGACAACATTTGTGTTGGTTCTTACCATTTCCGGTCAGGTAGGTGAAATATTAGGCTAATATCCTAATTAATACTGCTTGTATGTATCCACCTACTAACTTTAGTTTGTCAAAATATTGCACCCTTTCCTGCTTACTAAATCCTTAGCAGCTTTCACATGTTTTTTCCATGGGTTAGACAGCATAAATTAGCAGAATAACATATTAAGTACATTTACCTTGCAATCCATGCTGCTGTTTACATTCAAGTATGGCCAATATATCCACGCATCCAGGTAACTGACTAAATCGTGACTTTAGTGCAAACCCTCTATTAAAGTCTGTGTAAAGCAGTATTAAATGTGTGTTCTGAGTTTGTCCCACCCCAGATGTTATTAAACACCAAGCCTAATTTGTATGATTTAAAAAAACGCCAAGTAAATGAATTAGTTGTCAAAATTTCGAAAAAAAAGCTTTGCTCACAAACGCAGTGGGCACGCAGAAGCCACGCCCACTCGCGGGAAAGCTGCCGCCTCTCTCAACGGTCAGATACAAGTAAATATAAATCCTGGACAAAAACATGGGGGAAAACAGTTTAACTGTTTAAAAAGGTTTACCTCAACAATTCAGTACTATAGTTCACAGTCTTTGTAACATGTTTTCAGCATTAACAATTCTCTGAATTGCGTTTAACTGACTTTATGACATCCAAATATACTAAAGTTAGAAAATAACTAATTTTGTATTACAGACAAGAACAAGTCGAAAATTACATGAGGCTGAGGAGATTATATTTTTGGGTGAATTATTTATTAATCTTTTCTGCTAATCCAATAAGAGTTGACAAATTCAGCAAGATTAACCCGAAATATACAGGTCAACCAAGTTCAGATCCTGATTAATATAAAAACAGGTCTGAAGAAGTAAGTGTTGATGCCGTTTAGACTTGTATGTATTTGCTGCCCTCAAGTGTTCCAAATGTGTAATGACCTAAAACGTAACCTGCAAGTCAAAAACAGACACTTTTCATAGGGTGTTTGGCATGACTTCATTCACAAATACTTTACCACAATCCTTCCTTGCAATTTGAACCTGTTATTTAGTTCACTCTGACTGAGCTCTGAACTTGAGCTGTACTGACTCAAATAGCAATGCTTTTGAAATTACTGTACAAAATAGGCAGTGGTTACTAGTTACTTGGCTGCTAGTTCTGTCACGAGCGAAAAACTTGTCATTACACCATGTGAAGGGGGCGGAGAGGAACAGAATCTGACAAAGTTCCCCTGACTGGACGTGATCAAGAGACAAAGCTGAGTCATAACTGCCTTGAGGGCAGCGCTGAGCTCCTTCCTGTTCCTGGTTCCCCCATCTTACTGGAATCACCTCCCTCTGTCAGTCCTGAGGGGGAGACTATCACTGCCCCCCTCTGCTGGAATAACTTCTCTATTAAATCTGTTACATTTTTAAGACATTTGCTAATTTGCAAACCTCAATGAGCCTGAAAACCATCTTATGAAGTACTTTGACTCTTAATGAGGAAATGCATTAAAGTGTTGAATTCTTCACCTGCATAAAATTGTTTAAAGTGAAATCTCCAAAGATGCACAACAAATGTTTTTTTAGAATCCTGATTCTGACATCATGTTTCAGTAATCATGCTTTGTATTTAATTAGGCTACAAATGTATATATGTGTGCTTTCTGTTGCATAGATACAAAACTTGTTGTCTTTTTCTATTTGCCCTGTCAGCAGCCATTTATTGCCTGTGCAACTTTGATCAACAATAAATTATAAAAAATTATGACTGACATACAGAATGAGTTTTGCAAGAATTACAACAGAAATCAAGCTTAATGCCACAATATGCAATGCAAAGTTATAACTGACACTGACAGAAATGATGTTTTTCCACAATTTAACACATTCTATAAAGGAATTTTGCAGTCTTCTCCCTCCCTCAAGAGTTCAAAGAAATCAGTTTAACAAATTTTCTGCATTACTAGCACTCTTGACTTTTACATTTGCTACTCAAAGTAAAAATAAATCAAGTCATAAAACCAATAAATAGTCAAATTACACTGTGAAATATAAAAGGCAAAGTTATTAGAAACAAAGTAGGAAGATACAAAGCTAGCAAGATTGGAAATAAAGATTTGAAGTCATATTACAACATACTATACATGGTCACATTGCGAGATTTACAGTTATATTAGGAGAAATGAAATTGCAATGAGGAATAAAAAATTAGTGGTGACATATTACTAACTATGAGGCAGGAACAAACGTCCATATTAACATAGATCAGAATCAGGTATTACTATACAAATAATGTTAATTATAATATTACTGAATATTCCAGTGGTTTTAATCAAAATGTATTGGACTGCACTTAAAAGAAGTATTCATAAACTCCATTACATTTACATGTAAAAGATATTTATACTTTAAACTAAAGTGGTTTGAAAAGAGCCAAAGACAGTTTTATAATAAGCTGCTTTATTTGGGGATTTGTGCATATGAAAAAAAATGGTTTGAATTATTATGCAGTAACAAAATCTAGAATGTACAATAAACAAACACTTACAGAAGGAGATTATTCAAAGGCATTTGCTGTAATATACAGTATATTTTTGAACCTGAGAAATGGATCCAAACATAATCTTCACATTATTAATATATTTACAAATTGCTAATGCTTTTCAACACAACTCTAGCATGAGAAAAGTTAGTCAGTGCATACTCAGGGATTGCTGGTATCCGTGATATTGAAGGTAACCCAGCTGCCAAGCCAAAGACGGGTTAGCAGAGTCTGCATAAGTGTCCAAATGGTTCTGATGACAGGTGACCTTCGTCCCAGGTTGACATCCAGGTCCTCCATTGTAGTAATCACTGCTTTGGTCCTCCCAGTGGTGACTGAAGCGTCCGTGACTGTTTGTGCAGTGGGTGTAGTGTGGAGTTGGTATAGAGTTTGATATGTCCTGGTACAAAATCCCAGGTATCTCTGGAGAAACTGTGAGAGGCTCTGGCTGATGGGGAATGTAGTTGTCCATCGGTTCCTGGAAAGTTCCTACCTTCCTAGGCAGAGAAATGTTGTCTTCTGGTTGGTGGTAACACTCCGTATGAGTACACGGAGGTGCGTGTGGTTCATTGTCTGAATGCGTCTGCAGATATAAAGACAGTGTTGAAATGTGGTGGATTGCACGGCGGAGAGTGGCAATCTTGGAGAGACGCTTTCCACTAAGGTCATGTTTGAGGACAGTGCGCAAGGCATTGAAGGCCTGGTTGTAGTCTAGGATCCGCTTCCGTTCTCGGATGTTGGCCGCAGCTCTCCGTGCTTTGGAGCGCTTGGGTCGAGTACGCCTCTTGACCGCTTTGAGGTCCTCTGTGTCACTGGATGACACCGAGTGCTCTGAACGAATCTTTGCATCGCTACAGTCGTCATCCTGACCCAAAGGACAATCCTCCAACTCATCTTCTGAAACTTCAGATTCTGTACTGGTGCTGCCTAGACTCATCGTTGTCGATTTTTGATTTTTGTCCTTTGCAAAATCTTAGCTTTGGTATGAGAGATGAGAGTTGTTTTGTCCTAACTATAAAGAGTTCGCTTTACAAAACATCCACATGTTGAAATCCTCTCCTCACCCTTTTCTGAGACTGAGCAGATCTGTCAGTCTCAGAAAAGGTGAGAGGGGTTTTTAAAGGCAATCTGTGGATGTGTCACGTGAGCCAGCTGCCTATAAGCAAAGGTGTATTCTGTGTTTACAAGTGCCCTCCAGGCAAGCGTAGACATCAGTCAACAGGGTTTGACACACCTCCTCAACACACAGGATCTGATCTTTCCAACTAAACCGTGCCGAAAATGAGGAATGGCATTTGCAAAGCTGACAGATGCATGTAACTCCAAGGTGTGTGAAAATGAGCCGTTGGATGTTTGGTTTTGACAGTTATGTACTGATGTTTCCTCCTTATAGATAGAATCAGGGTGCATTCATATTTGTGTTTCACAAAAACAACTAGAGGGATGCACTCTTTAAAATAGCTGTTCTTTATGGTTTCATGAAGAACATGTAACAAAAATTGTTCTTTTTACATGTTTAATTAACGATTCTTTGGGAAACCCAAATTGGTTTTTCTATGGCAGGCGTGTCCAAACCTGCTCCTGGAGGACCGAAGTTCTGCAGATTTTAGCTCCAACACACTTCCCTGGAAGTTCTAGTGAGCCTGACAACCTTAATTAGCTGATTTAAGTGTTTAATAAGGGTTGGAAACTAAAATCTGCAGGAGAGTGGCCGTCAAGGAACAGGTTTGGACACTCTGTAGTACACTCTTAAAAATTAAGGTTCTTTATTTGCATCGATGGTTACTTTTTACAAGAAATGTTTAATGAAAGATTCTTTGGGAAACCCAAAATGGTTCTTCTATGGCAGGGGTTTCCAATCCTGGAGGACTAATGTTCTGCAACTTTTAGCTCCAACATACTTTCCTGGTAGTTTTAATGAGTCTGAAGACATTAATTAGCTGATTTAGGTGGGTTTGATAAGGGGTGGAAACTAAACTCTGCAGGAGAGTGGCCTTTCAGGAACGGCTTTGGACACATTCTTAAAAATTGAGGTTCTTTACCGTCATCCATGGATCCATTAAGAACATTTAACAAAAAAATGGTTCTTTTTACAAGAAGTGTTTAATGAAAGATTCTTTGGGAAACCCAAAATGATTCTTAAATGGCAGGGGTGTCCAATGCTGCTCCTTGGAGGAACAATGTTCTGCAGATTTCAGCTCTAACGCACTTGCCTGGACGTTCTACAAAATCTGAAGACCTTAATTAGCTGATTTAGGTGTGTTTAATAAGGGTTGAAGACAATTTACATTTTTAGGTGAACTATTCTTTTAAGAAAAAGGGGTTCTAAAAGAATCAGATTAGAATTGTACAACTTGCAACCAGCTAAAATTTAAAAGTTAAAACTTGTAGACATATTTACAAGCATTTCAAATGTACCTATCAACCTTATTTTTCCCATAAGAGGGGGCACAGCCATTTGTAAATGTGTCTGGCTTCCAGCAGTTTTTAGCTGTAAAATACAGCTCGTTTTGCTGCTTGATATTTTGCAAACTGGTGAGTCTTACCATATTATTTTAATGTATTATCTTGAACACAATGGTTTGTAGTGCAAACAGTTTTAACGTTTACTGCACTTTGTTATTCTTCTCGTTACCAGCAATCAGCTTACTTCCGCACTGAATAATAAGGTGGATAGAGACTGTTGACAGTCTGTGTCATTGGTTGGTTGAGCTCAAGAAAACTGGAAGCTGCTTTGAAAGAATTTCTTGACAGTTACAGATTTAAAAAAACAAAAGGGCGGGAATTAAGAACCTTAATCCTCAGCATACAGAAACTGTGTATTTTAGGAGCATATGGTTCTAAATAGAATTATGTCTATAGGTAAAGAGTCCCACAGAGTAGAATTCATAGTTATGAACCATTAAAACATTGGTCACTCATAATGCATTCCCAGTTTTTTTTTCTCCACCTTGATCAAGATGGATTGTCTAAGCTGTGTCCTGGGTGTTGAGAGAAAAATGGGAACATTCATGACAAATTATAGCTTTATCAGATAAGCCTCTTTTACCAATTTGCCTTTACACCTTTTCTCTGCCAGAGGGATGGAAAAACACTTATCATGTGTCACATAAACTCTATATCTCTGCATGGCCACAATTAGCTGTTGTGTATTAAGCGATTACTGGCCTTCCTGGGCTGCAGCGAAGGACAGTGTAATTTGGTTGTCTGCAAAGTCATAAATCTAATGTGCGCTTCCTACGGGGCAAGAACAGACAGTAGCCACCTCACTTCAAAGGTGGGGAAAAGGAACACAGATATTTTACAATTATTACCTGTGATGACTGAGTTGAGGGCTTTGGTTGGCTTTTTATTCTCACTCGCAAACAGCTCCTTGTATCCCCTACTTGAACTCAGGTGTGTGTTTTGTAATCCAGAAATGTGTTGTGTACTGAAAGTGGACAACAATGTGAAATTTTAACTAGCCGACATCTGTTATTCAATATTTGGTGTGAATAAGAAATGGAGATGTTTTTCCAACCAACATGTTGTAATGTGGTCTCAAATCTGACATTATTTATTGCAGGTCTCTATTATTGTAAGGGTCAAGATACACACAAGGTTTTGTTTCAGGACAAAAAATTGTACAACATTTCACAACATTGTCTGTAAAAACACTGGAATTTTTTCATACTAATATAATTCATGCAGTATTAAAGGAGAAGTCCATTTCCAGAACAAAAATTTACAGATAATGTACTCACCCCCTTGTCATCCAAGATGTTCATGTCTTTCTTTCTTCAGTCGTAAAGAAATTATGTTTTTTGAGGAACACATTTCAGCATTTTTCTCCATATAATGGACTTCTATGGTGCCCTGAGTTTGAACTTCCAAAATGCAGTTTAAATGTGGCTTCAAAGGATCCCAAATGCAGTTGTAAACAATCCCAGTCAAGCAATAAGGGTCTTATCTAGCAAAATGATCGTTTTATTTTTTTCTTTAAAAAAAAAAAATAGAATTCAAATACTTTTTAATCTCAAATGCTCATCTTGTCTTGCTTTGCCTGAACTTTGTGTATTCTGGCGCAAGACAGTTTGTATTTTTTGTTCGTATTTTCAAAAATCATTTCAAAATCATCCTACATCACTGCAGAAGTACTGACCCAGTCTTTGCAAAGTGAACATGCAAAGAAGATCAAACACCCTTAACAAAAAAGGTAAAACAGCAATATAGGATGATTTTGAAATTGAGGGAGAAAATGAGATGGGAGTTTTTTGACATACCCTAACTGTCATGAACCAAAAAAAAAAAAAAAGAGTCTAGGCAGAGTAAGACAATAGCCGATCGTTTCGCTACATAAGACCCTTCTTTCTTGGCTGGGACTGTTTACAACTGCATAAGGGATCGTGTGAAGCCGGAGAAAAATGCTGAAATGTTTTCCTCAAAAAACTATTTCTTTATGACTAAATAAAGATGGATGACAAGGGGGTGAGTACATTATCTGTAAATCATTGTTCTGGAAGTGGACTTCTCCTTTAATAAAATGATGATTAAAATCATAAGAATTTGATGTAAAAAATAAAAGATGGGAAGCATTTTTTCCACACAAGTCAAGATTATATTGTTATTATGGCCAAGAAACTCCAAACTTGTGAGAAACTATGCTTTGATCATTTACTTACCTTAATGTTGTTCCCAACCTGAATGACTTTCTTTCTTCTGTGGAACATGAAAGGAGATATTTTGAAGAATGTTGGTAACCAGTTTTGGTTACAAGGTTACAATGGAAGTCAATGGGAACACAAACTGTTTGGCTATCAATGTATGTTCTACAGAAGAAAAAAATCATGCAGGAATGACATGAGGGTGAGTAAATTTTGACAGAATTTTCATTTTTGACTAAATGATTCCTTTTAACTCAATAGTATAAAGTCACAGACCTGCTGTCAGGTGAAAATTGCAAAAGTGTTCGATCTTCTCTTGGGCGGTGGCTATTTTACAATTTTTAAGCCTCCAGTCAAACCTTAAGAGTGCTTTCTAACAGCTAAGATCATATCAGCAGTGGGTGGCGGTGCAATAACCTTTAAACAAGAAATGAGACGCCATTTCAGACATTGCTTCCTTCCTGTCCAGCTTTTACTGCCCAATCATGACTTCAGCAATAGGTGTAGGTGTCCGACTGACATTTTGCACACAATGCAATAGCTCATGTTATACCAAAACTAGTGACTAAGCCATCTTTCAAGCCAGTTTTTAACATTACACAACTAGCCGGACCAAGTCTATTTGCACATTTACAGTGACAGATATATAATCAGATTTGCACCTTCATCAAAAAGTAAGACAAAAGCATATTTGAAAAATATCCCCTTTCTTAGTAGCTGATTAGTTAAGCCATTTAGCTACTGTATAACATGTTTTGACTGATAGACGTGTTGACTTGATGTCCCTTATGGGCGTGGGGTGTTTTCCAGATCTCCAGTGAAAGGCAAATCAGTTTTTGTTAGCGGAAAATATAGTTGCTTAAGTAGGAATTACAACATCCTCTTCCTTTTCTTGTTCTGCAATTATAATCAAAAATGCAGGTTTGTTTAAACACAGGGCTCTGGATTGTGTCATACTGTGTTTGCTCTATAATTTGAAATTAGTTGTAAAATGCCACAACCTTTGCATGCTAATTACAGGCTGCTTTGGGACTTTACACTCAAACGGGAATGAAATCAATGAGACTTTGGATGTCGGACAGCTTTGTTGACCTGATAAACATAATAAACCCCAAATGCAACAGAAAACACCAAGGTAAGTAAAGACAAAAAACAGACAGCAGTACCGCAGCCAGACAGACGAGAGCGTGGGAATGTCAGTGTAATTGTTTTTGGCGCTTTTTCTCAATGGTCATGAGAGGAAAAATTAGGGGTCATGAGCACAGAAAGGAGAGACTGATGTACTTGGTAATTGAGGGGTTTGTTTGCAAGGTTTGGGAACTGGAATACTTAAAATAACATGATTTTTTCTTTTGCAGGCAGTGAAATACTATCAAAAACAATGCAACAAAAGCACCTTTTAGCTATATCTAAAATGATTATTGAATAAAAAATAAAAAAAAAAATCTAATTTTTCACTCAATATCTAACCTGTCAGCCAAAGAGTGGTTTATAATGGTAACAGCTTTGAACTGTTGATGGCCATGTCAAAGGTTAAAGAGCACCCTTGAGCTGTACACTTAACCTGAACTGCCCTTCAAACCAATAAGAATGGATTCCCAGCTCATCATTTCCATTACTGGCAAAGCAGGTTGGTGCAATAATCAGAAGTGAATTGAGAATGCATTTTAAATTGTAATTTAAATGGTTTTGAATTAAATGATAAGCTCACTCCATAATTAAAATTTCCTGATAATTTACTCATCCCATCTCTTTTTTTCTTCATTTTGAAAAAGAAATTAAGGTTTTTGAAAAAAATATTCCAGGATTTTTCTCCATATAGTGGACTACAATGGGGATCAGCAGGCTGAAGGTCCAAATTGCAGTTTTAATGTAGCTTCAAAGGGCTCTACTTGATCCCAGCCAAGGAATAAGGGTCTTATGTAGCGAAACGATTAGTCATATAGTAGATTAATCAATACTTATATAGACTAGTCAATACTTTTTAACCACAAATGCTTGTCTTGCACTAGCTCGACTTCACACATTATGTAGTCACGTTTAAAAGGTCACACGTGATGTAGGCAGAAGTACCAACCCAGTAGCCACATTTACATGTACACTTTTTTGTCATTCCGATTAAAATCATTCCGATTAAAAGATTCGGTGGACTGTTTACATGAGATATTATATAATCCGATATGGCGTTTATATGTGCCGGCACTTTCAATTCTGGGACATGCTAATAGCGTACAATGACAATAAATGCAAATCACCAGAGGAAAAAAGTGTGCAATCTGTGATTGTGTGCAGTTGCAGACGGTCGTGAACGTGTGCAGTCGCTTTCTTATGCGCATCGTTTTATTGGTTTTACTTTCGCTTTCAAACTCTATCTCCTTTAGCAAAGGAGGGGAGAGGATGAACAGGGGGCACAGCCCGTGAATGCCCCCCAACTTGGCGCGACACCTGTCCTGCTTGAGGTGGACACAAAGTAATCGGTTTAAATTTTGTTTGGTTATTAGAAAGGTTTATCCCACCCCT
This sequence comes from Labeo catla, assembly GCA_012976165.1. NCBI lineage: Eukaryota > Metazoa > Chordata > Actinopteri > Cypriniformes > Cyprinidae > Labeo > Labeo catla. The sequence goes on from VONZ01000380.1 coordinate 365,439, forward strand.
CTCAAACCGATTACAATTTCATTCGGTTTGAGCATTTTTATTCCGACTGAGGTGTTTATATGAAGCATTTTCATTCGGATTGGACTTAAACCGATTACAATGCTACATGTAAATGCACCTAGTGTTTACAAAGCAAACGTGCAAAGAAAGTCAAACCCTTTACAAAAAAACACCGATGTCGGGCAACTTTGAAGTTGGAAGAGCAAATGAGATGCTGTTTTTTGCCCTTTTTAAACCGAAGGACACAAACAAGGAACTAACCATGTGTGACCTTTCCAATCTGATGATGTAACACATGAAGTTGACATGCATCGCAGAGCTAGTGCAAGATGAACATTTGTGGTTAAAAAGTATTTAAATAAGTTTTTTTTTTTTTTAGAAAATCGTTTTGCTAGATCAATTTGCTAGATTTCTTAAGACCCCTATTCCTCGGCTGGGATCATGTCGAGCCCTTTGAAGCCGCATTGAAACTGCAATTTGGACCTTTAACCTGTTGATCCCCACTGAAGTCCACAATATAAAGAAAAATCCTGGAATGTTTTCCTCAAAAACCTTAATGTCTTTTCGACTGAAGGAAGAAAGACATTAACATTTTGGATGACATGGGGGTGAGCAAATTATCAGGACATTTTTATTCAGGAGTGAACTAATCCTTTAAGGTAGCAAAGAGGATCCAGAATTGAATTTGAATGTAAGGAAGTACAATATTCCTTGCATTTATATTAAGTCAGTTGTTCCACACGAGTGTGATTCTCTTCACTCCACAACCAGCAACATGTGATTAATTTGTAATGGAAACGTTTGCACACATGAATCACCTACTGCCCCAGACTAAGTGATGTAGTCCAACACATAAACAATGATGATTTACAAGAAGGTTTGGCAGATTAATTGTCTTGTAGGAAAACTTCAAGCACGCTCTTAAAACCCATCCCTGCCTTCGTCCTTTTTTGACATATGGGAAGACACTAGCAATTACCAGTCGCCATGTATAAATCAAGGTTCTTTTAGATAGCCGTGCGCTCATGGGAGAACTAGAGATAGCCCGGCCATAACTGTGAATTGTCTAAAGATTTGTAAATCTTGAGTCTGAGGTTAGATAATGAAAAGCTGCTTTCTGGCAGTTATTAGAAGACAGTGATACAATTATTTAGATACATGCTTTTAAAGGGGTGGTGAGGCTTGAGAAGTATGCAGGGAAATTAGAGGTCCACGTGGAAAACATGAATTCGGTACAACATTCTCTACAACATTTTTTGGCTCTGTTACTGTAGGCTACCAGCCACTAATGCTTTAATGAAAGTTCTGGCATTTCTGCTATTTTGTTTTAAAATTTGTTCATGTCTCTCACAAGCAGTGTTAAAGCAGTGTTTTGTGCAGAAAGAAAACAAAAATAGCGACTTTATTCAACAATTTCTTTTCTTACGTGTCAGTTGTGGTACTCTTGCGAACACATACCAAAGACCGACACAGAAGAGAAGAAACTGTTGAATAAAGTCGTTATTTTTGTTTTCTTTCTGCACAAAAAGTATTCTCGTATCATAACATTACGGTTGAACCACTGATGTCACATGGACTATTTTAACAATGTCCTTACTACCTTTTTCGGCCTTGAAAGTGGTGGTACCGTTGCTGTCTATGCAGGGTCAGAAAGCTCTTGGATTTCAACAAAAATCTTGATTTGTGTTTCAAAGACGGACAAAGGTGCTCACAACTGCAAGTATTTTTGCGGTTAAAAGGTACAAGAAACACAAAATTAACATTACAATCGTTCCTTTTGCTGTTCAGTGCATACAACAAAAGGCTTAGAAAGGCTTCCAGCGTTTCTTAGTTTGTTTTGATTGGCTATACTGTTCATTTACAGTAGGGGTTTCCCAAACGATATGCTGTGATCGCTGCGGGCGCATGTAACAGTATAATGGAAATGTCTGGGACCTCCTTGGCCCTCCATTCAAGCCCTTGTAAAAGAGTACAACAGTACATTGTTGACACATGCCTCCCGATCTGCACTCGCCCTTGTTAGCTGGCACGGCTGCCTGAGGTTTGATGAGGTTATGTTAAAGATGGGTGTTGTGTCTTGTCGGGGGAGGATGGGCTGATCTTTCTCTTGGTTCCCTGACTCACAGCACTGGCTGCTTCTGTTCCATCTACACATGTAAAAGAAAGAGGCGGCCCAGAAATGAATCACCCCCAGACAGAGTTAGATAGAAAGCCACTCTAAGCTATACAAGCTTTCATTCAGTCTTCTATGAAGACAGATCTTTGTGGATGTTTTACAAAGTTATTATGTAATGTACAAGCACTACAAATTACATTACAACTACATTTATATATGTAGAAAGTGCAGTTGTCCGAAGTGACTTTTAAAAGAAGTCAACAATGTTTTTAAAAAACTCAAAAATATCTGTAATATGCAATGCCAGGTTTATCCAAACATTTAAAACAAAAAATATTGGTGTGTTTTATAAGGAAACAAATTTTAGTCTTTCTACTTAAAAGTTTCCTGTTTCATTTAAAGGAATAGTTCAACTTCAACCAATAGTACTCTCTCTCTGACGGCACCCATTCACTCCAGAGGATCCAAATGTGAGCAAGTGATGTAATTCTACATTTCTCCAAATCTGTTTAGATGTAGAAACAAACTCATCTACATCTTGAATTGCCTGAAGGTAAGTACATTTTCAGCAAATTTTCATTTTTGGATGAATTATTCCTTTAATGTGTTACTTGCAGTTTCTTTGTAATTATTTTTGTAATTTGCTAGCAATTTCCGAGTGAAAATTGTTTCAAAGTACATCCTACACCAATTTAAAAATCCAAAGAAGAAATGCAGAGAAGAAAAGAAATGTTGTGTGTCTTTATATGTGTGCTTAGCCTTTGCCTGGCTATGGGGACTTGGGGAAAAAATGCCACCAAACTGGACAAAAATGCCCCTGCACAATTAAATCAAATCTATTATGTCTGTGGCTAACAAAGTGAAAATTAATGGAAACTGTCGACTGCGGTATTAAATTAAGATCTCATGTTGCACCATATTTCTTTTTACACGTTTTTACAGTGTTGCACATTATGCACAGTCACACACAATTCTGTTGAGCTTAGGAATGCAATGGCCAATCAAAGGCATTAAGATGAGTCATCGCTGTTTTTTTGTTTTTAGAAAAATCCTTCAGGTCGCACAAACTCTTCGATTTTTCAGCATTTTTGTGTATTTGAACCCTTTCCAACATTGACTGTATGATTTTGAGATCCATCTTTTCACACTGAGGACAACTGAGGGACTCATATGCAACTATTACAGCAGGTTCAAACACTCACTCATGCTCCACAAAGAAAAACAATGCATTAAGAGCCAGGGGTGTAAACTTTTGAACAGAAAGAGAATGTGTACTTTTTTCTTATTTTGCCCTAAATATCATATTTTTATCCATTTAGTACTGCCCTTCAAAAGCTACAGAAGATACTTGTTTTCCAGAAGACAAAATAAGTTAATTCACCCTGATCTTTAAATTCTTTTTTAAGTTTTCATACCCGGCTCTTAATGCATCATTTTTCCTGGGTGTTTGAACCTTTTATAATAGTTGCATATGAGTCCCTCAGTTGTCCTCAGTGTGAAAAAATGGATCTCAAAATCATACAGTCATTGTTGGAAAGAGCTCAAATAAACAAAAATGCTGAAAAACCAAAGAATTTGTGGGACTTAAAGGATTTTTCTGAAGAACAGCAGGCAGTTTAACTGTTCAGGACAAACAAAAGACTCATGAACAACTATCACTAAAAAAATTGTATAAATTCAACTATTATTTTCTCTTGTGGACTTTATGCAAACCTATTTTATGTGAAATATCTTATTCAGGTCAGTGCTAACTAAAAAATAACATGCATTTTGCATGATCCCTCTTATTTTGGTAAAATAATTAACATTTTGCAAGATTCTGCAAGGTGTGTGTAAACTTTTGACCTCAACTGTATATGCAAACTAATGAATCCTTAACTTTGAAATCTGTATGATCAACTTTTTGCCTTTTACAAAGAAAAACTGGATTCAAAATACAACAAATCTCATAAATCACACTTAAAATATTGTTAAAAGTGTGATTATTATTGATTTACCTTTTAATAACCTTTTTAATAAAATAGCAAATGATATATTTACATAGTAGATGTAAACAAAATCTTAAAAGTTCAATATAACCCTTCTTATTAAATTACATATTACTGTGTTTCAGTCACAAATTTGGGGAGAGGACAAATATTTCAACACTTTCTGAAAATACAATATGCACAATTACTAGAAATGTGTACCTTGGATATTATACAATTTGCATACATACAAAATTTGTGGGAAAAGACACTTTTTTTCCCAAGACATTTCCAGCACCAATTCTGTAGAATGACCCATAAAATTTGTACACTGTTTGAATAACCGTGATAATCAAAACATTATAATTAGCAGCTTACAGTGTTTTTACTAAACTGTGATCATGTTAAATATAAATTCAGTCCTATTAAAAATATTCTATTAGCCTACATGACACCCATATCTGGTACTTGCCTAAAAAGAGATGTTTATGATGTTTGTAGTTAATAGATTAGGCTGCTTTAATCTTACCCTGGAGTTGGTTCACCCTCCACCTATGTGTGTGTGTATTGGTTTTATACCCAGTGCATCACTGGTAATGCTGCAAGCCTTATTTTTTAAACTTTTACTGCTGTAAAACATAATCTGATCTTGCACATCAAAATGCATGCACATGAAGACAATACTACCTGGATTAAGATGAAAGTTGTCTCGCTAAGTACTGCTATATTTGTGATGGGCTTGTCTCCATGGTGACAGTCAGCGGGTGCAAGAGTCAAACTGACTTTTTACAGCCTGCACCTCATTGTTTCCATGTTTGACATCAAGTAAACAACCCTAATGATTTCCCTTTCAGCTTTACCAAAGCAAGAGCGCACCTTCACAAACATGCCACAGGCACTACCATGTTTGAACTGATCCATACTGTAGCAAATTCTTAATATTCACATTTGTTTTTGAAACAGTACTTTATCAGTACATTCCAGAACAGTGAAATATGAGCTGTTAATGATACTAACTGGCGTTCAGATGAAAGCGTGTTGAAAAGACGCAAGGGATATGAAATCACTCCTGGCCTTTCAAAGGTAAGATGGCACGCTCAAGGCTAGTCGCCCCAATACCTGTATAGCAGCATTACGGAGACAGAGGACTAGCATTATTTGAGCGGCCCTCTGCAATTAAAAGAGCCAGCCTTTCACTCAAGGATTGCCAGATTGCTAGATTACTAGAGCCGAGTTATGTGATTTATGCTCTGGCTGGAGTCTGTGTTTGACAGAACTTAAGATGCGATGACATGGCCTGTAGGTAATACTTGTTATGTCCTAGGAATGCGAGCTGTAACCTTTCTTTCATAGTTCAGACTGCCCTGAAGATATATGCATTAAAACAATTGCACCTAAAACATTACATGTCTAAGCATATTCAAATAAGTATCAGTTCATACTGAGAATGATTGTTTTACTGCACATTTATGTGAAATGTTTTGCATTATATATTTTCTTTAAATCTTATAAAACACATAACCTATTATTTTCAGCTGTGATAGTCCAAGAGATTCATAGAAAAACACATTCTGACATGCTCAACCATAAAAGGTGTTTTGAATACACTATTAAAACTGCGTTTTGGTGTCTGACAAACACTGTAATCATGCATCAACTGTTTGTGCTATAATTGGAGTTGTTTTGCTCGAAGGTCCACCAATGCCGATTACACAAGCAGTACGGGACGCCTAGAGAGAATTCTCAACCTTCAAACACAAAAAAAGAAGTGAAAATATAGTGATTTAGAGATTTCAAAAGGGCTGTCTGATTTGTAACTGCTGTTTAGGTGTTACCTAAATGTGGAACTTAGTAACTTTTGCTTTTAACAAGCTCTAACACTCAGAACAGGAGTTCAAGAGTTCACACGGGAGTTCATAGAGGTTGTTGTCCATGTCATTCCATCCTGAGAAATCTGACCTCTTCAAAGGATTCAGACACTCTAAAAATAGTTGAAAAATTCCCCCTGCTTTATTATAATGAGTGGAATGTCAGACTGTATGCCAATGGACAATAAAAATAATCCTATTATTTAAAAAAATATATAAAAACAATTAGGTCTTTGAGATTCTGTTAAATAAACAATTATAACTTAATTAAAAATGTGATCTAATACAATGCTATATTTAGTATGATTGTCATAACAGTGTTTGTCTGCCCCCCTCTGGTTAATTTAGGAGAATGCATGGAATTTAAAGCATCTAAAAATAGCAAATCACATCTAGCAAATAAGTTTATAAGAGGGGGAAAACATAAATTTAATTTAGTATAAATTATATTGTGAGACTATCTGAACTCAAGGCTTAGTTTGATGCTACACTACTGTTCAAAAGTTTAGGGTCAGTATAATTTTTAAATGTTTTTAAAGAAGCTTCCTATGCTCACTAAGGCTGCATTTAGTTGTTTAAAACTGCAGTAAAAACAGTGACTTCATGATTTTTTTAATTATAATTTTTGTAATATTGTAAGGCTTTACTGTCACTTTTGATAATAAATCCTCACTAAAATAAAATAAAATAGACGCTAAACTTTTACAAGCACTGTCAGAAAGGACTGTAAATTATAGGATTATGTCTCAAAGTTGATCACGTCCTCATTCCAATTAACTGTCAGCATATCCTCAGAGAACAAACAGAACTTGCCCCAGATCTACAATCTTCCCCCACTCTGCTAGTTAAACGAGTGTTGGTCCAAAGTGCAACATTCTAGAAGGATAACCATGGCTATCTGTGGTTTATTCTATCACCTTGACCTCTTTAAGTTTACATAGGCTAGCAATTACTTTCGATAAGCACTCTGAGGTGAGAGGTTGGTAGTTCAGCATTAGAAATATGCATGTGTCAACCAAACTACTGTAGACTGAATTTATGCTTTCAGCAAAATGTACCAAAACTGTACAACTCACATCTACTTGGGGTTTCATTTGGGCATAAAATGGATTTAAATAAATGTTTTAAGTGTTTATGTTTAACCCCTTGACTTGCTTATGTCACTCAAACACTACACAATTTTAGCTGATATGATTTTCCACTATCCGACAGTTTATTGATCGTTGTGTTTTAATTGAATGAGAACAAAATGTACTTTCAAGTGATTATTTTTAAATGGCAATAAAACTATAGATTTATATTTTTTAAATATATTTTCAAAAATATACTAAAAATGGCCAATAAAAAGTACATTTACGTACATATACACTACTAGTCAAAAGTCTTTGTATAGTACGATGTTTAATGTTTTTTAAAGAAGTCTCTTCTGCTCACCATGCCTGCATTTATTTGATCCAAAGTACGGTAAAAAAGGTACAATTTTTTTACAAATATTTTTACTGTTAAAAAAAACTATTTTCTATATGAATATATTTAAAAATGTAGTTTATTCCAGTGATTTTAGCTGAATTTTTAGCATCATTACTTCAGTCACATGATCCTTCAGAAATCATTCTAATATTCTGATTTGCTGCTCAAAAAAACATTATTATTATTATTATGATGATGTTGAAATTAGCTGAGTAGAATTTCAAATATCTTTGATGAATAGAAAGTATCTGAAATGGAAATCTTTTGTAACATGTCTTTATAGAAATGTCTTTATCATCATTTTATTCAACAAACATCCTTGCTAAATAAAAGTACTGATTTCTGAAATGATATTTGGATCTTTCTCTTCATCAAAGAATCCTAAAAAAATGTACTGTTTCAAATATTGATAAAACTAATAACATTAAACGTTTCTTGAACAGCAAATCAGCATATTAGAATGATTTCTAAAGGATCATGTGACACTGAAGACTAATGATGCTGAAAATGTAGTTTTGATCACAGGAATAAATTACATTTTAAAACATATTAACATAAAAAGCAGTTATTTTAAATAGTAAAAATATTTCACTGCTTTTGCTGTATTTTGGATCAAATAAATGCAGGCTTGGTGAGCAGAAGCGACTTCTTTAATAAAGATTAAAAATCTTACTGTTCAAAAAAGCTTTACTGGTAGTGAATGAAAATACATTCATAAACATATTTTGAAAATGTACGCATATGTGAACAAATGGGGTGTGTCTCTTTATAAGGCACCCACAAAATTAATCAAAGAAATTGCTGGAATTTGTGAGGGACCTGTGTAATGCTTAAACGCTCTTTTTCTGTGGTCTTAGAAAATGTGTACTAAACTGTAATAAAGGACAACAGGGCTTTGATTGTGAATGTGAGTCGATTAAAGCATAACGATTCAATGACTCACTCATAACACACACTCATTTGTCGCCACCCACTGACAGCAAGGGGCACTAAGTAGTGACCAAATAGATTCGACTCACTAAAGAGTGAAACTCCCCAGCAGTACCCACCACGGACAGCACTGACACAGCACTAGGGTGATTACATGAGTTTGCGTGACAGCTTCCTGTGGCCTTGACTGGGAAGCTTCCACGCCTTGCATCGCGACGCACTAAACACCGCCCGCCTCTCTCTGGCACCCCCAAACGCAGGCGGTGATTGGGCAGTGCAAATGTCTCAACTCCCCTCGTCCACCGAGCACCGGTTGAGCACATTCTGTCACTTGCGCTAGCGTTAAATGGAGGAACGTCCCTGCGAAGGGGCAACCGGAGTATATATCAGTCATGGAGCAGAGAACGGCCCTGATCGATCGAACATATCGGTAAACAATGATCAGAACCACAGTCAGTTCCAGAACGAGAAAACGCAGACGAAGAAAACAGGTTGGTAAACCAGCAACGCTCATTGTTTTTTTCCTCTGACAACCTTCGAATACATGTCGTAGTATGTTTGTTTACAATAATACTGCATTAGTTAAGTCAAATGGGGAGCGTGTTTTGCTGACTGCACTGTTTGAAATAGTTATATCCAGTGTTAGCCGCAAAGCTAGCTAGCGTGAAGGGACATTGACCTTGTGCACCGGTCTCTTAGCACGCATTACACATTTCTCCGACTTAGAATTCATTTGCAAACATACCTCTCAGTTTGGGACGTTTTTAGGAGGTATGCGTCCATCAGAGATCCAGAATAGCCTGTTAGCTCTGCCCCGTCGCTGCCACAGCAACATGAACCGGCTCCTGTGGAATGTTCCTGCTCGTAGCTTAAGCTTGTTCTGTTATTTCCTGTCCGCCATGATGGACGGCCGAATCTCACAAACTTCACCGCTGCCCATTTCTCGTGCAAAACCGCATGGTTTAGTGAAAAATTCGGGCGACACACTCAGCTATGCTAGATTTTGCTGTGAGAGTCGCTATTAATGTTGTCTGAGGGGTGTATGTTTGGCCAGCTTAGCTCGAAACGCGGCCTATTGCTCTTTGACAGTCATGTGAGTGGGCCTGGCAGTGACTGGGCTCACGCTTACCGCCTATTCGAACTCGGCACCGAGTGGCCTGAATAGAACGCATCGGAAAATTCTATAGCTGTGCGGATAAAAACGTTCCAAAACCGTAAATGGAAGCAGCCGGAAAATCCTATACATAAATTGTCACGCGTTGATGTGTAGATGTACAAAATCTGTTGATAAAAGAATGACATTTCTGTTATTTTTATTTTAAAGTGCATTTTCTTGACCCCGTTCAACCTGCATTATTTATACGTGTATACAACGTCTCAAGAAGCGCATGGCGCTTCTAGACGAAGGCTGCGAACACTTAGAACTCTCACATGTTTAATTTTAGTCGAAAAGTGACCAATCGCTTTTTTTTGTGCATTCTCCCCCGTAACTGTGAGCCTGTGTGTTGAAATGCACCACAGGCGTAGGGGTAACTGTTGATATCGAGCTATTTGGTACGGTTCTGTTGGCTATTGTGGCATGTAAAAGGTTTCGCTGGAGTACACCGCCGCATATCGCTAAAACGGCTCATATTTGATGCATAAAAACGCCCAGCGCCTTTTGAAATGTATCTTTGCAGTTGTCACTTTACAAAATCGCTATAATGTACCAACAATCTCATCTTCCTGCGGCTAATCATTCAGGCTGCCCACTTAGCATGCTAAGCTAGCTGATGACTTGGCCGGTTTGTTGACCGAATACGCACAGGTGGTCAGTACTTAAATCTAAACCGAGTAAACTTGGTTTTAAACAAACCATAAACATGGCTACACTGTTTTGTAAATTATTTCATGTGGTGTAAACGTTGCTGACTGCCATGTTGCGATTAACCCACTTCAACGAGTGAGAATTCACCACAAAAATGAAAGCGCACATAAGGCGTGAAATGTGTTAAAGGTGTTTCTGTCTTCAGCTATGTGCTTTGCATTAATTTCGGTATTTTAAGACATGTCTACCAATGCTGGGGAACTACCCAAATATGACTGAGTACTCCATTTTGACACGTCATACCTCCGGTTAAAAATAGGGCGATGTCAGACTTGAGCCGGCCGATGAAAGCACACTTGCATGGGGTCCTCTCTTCATGCCTCATATTTTCAGCCTCAAAGGACATAGGTCGTGAAGACCCGTTTTAGATCTCAAACCACTTTTTACCGCATTCATACATTCCACCCTTGATTTGGGTATTACGTTGTCCTGCTGCCTTGTTGGTTCAGTTTGTTTACATATACTGTTCAACGACAGATTTTCTCCTCTGTGAATTAATTAGATTCTGTATACCAGGTTGCCAGAGTGGAATTGTTACTGATGCCAGTCTTAAGTTCCTGTGAGGATATTCCTTCAACTGCCATAAATAGTTTCCATAGAAATCATGAAGTCAAGGAGACAGTCTTATGCAGACTTGCCTGACAAAGAACATTTATGTAATTTTTTTTGATTATTTTTTTATTTTTTATTTTTATTCCAAGGGCATCCAAATATAATGATCCTGTTGCAGAGGATCCCATTGGATACAAAGTTATTTATTGTTTTAATGTTAATTTAGTAGTAAGCAAATGAAATAAACAACATAAGTTATGTGTATGCTCATTTTCTACAGAAAATTCACTTCAGTAAAAATTGTTCTTTTGAAATGTTTATGTGAAAGAGTACAGGAAAAAAACGGTTTCCACAAAAATATTATAGCACAAATATTAAGCAGTACGACCTGTCAAAATTGATAATACTAAGAATCGTTTCTTGAGAACCAAATCAGCATATTAGGTTTCATGATGGCATTTAAACAATTTTTTTAGAAAATAGAAAAGAGGTATTTTTAATTGCAATGATATTTTTGCAACAATACTCATCTATCTATCTGTCTATATATCTATATCTATATCTATCTATCTATCTATCTATCTATATATATATATATATATATATATATATTTGTGTGTAATATATAATATATATTACACACACAAACACACGCACACAATGCAGATATGTAACCCTGGACCACAAAACCTGTCATAAGTGTCAATTTTTTAATCTGAAAGCTGTATAAATAAGCTTTCCATTGATGTATGGTTTGTTAGGATGGGGCCGATATTTGGCCAAGATACAATTATTTGACAATCTGGAATCTGAGGTTGCAGAAAAATCTAAATATTGAGAAAATCTCCTTGACAAAATACCTTGACAAAATATTGACAAAATACCTTCATGGAACATGATCTTTACTTAATATCCTATTGATTTTTGGCATTAAAAAATTGATAATTTTGACCCATACAATGTATTTTTGGCTATTGCTACAAATATACCTGTGCTACTTAAGACTGGTTTTGTGGTCCAGGGTCACATATTTCTGTAACAGTACATTAAAAAAAATATTTTCTTATTTTCAGACAAATTTTCTGCAGATCCAGTATAAAAACCGCTGATCTCTGATTTCACTTTATTGGCAAAGATTTAATTTGATAAACTAGCTCTGTTCAGTTGTAGGTTGGCTATGGCTGTCAAATCCCAGACATTCCAACATTTGAGTCATTTCAGACTGCTTTTAATTGGAAGTGCCCTGAATACCCTGCATGGTTGTTGAGTGTGAGTTGAAGGAGTCTGCTTGTCATCTGCCTGACCCTGGGTTGGTTCCACAGAGCATACCTAGTCTAAATATTCCTTGATCTTGTGCAAACATTGACTAGACTTGACCTGTTCCCTTACTGGAACTTGAGATCTGATCTGAACGTGTGCCAAAAATTGTTGGTTCAGTGGATCAATTGCTGCAGCTTTGCGGTTTGCATTCCATTTATTTATTGCTCTTGTTTCTCCTCTGTGCAGAAAATGGCAAAATAAATGGAACTCTGAAGGAGGGAGAGGTGACTCCCACTTCCTTTAACCCAGACAGCTCCGTGCACCCTGCGAACAGCAATGGCGACAGACACCTGCTAGACACCAACTTGAAACAGAAGCCCACTCGACGGGCCTTCACCACTGACTCAACAGGGGACAGAAAAGGTAGAAACACTAGCAGAAACAGCATGGACTTCAAAAATGACAAGTCCTCAGAGTTGAACACACTTGAGGGCAAAAAAGAGGCTTTGGCTACTCTGAACGGTGTGGTGTCGCCCAACTCTGTACCACTTACCAACGGTTACCCTAGCAAACCCGGAGCTGACAATGACGGCAGTGGCTCCGAGAGCGGATACACTACTCCCAAAAAGCGCCGGGCCCAACGGAATGGCAAAGCTGGGGACAATGTGACTGCTTCTGCCCAGGGAAAAGCCATGCAGCAGGGCGGCAAACAAGACCACGGGCCTGTGGCGCCGGACTCGGCCTCTGGCTCCCAGAGCTCTCAGTGTTCAAAAGCCGAGTCGCAACTAAAAGCCAAGGAACCACCCGCCTCCGCCACCCCACCTCCTCTGCCGGGGGCCGAACTTCAGCGTAAAAACTCGGACAGCAAAGCGGCTGGCAAACGGTTTGAGGATCGCTCCAGCAAGGTTAAGGTGGCTACCTCCGCCAAAGAGGACTCATGGACCTTGTTCAAGCCTCCGCCTGTCTTTCCTGTGGACAATAGTAGCGCTAAGATTGTGCCTAAGATCAGTTATGCAAGCAAAGTGAAGGAGAACCTCAATAAGACTGCCCAAGCTGGCGGGGAGGCTCTCACTCCCGCTCCCCAGGTGCCTGGGAGACCGCCACAGGTCCCCATGTCTGCGGTGAAAACCATCACCTCGGCTAGCTTTACCAACGGTCCCCTGCCGGGGGAAGGGAATGGCTGTCCCCTGCCCGGCTCTCATTTCAACGCCGGTCCTCTGCTGGCGACCCCAGCTGTTGCCGCTGAGAATGTAGCATCTCCCCCTGGTAGCGGCACTTCGGCCGTCGGAAGTTCCACGACCTCTGCGGCTGAGCCCAGGAAGCCCAGTCTGTTCGTTTACCCTGTCACCCCCTCCAATATGCAACTCTCGCTCCCTAGCGGCCGCCAAGCCGATCCCCCTGCTGCTCCGACAAATCAGAAGTCTCTGGGGGACATTTTTCAGAACCAGTGGGGCTTGTCCTTTATCAACGAGCCTAGCGCCGGACCAGAGGGCGTGGCGTGCCGCTCGAACGGAAAGGACGGGCCGGTGGAGGTGAGCTTTCAGGGAGGCTGTCCTGCTACAGTGGCCACTCAGACTTCCAGTACCTCTCAGAGACCGGATCAACCACCCTTCCCCAAGGCTCATGAGCCAGACAAACGGACTAACGCTCAGAACCTGAGTCGAGGGGCGAGCGGCGGTGCCACGGTGGCGAGCGGGGCCGTACCCGAGACCTCTGTCCTCAGCCTGGATGCCCAGAGAGATGAGACGGGGGTTCATGGTGCAATAGTGTTTTGTTCTTCCTCTAAGGACATTTGTGCCGAGCTGCCTCCCACCTCCCCAGCTGCACCTAAGGTGGCTTTGGCCAAGGACCAGGGCCATACTAAGGGCTTTGACAGGAGGTCTAGTTGGGGGTCGTTTGATCTAAAAGCTGCTGTAATTTATCACACTAAAGGTAACTCGTTATGTTATTTTATCTTTTATCACTTTTACTTTATTTCATGGGTGTCCAGACTTGGTTCTGGAGGGCCACTGTTCTGCAGAGTTTAGCTTCAGCTTGCCTCAACACACCTGCCTGGACGTTTCTAGTATGCCTAGTAAGACCTTGATTCGATGGTTCTGGTGTGTTTAATTAGGGTTTGAGCCAAAATCTACAGATCAGTGGCCCTCCAGGGGCAGGATTGGACACTCCTGCTTTATGTACTACACAGATATTCTGTCTTATAAATGTACACTAGAAATGGACTGATACAATAAATGTTTTATTAAATGTCTAATAACCAATATGCAGAACAGTTTTATAATTGCTTTAATTGTTAAATTGTGTTATCATTGTGTTAAATCAAAAACATGATTTTACTACTACTGATATTACTTATCAGCATCATGTAATGCATTGCACACTACATTCAGTAGGGTTCTCAAACTTTATGTAAGTAGCAGGTTTACTTAGAAAGGGAAACTTTAGAAAGAAGTTCACTTCCAGGACAAAAATTTACAGATAATGTAATTTGTCATCCAAGATGTTCATGTCTTTCTTTCTTCAGTCGTAAAGAAATTGTTTTTTGAGGAAAACATTTCAGGATTTCTCACCATATAGCGGACTTCAATGGTGCACCTGAGTTTAAACTTCCAAAATGCAGTTTCAGTGCAGCTTCAAAGGGCTCTAAACGATCCCAGCCAAGGAAGAAGGGTCTTATCTAGCAAAACAATTTTTTTTTTTTTTTTTTTTAATTACAATTTATATACTTTTTAACCTTGAAAGCTCGTCTTGTCTAGCTCTGCGTGAACTCTGTATTCCAGATTATTGAAAAACTCCCTTCTCATTTTCTTCAACTTCAAAATCGTCCTATGTCGTTGTTTTACTTTTTTTTGTAAAGGGCATTTGATCTTTGCATGTTCACTTTGTAAACACTGGGTCAGTACTTCTGCAGCTTGGTAGGACGATTTTGAAGTTGGAGGAGAAAATGAGATGGGAGTTTTTCGACCTACCCCAACTGTATTAAACCGGAATACATAGAGTTCACGCAGAGCTAGACAAGATGAGCATTTGAGGTAAAAAAGTATATAAATTGTCAATATTTAGAAAATGACCGATTGTTTTGCTAGATAAGACCCTTCTTCCTCGGTTGGGATCATTTAGAGCCCTTTAAAACTGTATTTAAACTGCAATTTGGAAGTTCAAACTCACGAGCACCATAGAAGTCTACTATATAGAGAGAAATCCTGAAATGTTTTCCTTAAAAACATACTTTCTTATCGACTGATGAAAGACATGAACATCTTGAATGACAAAGGGGTGAGTACATTATCTGTAAATTTTTGTTCTGGAAGTGAACTTCTCCTTTAAAAAAAGAAAATAAGAATTTGAGTGTATCAGTAAGTTGAATCATTTATTGACATGTAAAAGTAACTGTAATCTAATTCTGAACATGTAATACAATCTAATTTCAAGTACTTCATTTTTGGAATCTGACTATGTGATTCAGATTACATGTAATCAGTTACTACCCAGCACTGTTGATTTGTGACATTATGGTCGACCCAGTTTGCGCGACCCAATTTGACCCAAAGTGTAAATGTTTGTAAAACTATTATTCAGACCAATTATCAGTCTATCTCTAATGTACAGTAATTGGGCTTTGTGTTATCAGTTTAAACTGGTTTAGACTAGATCTTAAGTTGTTACTCTTGCACACAAAATTATACTGTGGGACTGAATATATATATAAATGTTATTTCAGTGTGGTTAAAAAAAGCAACAAAATCACAGCGTTTTGAAGCTTTTCTGTTAGTGTGAGCTAACGGAAGCTCAGTCCTTCTTTCAAGTTAAATAAAAATGACAGTTCTTGATCGAACTGTTGCTGTACTTGGGTATTTTTACACTGAGCTTTCATCTTTCTCTTCTTTGCAGAAATGGAATATATTTTGAATTTGCAAAAACAAGGTAAGCTTCCATTTACCTCTTGCGTTTGTTGACATATTTATAGACTACTCTAGCCTCAGCATGTGATTAAACCCTTAAATGATTCAGCATTTATATATTGCAACCCAATGCCCCATCTGCTCACATCCCTCAATCCTTCCCATATCGTTTTTGTTAGCGGTTTTCGAGTTGCCAGAGTCTCACCTACATTCATCTCGCTTTCTTGCAGATCCAAATCGAGTAGTCCTCTACAGTGAGTCATGGGACGGACCTGCTCAGTGAAGCTGTGTCTGGACACTATATCTCAGATGAACTCTGCTGCAAAAAGATGTGCTTGAGGAACATGGCTGCTGCCTCTAAACATCCTGAATCAGAACTAATCCAATCTTAAGATGGTTTAGAAAGGACCTTGTTACCCGTCAGCAGTCAAGGCTGAGCGCAGAGGAACAGAGTGCGCTTGGAAAAAACGGGTTAGCTGGTTTTAGAATATTAGAATGGAAGAACGGGAGCTGTGGAACTCTAGCGGATGTGTTGCTGAAGACAATTTCAATGACTCTGAGGACACGTCAAACACTCATGATAACCCCATCGTGACATTCGGTTGGGCGGAAGCTTCTCCTTTAAGTACTCACGGACCTAAAACGAGCGTCCTGGAGGAAAGCATGTCACCATGTATCCCCCTTTTGAATTCAAATAATCATGTAGACTCAAAGTGGTCACATTGAATTCATCTGGGCACAGGACCCGAAGAGTGGCGCTCTACAGTGAATTAACATACTGTGGCCAGAGGAACTACATGGCTTTTTTTTTGTTTTGTTTTTTGGAGATTCAGGGGAATCGAACTCCATTTATGTGTGGGGGGCGGTTAGTTCAAGCCTTTGGGATTAAATAATCGTCTTAATTTAAATTCTGGACAAGATTGGGTCAGTCCTGTTAGTGACGCGTCTCCACTTCGTTTGTTTTTTTTTTTTTTTCTCTTCCTTTTCATTGAAATACTTAAAAACTCCCAGGGCAGGTTATGAGGTACACTCGAATTGGGAACCCGCACGCCCTGTAGTGTGCATGTGCAGTATGCTGCTCTGTGCGTCCTCTTTTGGAAGAGTTCAAAGTGCTATCGTTCAATAGTCTTATTGTCGTCTCTTCACGCTTCTGTCACCTGACAGCCGTTCGAGTCTCTTGCTCGTTATGTGAGAGTGTGTACACGGAGGGCAGAGATCATGCTATACACTTTTATCTTGAGTGTTTTATGTTTTTAATTTTTTAAGTAGCAGTTAGAACCCAGAACTAATCGATAAGATGTGCCACACCACACAGTTGCTTTAGCTTCAATGCTAATAGTTACATTAGTTCGTTTTGGTTTAGTTCTGTAGAGCTGGGTTTTAATTTTCGCCCGGAAAGGCAGTAGCGACTACTTTTGCTTCATTTGGAACTACGCCACAATTTAGAGGGCGAACGATCTGGACTTTTTATTTCACTCGAGACTAGAAGCCCCTAGTTTTTTTTTTTTTGTTTTTTTTTGAGCACCACAATCACACTTTTATGCTTTTATTTCTTGTATGTTTTGAATTTTTTTTTTTTTTTTTTTCTTTTTTCATGCTTATTGGTTAAGCGCTTGCTAAGCACATATGAGCCTCAACAATAGAACCGCCGTTGACAGGAATTCTGCCGTTGTGTAAATGTTTCTCTTTCTAATGTCAAAAATTGCATTCTAAACTAAAAGTCTATCCTCTGTTTTATCATTTCACAGATTAATTGATTTATACATAAGAATCAGTAGCACTTTATGTATATGTTCTTGAATTGTATTTCCTTAAACATTGACATATCAGTACATATTTGAAATTCTAGTAATTAATCATAGGCTACTAACTTTAACCTCTACCTAAGGACTGTCGGTCCGCAATCTCAAAAGAAAATAAATATATACAAAACAAAATTTAAAAAAAAAAAAAAGTGAAAAAGGAAAGAAAATAAAAAAGACACTCAGGTAGAATTAGGGCAGTGTTCTTCTAACAAAACAAAACAAACAAAAAAAAAAATGCACCAACAGTGTTATTGCCAAATATGAAAAAAAACGTCCCATGTTTGGTTTGTACCAGCTGTTTTTTAAATTGTAACGTTTTGAGGGATTTAATTTTTGACTGAAAGCCAATGCTTGTGTCTTTAACAGTATCATTTGGCATTGATGTTTTCTGTACATGACCATGAAACACTGCCAGGTGAAAAGATTTAAGTACACATGGGAGACGTTAACCACACTACGTATCTGTATGTCTTTCCTTTGCAAGAGTTTTCTTTTTTTATTTCATGTTTTAAATGCAGCATGTAATGGTTTCCAGTGTGGTCAGTCTTTGGAAAACGTGGGATGTTTCATGATAGTTCTTATTCTGTTTCTGTTAAGGTATCCGATGTCTATTCGATATCTCGGTTCAAAAGATACTGCGAAAACTGTCGATGAAACAGATGTAAGGTTGTTAAATTCTGCTTCATCTTCTCTAATTCCGTTCGGATTCCACTTAAAAGCTTTGTGCAATGTAGAGAAATCATGCGATTGATAATTAGCTCGTTCCTTGGCTTTTTAGATGCACATCTCTTCATTGCTTCACTTGAGTTTTATTGTAGTTATCTAAATTTTGTCTTTAAACAACTCACATAGAGCTTTTTTTTTTCTTTTTTTTGATATCCAAGGGATTTGCTTAAGGAGTTACTGATGTAGGCATAATTTATAACCATCTGTTATTACATTAAGTTAATTATGAAATACCTCTGTGAACACGCATTGTCCCGGTATCCCTGTTTCCCTTTAAAGGGGTCGTTCACGTAATAATTAACATTCTGTCATCCTTTACTCAACCTCATGTCATTTCAAACCTCTGTTGTTCCTATCCCAACATATAGTGAATGTCCCGTTTGTTTCGGACCCCACTGTAGTCAAAAACAGTGTGGGTGAGTAAATAATGGCAGAATTCAGATTTTTACATGAGCTGTTTCCTTAACTCAGTTACGTCTTTGTAAACGCTGTCAGCAGAATGAACTAAACCTGGTCTTTGTTTCAAATAAATTCAACTCCAGGGGTCAAATGCACATATAGAGGTTCTATGCACAGAATGCAAACAGAACAGAGTTTATATTTTGGGGGGTTGCACATTAGCTTAATTTCCTCAATTTAAATAAGCACTTACTACCCCACAAATGATATAATTGCAATATAAATTATTTACATAAATCTTAAATAGCTCCCCTTAGTGTTTAAAGCAATGAGAGCACGTACGGATGGGAGAGAGGTACAGAGATACTTAAATGGTGGTGTGTTTGATTGAAATCTGTACCTTAAAAAATGGATCTTTGTTGACATATTCAAATTTCACGTGTTTTCTTGATGTATGAATGATCTTTGTCCTGTCCTGACAACTCAACTGGTTTTTTGCGTGGATGCATATGTGTGTTCGTGTGCCAGCATGTGTATTTGTCTTCATTCATACGCTCAATTATATGCAAAGTTAATATTGCGAACTTTTCAAGTTCAGGGTGCCTGTGTTAAGCGATATATTAAACGGAATCACATCAGAACATGAAAAACTCTTGCTTTTCCTTTTCCCCCTGTCCCTACACCCCCATTACCCCCCCCAACGATCTTCAGTTGTGCCATGTTTTGACTGTTAAAAAGTTTGAATTAATATTTCATTTTATGTTGCCCTCTCTGAATTTCCTACAGTGGACATGAAGAGGGGGTTACATTTTGTCTCAAGAATCTTTGTCACTGCTAATAAACTTGTTGAAAAAGATTATGCTCTTTTAGTCTTCTTTCGAATTTCTCCTTAGACTGCTGTTAGAAGTAAGGAATATACTGGGTTCAATACAGACGAAGCTTAATCAGACAGCCTGAGGCCTAATATTGATTTTCCCAAAGATGTATTTAGTTTTTTTCCCCTCATTTAAAGCTGCAGTCCGTTACTTTTGGCGCTGCTTCTTACTGTTTATGTCTGACAAATCACGCAGGTACTGCCAGAACCAGTCTAAAATAGTAAGAATATAAAAACTTCTTATAGCTGTACCGTAGTGATTCAGGTAAACCCGAAAACACGGTTTGGAAAATGGATTCGTAATGCATTTGCTTTTTATATCAATTTTGTACATTTTGACCACAAAAAAGTTACGCAAAAAGAAAAATACAAACACAAAAATACAGATTACAGTGAGTTACTTACAGTATAAGTGAACGAGGCCATACGTTAAAATAGTGTTTCAAATATACAACAAGATGTAAATAATATACGTTAACACGATATCAGTTGTAATAAAATCGCTTTTTTCCACCTTTTTTTCTCACCATTTCTTTGTTCAGGATTTTTTTGGACAGCCCGAAATCACGTCGTGACGCACTGGAAAATGTGTGGAAGCAGCTAAATCATATAGAGAAGGACTCAGTCAGCAGAAAAGGGCATATATTTTCACAAAGTAAAGTTAATATAAGACTCAACGCTAAGCAGCGATAGTGTTTCCTTGGTTACTTCTGTACACAAAGCTGGACTACACTTATTAACACTGCTTTATAATGTATTATACAGATGCAAGGTTAAAAGAAAATGCCATGTAAACTTTTCTGAAAGCATACAGTTCCCCGCAGAGATACATTCATATAAACTCCTACCCCCAATTTATTATTTAGGGGTTTCTTTTAATATTTCGTACATCGTGAACCGTAAGACTGATCTGCCTTCAGCATTTCTGGCCTCTGTTAAAGGAGAAGTCCACTTCCAGAACCAAAATTTACAGATGATGTACTCACCCCCTTGTCATCCAAGATGTTCATGTCTTTCTTTCTTCAGTCGTAAAGAAATTGTTTTCTGAGGAAAACATTTCAAGATTTCTCTCCATATAATGGACTGATATGGTGCCCTGAGTTTGAACTTTCAAAGTACTGTTACCCAAAATGCGGTGGTAAACGATCCCAGCGAGGAAGAATGGTCTTATCTAGCGATCGGTTATTTTCATAAAAATAATACAATTTATATACTTTTTAATCTCAAATGCTCGTCTTGTCTTACTCTCCCTGAACTCCGGTTCATAACAGTTAGGGTATGTCGAAAAACTCCTATCCCATGTTCTCCCTCAACTTTAAAATCGCCCTATATCGCTGTTTTACCTTTTTTGTTAAGGGTGTTTGATCTTCTTTGCATGTTCACTTTGCATAGACTGGGTCGGTACTTTTGCAGTGACGTAGGATGATTTTGAAATGATTTTTTAAGTTGAGGGAGAAAATACGATTGGAGTTTTTTAACATACCCTAACTGTCTTGAGACAGAATACACAAAGTTTTAGGCAGAGCAAGACAAGACAAGCGTTTGAGATTAAAACGTATTTAAATTGTATAATTTTAATGAAAATAACCGATCATTTTGCTAGATAAGACCCTTCTTACTTGGCTGGGATCGTTTACAACCGCATTTGGGATTGTTTGAAGCCGCATTTAAACTGCATTTTGAAAGTTCAAACTCGGGGCTCCATATCAGTCCATTATATGGAGAAAAATGCTTAAATGTTTTCCTCAAAAAACATAATCCATTCTTTACGACTGAAGAAAGAAAGACATGAACATCTTGGATGACAAGGGGGTGAGTACATTATCTGTAGATCTCTGTTCTGGAAGTGGACTTCTCCTTTAACAGCCTTTTACAGACTAAATATAATAATAATGTAATATTTCCACACAAATTACATGGAACATGAATGCATAGGGCAGTACGATCTGCCTCTTTTGTCGTGGACCAATGACGAGACAATTCTTCCTTCTATTTCTTATCCCGACATGAATTACTTTCTTTTCTTCGTTTATTTCGCTAAACCCATGCACCAGTTCCATTTGGTTCAATGGCATTGTTTACCTTGAGTGCCGCCGCAATGGCCAACTTCCGGATTGATGACGTAACGTGAAAACACTCTGGGAAATAACCAGAAGAATAATAACGTGCAGTAAACGGTAAAACTGTTTGCACTATACAAACCAGTGTGTTCATAATTAACATAATACATTAAAATAACATGGTAAGACACACCAATTTGCAACATCAAGCAGCAAAGCCAGCTGTTTTGTACATCTAAAAAGAAGCCAGACCCATAAAATTTACAAATGGTCACGCCTGCTCTTAAGGAATAATAAGGATAATAACTAGCATAAGATTAGCATAAGTGGTTCGAGAGTTTCTGTCATTAGTTAATACAGCCTACAGTTTGCTAGCTAGCGATCCCTTTGTCACGTAAATGCCTATTACCTGCTTGCGATTGTTTACAAAACAGCTCAGTCACCCATCCATTCAGGTTGAAGCGGTATTTGAAAGTTCAGAAAGGCGGCAGCATTCCCGCGAGTGGGCGTGGTTTCATCGTCGACAGTGGACACGCCTCCAGCGTTATTTTGTTCACTTGACCTGATACTTTTTTATCATTCAGATTTAGTTGGGTGGTTAATAACATTTTTCTGTGGTGTGAAAAATTCAGAACACATATTTAATATTGTTTTACATGGATTTAAACAACATAACAGCTCAATAATGCATGAGTTTTAACAGGACTTAGTCTTAGGAATGTATGCTTTTATAAAAAAAACTACAAATAAACTATGGTTTTGGTATTCTAACCATAGCTTAACCATATTATTTGTAGTAAAACTTAAGTTTTTCAAACGGTAATTATTATGCAAAAATACATGGTTTTAGTACACTTTTACTATAGTTTTTGTTAATTTTCGTAAGGGTAAACTCGGAATATTCATTTAAAAATATTCAAGCGATAAGCATACATGTTCTTTGGATTTACAGTAACACATTCAATTTCCGTCTTCATCTTTATAACCCTGAGTTACTGTTATTAAAGCATTATAAACAGCACAGACGGAACCTGTGTTTTCCCAGGGAAAGTCCCAGCAACCCTCTGACGTTTCTGAACTGGCACTGGTGTAAAGGTGAGTCAAAGGAAGAGAATGCTGGAGGGTGAAGTGTTTGTGAGGACGTCGTCAGGATGAGTGTGCAAGCTTGTCTTAAACTAAAACATTGGTGGTTATTTGATTATTAGTTGTTTTTTTATTAGTCTACGTGTTTAACTATTGTTTGATACATTGCTTGCCATTTAAACTACTGCTTAAAGCTAAAAAAAATGTTATTGGAGTTTATGAAGAAACGCCACCTCAGTAGGAATTTAGAAGTTTAACACTAGAGGTCGCTGTTGCCTATGATAAAGTCCAAGGTAAGTACATAAGCCACCGTCAAGAGTGAGAAGTGTACTACAAGATGATTAATGGAAGACAAATAGGCTTACGTACAGAAATCCCCCTAAGCGTATGCAAAAACATTTAGCCATATATTCAAGTGGAAATAATTGTCTAATTCACACATACTATAATCTATCTTGAAAATACTGTATGAACTCTGTTAACAAGAAAGTAATATAGTGTCTCAATGAATTATATAATATGATGACTTTTTATTAAATTCTTCATATTTTTACCACTGTAATGGTCCTCAGACTTGAATATTTTATGAAACGCTGAAATTAGTTGCTTGAAATCACATTTGAGAGTTTTTATGACACATTAATACTGAGAATCAGGTGAAAACTGGGGGTAGAATTAACATTTAAAGAACAAAATATGTGCTTTTTTTTACAATTATATATAAAGAATCTATTAAAAATAAAAGTTTCAGCATAAAAATGTACATTAGATTTAGATTTTGCCCTCTATACATATGCATAGGCATCCATAATGCAGAACAACGATGCCTGTGGAGAGAAAAGACCAGAATGATCTTGATTCACATGCCTATTGGGAAAATCCACTTTGAAATACATTAATGATGAATGTATAAAGCCCCCAGGGGTCCTGACGCGTCTCAGCATCTCCTGTGAAGATCTGTAGATGATAAAAGTGGAACATAATGCATCAGTCCTTCTTAGTTTCTAATAATACCATTAAAACATAACACAAGCCTACTTGCATCAAAACAGCGCTGCATATTTGGACCGTGATTGACACGTCTAATAAAAGCAAAGCGTGCTTCCTCCAAAGTGATAGAATAGTCGCAAACGCCAGTGATTTGAGTCTCCTCCCCCCATTCCTCGTCAGAAATATGCCCAAGATAGGAGAGTAAAAATAGACGGCAGAAAGAATCCTTGTGCTTTAAATAGAGCTGACTCTCAGAGTATGAGGTCAGTGTCACTGAATGTCTTTGTAGGCTCTATTCTATGCTTCTGTGACTAAAACCAAGCAGATACTGCTCTCTTTCTCTCTGCCACAGGCTGATCAACAATGCTTCAGTCTCTCACCAGTGTAACACTCGCAGCCTTAGTCATTATGTACACAGAACCACTGTGATGTGTGGCGAGCACACAGCGTTTCGCTCTGAAAGAAGGCCTGAAGGCTTCTGTGACTGTAGCTGCATGAACGACATTTTTTCATTATACAACCTGATTTTGCAATTAAAACTTGTACCTAGAGTATTGGATTCATTAAATCCAATCATGAATAATTTACATGCACATAATTTAAAAAATCAATTACATACTTCCATGACATTCCTCATGTGGTCTTTTCTTCACTTTCGACCCATGTACGAATTATGTTCTTTTGTTCCGCTCTGTAATTTTTACTACATGTTTTGTTTGAATGATTTACATGTAGAATAGGTGACCAAAAGAACATGTACATGAAACAAAACATAAAAACTGGGTCCCCGACATCAGTGCCTGACCTCAACAGGATGGGATCAAATCCCTGCAGCCATGCTCCAACTTCTAGTAAAAATCCCTCCCGTGAGAGCGTAAGCAAGTTATAGCAGCAAATGGATGAGCAGTTTCTTATTAATGCCAATGGCTTTGAAATTAAGTGTTCAACAAGCTCATTTGGGAGTGGTGTTTGGGTGTCTACTTCCTTTTGCCAGTGTTGTGTAACAGCCAAAATTATGGACACATTGCAATTTAATAACACTTCTTCCCAATAACTTAAAGGAATAGTTCACCCAAAAATAAAAATTCTGTCATTCATTACTTTACCCTCATGTCGTTCCAAACTCGTAACGCCTTTGTTCATCTTTATAGTAAAACGAATTTTTTATAGTGAATCAACTCACAAAGATATTACTCTTATGAAACAATTCTTTGTAGTGAATCAAAAACATATAGCCCGATCAGTATAGTCAGACTTCCAAACGAATGATTCTTTTGAGCCAGGTCGCTTTAGTGAATCAAAAACACACAGCACAATCAGTGTAGTCTCACACTCATGAATGAATGGCTTTTGTGAGACGGTTCCTTTTATTGAATCACAAAGATATAGCGCGATCAGTTTGGTCTGACTTTTACTCTTACGAGACGATTCTTTTTAGTTAAAAACATTAGTGCAATCTGAGTAGTCCGATTCCCAAAAGAAGAACTCTTGTGAGCCAGTTTGTTTTATTGAATCAAAAACACGCACCGCAAACAGTGTAGTTTGACTCCCAAACGAATGACTCTTTTTAGTTAAAAACATAATGACATAATTCCAAATGAATGACTTTTGTGAGATGGTTCCTTTTAGTGAATCACAAACATAGAGCGCGATCAGTGTAGTCCGACTCGCGATCAAATTACTCTTATGAGATTTTTTTTTATGGTGAATCAAAACATGCAGTGCAATCAGTGTAGTCCGACTTCCGAATGAATGACTCTTACGAGATGATCCTTTTTAGTGAATCAAAAACATATAGCGCAATCAGTATAGTCTGACTCTCAAACTAATGACTTTTGTGAGCCAGTTCGTTTTGGTGAATCAAAACATGCAGTGCAATCAGTGTAGTCCGACTTCCAAACGATGAATTACTGTTATAAGACAATTCTTTTAGTGACTTTAAAAACATATAGTGTAATCGATGTAGTCCGACTGAATGAATTACTTTTGTGAGGCGGATGATTTTTTATAGTGAATTAAAACATATAAGCGCAATCAGTATAGTCCGACTCTCAAACTAATGACTTTTGTGAGCCAGTTCATTTTAGTGAATCAAAAGCGGACAGCACAGTCAGTGTAGTCCGACTCGAAAATGAACTTTTGTAGGAGGCGGTTCCTTTTAGTGAATCACAAACATACAACACGATCAGTGTAGTCCGACTCACGATCAAATTACTCTTATGAGATGATTTTTTTAATAGTGAATCAAAACATGTAGCACAATCAGTATAGTCCGATTTCGAATGAATGACTTTGAGACAGTTCCTTTTAATGAATCACAGAAACATAGATGCGATTAGGTGTAGTCCATTAACGATCAAATTACCCTCATGAGATGATTTTTTTATAGTGAATTAAAACATATAAGCATAAGCGCAATCAGTATAGTCCGACTCTCAAACTAATGACTTTTGTGAGCCAGTTTGTTTTAGTGAATCTAAAGCGGACAGCACAATCAGTGTAGTACAACTCATGATCAAATTACTCTCATGAGACAGTACTTTTTCATAAAAAACATAGCATTTATGCGATTCCAAGTGACTGAGTGATTATTGTGAGTCTGTTCTTTTTAGTGAAGTAACCACATTGTAACGAGGAGCTGAGGCGGCGTTTGAATCCAATTGCGGAAGTTTATTACAAATGACAGCGCACATAAACGTGGAAACAGGCAGAGGGTCGATTACCAGAAAAGCAGTTCAACAGCATACAACACATAAACGTAATCCAAGCAGCAGAGAGATAAAGCAGGCAGTGGGTCAAATACCGTGAAGTCAGTCCAGAAACAGCAAACAATCCAATAGGGGTAATCCGTAAACTCAAGAGTCCATAAACAAAGCAAGGTAGCAACAGGTAATCCAACAGAGTAAATAGTAAGCGCTCGGTAAGGCAGGTGAAACTGGCAATACTTCGCAAAGTATTGAGCACATGGCCAGTCTTTAAATAGTGACAAACAGGAAGTAACAATAGAAGCAGCAGAGGGAGTGTACAAGCAGTCCTAGGGTGAGAGCTCCCTCTGCTGGCTTGGCGTTACAGAATCCCCCCCCCAGGAGCGACTCCTGGCGCTCTAAACAACAACAGTCCAGGTGGGTGGGGGAACAGAGGCAAAACAGGGGGTGGGACGGAGGGCCAGGGCCAGGTCCATGTAGAGCAGGTGGGCCTGGATCGTGGAGCAGGGACAGACAGTGAAGCACTGGAGGACCTGGATCGTAGAGCAGGGACAGACAGTGAAGCACTGGAGGACCTGGACCATGGAGCAGTGGCAGACAATGAAGCACTGGAGGACCTGGACTGTGAAGCTGTGGCAGACAGTGGAACCTTGGAGGACCAGGGCCGTGGAGCTGTGGCAGACAGTGGAACCTTGGAGGACCTGGGCCGTGGAGCTGTGGCAGATAGTGGAACCCTGGAGGTCCTGGGCCGTGGAGCAACAGCAGACCGTGAAACACTGAAGTGCCTGGGCCGTGGAGCAATGACAGACAGTGGAACACTGGAGGTCCTGGGCCGTGGAGCAGTAGCAGACCGTGAGGTACTGGAGGGCCTGGGCCGTGGAGCAGTAGCAGACCGTGTAGTACTGGAGGGCCTGGGCCGTGGAGCAATGGCAGAGTAGGGGACCATGGTGGGGCAGGCAGAGCAGGCAGAACAGGAAGCCGTGGCGCAGCAGGCAGAGCAGGCAGAACAGGAAGCCATGGCGAGGCAGGCAGAGCAGGCATAACAGGGAGCCATGGCGAGGCAGGCAGAGCAGGCATAACAGGGAGCCATTGCAGGGCAGGCAGAACAGGCAGAGCAGGCAGAGCAGGCAGAAGCAGAGATATCCACAGTGGGACTAATGACATGCATAGCAGAGCGGTGTGTTCATGAATGATTTCTTTGGTCTTCTTGATTGCAACATGGCAGGCAGAGAGTTCATCGTGGGACGCCGCCCCCATGGGAGGATCTACAGCTTGCGCTGACACCTCTGGGGGCATGGGCGCAGATGCTTGGGCAGGTGTGGCAGGGAAGTTATAAATGGCCTTCCTGGCCGTGACAGAACAGGCAGAGAGTCCTCGGGGAAACGCCGCCCCTTTAGGAGGTTCTGCAGCCAGAGCTGCTGCTTCTGGGGGCATTGGCGCAGACTCTTTGACAGAAGAGGCCTCTGGCGTAGACTCGTGGACAGACGAGGCCTCTGGAGCGGTCTCGTGGACAGGCGAGGCCTCTGGAGCAGACTCGTGGACAGGCGAGACCTCTGGAGCAGACGTGTGGACAGGCGAGGCCTCTAGAGCAAGTTCGTGGATAGACGAGGCTTTAGGAGTAGACTTGTGGACAGACGAGGCCTCTGGAGCACAGTGTGCAGCCCACACACTGAAAATGGCTATGGCCATTACAGGCAGCACAGTAGCTAGTGGGATGTCTGTTGACCTTGTGGGTGCTGATGCTATGGGCTTGTGGTTTGTGAATGTGGGCTCTGCGTGGCTTGGAAGCGTGGGCTCTGCGTGGCTTGGGAGCGTGGGCTCGAGCTGGGCGCGCGGGGCGGCTCTGGCGCATTTGGGAGCTCTGCGTGGCTTGGGAGCGTGGGCTGGCGTGGCTTGAGATGGGGGGCTCTGCTGCGGGGGCTGGCCTGGGGGTGGCGCAGGCGTGGCGTGAGCAGGCTTTGGCTTGAACAGGCTGTGGTGTGGTGGTTACTGTGGGATTGCGGGGTCCCTCGTCCGCAATCCCAACAGTGTATGGTGATCCGCTTAAGAGCAGGGCATGATCGATATATTTCTCCAGTGACCAACAAATTTGGTAGAATTGAACTAATGGGCTCGTTTAACCCAAAACGAAAAAAGTCCTTTAGTGCCACATCATTAAAATCCACTAGATGACACAGTCCACAAAAATCCTCAACATACTCCTCTATGGTCCTGTCGCCTTGACGAAGGCAGATGAGACGAGATACTGCTGGGTTCATGATTTGTTGTGTTGTGTATGCTGTAACTTCCGCTGGATTCAGGGGAGGCGAAGTATTCTGTAATGAGGACGCTGAGGCGGCGTTTGAATCCAATTGCGGAAGTTTATTACAAATGACAGCACACATAAACGTGGAAGCAGGCAGAGGGTCGATCACCAGAAAAGCAGTCCAACAGCATACAACACATAAATGTAATCCAAGCAGCAGAGAGATAAAGCAGGCAGTGGGTCAAATACCGTGAAGTCAGTCCAGAAACAGCAAACAATCCAATAGGGGTAATCCGTAAACTCAAGAGTCCATAAACAAAGCAAGGTAGCAACAGGTAATCCAACAGAGTAAATAGAAAGCGCTCGGTAAGGCAGGTGAAACTGGCAATACTTCGCAAAGTATTGAGCACATGGCCAGTCTTTAAATAGTGACAAACAGGAAGTAACAATAGAAGCAGCAGAGGGAGTGTACAAGCAGTCCTAGGGTGAGAGCTCCCTCTGCTGGCTTGGCGTTACACACATTAACAGACATTAACTTTTTAAAGTTTTCTAAATGTGGACATTCCATATATAATTTGTTTCTTATATACAGTTTTATATGATCTAAAACTAACAGAAAACTTACTGTAATTTTACAAAAAAAAAAAAAAGATCTGTGTCCTTAATCTCCTGTTTGGGAGATTTCATCAGATTTAGCTTACTTCTGGGTACAAATTTATCTCCAAAATATGGTTAAGGTAGGTACACACACTGCTCATACTGTATACTTAAATTAGCGGCTGTTATGAGACAATATGCAGTTAAAGATGCACATATTAGATGTGAGAAATATTCTCAAATATGTTACTACAATTTTCTTTCTTTGTCCAGTTACTGGACTGCATAACAGTATGTGCTTCCAAAACTCTCCACATGGTTTTAAGGTCAGGGTTAGAGCATGTAGTAAAGCCAAACGCCATATCGCACCATATTAACGTTTATGCCGACAACACATTATTTTCCTGACAAGATGTGCTACCTCCATTTTTAACACATTTCACACTGTGATAGTACATCCGCAGCCTTAGCTTCTCTCATGCCTCACAAGTTCTACCAATATTTTAATTTAAACTGTCTGTTTTAATTGCATATCCTGAGCAGGTAGCACAAATTTTCAGACACATTTCGCAAGAATTAAATTGAAGTGCATTTCTTTGATTAAAATTATGAAACTTCAATTCTTTTTCCAAATATTTAATCCATACAAGTAGTAAAATATTAATGGAATTGTTAAGGAACTAGATTTGTAATCCTCGCGATTTGCATCCCTAATTATGATGCACCACTGTTTTGGATGATTATATCCAGTGGGCTGCTCTATGTTTTGATGTGTTTTCTTTTGCATGCTCAGGACCATCTGTTTTCTGCTCCACTTACATACTATGGTCTGCCTGGAGTTATTCAGCACTACATTCCTGCAGCTTCCCCTCCACAGTGCCCCAAGCAGTACTCACTGTCAATGCCAGGGCCTAATTAGGACACCGATTCTCTGTGCAGATCCCCATGCCTGGGTTATCCTCAACAATTCAGTAAATCCTTGTAGCAAGAGAATTTCACTATATCATTGTCCACTAGATTTATGCAGGTACAAGCTTTGATGTTATGGGATATGGTCAAGAGTGCAATTATGATTTTCCTTTCTATCCTTCATTCTTTCATCAGAGTGTGAATTGAATCGTGTCTGAGTACTGAATGAACAATGAAAAATGCATGTTATTGAAATATTGATCATGCATGGTGTAGAAAATTATGGCCTGTATTGAGGACATCCTCAACCACTTTTTGCACTCTTGTGATAATGTATATCTTAGTCAATATGTCAAACCTTGCATTTAATAACAAAGTTTTAGCCCTTAAAAAATATGTATTAAGCCGAAATAAAGGAGTCGTGCACCCAAAAAATATGCCTATTAAAGAAGTACGGCATTGGAAAACTTTTACATCCATGCCAGTAGGTGTCAGTAGAAAGTCTAAGACTTTAGTTGTATTGGCCAGTAAAACATTAGCTGAATTCAGATCTCTACAATCCTTTTATTAATAGTATAATTATAGAGTGCATGCATCTTAAATAAAGTGTTTGTTTTTTGGACAGACCTGAAAATCTAGTTAGGATACGATTAAAAATAGCTTTATCTTTCTGGGCGATGCTGTTTGCTGCATTGCGCATGCAAAGACTCTCTCGAGTGTACTTGAGAAAGACATTTTCTTGGCATGAACACACATCAAAGAGATATCTAATGCATACAGAATGTCCAAAATGGGTTGTGTTGCCTGAGAACCTCTCATCAAAACCAACAGACACAAAAGCTTGTGTTTTGCATACCACTTCAAGGCAATTTAATGCATTTAAACACAGTGTGTACATAATGAGGTTTATTTGAACCACAATTTTAAAAAAATATATAAAAGCACAGAACCCACTAAGTAAACATACATTTGGCAAAAAGTGCACCATGTAAAAGCATATATTACATGTGTCATAAATGTCTTTAAGGGACAGTCTAAAAAAATTAATTCTGTCATTATTTACACTGTAAGAAAATGTGCTGAGTCAACTTAAAATACTTTGTTAAAATTCTAAGTTTAGTCAACTCAAATAAGTTTAGTCAACTTAAAATGTTAAGTTGTACTAAGTGACAACTTCAATATTTGTGTTGACTAAACTTAAAATTTTAAGGCAGACAGGTTTTTTTTTTTCCTCATGTTGTTCCAAACATATGCATTTTTTTTTTCTGTTTAATACAAAAAAGCATGTATAAAGAATACTGGCAGTCCATTTGACGTTCATTGTATTTTTTGTTCATACAATGAAAATTAGTGGGAATCAAAACTCTTTGGTCACCAACTTTTTTTTAAATGTCTTCTTTTATGTTCCACAGATGAAAAAGTCATAGAGGTTTGGTATGAAATGAGAGTGAATAAATGATGGAAGTATTTTTCATTTTTTGGGTGAACAATTGACTGAATGTCCACATTCTAAATGGGAATGTTTTACAAATAATTTGCTACTAGATGAAAAAACATATCTGTAGCTTAAATACACATATTATATATTCCAGTCCAATAAAAGCAAATATTACTGTTTAATATTTGAAATCACTCCCTAAATAATCACGCGTATTGCAGTGACTCAGAATTCATACTTGTTTGAGAACCCAACAGCGAGATTCAAATTTAAGCTATTCTTGAATTTCCCAGCATCCTATATGGACACTGGGTAATATCACTCCTGCTGCTGTGACAAAACGTTTCTTATCTTCCTCCTTCATTACTTTATTAATAACCCACCAGCCACCAGCCTAAAAGTTATTTCAGGCTGAGATGCATTCACCTAGGAACATCCCATGTGTTTGTCTCCGTCGCCACGATCATAGTCTTGAGGTTTATTGCTTTTGAAAATGCACTGAAGAAATCTATCACAAACTGTTTTTTGCTGTGAGAGCTTAAGAAGGTGAGGCTGGACATGTCCTATTTATCAGTGTACCTGATAATTGATTTGATGTGAAGTTAATAACAGCATGCAGCCTAAGAAACTGCTGTATCTTCATCTATACAGTAGTAGTCAGTAGGGTTCCTCTATCCACCTTATTTTTTAACACAAACATAAGCTGTTTTTTGTGAACGGGTGAGGCTTCCAGTTCAATAGCCAATGTAGGGAAATAACAAGAAGAATAACAACGTGCAGTAAATGGTAAAACTGTTTGAACTACAAACCAGTGTGTTCATATTTAACATAATACATTAAAATAATATGGTAAGGCACACCAATTTGCAATATCAAGCAGCAAAAGCTGTTTTGTAAGCTAGAAAGCCAGACCCGTAAAATTTACAAATAGCCATGCGCTTTCAACTCTCAACCCTAAATTATTGACCACAATCCAGTTGTTAAAGGGATAGTTCATCTAAAATGTCAATTTGTGTCATCATTTACTCACCCTCATGTCATTTCAAACTTGTATGACTTACTTTCCTTTGTGAAACACAAAATTAGATGCTTTGAATAACGTTGGTAACTGAAGCTTTTTGGGTTCCCATTGGCTTCCATTGTATAGATGATACTGTTTGGTTACCAACATTCTTCAAAATCTTTTCTTTTGTGTTCCACAGTAGAAAGAATGCTAGAATGTTAATTTTTCTAATTCTGGGTTATGGAAAACCACCTTTAACATTTCTGCCAGCTAAAAACAAAGATTTAGTGAGCTGGAAACACTTCAAACTACTGTCCAAAACGTCCTTCTTCTTGGTTAACTGTTCATTTGTTAGCAGCATATACTTGTTGCTGGTATTACATGATGTCTTCAAATCTTTCTGTATGTGTTTGTCTCATTTTGAAGAGTTACAATGAGACTAATAACTTTTTAATAATAGTTTAAATGTAGTGCAGTGTTGATTAAGTAACACATGTATATCTTACTGTGAAGCTTTCAGGGTCATGGATCGATTGTTGAACAGACAGCGAGGAATTAATTCAGGCACACTGTGACTAAGAATGAACTAAATCTCTAGAAGTTTTCGTGTGCCATATGCTGCCTGATGAAAAGATGAAGCCCTGAGAAAGACAAGATGCAGAAAGCATCATCATAATAGACTGTAATGTGAATACTGCATTAAACATATCCGTAAGCTTTGTTAAATTTGAACAACTCATGATGCTGCTTTCATGAAAAGCCATATTTTTAAGACTAGACAAATAGATATTAGTCAGGGAAGCACCATATTTGTGTCCCTGGACCACCAAAACAGTCATAAGGGCATATTTTTTTAAATTGAGATTTATAGATCATTTGAAAGCTGAAAAGCTTTCCATTATAGTATGGTTTGTTATGATAGGACAATATTTGGCCGAGATACAACTATTTGAAAATCTGGAATCTGAAGGTGCAAAAAATCAAAATATTGAAGAAAAAAAAATCGTCTTTAAAGTTGCCCAAATGAAGTTCTTAGCAATGCATATTACTAATCAATAATTAAGTTTTGATATATTTACAGTAGGACATTTACAAAATGTCTTCACTAAATATGATCTTTACATAAGAGAAAAATCAATAATTTTGACCCATAAAATGTATTTTTAACTATTGCTACAAATATACCTGTGCTACATAAGACTGGTTTTGTGGTCCTGGGTCACATTTAATTTTTGACAGCAATGAAAATGAGGCTGTCAGGGATAGAATTGCAGTCTGTTCAGCTGATTGTTCAGCTGACAAAACATAATTCTGAGGAAAAAAAACTTTTAGTATAACTTCATAAAAAATGTTTTTAATTCAATGTGATGTCCATGGTCTATACCAGTTGGGGATGTGGTGATTTATTTACATTGATTACATGTGTGTGCAAGTGCAAATTCAGCATGGTAATTTCAAAAAGAAAATATGTAAAGTCATTGTAGATGATACCTTGCCATTATTGATTAAAACATTGCAGCTGCTGCATTTTTAGACAGAACAATGTCCAAATCAATGGGGCCTGATTTAGTCCTGGGAATGTCTTTTTTATTTTTTTCAGGAATGGTTAGCATCCTCCCTCTGGTACAGGCGGACTCAATGTAGAGCACGTCCCACTCATCCATAAGAACTAGGCCTGCGCTTAAAGAGGGCACCAGTTTATTTTGGACCTTGACAGGAGATTAATTATTCTGTACAAAATATCTCCAGTAGTTAATTAGACACGTACAGCAGTCACTCCTTGTGGAAGATTCTGCGAATGATCACTTTGCTTTAGTTTCAGCCTTTTAGTGCCCTGGTGGTTAAAATCCAGGAATACATACAGCAGCATCATACTGCAACACCGGTTTGCCAAAAATGTTAAAAGGCCATAAAAGCAGATTAAACAAGGTCTATAACCTCATTCCACCACCATGTAATCAAACAACTGTTGAAAATGAATCAAAGATTCTGAGTCTCAGTGGACCCATGGCTGAGTTAATGCTTAAACAGAGCTTTAAGTTATATCACAAATAAACACGTCACCTGCATGCTTCAGTATACTGCCAGTGCTGTGAGAGCCAGCTGAGATGAAGCATTTATCCCTAAGCAAACACATAAGAGTTGAGGTCAAAGGTGTGGAATGTACAGCTGTACACGCTAAACTGCTCAAGTCAACTTGATTAAGTTTTCCACTCTCATAAACAAGCCCACTCCATAAATGAGAAAGAATGCATGAAAAATGTATACACGTAAGATGAATTATGCAATTATGTTACCTAATATTTTAATTATAGAGGATGCCGGGGCTAGTTGTGACACTTTTTACTTCAGTGAATAATTCTCATATTATCATTTGTGACCATGGACCACAA
The DNA here is from genome assembly GCA_012976165.1 of Labeo catla. Classification (NCBI taxonomy): domain Eukaryota; kingdom Metazoa; phylum Chordata; class Actinopteri; order Cypriniformes; family Cyprinidae; genus Labeo; species Labeo catla. Next base: position 400,598 of record VONZ01000380.1, read on the forward strand.
AACCAGTCATAAGTTGCACGGATATATTTGTAGCAATAGTCAACAATACATTGTATTGAGTCAAAATTATTTGCCAAAAAACATTAGGATATTAAGTAAAGATCATGTTCCATAAAGATATTTTGTAAATTTTCTAAAACTAATTTTTTGATTAGTAATATGCATTGCTAAGAACTTAATCTGGACAGCTTTAAAGGCGATTTACTCAATTTTTTAATTTTTTTTGCACCCTCAGATTCTACATTTTCATACAGTTGAATATTTCAGATATCTCTGTCAAATATTGTTCTGTTCTAACAAACCATACGTCAATAGAAAGCATATTTATGTAGCTTTCAGATAATGTATAAATCTCAATTTTTTTTTAAAAATTACCCTTATTGTTTTGTGGTTTTGTGGTCCAGGGTCACAATTGATGTGTAGGCATAAACCTAAACATCTTTGCTGCAAAATAATCTAATGATTAGAAAAAAAAAAAGTTTGACTTGAACTGAACATTGACTGAACAGTTTGAATAATGATAATAATGGAACAGTCAGTCATTTACTTAACATGAGACAGCAAACAGTTATGTAGCCTAATATACAAAAACATATACAAGAAAATGAAGTTAATAAGTTAAAACACGGTAGACATTTATGAAAAATACAGTTTTCTAAACAAAAAAAAAAAAAATAGTGTCACAAAAAAAATAAACGTTTCTGAACAAGTATTCCCATACATACTTCAAAAATTAAACTTTACACATTATCTGTAAAAGTTAAACGTATTTTAATGTACTGTATTAACGAACTATAAACTTTGCAAACTGTACATTTCTATAATATATATATATTGTATAATGCTTGACCGTCCTTGTTACTGTGCATTTTTCCTTCGATTTGAAAAACGATTGGCCAGCGAATCATGGCTCTTCTTTCAGACAAGGGACTCACTTCAATGGCAGGTGCTAATTGGATGGCATGTCTCGCGTAATAGCTCTGGGTAAGTGGGGCCCCTCGCTCTCCATTTCGGCTCAAAGCCTCCGTAGACTCTCACTGTCTTTTACAGTATCGCGTAGCCGTAATGGCGCTAGCTTCCACATGCAACAAGGGCCTGTTTATTATGGTTGGACCGCCGTCTCTTCCTCTCGTCCGCCTATTGGCTGCGCTACTTCAGAGGCGGAACGCGATTGGTTTAGAGACCTGTCAGTCGGACTAGGAATAGACGGGTACCCAAGACAGCAGGGTTGCGCGTGTGCCTTCCCAGGTCCTGGCAGCACCATCCGGCGAGGGGGTGAGGACGCTGGCCGCTTGTTTTATGACTGCAAGGAACACTGGATGTTTTTATTTTGATTTCTTCTCCACTGGATATATATATGCTTGCGATTTTGAGCGCAAGAAAGCGGCACGCCGGTGAACGAGCACATCGTTATCGATGGGGAAAATAAGTTGAAGGCTTCGGAAGAATGTTTTCCTTGTACCAGGAAAACGGAATGCTCTGTTGATCAGCGTGATGGGTGTTTCGAGGGGATTTTGACATTTGGAGAGGATCTGGAGCTATCCATCTACAGAGCGCAACTGAAAGCGGCAACAGAGCGCCATACTGCAAAACAAGCTTCCCGGATCGATACAGTGTAGCAGTCTTTTCGCACTGGGGGAGAATTGCGCGTTTTAATGTAAATGTAAACAAGTAAGCTGGCGAGCAAGTACCAAGTCAGCAGCGGTGGCCTGATTGAGATCCGCGTAACTTCTGCAAACTGCATGCAGCCCTGGCGGTGGAAACAGGGCTGGATGAGCCCAAAATGGCAAATATGAAGAAATCTAAAAGATGAATGTTGCATTTCCCCCGTAACTTGTACTATTCACCTAATTTCCCTTTCCACGCAAGCCCGAGTTTCGAGCGAAGCAAGGTGCTCCTCATGCCTCCAACATGAGGGAGATTTAAGGCCGTGCGGAATTGATTTATTATGGGGGGAGCGCATTATTTTGATTTGATCCCTCTCTCCTTTTTTACTTTTCTTTTGTTTACCCTCGGCGAGAGGTTTCTTGCATGTCCGCGGTTGTCATTTTGCTAGTCTGGAACGTATAACGCGAAAGAAAGATCCGCCGAAGTAGGTCAGATCAAAGCTGGAGAGTTGTTAGTATGACACCTTTTCGCACTCATCTTGATGTATGCCGGACATTTCTGCTTTGATTTCACCCGTCGTTTGGCTCTATGACGGCCAAATGAGAGTTTGACATCTTGGCAGCTTCCCTCTCCATCTCGTTCGCCTCTTTGTTTTGTTTTTTTCCACCTCTCATTTCGGGCTGTTGAGTGAGTGAGTGAATGGCTCTGTGCGGAACCACGGCTTCCAATGCCGCGAAAATGATGGCTGCGTACAACGGCGGCACCGCGGCAGTGGCAGCGCATCACCCGCACCATCACCACCAGCTGCCCCATCTCCCGCCACCCGCCCACCTCCACCACCATCACCACCCGGGCCAGCATCACCTCCAGCACCCCGGCTCGGCCGCCGCCGTGCACCCCGTACAGCAGCACGCTTCCACGGCCGCGGCCGCTGCTGCTGCCGCCGCGGCGGCGGTCATGCTGAACCCGAGCCAGCAGCAGCCGTACTTCCCCTCGCCCGCTCCTGGACAAGCTCCGGGGCCGGCGGCCGCTGCAGCCCCAGCGCAAGTTCAAGCCGCGGCCGCGGCCGCTGTGAAGGCGCATCATCACCACCACCAACACTCGCATCACTTACAACAACAGCTGGATATAGAGCCGGACAGACCGATCGGATACGGAGCTTTCGGTGTGGTTTGGTAAGCGTTTAAATACCATTCTAACAACTTCTGCAAGTGAATGTTGAAAATGAGCGCAGGACTTTGATTTTGACTCTAAAAGTGAATATGCAAATAAAAAAGTTTTACAAATAAAGATACTTTTAAAATGACGTACACTCTCATTAGAGGAAGTCTCAAAACCTTCTAGAAAAAAGCTGTTATTCCACACAGAGTGGTTTCCCCCTCATGGGTGCCGCCATGTTAATGTCACATGACCAACTGTGGCATGCATTTGACTACAACAAATACTGACAATATTGATGTTTACTCAAACCGATGTCATAAAAATTCATAAACATTTGAACAATGTGGTTTTTAGAAAAAAGATAAGCATGGTTCATCCCTAAACCTAGCTGATTTTGCGAAAAAGTACATACCGTACTGTAAATACCGTAAAATAGTTTTGCCACGAGAGTGAATTGGTTTGCTTTAAAAGGTGCTTCACAAAGACACACAGAAGTTCACTTCCAGAACAAAAATGTACAGATAATGTACTCGCCCCCTTGTCATCCAAGATGTTCATGTCTTTCTTCAGTCGTAAAGAAATTATGTTTTTCGAGGAAAACATTTCAGGATTTTTGTCCATAATGTGGACTTCAATGGTGCCCCTGAGTTTGAACTTCCAAAATATAGTTTAAATGTAGCTTAAATGGGCTCTAAACGATCCCAGCTGAGGAAGAAGGGGCTTATCTAGTAAAACGATTGGTTATTTTCTAAAAAAAAAAAAATTACAATTGATATACTTTTTACCTCAAATGCTCATCTTGTCTTGGTTTGCCTGAACTCTGTTTTTTTCTGGTTCATGACAGTTAGGGCATGTTGAAAAACTCTCATCTCTTCTTCTCGTCCGTTTTTAAAATCGTCCTACATTGCTGTTTTACCTTTTTCGTAAAGGGTGTTTGATCTTGTTTGCATGTTCTCTTTGCAAACACTGGGTCAGTACTTCTGCAGCGACGTACGATTTTAATGTTGGAGGAGAAAATAAGATGGGAGTTTGTCGACATACCCTAACTGTCATGAACCGGAATACACAGAGTTCGGGCAGACCTAGACGAGATGAGCATTAGAGGTTAAAAAGTATATAAATTGTCTTGGAGATAAATCCTGAAACGTTTTCCTCAAAAACCATAATTACTTTACGACTGAAGAAAGAAAAACATGAACATCTTGGATGACAAAGGGGTGAGTACATTACTTGTAAATTTTTGTTCTGGGAGTGAACTTCTCCTTTAAAGTATCAACAGCAAAAAAAGTGATGGTATGAATCCATGTGTTTGTGATCTGTCAAACTAAGTGGACAAATAATGTAACAACAGTCAAAGCCGCCCATTGCGATAAGGAAGAACAAAGTAAACCTAAACCAAAACTGAGTGTACCTTTAAAGTGTTTCACCTGTCAGGCTTGTTGGAAGGGAGAGGTACTGTATTTTTAGATTTCTGTGTGACAGTTCAAGGGGAACGAGGAACAGCTTTTGGCAAAGAATTTAAGATGTACACTAAGGGAACATCGCTGTGCTTAAGGGATAAGCTGACTTAAATGCTCAAGATTTACTTCATGTCAGTTTGAGTGTCTTGAGAATAGTTCCTAACCCAGGTGTTTACTTCGCTCCATGTTTAAACCTACAGGCATTGAACTTTTGGTTGAGTGTGTGGTTGAATTCTTTATATTTATAATGCATAATGCTATAATGCAGTAACATTGGTGCCCAGTGAATAACTTTAATATATCCGGTCGGTTTCATATTTAAAAGTTTGTTCCAGCCGCAACAAATCCGGTTCACAAGGCTACATCTCCAGTGCTGTACAATTCAGACCAAAGATGAAAAGTTGAGTAATATAATGTGTAATGCTTAAAGGAAGGAGAGAGTGCATGTTCTCAGAACGAGTATGTAACTCAGAGGAAATGCAATATCCTTTTAAGCACACACCCTCCTGCCTTGTAGAAGTTTCAGCCATGGCTTCTGTTCAGAGGTTAATCTTAGTTAATTTCGTGGGAGAGCAGTGTATTAGACGCAATGGACTTTGCAATAAATTAGCTGAATGAAATGGGCAAGTTTTCATTCTCTGATTTGTTAGTACTTATTTCTAGCATATATCTAAGCTGTCTGTGTGTTTATCCATAAAGGAATCACCTGTAACTGCTGCCTGCAGAGGGGTTACAAAACTAGGGGAGCTTTCACCAACAGCCACCCTGCCTACCTCCGCCCATGTAATCTTAGCCTGACCTTTCCTCAAAATCGCTTCCTGTTGCTCATTGTCTGCTTTTAATCTGCACTGTTGCCTGCTGGTATATTTATAGCTGTCCTCCAGAGGCATGTCCATAGAGGAATAATCATTTAGGGTTTGCACCCTCTGGAAGGGCGGTGGACAGATCTATGGTCAACTGAAAGGACAGTTCACCCAAAAATGTTAATTGTGTAATCATATTTTCTGTACTCACCCTCATGTATTTCCAAACCTTTATGACTGACTTTCTTCTTTGGAATAGAAAACACAATATTTTGATGAAATATGCTGGCTGTTCTTTTCCATCTGATTACAATAAATGGGGACTGGAGCTGTCATGCTTCAGAAATAGAGCTGTCAAACGATTAATTGCGATTAATTGCATACAAAATAAAAGTTTGAGTTTGCCTAATATATATGTGTGTGTACTGTGTGTAGTTATTATGTGTATATATATGTATATACACACAAATTAATGTATATATTTAAGAGAAGTATGTTATTTATTTACATTACATTATACATTTGTATTACATTTATATATTTGTATTTATATATAATATAAGTTATATAAAATTATAATAAATACATATACTTGTAAATATTTCTTAAATATATGCATGAATGTGTTTATATTTATATATACATAATAATTGCACACAGTACACACACATATATTAGGCAAACTCGAACTTTTATTTTGTATGCGATTAATCGCGATTAATCGTTTGACAGCTCTAGTGCAAAAGCATGAATTTTGGTGCATAATTGGTTAAATATCAGTTTGTGTCACACAAAGATATTGTTTGGTTTGAGAAGACTTAAGATAAAGTCATATGGTCATATTTATTAATACTTTATGCTGCTTTTTGCACCCTTTTTAGAATAGCAACCAGTACATTCTTTAAAATATCTCCTGTGATGAAAAATACTTAATTTGAGTAAATACAGAATATTCAGGCTTAGGTGAACTATTTCTTTTCAGGTATTATTTTTAATAGTAAACTTTTAACTGTTTTTGAATTATTCGGATCATCAGTCATCAAAGCTCGGTAAACAATTTCACCAAGCTGATTTCTCATTAAAAATTCGCACAGATCATATTTTTCTGCCGTTTTAAGTCATGTTTTGATGTAACAAAGTGGTTATATCTAAGTTTGTGTGTTGTTTACTTACGTTTTTGAATTAGTCTTCGCATTAACGGCATTATATTGTTTATTCACACAAATTCGCGAACACACTGGAATGCATGAGGTGGGATTTATCGCATGAACCAGTCACAGCCGAACATAAACAGTCATAACCAGATATACCAGATACATAACCAGACTTTCCTTAATTCATTTGTAAGTACACCCTGCCAAACATTCTCAATTACCCACCTATCATTGCATATTTAAAGAAGTCAGGCTAAACTAAACTAAACACAGTAAAAATAATATAAGGCTCCAACAATATTATTGAGTATAATTTGACCCAGGTGTGGTTTGTATGCCATTGTTCATGGGACGTGACAATGTTACAATGCAATGATTATGATTATCGTTAAATAAGATAAAATACAAATCTAGTGTAACCAAATATAACCACATTTATTTTCATATTACATGTTAACAACTGACATTTACAGCTGAGGTCCAAAGTTTACATTCCCCTTTCAGAATCTGCAAAATAATTATTTTAAATTATTTTACCAAAATAAAAGGGATCATACAAAATTAATGTTATTGTTTATTTAGTACTTACCTGAATACGATATTGCACATAAAAGATGTTTACATATAGTCCACAAGAGAAAATAATACTTGAATTTATAAAAATGACCCGTTCAAAAGTTTCATACCCTTTTTTCTTAATACTGTGTTCTTACCTTAATGATCCACAGCTGTTTTTTTGTATAGTGATAGTTGTTCATGAGTCCCTTGTTTGTCCTAAAAAGTTAAAACTGCACGCTGTTCAGAAAAATCCTGCGTGCTGCTGTATCAGTGCCCATTTTGCGCTTTTTTAATTTGAAGAAGACATGATATGTGCGCATACACGGTGCTGGTTTATGTTTGGAGAACGAGAGAATATGAAATATGTTCACATAAACTTGAAACACACTTGCTCCGGTCCGGATATGAACTATGATCCGCGCAGCGAGTGTTGTTAAACTCAACGCGGTGTTCGCGCAGAAACTGCTCTCTTATGCGCGCTCCACGTGTTGTCATATTAAATATTGTTATGGTTGTGTTTACAGAGATGAACTGACAGCGCGGAAGCGCTTTCATGAGATTCGAATTCTCCGCTGTAAGACGACCTCATGTATATGCATAATACAGCGCTGTGATTGGATCGCAAGAGTTCGTTCTCATGAATAATACTGAGAAAAGCTCATTAAACCGGTGACGTAGACGTGTACTCTCCAACCACAGACGCCAATCGCCACTCCAAATAAACACATATACGTCACTTTCCGTGACGTAGGTTTAACTTTACTTTTTTAATTAGGAGAGCGAAATGGCTCCAAAAAATGAAAAAATAACCACTTTTCCCTTAATAATAAAAAATAGTGAGTGCTATTATAATTTTCACTAATATACAACCTCTACATATATCATTGCTGGAAAGTGTTCAAATACACAAAAATGCTGGAAAACCAAATAATTTGTGGGACCTGGAGGATTTTTCTGAAGGGACTCATGTACAACTATCACTAAAAAAAAAACCACAGCTGTGGATCATTCAGGCAACAACACAGTGTTACAAACCAAGGGGATGTAAACTTTTCAATGGGATCATCACTATTATTTTCTCTTTAAAAATCTTTTATGTGAAATATCTTATTCAGGTCAATGCTAAATAAACACTAACATCCATTTATGATCCCTCTTATTTTGGTAACATAATTAACATTTTGCAGATTCCGAACTTTTGACCTCAACTGTATCATTCAGTGCTTTTATATGATATATATATATATAAAAGACATTAAAAAAGAGGAGTTTATTAAGCTTGGTCCCTATAGAAGGCTGGTTTTGGATGGTGTTGTGCATCCTAGTTAGTGCCCTTTCAGTCATGCAGCTGCAAAGTTTAGATAAATTGGCTTTGGCCCTGCAGCAGAGTGTGTGTGTCACATACTTGGTTCGGATGCAGATGGTGTTGGATTTTAATTATCTGTAATTCAAACCATACATAATCTATATTATCATTTAGCATCTGCTTAATTGCAGGAATATTGCTTTATTAAAGTAAGCACATTGTGCTGTGAATTTACAAATAGGTTTGGACTGCATCCTGTCCTCGGAATGAAAATGAAAGCAAAATGGAATATAATTGATGATTTATGCTAAAGAGACCCTGAGTGCTAAGCGTTACTCGTTCATATTCTAGTCTCCAGGAAACGAGTAGTTCAAACTGCCAGCTCTGATGCTTTCTGAGAAAATCCCATATCTGTCATTCATACTACCCTCAAAATTGTCACACTAGTATGATTTTAAAAGCAGATTTATGTTAAAACTTATGTGAAGGACATGATGGCATAGCAGTCTTTGTCTTGGTGTTCAGCCAAAAAGTTTATTTTGAAACTTATTGGCCCGCATGTACTGTTTACGCTTGTAGTTTGAGATTGACTCACAGTGTATGTGAACAAAGTTACGGGAAACAGGAGCGCTAAATGCTAAACCGCTGTAATTTTAGAAGGCTTGAGTTGACGGTGATGCCTCATTTGTGGGTTCCGGGAATTCCATGTGTGTCCTGTATTATGTTTTGCGTGGCTTATTAATGTGACATGTTGTAAGCCGGGTTTAAGATGAAGCTGTGGTCAGTTCATGGCAGTTGATACCTTTCACATTTACATACATTTTACATTTTTGTATTTGATATGAGCTTTTAGCCAAAGCAACTTCCATTGCATTCAAGGTAGACATTTTATCAGTTCTTGATCTCCTTGGGAATCGTACACAATCGTGACAATGGCATTTTTAGAGCCATGCTTTACTATTTAAGATACACTGGTCCTGAAAATTTACATTGTAGCAGATTTCTGAGTTATTCTCAATCTGGTCCCTAATTTATAAGTACACAGGGAGTCAGACATTTCTAAGTCTTACTGCAAAGTTGATTTTAGTTACATTTTAGTGATTTTTGTTGTGTTTAACATTTTTGTTAGTTGTTTTTATTGCATGTTTGTATGGTTTTTATTTTTATTTTTTTATTTTAGCATTTTAGATCAACTTAAACTAAAAAAAAAAGATAGGAAATGCCTGTTTTTAATGTTTTATTTCAGTTAACGGTTATTTCAATTAATTTTAACAATACTATATATAACAATAATAACCCTGTCTATCGCAACTGTTAAGATTAATCGCGATTAATCGCATACAAAATAAAAGTTTGAGTTTGCCTAATATATGTGTGTGTACTTTGTGCAATTATTATGTGTATATATACAAACACTAAGAAATATTTACAAGTGTATGTATTTATTATAATTTTTATATAATTTATATTATATATAAATAAATGTTTTGTAAATAAATAACATATTTCTGCTGAATATCTACATTAATTTGTGTGTATTTATATATACATAATAATTACACACAGTACACACACACATATTAGGCAAACTCAAACTTTTATTTTGTATGCGATTAATTGCGATTAATCGTTTGACAGCCCTAGTTAAAATGGATGGCATGTGCATTTTTCGCAGTGTCACTTTACTTTTTAACAACTGCAGTGAATATTATTGCCGTTTTATGCAGCATTTAATGTATGATCAGCTATATTTAATGTATAACCTTGCAGTCATGCTGCTGCTAATTTTATCATCTGTTTCTTAATGTGTTTTGAATCAAGGCCTTTGCTAGTGCTTGAAAGATCTACTGATTCATGACACGGGGAACTCGAGAGCAGAGTGACACAGACAGCAAGTCCGTTGCCAACAGTTTGCTCGTATTTATATTAACAATACAAATCATAAAAACAGATTTGGCCTGTTCAACCTGCGTCCCACAGGCCTCCTGCTGCTCAAACCAGATCCAAAAACAGAGACCTACTAGATAACAATATCTCTGTCTCCATCTTAATCACAGCCCTCATGACTTACTTGTATTTACACGTGCAGCCTCCATCCATGAGCTTTTAGAGCCGGTGCTGATAAAAATGAAATGCCAGACACATGCATTCTTAAGGCATTTGTCCTGGTTTTCGTTTTTCAAAATGTGTAGTTTTGACAAATTTCTACTAGATTTAGCAAGAGGAGCAATGGGTTGAACTGTGATTCTCATCTGTGCCCTCACTGGCCCCTGTCTCTTAGGGAAGAGGCATGGTTCTGCACAGGAATGTAGTCTTCGCTGCCCATTAAAGCGTCAGTCTGCGTCTGTTGCTCTCCCGGTTTGATCTGGGAGGGGAATGTTAGCATGCTCACAGACAGCTTGACTTAAGCGTGATGTTCTTAAGATCTTGTCTGGCAGATTTGTGCACCAAAAATATGCAAAAAAGACTCTTCTTGTTGTGGACTGGTAAAACTTCTGCATCCTGTTTTGGTGATTAGCATCACTTAACATGATGCTTGTTTGCTGAGTGCTTTAGTTTGCATGAATGGGACAAACAAATTCTGATTTGTGTGTTGTGAGTTGTAACTATAAGGCCCTATGATTTTGAAAAACACAGATGGAATTGTGAAATCCAGTCATAAAAACTAAATTTTCTGTATAACGTGGAATTTCACAGAATTTGCCAAATTTTGAATCAGTAAATCAAAAGCAGGTCAGTACACTTAAATCAAAATGTGATATGGACTAGTGCCTGTGAATATTAAACCGCAAAAATACAATGTAAATATGAATCCTGTGTATTCTGCGTGTCTCTGTGTGAATGAATGGTGCAGACGTGGTTTGTTTACTACACGCATACTAAAACGCACATGACGCTTGTGGTGTTTTCACCCTGCCGCTACAATATATGAGTACATGAACATATAAACAATCTCTAGAACTGCTCAGAGAGTCACTTTTTTTTGAGCAATTTACCATTTCTTTTGAGAACGACTATCGTCATCTCGTATACAAACAGAAACCCATCAAGATAAAAATGCCGTTTAACTTGGAGAAACTGTGAAATATATTACGTAATGCAATGATAGTACTACTACTACTAATTAAATTATTATTAAAACATTTTTTTAAGAAATATTTACTAGAATTTATTTACCAGAAAAAAAATGAATAACAATAATTATAATAAATTAATTTCTTCATAAAATAAATTATTTAGACATGCTTTTTGATTGCTAAAATTTAATGAAACCATTAAAATGAAATCCAGAAAACTAATGGAAAACACAAAGTTTGATTAAATAAATAAATAAATAAAATAAAAATAATAATAAAATGCATGAAATAAATAACTGAATTTAAGAAAAAAAAACACATTTCACAGGGCCTTAATTTATTTTTTTTGTTAAACTTTATATAAATTGCTGTTACATTGTGTAAGTTTCATGATTTCAATTAATTAGACATGATTTTTAATTAACTTTTTTTTTTATTTAACCATTAAAATAATGTTGAAAAATTAAAACGGAAAAAAAAACAGAATTAAAACAACAAAAAGCAACAACAACAACAAAAACGTGGTCTCGGAAAGGACAAAACTGATTTCATTTTACATGTTGTTTTTTTTTTTTTTTGGAAGAAGTCTCTTATGCTCACCAAGCCTGCATCTATTTGATAAAGTAAATATTATTAGAATTATAATTAGAATTTCTATTTGAGTGTAGAAAATTTATTTATTATTGTAATGGATGACATAAATTTTCAGTAGCCATTACTTTAGTCTTCAGTGTCAAGATTCTTCAGAAATCATTGTAATATGCTGATTTAGAAACATTCTAAATGTATTATTATTATTATTATTATTATCAATGTTGAAAATTTGAAAAGTTGTATTACTTATTTTTGTGGAAACCAAGATTCCTTTTTTCACAGTTTTTGATTAATATTTTAAAAGCAGCATTTAATTAAAACAGAAATCTTTTGTAACATTAAAATGACTTTGATGCCCATTAAATACATCCTTGTTGTATAAAAGTATTAATTTCTTTCACAAGAAAAAGAAACTCTTAGTGAACGGTAGTGTGTGTGTGTGTGTGTGTGTGAAATTATAGTTGCGTTTTTAAGCAAAATAATATCAAAACTTGGGTTTTAAAAGATGTATGATGATTTTAAGTTTGCATAGAGTCCATATCTCTGAAGATCACTGAGTTTTCTTGAAGCACATATGAAGCTGAGTTTGGGAGAGCTGCAGGAGAATGAGCTCTAGTGGTAGCTGCTATTGATGTAATGACTAATTTATTCCCGTCTCCATTGTAAATGTAAAATTTAAATGAAATGTGAATGATTAAAATTTGATGTGTTTTCTTTTTTGGGAGAGGAACCTCATATCCTCCTCGATTGTCTCCCTGAAATGAAAATGAAGTCATTTAGCCGCTGATCAAACATGCTTAAACAACGTTATAATATTAAATATGATTTGTCATGCAGAGTGTGTTTTCTTCCCAGTGTGATGAACAGCACGATGGAACCCGAAAGCCTTTGATTTTTTTTTTTTTTTTTCCTTTTTCCTTCTTGTGATCTATTATCTGAAATCTAATAATGGCTTAATTAGTCAGATGTGATCATTTATCAATATCATTCCCATAATTGAAAGAGTCATTACATGATTGTCGAATAGATTTTGACTTTCTCTCTTCATCCTGTGGTTTTGCTGCAGCTTTGTATTTATATGTGCGTGTGTGTGTGTGTGTTTAGGCGTATTATAATGGCAGGCGGCCTGGTGCTTTTATACCCTGAACTTGAAAGGCTCACAGACAGGACAAGTTTTTTCTTTTTTTACAACCACAACAGTCAAAAGCAGCTCTTAAGAGGCTCTGGGTTTGGCAGATGCAGAGACCGAGCAGAGAAACGACTTACCTTTGAAGTGTTGGGGGTGAAAACGTGCAGGAGTGTGTACATTAACCCTTCACTCACCTGCCTCTGTCAGCCTATTCTGGGCTGCACTTATGTAGTCATCTTGACAGCACTGCTGTGAATGAGTCAACATCTCTGTTTTCTTTCCCTTGATGTTTGGGTGAATGTCACAAAGAAAAATCACATTTCAGCCCAAAATCAAAAGAAACAAAAATGAGAAATTGCATTTTACATAAAGATTTGCATTTTTACATAAAGTTAATAGTATTAATTTTGCCGAACATTTGCTCACCCTCAGGCCATACAAGATGTAGATGAGTTTGTTGCTTCATCAGAACAGATTTGGAGAAATGTAGCATTGCATTACTTGAACACCTATGTAGCGAATGGGTGCCATCACAATAAGAGTCCAAACAGCTAATACAAACATCACAGTAATCCACACGACTCAACAACAATTTACAAATAATGTACTCACCCCCTTGTCATCCATGATGTTCATGTCTTTCTTTCTTCAGTCGTAAAGAAATTGTTTTTTGAGGAAAACATTTCAGCATTTTTCTCCATATAATGGACTGATATGGTGCCCCGAATTTGAACTTCCGAAATGCAGCTTCAAACGATCCCAAATGCGGTTGTAAACGATCCCAGCCGAGAAAGAAGGGTCTTATCTAGCATAACGATCGGTTATATTAATAAAAATAATACAATTTATATACTTTTTAATGTCAAACGCTCGTCTTGTCTTACTCTGCCTGGACTGTTTTTGTTCCGGTTCATGACAGTTAGGGTATGTCGAAAAACTCCCATCTCATGTTCTCCCTCAACTTTGAAATCGTCCTATATCGCTGTTTTACCTTTTTTTTTTAAGGGTGTTTGATCTTTTTTGCATGTTCACTTTGCAAAGACTGGGTCGGTACTTCTGCAGCGATGTAGGATGATTTTAAAATGATTTTTGAAGTTGAGGGAGAAAATACGATTTGAGTTTTTTGACATACCCTAACTGTCTTGAGACAGAATACACAGTTCAGGGAGAGAAAGGCAAGATGTGCGTTTTAGATTAAAAAGTATTTAAATTGTATTTTTTAAATGAAAATAACCGATCATTTTGCTAGATAAGACCCTTCTTTCTCGGCTTGGTTTGTTTACAACCGCATTTGGGATCATTTAAAGCTGCATTTAAACTGCATTTTGGAAATTCAAAATGAGGGGACCATACCCGTTCACTATATGGAGAAAAATGCAGAAATGTTTTCTTCAAAAAACATAATTTCTTTACGACTGAAGAAAGAAAGACATAAACATCTTGTATGAAAAGGGGGTGAGTACGTTATATGTGAATCTTTGTTTTAGAAGTGGACTTCTCCTTTAAGAGCTGTTTTTGCTTTTAAATGGTACTTGATCTGTGCATATTTCTCTGCTGATTCATATGATGTGACTTTTTTTACTGGAGGAAGCAATGTTATGGATAGAGGAATCCTATTTTGGTTGGAAGCCAACTCAGTTTTTCACTTCACAAGCATTAACTGATGGACAGACGTCATGTTGTGGATTATTGTGATATTTTTATCAACTGTTTGGACTCTTGACGGCACCCATTCACTGCAGAGGATCCACTGGTGAGCAAGTGAAGAAACAAACGTACCCACATCTTGGATAACCTAGGGGCGAGTAAATTTTAATTTATGGATTAACTATTATTTTGAGAACATTTATTCATTTAATTAAATTTATTGAAGTACTGCCATCATGTATGGATATACTTGCATTTTAACTATTAATGTGCTTTCCCCACACATTACAATAAGTCTTTGGATTTGTTATTGGATTTGAGTATACTGATTGATATGTCAGTGGATTCAGTAATTCAGTGTTAGAATTGGTCGTTAATCTCAATTTGGTTTTTGTAATTTATGGAAACGCTGCTGGTCTTTTCTCATGAATATTTTTGCACAAATGCGATATACACTGGCGTTCAAAAATTTGGGATCAGTATGATTTTGAATGTTTTTTTAAAGAAGTTTCTTATGCTCATCAAGCTGTGTTTATTTGATAAAAAAATACAGAAAAAAACTGTAATATTGTGAAATAGTATTGCAATGGCTTTCTATTTTAATATACTTTAAAATATAATTTATTTCTGTGATGCAAAGTGGAATTTTGCTGATTTATTATCACTGTTGTGCTGCTTAATTTAAAAAAAAAATTTTGGAACCTGTGAAACATTTTTCAGGATTGTTTTTGAATGAAATGTTAAAAAGAAAAGCATTTATTTAAAATAGAATTTTTTAACAATGTACTCTAGTGTTCAAAATTTTGGGGTCTTTTTTTTGTCTTTTTTTGGTAAAAATGAATACTTTAATTCAGCAAGGATGTGTTAAATTGATTAAAAAGTGATAGCAAAGACTATTGTTGGAAAAGATGTCTGTTTAAAGTAAATGCTGTAAATTTTTATTTATCAAAGCTGAAAAAAGTACTTTTATCAATCCTTTTATTATCAAAGATTCCTAATATGCTGATTTATTATCAAAGTTGTGCTGCTTAATCACAACCCGTGAAGCTTTTTTTGAGATTCTTTGGTGAATAAAATGTTGAAAAGAACAGCGTTTATTTAAAAAAGAATTTTATTTTATGTTTTGACAGAAATAAGATTTCTTTTTAAAATAAATGCTGTACTTTTAAACCTTTTATTATCAAAGATTCCTAAAAAAAAAGTATCACAGGTTCCAAAAAAAAATATTTTATATAAATATATATAAATTTAGCTTTGCATCACAGAAATAAATTATAATTTAAAGTATATTAAAATACAAAGCTGTTATTTTAAATTGTAATAATATTTCAGAATATTACAGTTTTTTCTGTATTTTTGATTAAATAAATGCAGTCTTTTCTTTAAAAAACATTACAATTCTTACCGATCGCAGCTTTTTGAATAGCAGTGTTGTTGATTTTCCAGAACAATTACACCATAGTGCAAATTTAGCTAAACATCTCATCTGGGTGTTACAAAAAGAAAATGTCCCATTCATTCAGAGCTGTTAGAAATGTAACGTATTTTAATACCAGTACATCATCATGAAAATCTTCTTTCATGAAAATACAGTTCAAATTCAGTGCAAAACAGATTTAATAGTGCAAATTCATGCATGTTGCATTTGTAGTTTCTTTTGACCTTGGGGTGATATAAGACATTTCTTAACAGTTTTCGTGAGATTCAGCCATTTCCGCTTCGTCCTCTATTTGTCCTCTTTGGCTCATTTTCGGTTCCCACCTCTATTTCTCTCTGCTCGTTAAAGTGTGAGTGTTTGTTGTGATATTTCAGTACTGATGGAGATTTCGCCAGCATTCTTCAGTCACAACAAGGGAAACGTGTGAGACTTTCTGAGGGGATGTGGGTTGTGTATTGTCTGGTGTGGAGCAGAGGTCTGACCGCTCTAACTTTAATACTGTGAAGACCATCTCTTCCTCAGAGGGCAGAACTGTTAATTAAAAAGCCCTCTGCTCAGACTGAACCGTTCCATTTAGAGCCCTGACACCCCTGACACTCCTTGTGCTTATTTATAGCTGTCCTATTAGCTGCCCGCTCTCAATTCTGCCTAAAAGCTACCTGGATGCCTCTGAAGCGTACAATAGATGAATGCTATAGATTCGGTTTGGATCTCCCTCGGGTCAGATTTGAATATAAAAACATTATCCACTGACGAGAAATTTGAATATATCTCTGGCCATCTGTCTGGTTTGTTTGCCATCCATTCAAAACAGACTTGTGAAACACACCCTTAGCAAAACCAGCCCTGTTTTTGTAGCCTTTGAAATTCAGATGAGCGTCTTGAATGTGCTTTTTTTTGGTTGGAAAGGAATGTAAAATACTAGACAGTCAAGCTGTACGATATTGGAAATACAAGACAAATACATATATTGATATTAAACAGTTTTCACAAAATCCAATAGCTGTATTTGGAAAGAATAAGCAAATAATAAAAGCTTGGTTTAACTTGAAGAAACTGTGACTGAAACATATTACTTAATGTAATGATAGTACTACTACTACTAGTAGTAAAATTATTATTAAAACATTATTATTTATAAATCAGGAAATTAATTATTATTATATATTTTAAAAAAAAATAAATATTAAATATTAATGTAAATATATATGTAAATATAATATATATATATATATATATATAAATATATATATATATATATATTTATTTATTTATTTATTTATTATTCTTATTTTTTATTATTTATTTATTTTGCAGATTTTTTTTTTTATTGATTACTGTTCTATGATTGATTACTATGATTGATACTATTAACATTAGAATAAAAAAGTATTAATTTTATGCCTAGGTATGTGTACATGTTGGCTTTCTAAATCAGAATTTCTAATTAATTATTTATTAATTTATCATTTATAAATATATTATATTATATTAAATATTATATTAAATATTTATTAATTATTTTTATTTTATTATTATTTATTTATTTTGCAGGGTTGAGTATTTTTTTGAATAATTGTATTAATACACTAGTATTAACAATCAAAAATCAAAATAATACAATTTTGATACCTAGGTATGTGTACATGTTAAACGTTCAGTTTAACTTGAAGTAATCATTGTTAATTTATTGTCATTATTTTTAAGGAATATTTACCAGGAAAATGTAAATACACAATGCAGTATTTCTGAAAAAAAGAAAGAAAGAAAATATTATTATTTAAAAAAAAATTACAACGAATAAAATGGAATTTGGGAAAAAATAAAACTGAATTTAGGAAAAACGTTACAGGGCCCTGTGTTTTTGGGGCCCTGTGTTTTTGGGCCCCTATTCACAAAGTCATTTAAAATAATATAATTTTTATTGTAATTATTCAAAAATGAAGCAAAAACAAGAAATCTACTGCAGTATTTCATTTTAAAATTATTACTATAAAATAATTATATTTTACAATACAAATATTTGAATTGTATTACCTAATCTCTAAAATAAAATAGAGAAAATGTAGTATACATTTACATTTAGATGTAAATATTAACGTAATATATGATTATTTATAACACATTCAAATATTTTAAATGTTTTTTTTTTTATCGCAATGTACTAAGTATTACACAGTGCCGCGCTTTAATCTAAAACTGACTATCACATTAAACTATATCAGGATATCGATTTTAGCTTTACTGTGCAGTTTGAAAACAACAGTTGTTGATTTACATGAGGGTCATCCCAGTGAAATTTTGGGTCTCACTTGTAAACCAGCTTTCGCTTGTTAATCTGAAGTGGACTCACGACATGGAGCGCAGGCAAATGGTTGTTTGACTCAGGCTTGAATCAGTCGATGTTTGCCTTAACACTTTCATGAGTGTGGTGGCGAGAGGCCAGGAATGCCCCCACGCTGCGTGCAGTGGGCCGCTCAGGCATGACTGTCCTCAGGGCATCACCAACATTATTTCGTGATCCTCGCTCTTGCTCTGAAGTCCTGCAAGCAGAGATGCTCAAGGGAAAGCAAGAGAGAATATCCGGAAGTATGATTGCTGATTGGGAACGATGATGGACTATAGGAAGTTGGGGAATGGATGGGTGGTTGTGGCGTTTTGGTGTAATTATCTCTTCACCCATTTCCTCAGCACAGCAAACACCACCCTGTTTTCGGCCCCGTCATTGTGCAGTTTGATTAGGAGCTCCAGTTTTTCGAGCTGGACTGAGCATGATTGGTTCTTGGCGAAAGCGGGAGGAAGTGGCCGCGGCATCTGCCATTACTGGAACCGTCCTCAATAGGAAGGCTCCCTGGATAATAGCATCCATTTATCTAAAGCATGTTTTGGCCCTCCTAAGTGGCTTCAAAGGGTGATTGAGAGTATTGTTATCTGGACTGATTTTTTTTTTTTTTTTTGCTAGTCTTCATCCCTTAAAGGGGTCATCGGATGCTAAGTTCACCTTTTTTTTATGTTGTTTGAACATTAATGTGTGTTGGCAGTGCATGTACAAATTTAACCTATAATGATAAAAATCCATGCAGTGGTTTTTAATTAATCTGTAAAAATAATATTCCCTTTTTCAAATCGAGCCATTCTCAGATGCCTGTCGTTGTTGCGTCACACCGAGAGAGGCTGCTCCCACTATAGTTGATTGACATGAGCATCTTACCTCAGAGCAGCTGGAACAGTCCAACCTCCATGTTTTGATGCCGGAGCAGGGATGTATGTTAGACAAGAATTGAGCGATTGAGGTGTTGTGTTGCTGGATGTAATAATGAACATAGTGGTCGTCATTTACTCCCGACATCTGAGCCGCTGAAGACGCAGTGGATTACGTTTGTTTGTGAATGGAAAGCGCCTCCTGATCTACATATATCCCTCTATGGTCGCACGAATCATTCGTGATCCATCTTCACTTACAGCAGAAGTGAGTATAAGGGTTTTTTAACGAATCTTTGCGATCGCGTTTTCTAATAATGTGCTAGTTAGCAAGTTTAGCAGCTAAATGCAGTTAAAGTAAACAGACTCGTCTCTCCACAGAGAGAAGAGAGGGGCAGGGTGAGCAGAGCTCATTTGCATTTAAAGCAGCCTCGACCAGAATGAGATGATTTTTGCAGAGCTGATTTTGGCAAGGTAAAAAGGGTGTTGTTTTACACTACCATTGAGAATTTTTAACAAAAGTATATTATAGACTTTTCATTAAGACCCTAAAGAATCATATTAACATGTGGAAAATGGGCATCCAATGACCCCTTTAAAATTAAATGAAGCAAAACCTCACTTCCACACATCGCTGCATTTTTCGACCACATCTAGGACTGATATTTGACACAGGTGGAGAATCTGCTATGCCACATATACCACAGTATTCATGCAGCTGTCAGTAGCAAGGCCTGCTTCACATTATTTACACATAAAGATAGAGAAACACATAAACAGTTTCTGTTGTTTATGGTTGCCAACGTATGTGTATGTGTTGGCTTTTTAAATCAGAATTTGAAGTTAATTATTTTTTATTTATTAATATATTGTATAATTATTTATTTATTTATTTATTTTGCTTTTTAAAATTGTATATTTATTTATTTATTTATTTTGCTGGTTTGAGTATTTTTTTTAAATTGATTGTATTAATTTTGATGCCTAGGTGTGTGTGTGTGTGTGTGTGTGTATGTGTGTAGTTGTTTTTGCTACATTGTGGGGACCAAATGTCCCCACAAGGATAGTAAAACCTGAAATTTTTGATATTGTGGGGACTGGCTTGAGGTCCCCATGGGTACAAAAGCTTATAAATCATACAGAATGAGTTTTTTTGAGAAAGTAAAAATGCAGAAAGTTTTCTGTAAGGGTTAGGTTTAGGGGTAGGGTTAGGGTAAGGGGATAGAAAATACAGTGTGGACAGTATAAATACCATTGCACCTATGGAGAGTCCCCACAAGGATAATAAACCAGACGTGTGTGTGTGTGTGTGTATATATATATATATATATATATATAGACTTTTTAAAAGCTGACATACATATATATATATATATATATATGTATGTCAGCTTTTTAAATTGGAATCTGAAGTAAATTATTAATTAATTAATTAATTAACTAATTAATACTGGTTTGAGTATTATGTTTTTAAATTGATTGTATTAATACACTAGTATTAACATTATAATCAAAAAAAAAAAGAAAATGATTTTTAATATTTATAAATGTATTATTTATTAATGTTATATATTTATATTATATATATTACTTATTTGTATTTTTTTATTATTTATTTATTGCTGGTTTAAGTACTATATAAGTACTATATATTTACCATCAACAATAAAAATAAAAATAAAATTTTGATGCTTAGGTATGTGTACGTGTTGACTTTTTAAATCAGAATTTGAAGTTAATTATTTATGAACTTAAAATGTATTAATATGATATTATTATTATTATTATTATTATTATATTATGTCATATTTATTATTTATTTATTTATTTTGATGATTTGAGTATTATGTTTTTAAATTGATTGTATTAATACACTAGTATTAATTATTAATTTTGATGCCTAAATTCACAGTATTTAAAGCTTATAATTTTATCATTTTAATTTATTTAGACAAAATAATGTTGAATTTACATGTCTGCCTTTTTATATGAGTTTAGGCTTGGTAAGATTTTGTTTTGTCAAATATGTTTTTGTGATATTATCAATGTTGAAAACAGATGTGCTGCTTGATATTTTTGTGAAAACATTTATTTGAAATAGAAGTCTACTGTAGCATCATAAATGTCTTTACTGTCACTTTTGATCACTTTAATGCATCCTTGCTAAATAAAAGTATTGATTTCTTAAAAAAAAAATTTGATATAAGATTTCGATCACACTACCCACTCTTAACCACATCCATAAGCATGAGTTTTGTGAAACCTGTCTAGAATACTAAGTAGTTCGTGTCAAGTTTTCTGTGTAGTCAGAATTCATAGTTCCTTTGGGCCGCTTTTCCCAACAATTGGCCTTCACAGCTAAATGCTTTGGATATAAGAACAGAAGTATGCTCATGTTTTAGCCAGATCCTACTGTGAACCCTCATTTTTATTCTGCTTTCAAGGTTGGCATCTGATCTAACCCAGTTAAATACTGTTTTCTCCATTTCTGTCCTTGTACTATGTCCTGTTAGCAAAGTCTTTGGGTTTGTCTCAGCAAGTGACCCTGGATGTTGCGAGCGAGCTGAAGTGTCCGGCCGCTCCACCTCAGGGCGTGACCCTGTGTTCGCACTGCCACTGTTATCAGCGTTCAACACATTCTCCTTCATCGTCATTCACAGTTGCCACACACGCAAACACATACCCACTCCAGAGCCTGGACAGATCTAGTAGCTGAGCCCAAGTTTTCACTGGCACTGGGTCTAACGAGTGCTTGGGGCCTCCGTGAGGAAATTATGCATGCAGTTTCAAAGCCAAACAAGCCACAATCAGCCTCCGATGATAACTCATCTTTTAGTCTCTTTGCTTTCACTCTCTCTCCTTTTCCCATGATGCACTAAATGTTCCAGCAGTGCCTGGTCCATGTATGCATTCCCTTTTCTCTCCCAAGCTCTGTTGGCAGTTTGGTACAGCAATGATTTGTTTACTGCTTAGTTGCATGCCAGACCTTTCGTGATTGTTTTTAATATGATTTATTTTATAATTTATTATTTTACATATTAATAATAAATCTTGAATCTTGTATTATTATTATTAATATGCAAAAATAGATTATTTAAAAAATGAAATAAAATATCAATTGAATAATTTAAAATGATTGATAACTTGTTGTTTAATTTGATATTTAATAATATTATTATTTATTGTTATTGATAATAATGTTTTTTTGTCATTAATAAAAATAAAAATGTTATTATTATTAATATTATTATTATTATTATTAACAACAACAAACTTTTATTGTAATTTGGTTATATATTTAATTTATTATTATTATTATTATAATTATTAAATAAAGGAGTAGTATAAATATATTTTGTTCAATACTAATATTAACTACTACTACTACTAATAATGATTTTGTACTTTAATTATTAATTATATTATTATTACTCTGTTGTTGTAATTACATATTATTATTATTATTATTATTATTATTATTAACAACTTAATTTTTAGTAATTTTATATTATTATTATTATTATTATTATATTGTTGATATAACTACTCCTATTATTGGTAGTAAATACTTCTACTAAAAATAACAAATAATTTTATTTATAATAATAATAATAATAATAATAATAATAATACTTTTTCAAAAATAAAGTAAAACAGCAATTTAATTACTTAATTTTTTTAAATGATTGAAAACTTGTTTAATTAGATATTTATTTATTTATTTATTATTATTATTATCATTTATTGTAATTGATAATAATGTTTTTGTTATTAATCATAAATTATTATTATTATTATTATTAACAACATTTTATTGTAATTTAGTTATATATTTAATGTATTATTATTATTGTTGTTATTAAATAAAGGAATAATATAAATATAATTTATTCTTAATAATAATAACCATAATGAATTATTTCAATTAAAATATTTATTTATATTATTGTTATAATTATTATTGATATAAATACTCCTATTATTGGTAGTAAATACTCCTACTACTAGTAATAATAATTTTGTTTATAATATTATTATGATTATGTATTTTTATTATTTCAAAAAATAAATTAAAACGTTGAGTAGATTTTTAATAATTAAAAATTAACTATATATTATTATAATTAAAGTACTCATTAAATAAATTAAATAAATATAAATAATTAACATCTTTTTTTATTAACATTTATATTGTAATTTAGTTATATATTTAATTTATTATCATTATATTGTTAAATGTAAGAATTATAAGTATAGTTTATTGTTTAAAAATAATATTACTAATAATTTAGTATTAATTTAATTATTATTATTATTATGTTGTTGTGGTCATTGTTGTTGTTGTTGTTGTTGTTGTTAATAAATAATCATCATCATCATCAATATTTATTTATTTATTTATTTTTTTTAAAAAGCCTAAAGTAAACATCGATTTTATTTGAGTCCACTATAAATGAAAGATATCTGTTTAAGGTGCATCTTTGTTAAATTAACACTGTAAGTGACATGAACAACACAGGACTATCATACTGCAGTGTACTTTTCTCAGTCTTGGCCTCCCCCCACCACCTTCTTTCAACCTGAAAATCCTCTCCAAATTACCGCTGTTGTTAGCCTACCATATGTTCGTCTCTCTGATCCTATTTGAAGGGGTTTACCTGAGGGCTTGAGTGGGGCTGGAGGATGGGAGGTGGATGGGGGAAGATTGGTGTGGAATGTGAGCGGCTGGAGGGGCACATGCAGGACTTGCCCTTGGCCTGACACGCTGGTGTCCCTCCCGTCGTAGGCATGTGAGTCCCGCAGCAGAGCCGCTGGTTACTGCGCTTTGACCGTGCCCACTTGGACGTTCACCGTCACACACACATAGACAGGAACACTCAATGTATATGTAGTATAGCCAGAGGGGCCTGTAATTCAGAATCTGTCCAGTTTCACTAATGGGCTCATGGAGGTTTCAAGCTTCCGGCTGACTGGAGGAAATGTCTAGATTGCTGGAGAACAGTTCAGATGATAAAAATAGAATAATAAGTCCATTATTATGACAAACCATTTATGAGTCACTTAAAGTGATAATTCACCCAAAAATGAAAAACTGTCATCATATACTCCTCTTCTATATTCTCTTATCGTTCCTTTCTTCTATGAAACACAAAAGGAGTTGTTAGGCACAATGTTCTTGCTGCTGTTTTTCCTCCATTAAAAAAAAAAAAAAGATGAACACTGTTCAAATGACAACTTGACTCGTCTGGATATTCCAAGTCCTTTGAAGCCATACGACAGTTTTAGGTGAGGGAAAAAAAGAAGTTGGTCTTGAATGGTCACTCAGTCTTTACATTAATTTACATTGTATTGAAATTCATTTTGCATTGAAAAAAAGTAATTATTATTATTATTATTATTATTATTTTGTTAAATCTAAGAATAATATAAATATTGTTTAATAATAATAATAATAATAATGAATTATTATTTTCATTTAATTACTTGTTATTCTGTCGTTGTTAATACTTAATAATGATAATAATAATAATAGTAGTAATAATAATAACTAATATTATTAACAACTTTGTTGTAATTTAAATAAAGCTCTAATTATTAATATCTTCTTAAATATAATAATATAAATATAAATGTTTTAAATAATAATGTTATTAATAATAATAGTGAATTATTATTTTCCTTGAATTACTTATTATTCTGTTGTTAATGCATAATAATAATAATAAATCATATAAATGTTTTGTTGTTGAATAAAAATGGATTATCATTTTTATAAAATTATTCTGTTGTTAATACATAATAATAATAATAATAATAATAATAATAATAAACAACTTTATTGCAGTTCAATTATATATTTATTGTTGTTGTTATTATTAAATTGTTAAATATTAAAGTATAATAGAGTATAATATAAATATAGTAAATACATTTAGTTTAATAACATTAATAATAACGATAATAATAATAATGAATTATATTCATTTAATTACTTATGTACTTGTATATTAATTATTATTATGTTGTTAATACATAGTACTACTACTACTACTAAAAATAATAACTTTTATTATTATTAACAACTTTTTTTGTAATTTGATTATATATTTTATTATTATATTGTTAAATATTAAAAAAATGTATGAATATAAATGTTATATTGTTTAATATTGTTAATAATAATAATAATAATAATGATGAATTATAATTGATTCACAATTTATTTAAATGTTTTAGTTGTTGTTAATACATAATAATAATAATAATAATAATAAACTTCTATTTATTCAAAATGTATTATATGATTATTATATTGTTAACTATAAGAATGTATATAAATATAATTTTTATATTATTATTATTATTATTATTAATAATAATTATTTACTTATTTTTATTATTATTATTAACATTAATTTTCATTTTACTGAACTCTGCATTCGTTTTGCGTTGAAATAAAGTCATAACAGTTGAACGAGAGATTAATTTTAGTCAGTTTTATATATAGAAATGGTTCAAAATTATGGGATGGCGATTTAAAACAAAAAAAACTTTTGATCCATAAATTGATCAAAAGTATCGAAAAAGACATTTGTAATGTTAAATTTCTATATTAAATAAATAAGAATAAAAAGGATTATGGTTTAATTGGTTTACACAAAAATACTGAACAGCACAGCCGTTTTCAACATATATAACAATAAGAAATGTTCAAGCAGCAAATCAGCATATTAAAATGATTTCTGAAGGATCGTGTGACACTGAAGAAAATTCAGCTTTGCCATCTCAGACATAACTTACATTTACAATAAATACATTTTAAAATATATTAAAATATTTTTTGTTCTTTCTCTGTCTCTCTCTCTCTCTGTATATATATATATATATATATATATATATATACACACACACACACATAAATGGAGTATAAGTAGATTAATAAGTTTCTTGGAGATGTAAAAAAAAAAAATGTTCACAGATGTAGGCCTATTTTAAGTTCACAACAGAACAGAGTGTACTTTTCATGTGAAACTAAATATTGCATCAATTGTGACTAGGGTTTATGAGATGAGCAATCTAAGATTGTATTATGGGAAAACTTCATTTCCTACCCATATTTTGCTATTTTGTTGTGCCGTAGCATGCAGCAGATACTGTAAACACAGCCGTTGCGTATTAACGGCTTTGAGAGGCGAATGAGAGGTGGTTAAGTCGTTCTATGTAAAACGGCACCAGTCACACTACAGGGAGCAGCGAAAGAGCCTCACATGTAGCACTTTGTCTTTAACGTCCTCAGAGAGCCACTGTGCATATGCTCACTCACTCTGCTGCTTCCCTCCGCTCGAGCTTTGTTTTCTCATCCTCTGGGGTGCTTTGAAGAGAGATGAAATAAAATATTTGATTCTGGTTGGAAGGAACAAAACAAATAACAGCGAGTATGGATTAGAGAAGCACTTTCATGTCTCCCTTACTGTTAATGCCCCCCCTTTAAATGTATACTTCCCCTAAATTTTCCAATGGCACCGAGCCCTCCCATTGTCCTCCTATGTTTTTCAGCTGCCGAGCCGGAGGGAACACAAAAGAGTTGCACTATAATCCATTATCTGCCATCTTCCCCTTGGGCCTCCACCGTCTCCCTCTGATCGATTCTGACAGTGCCACTGTTGTGTGTGTGTGAGACTGTGTGTGTGTGTTTGTCTGTCTGGGTGTGTTTTGTATGTTCTGTCTCTGTGCTTTCATTTAGCGTTCATCCAGCCTGTTAGTCGTTTAAAATTGGGATTTTCAAAAGAAAATTAGAATTAAGCACCTTTGAATAACCAGAAAAGGAAACAATGATATTCTTGCTTTTACAGTTTTAAAATTAAATATTGTTGCATAAGTGATATACCAATTAGGGATGCATGATATATCGGTAGCATATCGGTTACATGCTGATTATTTTATTTCATTTTATTTCATTTTATTATTTCATTTTATTTCATTATTTTATTTTATTATTTTGTTATTTAATTTAATTTCATTATTTTATTATTACTATTTTTTTTATATCACAATATTGCAATGCTGTTAAATGTAATCTTTAAATTTTTTTTTTATTCTTTTTTTTTTTATTTGTTTTGTTAAACTTCAGCCCATTCATTCATGAAATGCTACTATGTTTTGCACTTAAAAATTCAACTTCCTTTTTCATCAGATAATATTTTCATGGTCGCAGTAGATAAAATAAATTGGCTCAGTTTTAACTCAATTTTGCATAATTCTATTAAACCAGTTAATTGTTTTAAGAGGCACCTGAGCAAAATTTAATTTTTCTCTGCTAGTGTTCAAAATGAACCTGTTAATAAGGTTTCAGAAAGGGCACTTTAGTATTCCTCACATCTTGTACTTTTACCATCTCAGATGCACTCATGTTTGTAGCTTGTAAAAATATAAACCTGAAAACACCATATGTTTATTAACTTAAATAGTCATTTAGCAGGTGGTAACACAGCTGAAACCTTCTGTAGTTTCAAGACATTTTTCCCACAGTTAATTTCACTGTGTGTGTGTGTGTGTTTTGTCAATAAAGACACAGGTAATGGTTTCATTTAGCTGATTGCAAACTGTCTTATTTCTCTTTCTTTCATTTATTCCCTCTCCCTCTTTTATGTTCTGTTCGGTTCCGCCTTGTTTTATTTGAGCAATAAAGGAGGGAGGATTGTTTCTGTAATATTTACAGCTCTAATACCGCTCTGTAGTTATGTTTAATCTCGCTCTATACTAGCTGAGCGGGTCTCTGGAACAACACAGAGTAACGATGAATCAGAGACTTTTTTTTTTTTATGGCTGGGTGCTTCCGTTTCCCCACAGGCTTCAGTCCTGCACACACTTCACTACCTCAGCTAACATATAAGTAATGCAGAGACCTGGAGTAGCCAGAGCCAGGAATGGACTGTCTGGGACTGTAAACACATCCCATGACAGATTACTATTAGCAGTCACATGCATATCATACAAACTTGCTGTATTATTTGGCCAAGATGTGTTTTAACTAGAGGGATGTGCACGAATAGTGAATCCATATTCGGAAAGGCACGGAAAACGAATAACGCGTTCTACGGAGCCGCTAAATGGTTAGACATCGTTGCTAACAGTAAACTTTTCCATCATAATACATAAAAGTTCACTTACCACATAAACAGAGTAAGGAGAGATGACTGATGACTAATGATTTGCAGATTCTGAGCACCACTGGCAAACATCTAATCTTGTAAAATGTGTGGTAAGTACTGCCGCTCAATAGTATAAACAGTATGTGCGATCGCGAATCTCGAAAGTGAAAGTTTTCATTTTAAAACGAAAATGCACTAGTCAAACAGGGCCTACATTTATACATAATATAATATTAGCATTTTGGTTTTAAAATGTATAACTTTTGCTACAGTGCCACCTGTCGTTTAAACTATTCCGGTATTTTCGACCCTTAAAAAATGAGTTTCAGTGTAAACGGACCAAAACGGAGACTTTTGAAAATGATGGCGTGGCTGCCCACATTCGCTCTGCGTATCCTTGACAACCATGTAAACAATAACATCATGCTCATTATGAATGGTCATCTGACATGCGTTTTCAGTTGTGTAGTGTGGATGGAGATTGTTTCTGAAACACAGTGAAAATGGCAGTGTACATAAATATTGGTGTTTTAAAATGAAAACGCACTAGTCTAAACAGGGCCTATATTTACAGTAGTGCGTTTTGGTTTTAAAACGCATAGCTTTTGTTACGGTTACGCCTGTCATTTACACTACTTCTGCATTTTCGACCTTCAAAAACTGAGACTTTTGAAAACGCAGCAAACCCTGTTTTAGTTTGAAAAACTCTGTATTGCATTTGTGCAAATGGACCAAAATGGAGACTTTTGAAAACAATGGGATGGCTGCCCACACATTCGCTCTGTGTATCCTTGATGACCGTGTAAACAATAACGTCATGTGACATGCGTGTTCGGTTGTGTAGTGTGAACGGAGATTGTTTCTGGAACGCAGTGAAAACACCAGTGTAGACGAGGAATGTTTTTTAAAAACAAAAACGCACTAGTGTAAACAGCCTCAAAAGGCAAGTTTTTATATATAAAATACATTAAGGCAAGGGTTTTTTTTGTTTGTTTTGTTTACATTTATATATATATATATATATATATATATACATTTTATTTTTTACATCAAATACATATAAATAATCAAATGTGTATACTTATTTACTTGGTAAAAACTAGATTTAAAATTTGTTAAATAAATTTGTTTTTGTTAAATAAACTGCCCTCCAAAAGTTTGGAAACGCCCTAGAAAAGTGGGGTTTTGGACAATATTGGCATGAATCCTTTTTAATTTTTGATAATTTTGCATTGATAAGGGACAACACAAACTACGAAAACATATTTTATTACATAAACAGTTTATACATAGAAAAAAACGTACATTTTCGATTCATCAAAATATCTACCATTAGTAGTTATTACAGCTCTGCATAATCTGGGCCTAAATTCATTGTATTCTAAACTTAATTGGCAATCAGTTGTTGAAGTTATGAAGGTGTGCTGACCCAAAAATCTTAAAAACCTGGGCCAAGTTTAATGCAGTAACCAGGCATCACAGCTGGCAAAGGGGCATGTCTGACTTTGACGTGTATGTATTGCCATTATTATGTAATCAAAATGAAAATTATTATTGCTGGTCTTCAATGATAATGTCAAGTTACTTTAATGTATTTGCACCATAAAATAAAAAGGATTTATGCTGATATCATCCAAAACCACACTTTGCCAGGGGTGTTTCCAAACTTTTGGAGGGCAGTGTAAATACAATGACATGTATCTTCACTGTTAAATCTTACTCGGGTATTTTTTCAAGTAAACATCAGAAAGTGATCACAAAAAAAAAAAATTCAAACAATAAAACAAAGATGCAAATCAAGTGAACAGTGCTTTAAGTTTTTTCAGGTGTCTTGACAGCAGTTTCTTATAAACATTCAAGAATAAAAAAAACAGAAAAGAAAAGAAAACAGAACAAAAGTAATCAAATGTAGAACAAAACTACCTAAATAATTGCTGTGTTCTCCACTGCATGATTATTTGATATAATGCACTGCTGATTTGATGCTCAGTTTGACTGTGAAGCAGGTCTGTAATTAAAATTAGCTGTGCGGTTTCTTTTGTTGTGTTTTTTTTTTAGCTAGCTTTGTTCATGTTCGATTGGCTTATTAAACCTACAACTGTTATCCAGCCAAAACCATAAGCGTTTTTTCTGGTTTTCTGTCAGTATTGTGTTTTGATTCATATTAACAACATAATACATAGTGGCAGGTTTATTAGGTAGCATTTACACCTAATGCACAGATCCAATCATTTAACATCTATTTTTTTGTACCAAAGTAGCACAGGATGTATTTGATTACATTTATTTTGTGATTAACTTGAACTGTACTGTCCTTCACTGTAGTGTCAACATAGTATCAGTACTCCTGAGAGGACGTTTTTTCATGGACACACAGATGTAGAAATGAAATGGGGACTACAAGTAAGGCTAAAGTACTTCAGATCTCTCTGGGTGAAAGTATCTGCTTTAAATTACTCATATTTTAGATGTGACATGTCTCTAAACCAAAGCCATCGCAAACCGCCGGTTCCTCGCGAGACAGACAGCGTTAATCAGAGTACATCCTTCCTCCAGCCCACTTGACATTTTGTCGCTCTGTGGTTAAATTGAGGTTGAAATGTACTGAGAATGGATTGTGAGTGAGTGTTTTTCATGTTTAGCGGTTAGCTAACATGCTGCAGGCACATTGAGCAGTGGTGCTCATGTAAGAAATGCAGGATTGAATCCAGCCTGCAACATTTGTATTCCCTCTTTCTCTACTGTAAAGTAACATAAATGAGACGAATTAGGAAATGAGACTGGAAAGCTGTTACCTGCAAATAATTTATTCTTATTTCTGAAACATTTGATTTGAGTTTGTTTGAGAAGCCTGTGAGAGAGAATAAATAACTCTTCAATAATCCCGTCTTCTCATTTCTGCTTTGATGTGACTTGCTTTTTTTAATATTCTGTATCTGCCACCTAAATTACCTCTTTAATCAGATTTATGGCCAGATTAAATTTGAGAAAGTGAGTCTGTGATCATGATTGAATGTTTATTCTGTTTTTTTTTCCCCCCTCGCTCTGTTCTATTGGGCATGCTCAAATCGTTATGTCTCTCTAACACTTTTAATTTCCCAAATAACTAGGTCAATGACCTAAATCTACTGCCAGCCAGCGAACGATTTGTCAAAGCCACTAGCTGCATTCTAAAACCCCTATTTAAATAGCGGAGGATTGTGGGACAGATGCACTGATGTGTGTGCGATCTGGTTATCACACATCTGTGTGTGGGTCTTCGGCTCATTCAGATCCACAGCAATTCTGCTTCTGTTTCTCTTAGAGTCAGACTGACATTTGAAAGGCTGGCATTATATGAAGATGTTGGGATATTCAGATTGGGTAATTGGGTAGCAAGTGACAACGTGACATGCCGTACTTTCTCTAAAGCTATTTTAGACTGTTTTTCACATCATTTATAATTATTGGACATGCACTTTCCAGTATGTCCAGTCATTTTACAAGGCTGCAAGACAACCCTAGCCCTTAGATTTTACTTTTTTCTTATAGCCTTACAAATGCTTCATATTTGTAAGGAAATTAGTATTTAGACACAGTATGTGTGTGTATATATATATATATATATATATTCACATACATACACATACATTATTTATATATATATATATATATATATATATACATGCATTTCTTGTTTATATATAAAATTAATAGAATTAAATAGTAAAGCATTTTTTTATTCTTCCATTTTTGTCTATTTATAATATAGTAAAAAGGGTATGTGTGTGTGTGTGTGTGTGTTTATATACACACACAAACACACACATGCACACACATAGCATAAATCATATTGAATATTATACAAAAAATATGTAATTTTTATTTTTATTTAATATTAAATATATATATATATATATATATATATATATATATAGATAGATAAGTAATAAAATTTATTACCTGCATTTATTTTAATAATATTTACTTACTTTTATTTACTGTTATTTAAATGATTCACATACAAATGTATAGAATATAAAGATTTATTTTTACAATGTAAGGCATATGCTTTGTTTTTTATATATATATATATATATATATAAAGTGAATAGAAATATAAAAACATCAAGCATATTAAAGCATTTTTTCTTCCATTTTTTTTGTGTATTTATAATATGGTAATTAGTGTGTGTATACACACACATAGCATAAATATAGAATATTATACAATTTTTTTATTTTAGATTAAATATATATCAATAAGTAATAAATACATTTTTTAAAATTACTTTTATTTATTTTAATAATATATATATATATATATATATATATATATAGTAATAAATAAATACATTTTTATTAATATTTACTTTTTTACTTAATGTATAAATCATGTAGAATAGTATAAAAATAAGTTTTTATTTTATAATAAATGTCAATAAATCATAAATACATTTTATTACCTTTATTTTAGTAATGTTTACTTATTTGCTTTTATCGAAATTATTTATATATGTTTGTTTAAGTTGTGTTATTTATATAGTTTATTAATTGTTAAAATACATTTTCATTTCATTTTGTTAAAAAATATGACTGACTTCAAGCTTCTGAGTAGTAGCTAGATGCATATTTCTGTATGTTTTTTCGGTAACACTTTACAATAAGGTTCATTAGTTAACATTAGTTAACTACATTAATTAACATGAACTAAGAATGAACAATACTTCTACACCCTTTACACATCGTTAATGTGAATTTCAGCATTTACTAATGTATTATTAAAATCACAAGTTGTGTTTGTTAACATTAGTTAATGCACTGTGAACTAACATGAATTAACAATGAACAACTGTATTTTTATTAACTAACATTAACAAAGATTAATAAATAGTGTAATAAATGTTTTGTTCATAGTTTGTTCATGTTAGTTAATACATTAAATAATGTTAACAAATGACACCTTATTGTAAAGTGTTACCATTTTTTCTTAATTTGCTATAATTTTTACAATTTTAAATAATTTCTGTTTACATTTTATATATATATATATATATATATATATATGTATATGTATATAACAACAACAACAACATTCTATATATATATATATATGAAGAGTTCAGAGAGTTCAGCTAAAAGCCATCTCGATACTGAGTGATGATACTGAGTGAATGCTCCTGACACAGTATATGTCCATCAAATACTTTTACTTCAAACTCGCTAAATTCCAGCATCAGCCCAATCATAAGTACCAGTACTTACATAGAAACCTATACAAAGCAGCCAGAATGAAATGCTCATTTTAAAGAAAAACGTCATATATATATATATGATGGCAAAGCATATGCTGTGTTTACTTTACATATTATATTTATATTAAACTATATACAAATGCTTCTAAAAAATACAAATGAAACAATTTAAATGTAAAACAGATAAGCCTTTAGATCAACAAGCATTTAAGTTCATAAGTTTAAGTTCATAAGTTCATTGGACAAATTTAAATTGTATTGTAAAATCTTGACGTTGAAAACAGGTTTATGAACATGTTATTTGTCAAATATCCACATTCTGTATTTACTTCAGTGTAAAGATATGAATTTGAACTCTGTAGCAGATTGTATCCCATTCTATTGCAGTTCTCCCCAAGGGAGTCTGACAATACAGGTCTTTATTTGCTCACATTTGGAGCTAAAAGGAAGTTTTACCTCCGTTTTTCACTAGAAGCTGAAGTTGTTTTGCTGCCGTGTGAGGAAGGTGAAGTTTCACACTAGCTCCTTGTTGTGAGCGCGAATGGAAGTGTGTCACATGAATCGTGCAGGGACTTCAGATCGTCTGACACGACGTGCTGCCTTTTTGATTCATTATGCAGGCATATGCTAATCCTTGCTAGGCTAATTCAAACACAACCTTCAGACCCCATCCACCTCAAGGGACCGGCGTATTAAACAGTCAACGTGCGTAACGACTCTGACGCAAACCCTGACTGACGTGCTGATTTCAGCTTGGCCCTCCGCTCCCCTCATCACCCCCGCTGACAGGAAGTGTACATCAGCGAATCAGACAGCATGTGTATTTCAGGGTGAGGGGGAAGAATCTGTGCAGAGGGCTGGAAAAGAGGCCGGGCTCTGTAGATTAATTAGGAAAATCAAAGTGGCTGGGGACGGGGAGCTGTGTGGCACTGCCAAAAACCCTACAATCACTCTATCCTCTCAGGGCTCGCAATGAAAAAGCCGGATTCTCTTAGCGCTTTTCCTCCGCGACTGCAAAAAAGGCAGTGTATCATAAATCAACAATGTCTAGTTCCTCATCAAAATGTTGCCCATGAAGTATTCAGGCTGTGATTTCCTGAGTGTGTGCACTTGAAGCGGCGTCTGTCATCTTTCGACTCGCGAGAAGCCATTAAGTATTGATGCAGTTAAGTAAGCAGTTAATTGTCAAGTGCCACTGAATGTGTTTTATCTCTGCCTGCTTTTAGATCTCAGGGCTCAGCGGTAAAAATGGCATAGGACCGGTGTGAGAGGTTGCATTTGTTGATCGTGTACATGTGTTTTAACTTATTTCCTCTTAAACATTTGGTTTTCATTTGGACTGAAAGTTCATGCATTGAGCCGTTAAATCTTTTTGTAATGCTAATATGACATTTTAACTTTCATTTTAGTGGTCGACAGGTATAAAATATTGTATTATATTGTTTTGTTTTGTTTTTTTGCCAATATACACTACCATTTCAAGGTTTGGGGTTGGTAAAGTTTTGAAGGATGTGTTTTAGGATTACCAAGGCTGCAGTTATTTGATCAAAATACAGTAAAACCAGTAATTTTGTGAAATATTATTATAATTTAAAATGTGTTTTCAGTTTAAATGTATTCAAAAATGTATTTTTGTAATTCAACGCTGAATTTTCAGCATCATTACTCCAGTCTTCAATGTCACATGATCCTTCAGAAATCATTCTTATATGCTGATTTGCTGTTCAAGAAACATTACGAATTAATATCAGTGGAGACAGTTATTGCTGCTTAATAATTTGGGGGTAATTGTATTTTTTTCAGGATTTTTTGATCATTAAGCCTTTATTTGGAAACAATATCTTTTGTAACATTATACATTTATTTACTTTCACTTTTGAACAATTTATTGCATCCTTGCTGAATAAAATAATTAATTTTTTAAAAATTACTGACTTCAAGCTTCTTAAAAGTAGCTTTAGATGCATATTTCTATATATTTTTTATTTGCTATAATTTTTTTAAATTAGTTTTTTATAATAATTTATCCATTTAACGTTGTATATTTTGACTTATTTTCCATTCTATCTATCTATCTATCTATCTATCTATCTATCATCTCTCTCTCTCTATATATATATATGTACACACACATACACATAATTACACATTTCTATATATTTTTTAATTTGCTATAATTTTTTAAAATTACTTTTTTAAAATAATTTATCCATTTACATTGTATATTTTGACTGTTATTATATATCAAAACTTTTTATATATGTATTATTTTATTTTGCTATAATTATTTTAAATATTTTTTTATTTATCCATTTTATTTACATTGTATATGATTGTTATTATATATTTGAAAATTTTCTATATATATTTAGTTGATAACAGTAAAATAATATTGTAACATTTTATTACAGTATTCAAATTTAAAATAATTGATTTTAATATATTTAAAATTTAATTTATTCTTGTGGTGGCAAATCTGAATTTATTATTATTATTATTATTATTACTGTAGTATTGCTTAATATTTTTGTGAAGGATTCAGGATTCTTTGATTAATAGAAATAAATATTTATTTAAAATAGAAATCTTTTATATCATTATAAAGTCTTACTGTATAAATCTTGCTGACCCCAAACTTTCATTAGTAATTAATAATTAACAAATAATAATGATGAAGAGATCATTTATTTATTTATTTGTTGTGTATGTAATGTATATGTCATCTATGTATGTGTGTATATACTTTCACACCCTTACATTTTAAGTATTTTAGTATTTTTAATAGTGTTTTTTAAATGTTATATAAATGTAATGGTTTTTCATTATAATCAGTAGTAGTAGTAGTTACAATAAAGGGATAACAATATATCTTCTGAGAGAAGCTCTTAAACATTGTATATTTTATGTATTTTAAATTTTTATCGATATATATAAATATATATAATTGCAAAAAAAATTATGAAATTGTGAATTACTGATTTTTTTTTTTTAGCTCTTGATATTGGAGTCATCAGAAGTGGTTTATTTGTTGACCAAGGTTTTGTTTTAGTATTGTATTGTAATTTTAGTATTTTGTTATCTATTATTAACTCAACCCTATTAGAATAATCTCCTCTTCATTCTGCGGGGCGTTTTAAGATCCATGGCTGATTTCAGCCTACATAGATTCGCAGCCTACATAGAACTACAACTTCAGTGCCCTGAAATGCCTTTGAAATGAGTTCTTTAAAGTAGTTTACTTCTCTAAAAGATGTTATTAGGAAGTCTGAAGAGCCGTCTTGAATGCACAGAATATACAGCATTATTTTTCTGAAGAGTTGTTTTGTGAGCAATTTTAGTTGCAGTATAGACTCTGAGACTGTATGAGCTTTTATTCTTACAAAGCACTGTGCAATTTACCGAACACTTAGAGGACAGTTCCTTTAGCGACAGGGTAAACAAACACAAAAGTTTTTCAAATCTGAATTGGCCTGTATTTGTTGTGTTGAAACTGTTAAATGAGCCTCTCGGAAAACTACATCCTCTCGCCAGCGGCCTGAAATCTTGTTTGGTTTCTAAAAATACTGTTTTTTTCAAACATGCCATTGTCCCTCGGTACCAATGTGAATATGGTCGATGTTGAATTATTAACGACTGAGGTAAAATGGCTGGCCTCAGATTACAAGCTGATCTCTATAGGTTTCACACAGTTCAGAATGCCCAACCCAAAGAAAAACACTCCACCAGAGAGAGGCTTTTATCACGAGATAGACTTCAGCAGGAATTACCCACTTATTACATGCCTCCCGTTCTCCTGGTTTGGGGCAGATTTTCATCAGCACATTGTTGAATCCACTAACTGGTATTATATTGATAGAAAACACGGCAATCTGTCCGCGATACAGATCTGCATGTGTTAGCCAAGCAGAATCAATAGCCTTTGAGACTAGAACAAACCTTCAAGGAGCGAGACTCGGCTACCAAAGTGGATTCGGCTCTTGTAGTATTCATGAGATGATCTGCTAGGTTTTTTTTGTTTTTTTTTTTGGTCTTATGGATTTTCGTTTGCAGAATTCACCTTGAGTTTGAGCTTTGCACCTGAGATGTTCTTTTACATTTCCTGGACCAGCTTTGCAAGTTCTTATCTCCACGTAAACAGTATAATTGTATAATTACACAGTACATTGAGATGGCATGTTATTATGTTTGTCAATGAATGTGTTGAATGATACCGTCTACCTTTATTCTGCTATGAGGACAAGTTTGTATTGTACAGTGAATTAGGGCTGTAACAAGGTCAAAACCTTGAGTTGATATAAAATGTGGCTGAATTTGAAGAGAAAGTCAATGACAGAGCATTTGAGGTTGCTTAAAAGAGCTGGGAACCAGTCTAGACTCATTTTTAAATACACTACTTTTTAAAAGTGTTTTTTTATGTTTTTGAACGAAGTCAATGTTTTACATACGCTTGAGGTCAAAAGTTTACATACACCTTGCAGAATCTGCAAAAAAAATGTATTAATTTACCAAAACAAGAGGGATAATTTAAAATGCATGTTATTTTTTTTATTTAGTGCTGACCTGAATAAGATATTTCACATAAAAGATGTTTACATATAGTCCACAGGAGAAAATAATTAGTAGTTGAATTTATATTTTATATTTTTGTGTATTTGAACCCTTTCCAGCAATGACTGTATGATTTTGAGATCCATCTTTTCACACTGGGGACAACTGAGGGACTCATATGCAACTATTACATAAGGTTCAAACACTCACTGATGCTTTAGAAGGAAAAGAGATGCATTAACAAGTGGGGGGGTGAAAACTTTTGAGCAGAATGAAGATTTGTACATTTTTCTTGTTTTGTCTAAATAACTTTTTTTTTCATTTAGTACTGCCTTTCAGAAGCTACAGAAGATACTTACATGTTTTCCAGAAGACAAAATTGTGAATTTTACCCTGATCTTAAAATTCCAAAAGTTTTCACCCCCCAGCACTTAATGGTTTTTCCTTCTGGATCATCAGTGAGTGTTTGAACCTTCTGCAATAGCTGCATATGAGTCCCTCAGTTGTCCTCAGTGTGAATAGATGGATCTTATAATCATACAGTCATTGTTGGAATGGGTTAAAATACACAAAAAGCTGAAAAACCACAGAATTTGTGGGACCTGAAGGATTTTTCTGTAGAACAGCAGGCTGGACAAACAACCCAGATAGCACACGTACGTCTGCAAGATGTCTGTTAAAGATCTCTTGATCTGGAAAGCATCCGCTGTGTACAAACGTCTGGCAGACATCTGTAAGATGTCAGTTTTACATACATTCTAAATCATAAACATCTTAAAGACATCTAATAGATGTCTATTTGACATCTAATAGGAAACGTCCAATAGACGTATTGCAGATGAGCAAACTACGTCTTGCAGATGTCTTACAGATGTAAATGCAGACGTCAAATAGACGTCTCTGAGATGTACGTGTGCTATCAGGGAAGGAACTCATGAACAACTATCACTAAACAAAAAAAAAAAAAACAGTTGTGAATCATTCAGGTAACAACACAGTATTAAGAATGTGAAAAGTGTGTGAAAACTTTTGAACGGGGTCATTTTTATAAATTCAACTGTTATTTTCTCTTGTGGATTATATGTAAATGTCTTTTATGTGAAATATCTTATTCAGGTCAGTACTACCCTGCTGAAAAAAACAGCTTAAACCATCTTAGGCTGGTTTTAGCTGGTCGTTCCAGCTAGTCTCCCAGACTGACCAGCTAAGACCAGCCTGGTCAGTCAAGGAAGTGGCCAAAACCCCTCGAAAACCAGCCTGCTAAACAGCTATGACCAGCTAAGACCAGCCTGGATGACCAGCTTAGGTTGGTTTTAGCTGTTTTTTTCAGCAGGGTAAATAAAAAATAACATGCATTTTGTATGATCCCTCTTATTTTGGTAAAATTAACATTTTGTAAACTTTTGACTTCAGCTGTATATCACCTTCAAACCCTTACACTGTAAGTGTTGTTCTTTATTGTATGTTCTTTAAATATTATGTAAATGTAATTATTTTTAATATTATCAGTAATAGTTATATTAAAGGGATAACAATATATTTTACCTCACATTTTAATGTATTTTTTATGTATTTAGGGCCCAAGCACAGCGGTGCAAGGACCCTTTTGGAATTGCTCTGTTTATTTACTTATGTATTTTTTCTTTATGCTAAGGTGAAAACAAAGCAAATCCTTTGTTCATGAAAATTAATTACATTACATAAGGTTCTTCCATAGGCTTAACTTACTGACTGAAAGATATTATGAAATATGTTGTGTGCACGCTAATTGCATTGCATGCCTAATTTGTGCATTCAGAAACATTTAGACAGCGCACTACAAAATTGAACAAAACAACAGTCTCAAAAGATGTTTTAAATGCTGAATTATTTTGAACTTGATTTGCTGCTATAAAAGCACAGCACTCACAGCTAAACAAAAATGGACTCAAGAATTGGTTTGTGAGAGAGAGCCATTTTGTACTTCCAGATTGATCTAACCACTCTTTAGTCCCAAAGGGTTTGTCCACTTGTAGTCAGCTAGACCTTAAATCAACCTCTACATTACTTTTTGGAACGTCAAGCAAGATGTTAAAAAGAGCAATTTTTGTTTCTGAGGACATGTTCATGCGCTCTTAGAGAGAGAAAAGCCATGTTTGAAGTACTCCGATAATCTTTTTCCCTTTCAGGAAGGCTTTTCATCTTTGAATAGCCGATGATTAAAAGCGGAGGGGAGAGAGAGTGAGAAATAGATGGAGCGATAGATGGAGAGTGAGGCGTATCTTTCTATATTAGACGTTTCGCTCTGCTATCTCCAGGAAGTAGGTTCTGTGTGTGAGTCCTGAAGTGTGTTCGGGGAGCTCGGGTCCAGGCGTCAGTCGGGCTCACGTGGCCGCGTGTTGTCGTTATTTTTCTGGCACCTGGAAACAGTGAAGGGATTCTGAGGCGAGGCTGCTGACAAAGCTTTAATGAGTTAAATTAGATGAGTTTTTCACATGTACGCCTGTGAAACTAAGCTTAGAAAGAGACAAGATAATGGAACTAACAGTTTTACATTAAAAATATGTTTCATATTTAATTCTAGCACGATATTGTTATACGGTTAAGGTCAAAAGTTTATATACACCTCATAATAACATCTGCAAAATGTTAATTATTTTACCAAAGTAAAAGGGATCATACAAAATTCATACTATTTTTATTTCACATAAAAGACGTTTATATATAGTCCACAAGAGAAAATAATAGTTCAGTTTATAAAAACGACCCTGTTCAAAAGTTTACATACCCTTGATTCTCAATACTGTGTTGTTACCTGAATGAACCAGAGCTGTGTTTTTTTGTTTAGTGATAGTTCTTCATGAGTCCCTTGTTTGTCCTGAACAGTTAAACTGCCTGCTGTTTTTCAGAAAAATTCATCAGGTGCCACAGTTTTGGTTTTTCAGTATTTTTGTGTGTTTGAACCCTTTCCAACAATGACTGTATGATTTTGAGAAGCATCTTTTCACACTGAGGACAACTGAGGGACTCATATGCAACTATTACAGAAGGTTCAAACGCTCACTGATGCTCCAGAAGGAAAAACCATGCATTGAGAGCCGGGGGTGAAAACTTTTGAAAATAATGGAGATGTGTACATTTTTCTTATTTTGCCTAAATATGTTTTTTTTCATTTAGTACTGCCGGTCAGAAGCTACATAAGATACTTACATGATTCCCAAAAGACAAATTAAGTTAAATTTACCCTGATCTCCAAATTTCAAAAGTTTTCACCCCCTGGCTCTTAATGCATTGCATTTCCTTCTGAAGCATCAGTGAGTGTTTGATCCTTCTGTAATAGTTGCATATGAGTCCCTCAGTTGTCCTCAGTGTGAATAGATGGATCTCAAAATCATACGGTCATTGTTGGAGAGGGTTCAAATAAACAAACATGCTGAAAAACCAAAGAATATTTAAAACCTGAAGGATTTTTCTAAAGAACAGCAGGCAGTTTAACTGTTCAGGACAAACAAGAGACTCCTAAACAACGATCACTAAACAAAAAACAGCTGCGGATCATTCAGGTAACAACACAGTATTAAGAGTCAAACGTATGAAAACTTTTGAATGGGGTCATTTTTATAAATTAAACTTTTTTATTATCTTGTGGACTGTGTGTAAACATCTTTTATGTGAAATATCTCATTCAGGTCAGCACTAAATAAAAAAATAACATGCATTTTCTATGATCCGTTTTATTATATGTGAACTTTTGACCTCAACTGTAAAACATTGAGTTGAAATGTTGACACATTGAACCGAATTTGTCACGTCACTTTTCCTGTGACGGGCTGTTTGGGATGTGCAAACAAACTCCATTCTTGTTTTCCCTGGATAACTTCCTGTGCAAATCCATTGCGTTGTCTGTCATATTTTCATTCAGTGTGTATATCTATTCAAGACTGTCTTTCTTTATTGCTCTATTTTCCAAGAAACTTGTCTTCATTTCCTGCTGTAGTTTTTGTTTTGATACTGAGAAGAGATGGCAGTGCTGTAGCGATTGCCTTTTTATCAAAGAAACATCTCTCTCTCTCTCTCTCTCTCTCTCTCTTTCTCTCTTTCTCTCTCTCCTCCCCTCTCCCTCGTGCTGTTGTCTAATCCAGCTTGTGAATCACATGCCGTGACCAGGCGCGTGTGTGCGCGAGAGTGTTTGTGTGTCATGGTGCCAACCCAAGGGACCTTTTTCTCCGTTAATCATTCATTTTCCAGATCAATGTTTCCTCATACCCCAAATAAACACCTCATTTATTTTTTTATCCCTAATATATATCTGTCACCACTCTGTTCCACTTTGTCTTACTTTCCCGCCACATGCACTGCTTCAGTAAACATATCAAGCACTCTGTGTCATCACAGTTTCCACAAAAATATTTAATAGACCAATGATTTCTGAGGAATCATATAACAATAGACTAGAAGACTAGAGTAATTGCTTCACAGGAATATATTTACTCACCCCCATGTTGATCCAAACTTGTATGACCTGTACTGTTATGTGAAATGCAAGATATTTTGAAGAATGTTTCTCATACAGTGAAAGTCAATGAGTCTGGTTTTCCTTGTATGGACAAAATTAAAATGAATTCTTT
Source organism: Labeo catla (assembly GCA_012976165.1). Lineage (NCBI taxonomy): Eukaryota > Metazoa > Chordata > Actinopteri > Cypriniformes > Cyprinidae > Labeo > Labeo catla. The sequence continues at coordinate 443,275 of VONZ01000380.1, forward strand.
TGTTCCTCAGAAGAAGTTATAATTGGGATTAGATGAAGCTATTATGTGTGTGTGTTTGCGTGAGCGTGAATTGTTTTTCAGTCTGAATGTTCCATTCTGTTTTAGGTGAGGTGTACAGGGACACACTTATTTGTGCACAATGATCACACCTCTGAGGTTTACCAGTCACATTTGAGACAATTATTATGTGACAAAAACAGCTAAAGCATTCCATGTTGTGAAAATCGTATGCGCACATTTTATATGATGCGTCTGTGTATTGGTTTGAGACTTAATAGTTTGCATAAATACATGCAAGCTCTATTTCATAGTCATTAACGTTATCAATTCAAGAGAGAAGATGTCTTTTCATGTATACATGAAAATGAACAGGCAAACAGGTGTCGTTGGACAGCGATGAGTTGAAATGACACGGTATGCTGGGGAAATGATAGCTGCATTAGTATAATGTGTTTAACATTGCTGTGGAAAATGTGTTACTGTTCAGGGAAGAAGGAGAGGCACTTATACCAATTGGCATCTCTCAGTGAGGTCACATCGAGCTGCTCATAGCACAGTGACGACAAAAGATGTTCACACACCGGCAACATTCAAGGCCGTTACTGAGGGCCCTTCAGCGCTTGCCTTTTTATCAACAAATCATCTCTCGCTTGCTCTACTCTTCTTCTTTTTATGTCAAAATTCATCAAAATGTATAATTACATTTCAGATTAGTTCTGGCATATATATTAAATATTCACAATGGATTTGAAAAGTTTTTGCTGACACAAAATAAAATGACACAGTATGAATATAATTTTAATGCTCATTAACTTTCCACGTCATTAGACTAATTTCACAATCATGACACGTTTCAGTGAACTAATTTAAAATGGTCATTCAGTGAGACTTGTCAAAGATTGATGTAGATAAATTGAAAAACACAACCACACTACTGTTCAAAAAGTGACAGTATAGACATTTCTAATCTTTAAAAAAAGCTTTTAAATGTTGTTCTTTTAAACATTCTATTCATCAAAAATCACGGTTTCCACAAAAATATTACACATCACAACTATTTTCAATAATAATAAGAGATGACCACCTGACCACCAATACAGCATATTAAAATGATTTCTGAAGGATCATGTGACACTCAAACCTGGAGTAATAGCTGCTAAAAATTCAGCTTTGCTATCACAGGAATAAATTACATTTTAACATTAAAATATTAAACTATGGAAGCCTATGTACATCACAGAATAAAAATGTAAAAAGGTAATTGCGACTTTTTATCTCACAATTCTGACGTGATGCTGTACAAGGCTGCAATTCTGACTTTTGTTCACAGAATTGTAAGATATAAACTTGCAATTGCGAAATAAACTCACAATTCTGACTTTTCTCAGAATTGCGTGATATAACCTCGCAATTGTGAGTTATAAAGTCATAATTACAAGACATAAACTAACAATTCAGTTTTTTTCACAGAATTGCGTAACATAAACTCGCAATTGCGAGTCGTAAAGTCAGAATTGCAAGACGTGCTCGCAATTCTGCTTTTTTTTTTCTCAGAATTGCATGATATAAACTCTCAAATCTGACTTTTTTCTTAGAATTGCGTAACATAAACTCGCAATTACGAGATGTAAAGTCAGAATTGCAAGACGTGCTCGCAATTCTAAGAATTAAAGTTGCAATTCTGAGAAAGTCGCATTTCCGAGAAATAAAGTCAAAATTCTGAGATATGAACTTTTTTCTCAGGATTGTGATATAAACTCACAAATCTGACTTTTTTTCTCAGAATTGCGTGATATAAACTCACAAATCTGGCTTTTTATTCTCATAATTGTGTACTATAAACTTGCAGTTGCGTGTTATAAAGTCAAAATTGCAAGACATGCGTGCAATTCTGAGAAATAAAGTGGCAATTGCAAGTTATTTAGTCAAAATTGTGAGATTTAAACTTGCAATTTAAAGAACATAGTATTTTCCCCCCTCAAAACTGGACTTATAACTCGCAATTGCGAGTTTATATCTCACAATTCAGAGAAAAAAGCTAGAATTGTGAGAAAAAAGTCAGAATTGCGAGATACAAACACATTTACAAGAAAAAAAAAGTCAGAATCCTGAGTTTATATATAGCAATTCTGACTTTATAACTCGTTTTACGTGTTTATATCTTACAACTTAAAAAATATTTAAAAAGTTTTTGTATCAAAAAAAAAAAAAACAGTATAACTGAATTTTCAATTAAATAAATGCAGCTTTATTGAGCACAGGAGGACTTCCTTAGGAGGAACGCTAATGTGTATATTTAAACCTTTTTTTGTATGAATGTAGACATTTTTTTTTGGTATATCACCCTGACTAATCACTTATTTCTCATCTTTTCTCCTCAGGTCAGTGACAGACCCCAGAGACGGCAAACGCGTGGCCCTCAAAAAGATGCCCAATGTCTTCCAAAACCTCGTTTCCTGCAAGAGGGTTTTCCGCGAGCTGAAGATGCTTTGTTTCTTCAAGCACGACAATGTGAGCTTCCCACCATCCCCTACTGCTTTTTTTTCTTTTTTAATCAGTTAGTGTTACCTAACTCTCGCTATCTACGTGCCGTCCCCATGGTGCCATTAGCGGGAGCCTGGCTAGCTCCCGTTGTCCCTTGGCTGCTGGTGCCTGGGAAACCAATGTCATATGAAGGCTGGTGTCAGTGCCCACGTTCTCTGGCGTCAAAGCTGACCTCTGGCGCTCTGTCTTTGTTTCTCCACAGGTGCTGTCAGCTCTGGATATTCTGCAGCCTCCACACATCGACTACTTTGAGGAAATGTATCCTAAACAGAAAGTTAAACTACCAGGTGCTGTCAAATGAAGTGGTTTTGATCCCAAGAAGGATGGGATTCCAAAAAATAGGTTAATGTGATAATTATTTCTGGTCGCTAACAAGTATGTTGGACTGAAAAAATACAGAGATGCTAAAACCTTGGATCATGAGCTGCTCGTGTATAAAACAACACAGTGCTGCGATTCACTCTGAAGCACACATTGCATATATTTATTTAATTAAATTGCAGCGTTTGCAATTTGATAATCACACCAAGTCATTGTGTTTTTATTTCAGTTAATCACATATTTCTTTGTTTTACAGTTTTCAGAATCCCCAAGCTTTCTGTTTATTTACAGGTTTAAATGGCATTTTAAATCCCAGATTTTCAGTGTGGTTTTTAGGCCTTGAAAGCTCAGAGCTTGAAGCCAATTTGGAAATTGTAGGTAGCAGTATGAAACAATAGCTTGTAGATTTCAGAGCTCCGGCGGTGAAAGGGCATCTGAGGTCTTGTTTTAAAGTCTTAAATTGCTGTGCATATGCTTTTTTTGTGCCTTTTGTGGTTGCTAAAGTGGGATCAAGCTGAACATTATGTTTAGAGAGGTGATGGCTTGCCTCATGCTGTGCTTGAGTGTTTTTGATGGCAAGAAATGATCCAGTGTACTTATGGGAACTAGTATGCCATCTACAGTATAGGCAAAACAGTTCTGGCTTGCTCTCTGATTGTCGCAGGTTAAGGGGTTATTTTTTTCGCCTCCTCATTTTTCTTTCTATCGCCTAATGGTTTTGTTGTAGTAGGGGTGGATTTCAGAAAAAGCTGGCATGTTATTTTTTTATTTTTTCTCTAATATTTCCTAGATGTGGTCTGCAGGACGCTAAAGGCATCCCCAGCTTCTTAATTTGGTATATAATTTAATCAGAGGAATTACACGCTTTCCCCGTTTACTGCTCTTGCCTGGTCACCCGATATGCACTCTGTAAGCCACTTTTCTAACAGAATTTTTGTTTTTTTATCAAATAACCAAGAGGCTTTCTGTGATTTGAGCTGGACAGTCTTCCTCTTAAATTAGCTGGAATTTTAGCTCTTCAAAATCAGGAACAGAAAAGGCTTTTGTGTTAATTAGCTAGGAGATTTATTCTGCGCTTTTGTATTTTTAGACGTTTCTCATGCAGCATGGCTGCTGGTTGTGGTCTGGATTCGGCTTCACTGTGTTTGGAATCCTCTAAAAGTCATATAGCAGTAGTAAATAATGCTGTGTGCAAGTAAATCCACTAAAGAAAGGGTGAACATGCCAAGCAACATACATTTTACATTTTAAGCTCTCTGCGGTGATTGATTTTTATGGCCATGAGAGTGCTAAGAGATGTAGTTCACATTAGAAGCCATTGTGCAAGCTTGCATTTCTCCAGTTTGACAACAGAATTAAAGGGAACATATCGTGGGAAACAGGATTTTCCTTGCTCTTATGAAATAGGAGTTTAATGTAATATTTGTTAAATAAAAACATGAAATACCCAAAACTAAGCTTCAAAACTGGTTGTGTATGTAATCTTTATTGATCTGACATAGGAGCAATGTATGTAGTTGTCACAAACGCGGTCTCTGTGGCTCCCTCCGACCGCCGTCAGCGGGAACCATCACCGGACTTTTAACGGACTCCATTTCCCATAACCCCGTACCTGGGACCCCCACTTCCGGTTCCGGGTTAGCCCGGGTCGCTTCCTTTTGGCGGCCATTTATACCCCGCTCGGTTGGCGGGTTCTTCGCGAAGTTTTGGTAGTTTGACTATTCAATCCTGAGCGTTTTTCCTGTGTTTGCTTACCCATTGCCGATTGGACTGTTTATTCCTTGTTTTGATTGATTGCTGCCTGCCCCGACCTTCTGCCTGGACTATCGTTTACTCTTGGATTATCTGCATTGCCCCGACTGCCGTTGTTTTGACCTCCGCCTGTTGTACTCCGATTTGTTCTTAATAAAAGCTATCGCAAATGGATCCCACGCCTCCGGATCAGTCACTCACCACGTTACAGAAAACTTCGCCATCAGCGGATCCAGCGACTGCTTTGTCTACGGCTACCACGGAGCCTGCAACGGTGCTCCAACTCACGTCAGAGCTCTCAGCCCAAGCCTCCACTTTGCAGGTCCATCAACAACAATTGGATCGCCTGACCGATCTCACGGACCAGCTGGTGAGAGCGTTGCAGGGCCTTCAACTAACTCCACCAGCCCCGCCATCTCCGCCACCCATGCCGCCGTCAGGAGCACAATCCATCGCTGCCAGCCCCCGTCTAGCTTTCCCGGAAAAGTTTGATGGAACGCCCACCAAATGTAAGGGATTTTTACTTCAATGTTCATTGTTCGTCTCCCAGCAGCCCCACCTGTACCCCACAGAGGAGAGTAAAATCGCCTTCGTTTGTTCGTTACTCACCGGGAGGGCTTTAGACTGGGCCACCGCGGTCTGGAGTTTGGACCGTCCCGCCTTTCCATCTTTCACCGTTTTCCTCCAGAGCTTTAAGGGGGTCTTCCAGCCGAGCTCGGAGAGCGGTGAGGCGGGAGAGCAGATTTTGGCTTTGAGGCAGGGGAGGAGGACCGCTGCAGATTACGCCCTCACCTTCCGAACCCTCGCGGCACAGAGTGGCTGGAACGACGGTCCTCTCAAGCTTCATTATCGGAAGGGGTTGAACCCGGACCTGCAAGTAGAACTGGCCTGTCGGGATGAGGGGCTTTCCCTGGAGCAATACATCGATCTTTCGATCCGGGTGGATAATGTGATGCGCGCCCGCAAGACCAGCCGCGTGTACGTTCCCGTACCCCAGACCTCGTCTCCCGCTGACGCGGCACCCGAACCTATGCAGATCGGTTCTACTAAGTTGTCCGTGGAGGAGAGGGAGCGACGCATCCGGAGCAACCTGTGCTTGTACTGTGGTCAGCCCGGCCACATCAGAGCGAACTGCCCTACTCGTCCCCCGCGTCCTTCAGCCTCGGTGAGTGATGACGATTTTCCTCCTAATCGATGTGAAATTGCTGTAACTCTGGGCTCAGGGAGGGTGTGGATCGAAACTACCGCTCTGATAGATTCCGGCGCGGCCGGGAATTTCATTGATGCCGATTTCGTCGCCACTAATCGTTTGTCTGTTCTCTCCTGCTCTCCGCATGTTACAGTGGCCGCCCTCGATGGGCGACCGCTAGGATCTGGCTCCATACACCACACCACCAACGACCTCACCCTCCGGATAGCACCCAACCACCATGAAACCATCAGGTTTTTCGTCATTTCGTCACCTCACTCACCCATAATCCTGGGCTTCCCGTGGCTCAACCTACACGAACCAACCATCGCCTGGGCCGACTGCTCCATCACCCGCTGGTCACCCCGTTGTCAGGAACACTGCCTCCAGCCCCGGACCTGGTCAGAGACTCCTCTCCAGAACCCCTCAGCCAGAAGTACCATACCCTCTGAATATCAGGATCTGCTAGAGGCCTTCAGCCAGGTTAAGGCTACCCAGCTACCGCAGCACCGTCCTGGAGACTGCGCTATTGATCTGATCCCAGGTGCAGTTCCTCCCAGGGGGCGCATTTTCCCACTATCTCACACAGAGACCATTGCCATGAACAACTACATCCAGGAGGAGCTGGCCAAGGGCTTCATCCGGCCTTCCACCTCCCCCGCGTCAGCGGGGTTTTTCTTCGTCAAGAAGAAGGACGGCGGCCTTCGTCCCTGTATCGACTACCGGGCTCTTAATGAGGTAACTATCAAATACCGCTATCCTCTCCCGTTAGTACCATCTGCGCTGGAACAGCTACGCGCGGCTAAGATCTTCACAAAACTGGACTTACGCTCCGCGTACAACCTCATCCGGATTCGAGCAGGGGACGAGTGGAAGACCGCTTTCTCCACCACGTCAGGCCACTACGAGTACCGGGTGATGCCCTTCGGGCTGGCCAACAGTCCATCCTACTTCCAGGCCTTCATTAATGAGGTGTTCCGCGACATGCTGAACCGCTGGGTAATTGTATACATCGACGATATTTTGATCTACTCCAGCTCGTACACAGAACACGTCAACCATGTCCGAGCTGTACTCCAGCGTCTCATCTCGCATCGTCTCTACGCCAAGGAGGAGAAATGTGAGTTTCACCTGTCTAAGATCTCCTTCCTTGGTTACGTCATCAGCTCGGAGGGGGTCGCTATGGACGAGCAAAAGGTAAATGCGGTGTTAAAGTGGCCACGTCCTACCACACTCAAAGAACTGCAGCGGTTTCTGGGCTTTTCAAACTTTTACCGTCGCTTCATCCGCCACTTCAGCTCTGTTGCGGCTCCTCTCACAGCTATGGTAAAAAGGGGTGCTGTACGCCTCACCTGGACGCCGTCCGCCCTCCAGGCATTCGACGACCTTCGTCAAAGATTCTCCACGGCACCCATCCTCCACCACCCAGACCCCGACAGACCATTCATTGTCGAGGTTGACGCCTCCAGCACTGGTGTAGGAGCAGTACTGTCGCAGCGTCAGGGCGAGCCAGCCAAAATGTACCCTTGCGCTTACTTCTCTCATAAATTAAACCCAGCAGAGAGGAACTACGATGTCGGCAACCGTGAGCTTCTGGCTATTAAGCTCGCTCTGGAAGAATGGCGACACTGGCTGGAGGGCGCCAAACATCCCTTCACCGTCCTCACAGACCATCGCAACCTTGAATATCTCCGATCGGCAAAGCTGCTCAACCACCGCCAGGCACGATGGGCTCTGTTCTTCACCCGTTTCGATTTCTCCATCTCCTATCGCCCAGGTTCCCAGAACACGAAGGCGGACGCTCTCTCCCGCATGCACGAGCCCGATCGTCCCGTCAGGGCCCCAGAAACCATCCTACCCTCCTCTCTGATTGTTGCGCCCGTAAGATGGGACGTCATGGCGGAGATAACCGAGGCTCAGGTACAGGATCCGCCCCCAGCAGACTGCCCAGATAACCTCGTCTATGTACCCCACTCCCTTCGAACCCGGGTCTTGACCGAGGTCCACACCGTCCCCAGCTCAGGTCATCCTGGTATCGAGGCCACTCTTCATCTACTCCACAATCGTTACTGGTGGCCCAACCAGCGCGCCGACACCATCAAGTTTGTCAATCAATGCACGGTATGCAATCAGACCAAGGTTCCTCACCGCCTGCCTGCCGGCCTACTCCAGCCTCTACCTGTACCGCAGCGGCCCTGGTCTCACATTTCAGTAGATTTCATCACCGACCTTCCCCCCTCCAATGGGTACACCACCATCCTCACCGTGATCGACCGCTTCTCCAAAAGTTGCCGTCTGATTCCCCTCGCCAAGCTCCCTACTGCCATGGAGACTGCTGAACACCTCTGCAATTGGGTGTTCCGACTCTACGGGCTACCTGAGGATATCGTGTCTGACCGGGGCCCTCAATTCTCATCCCACCTCTGGTCCAGCTTCTTCCGACTCCTGGGGGTCAATGTTAGTCTGACGTCAGGGTACCACCCCCAGGCCAATGGTCAAGCAGAACGTATGAACCAGGAATTGACCCGCTTCCTCCGCTCCTACTGTCATCACCGTCAAGAGGAGTGGAGTCGATATCTATTTTGGGCGGAGTACGCACAGAATTCTCTCCGCAAACCCTCCACGCATCTCACTCCTTTTCAGTGTGTGCTAGGCTTCCAGCCGCCTCTATTCCCCTGGTCAGGGGAGCCCTCGGACCTCCCAGCGGTCAACTCCTGGTTCCAACAGAGCGAAGAGATCTGGAATCAGGCCCATGTCCACCTCCAGACCGCCATCCGACGCACCGAGACCCAGGCCAACCGAAAGCGTAGACCCAACCCCTCGTATGAGCCCGGACAGTGGGTATGGTTGTCGACCCGGGATCTGCGACTACGCCTGCCTTCCAAGAAACTCAGTCCCAGGTACGTGGGTCCCTTTAAGATCATTAGACAAATCACCCCTGTTTCTTTTCGATTAGACCTCCCAGCTGAATACCGTATCTCACCCACTTTCCATGTTTCTCTGTTGAAGCCCGCTGTCGATCCGGAAGGAGTGGAGGACCTAGACGAGACCGCACCTCAGGGACCTCCCCCCATCATCATCGACGGCGAGGAGGCTTATCGGGTCAACACGATCCTGGACTCCCGGCGCCGGAGAGGTCACCTTCAATACCTGGTCGATTGGCAGGGCTTCGGTCCTGAAGAAAGATCCTGGGTCGCTGCTGGGGATATCCTTGACCCCTCACTCACCATCGAGTTCCATCGGACACACCCAGGCCGACCAGCTCCCCGTGGAAGGGGTAGACCCCGGCGTCGGGTCCCTCCTCGCGCCAGGAGTCGCTCGCAGGGGGGGGGGCTCTGTCACAGACGCGGTCTCTGTGGCTCCCTCCGACCGCCGTCAGCGGGAACCATCACCGGACTTTTAACGGACTCCATTTCCCATAACCCCGTACCTGGGACCCCCACTTCCGGTTCCGGGTTAGCCCGGGTCGCTTCCTTTTGGCGGCCATTTATACCCCGCTCGGTTGGCGGGTTCTTCGCGAAGTTTTGGTAGTTTGACTATTCAATCCTGAGCGTTTTTCCTGTGTTTGCTTACCCATTGCCGATTGGACTGTTTATTCCTTGTTTTGATTGATTGCTGCCTGCCCCGACCTTCTGCCTGGACTATCGTTTACTCTTGGATTATCTGCATTGCCCCGACTGCCGTTGTTTTGACCTCCGCCTGTTGTACTCCGATTTGTTCTTAATAAAAGCTATCGCAAATGGATCCCACGCCTCCGGATCAGTCACTCACCACGTTACAGTAGTAACATACAGTTGGTAAGTGAGTTTAACCAATCATAAAAGAAGTCATTTATATATAGAAACGCAAATGGTTATGAAGTTTAAGATTCAGAAAGAGTGGGAAAAGATTATGTATAAATTATGATCCAGTGTTGTTATAGCAAAAACTATTGCAGCTCATCTCCCTTAATTGAAATAAATCTCAAATCTAAAATGTAGATATTAAAAAAAAAAAAAAAAATGTAATTAGAAATGCCTTGCCTTAGCAATTAACTGAATTAAAAATTTAAGTTGAAGTACTAAAATTGCTAAAACTAAAATGGAAGAAAAGAAAGCTAAATAGAAATAGTAAAATAGTCATTTTAAAAAATAAGAGCTAAATTAGAGCTAAACACTATAATGGTATTGAAATAATACTATAATAAAGTGTTAATTCAAATGCCAGTCATAAACTGAGATCTACAAGTTATACCACTTTCATATCCATTCTGCAGAATTCCATAAATTTTACCCCTAAAATCTTGTAATAATTTGTTTTTGGCTGATTTGCAGAAATATATAAATGTAGGGCTTCAAACGCTTTAAAACATTTAAGAATGTAAGAAAAAAAAGGCATTGTGTCTTATTTAACATGCCTGTAACCAGCTAAATCAATAATTAAAAAGAGCATTTTTGGCAATTCCAGGTAATTTACCATAGAAATATAATGTTTATTAACATGTATGACTGTTGTAGCACCACCTATGGTCAGATCCCCACTTAACTCTGCATGCTTGTTTAGAATCTGTTGCATATGCTCACCTAGTTTTGTGAAGTTTTGAGTTTTCGATTAGGATTTATAGGCTTTTGGGTATATTTGGACACGCCCCTTTTCTAAACGATTCCATTATAGCTATCCAAAGGGTATAGTTCAATTTTTTTTTTTTTTTTTGCTAATTATTGATAATCGAGAACATTTAATGCACAATTAGTTTGACGGCAGTGATTCTTAAGGCAAAGTTGCTCAGTATGAGGAGATCTATCAAATAATATGAATATTATGTGGATGTGTAAAACGCCACGTGATTACAGAAGTGTAAAATTTGTTTTCTTACAGACCTCTGAGGGCCATGAGTCTAACAGGCCCACAGAGTTTTGTTCCGCCTCCATTAACCTTGTCTAATAGGTGCTCAAATTTCATTGACCAATGGCAAACATGTTTTTTGAGATTTGTGAATGTCCTCATAGACACTTGCGGCACAAAGACCTGGCATACCAATTTTCAAGTCAATCGGACAAATGGGTGCATAGTTATAGCCTTTTTTTAATGATTTTCCCTGTTATCTACCGAGTGGCCAAACTCTTTTTTTTTTTTTGACTGTGACCTCAGATTGATCTTATACATATATTCTCAGAGTTTGGTGAAAATACTAAGTTCTAGGTGATTTAGTAAAGATAGCTTCGCCCCACAAACCTTTGAAATAGTCGAAAGTTAAACCTTTTTGGAAAATTATTGATATTCACTCTCCAGAAAATCTTTCTGCACTGGGACAAAAAATTACAAAATTTAACCTGCGATTAACAATTCAGGAGTTAGAAGCGATTTTGTACTTTTGATCACTGTAGCGCCCCCGTCAGGCCGATTGGGGTGAGCCTTGATTACGTTGTAGATCAGGGTTGCCAAGCTTGTTTCTGGAGGGCCGGTGTCCTGCAGCGTTTACCTCCAACTTTCCTCAACACACCTGCCTGGAAGTTTCAAGTATACCTAGTAAGACCTTGATTAGCTGGTTCAGGTGTGTTTGATTAGGGTTGGAGCTAAAGTCTGGTGACCGGGTCTAGTGACCCCTGTTGTAAATAGTGTGAATACTACCATCATTCCAAGTTCCCGGTCTGTAAGACTTACGATTTGGTCTGCGTGATCAGTTTTACATAGAGATTGCTGATACTCTGACATTCTAACAATTTCAATAGGGTTTCAGCGCAACATGTTCGAACCCCTAATAAAAAATTGCAATATTTCCCCTTAAAAATGACATAACAATAAGAGTATATGAGTTTCTGAAAATGTTTCTATTTGTAAAATTCTCATCGTTCTTCATAGTGTGGTGACAGCGATAGTGCTCATGCTTTCCATTGCACTTTCCAAGAATCAGACTTCTACAGAAGCAGCATAATAAGAGATTGCAAACACTTTTAAACACACACACACACACAGATGCAAAGGAACATTCATATTCTGTGTGATAATGTTCCCCCTCAGTCCCACTATCTTTGTTCTGTTTAACGTATTTATTTACTCGGCGGATTAAACAAAGACTCATATCCTTCTGCTTTTACACAACACAGTAGAACCTTTGTGCTCTCATTTCAATGGATTAAGAAACAAAAAACATCAATGCATTCTTTGCGGTCTGCTCCTTGAGCCGTATATTTTGAAGCCACTTGGTTAAACATGCAAAAATGTGTGTTCCTCGACATGTACACGTACCATTCACACACACAGTTAATAAAAAACCCATATTCCAGAGCCCGGGGATCTCGCTGGTTCTCAGCAGACCTGTTTGGAAAGGTTATTTCATACAACACTGCCGCTGTGTATTCCGGCTAATTATATCTTTTGCTGAATGGCGTCTTTCTTAGTGACTGATGTGTGAATTGTGCTCAATGCTCCTTATCATAATGGCTGTTATTTCTTCATCTGACTGCTCGACTGCCGTTTCATATACTCTGCATTTTACCAGACGCCTGCGGTGAAAGCGTTTCAGTTAATCAGTCACTGTTTGTGGTACAAACATATTGGCTTCAGTTGCAGGAATGTGCTTTTTGTCTGTTGTTCAAAACCTTCGCTGTCTGCGTAGGGAGCGTTTTAGGGTATCATAGGTGAAGGCTGTTCCACAATACTGTATCTCGTTTTGCGCAAATTATGAAGTGTGGAATACAATACATAGCTTTTGCCTAGATTTTTGCCTCAATTTGCAGTCTGGACTAGTCAACGCTTGTTGCCAAAAGTCAGAGCCAGTCTGCTGATTTTGGGAAGTCATAGTTGACAGATTTCACAGAAAATCGTGTTACGTGTGATGCACGCACATTCTGATTTAATTTTTAGATTCAGACTGTGATTCCATCCAGTTAGAGGATATCAAACATGTTTGATATTTTGAGATGATTTTAAAATGCATCGTTGTCATAGGCCTCATTGCAATGCAAGCTTCCGTTTTAATTTGTTGCATTGTTTTTTAAGATTGATTTACTTATGTTTTTTTTTGTTTGTAATATTATAGGTTTATCATCTAATAAATAAGATCTAATAAATTAACATCTTAGCATTTAAATGGAATTTTTTTTCTTTTTTCTCACACGTAAAATTTGGTGAAAAAAGCTTTTTTTGTGGTGGAATCAGTGGCAGTGTTGTTCAATTTTTGTAAAAAAAAAAAATAAATAAAAAAAAAATAATAAATACCTACTAGTAAACTAATAATAGATAATAATAAAGCTAAAAATAAAGCCCTAATAAATTACTTGTATTAAATAATAGTAGTTTTATAATAATTCTAATTATAAATAATAGACACAAATGTAAAATGTGTCTATTTTTGTGGTGGAACCAGTGTCAGTGTTGGCTTTTTGTTTGTTTATTTGTTTGTTTGTTTTTTGTTTTGTTTTGTTTTTTAAGACCCTAATAAATTTATTGTATTGAAGTATATCTGTTTTTTTTGTTTGTTTTTTTTTATATTTTTAACTGAACATTTACAATTGTAGTTTGTAATCGCTAGTCGTTTTGGTGTAGGATGCAGTTTTTTGTATATATATTTTTTAATTCATTTATTTATTTGTATTTATTTATTTTCTCCTCTGACCTTTTACAACATCAAGTATATTCCCTAGTAAAAATTTTTATATATTTAAAATATGTTAATTTCCTACTAAGTATAATTCAAATCTTCTAACATTTACTGACATTACCTAAAACTTACTGATATAAAAAATTATAATTAAGCTTTTTTTTGAAGCACTACTGTTGCACAGTACATTTCAGTATATTTATTTTTCAGTAGGGTTATGCCTTTTTTTTTTTTTTTTAAATCTCCATTTATGGAAGTCATGTAGTGTATTTCAGCTTTAATGCAACATTGTATGCAGTGTTGCCAAATCTGCGTTTTTTCCGCTAAACTGGGCTGTCTTTACACTGTTGCCACGAGTTGTTGTTTTTTTTTAGTCTGCGTGTTGATGAGAAACCCCATTTTCCCCCGAGCGCAATTGGGCTAGTTTTGAGTACCAGTTTGATTTGTTTTATTACGCACACCTGGCAACCCTGATTCTATGTATCCTTTGTAAAAAAAAAATCAATAGTACATAGTTAAAAAAATTCAAGATGTCAAGGTGAAAGAACTGTCAATTCTAAACAAACTTGCCATTCAGTACTAAATATATCCAATAAATATTTTGCTTAATATTTATGAGCATTCTATTGAAATCAATTGGAAGTATAGTAGAACTGTATATGTGTGCTGTGTAAAGTTGCTGTCTTGCTAGAGCAGTCTAAATTGGTCACTCATGAGGTTACATGACCTTTAAAATGCCTATGTAGGCAACTCGCTAGATTTTGGAACAGAACCCTTCTTGTTTATGTGGTTTATGGTGCTTTCGTTGGGTTGTTTTTGTTATATTTGTGTTTACGTCTTACAGTTAAACTTAGCTTGGTTTCAACGCTCTGTCAGTGGTTTAGTTACATGAACTAGGTTTCCAACTTCTCAAATGTGCTTGAACTATGCTTGCTTATATTTTGTTCTATATATATACAGTATGCTGTAAAGTAGGTGTTTTTTTGCCACAGTACATGTGTGGGTACACGTTTTCTCATGTACTTGTGTCATAACTGAATCCCCAGGGATGGGATGTGCTGGCTGTCCTCCATTGGAGCCTGCGCTCGCTTTTCTGGAACACAGTTCTGAAGGAAGCGGTTAAACACATACAAGTGCATTAGGGATGCGCATTTTGGTGGGCTCGAGAACTAAACGGATAAATCAGCAGAGCACTCGGAGCGGGAACAGGGGGACGATGGAGAGGCTTCCATCTGCCCTTATTTTAATTGTATATATGTGTAAGACAAACGGCTTTGGCAGTTGCATTGTGACTTTTTTTTTCAGGATCTTATTTTTTCAGGGTCTCCAATCGTGTTTAGAGGCTGTTATTATGTTTTCATGATCTGAGTAGTTGAGTACAGGTGCCCATTCCCAAAGTATTCCTTCGACTGTAAGATTTTTTTGTCTTCCCCTATATGGACCAGTAGTTCATTTGCCAGTGGCATTGTCAAAATAGACATAATTGATAGATATAAAAAAAAAAAGTTTATGAATTTAAAAAAATGTATATATGTTGATAAATATTTTTAAAAATATATATAAAAATTCTCCCCAATTTGGACCAATACTACATTTTATTTTCATCCCCTGCCAACATTTTCTGGGGCCACATCATATAAAGGGAGTGTTTTTTTTAAATTAAATTAAATTATAGTATATTATATATTATATTAAATTATATGTGTATATATATATATATATATATATATATATTTATATATATACACACACACACAAACAAAACATATTTACAGTTTTATTTTTATAGTTTGTTTTTTTTTTCCAGACAAAAAATATTTTGTTTTTATTGTTTCTATTGTTTTTATTCATTTAATAACATTATATATGTACAATTTTTTTAAAGCATAATAAATAACTTGTATTAAGCTTGAATCAAATTATGTGTAGTTGTATATGTTAATATAAGGCAATCTTAGAATATAGATAGATAGATAGATAGATAGATAGATAGATAGATAGATAGATAGATAGATAGATAGATTTTCTTTGAGACAAAAGTAACAAATTTATTTCTATAACTTTATATATGTATAATTTATTAAAGCATATTAAATAACTTGTAATAGGCTTGACATTTAAAATCAAAATATGTATTTTTATCAAACATAAAATATGTTGTTAAACTTAAAATGTATCTATTTTTGTGGTTGAACCAGTTGCAGTGCAACTAATTAATTCAGTAATTAAGTAGTGAGTTAAATTATTTAAATTCTGTTAAAAAAATCTATTATTCTAAAAAATCTGTTAAATTATTTTATTATTAGGTTTTAAGAAAATCTAATAAGTTAAAGTGTATTAAAATCTGCATTATTTTATACATTATATTAAATTATTTTATTAAAATCTTATTTTAAACGTTTTCTTTTTTAAAGCATGACATTAAATGAAAAATAAATGTTTGTTTTTTTTTACACAAAATATGTTGATAAACATAAAATGTATATATTTTTTTGGTTGAACCAATTGCAGTGTTGGCTAATCTTGTTTTTTTTTTTTTTTTTAAACCCAGAAAATTTCATTCTCCTAAATTCTATTATTCTATAAATTCTATTTAATTATTTTACTAAATTCTGTCCTTTTTATAAACGTTTTCTTTTTTTCAAAGCATGATATTAAATGAAAAATAAATGTTTTTCTCACATAAAATATGTAGATAAACATAAAATGTATCTGTTTTTTTGGTTGAACCAGTTGCAGTGTTGGCTAATTTATTTATTTTTTAAACCAAATAAATAAAATTCTATTAAAAAATCTATTATTCTAAAAATTCTATTAAATAATTTTATTATTAGGTTTTTAAAAAACTAATAAATTAATTTCTATTAGAAATTGTATTATTCTATATATAATAAACATTATATTAAATTCTGTAATTTGTAATAAAAGTTTTTTTTTTTCCAAAGCATGGCATTAAATGTAAAATAACTGTTTTCTTACACATAAAGTATGTTGCTGTAGATAAACTGTCTCTTTTTTGTGGTTGAATCAGTGGGAAAGAAAGAAAGAAAGGAAGCAAGAAAGATTAACATTTGATTTAATATGTATATAAATATAAAATGTATCTAGTTTTGTGGTTGAACCAGTTGCAGTGTTGGCCAGTCTTTTTTTTTTTTTAACTAATAAATAGCTTTTATTAAGTTCTGTGACATTAAATGGTAAATCAGTGTTTCTCTTACACACCAAATATGTTGCTGTAGATCAGCTGTCTCTATTTTTGTGTTGGAAGCAGTGGCAGTGTTGGCTGAGCATGTAGTTTGATGCTATGATCAGTAAAATATGTGAAGTTCAGTGTTGCAGTGTTCACCACAAGCTCTTTGACACTGAGGGTGCGTGCCCCCCGATGCTGTCTTAGCAGGCTATTTATAGCACGAACAGTTACTCTAGGCTTCTGTCAGTACCTGCCAAGCTACTCGCTGCCCTATCATGCATCTATTATTGAATAAACTCAGAATGTCAAGAGAAGCAACCTGCCGAGTTGCATTCTCAACACAAGTCAAGCATTTTAATGCATCTGCGACTTTCTTGTTTCATCTTCCTCGTCTTTGATACTGTTGTCACGAGGTTGCTAGTTTAAGAGGATGTGGATTTCTCTGTGGTAGGTCTGAAAGAGGGCTTTTTAACCAGTGTCAACTCCGCTCAAGGCTGTTTCGGATTGTTTGTCACCATGTTGTCTTTATTTATGTAACAGCGGTTGGGTAAAGTGGTTCTGAGTTTTGAAGTTCTGGTGTGGGTGAGAAAGGTGTGTTAAAAGCGGATCATGCATAATGAGCTTTTATTATGTGTATTTCATTTTAGTTTATTATTTGACTTTATTTTTCTGATTTTGTTATTTTATCTTATTTTTAGTGTTTTAGAATTTAATATTATCTTATTTGATTTTGTCATAATTTTTCATATTTTATTTGCTCAGTATCTTATTTTTCCTCATTTTTATTTCATTTTATTTATTGTTATATTTTGTTATGTTGCTTCATTTTTGTTCTATTTTATTTTAGTGCTTTATTTTAGATTTTTTTTTATCCTATGTAGTTTTATTTCTTTTTTTTTATTTTATCTATATCTTATTTTTTTGTTGTTATGTTTTATTGTCGCTTAATTTTATCTTATCTTTATCTATTTTATTATTTTAGAATTGTATTTTATCTTATTTAATTTTGCCTCATCAAAATTCTTATTTTTTCTTATTTTTTAGTATTTTAAGTTGTATTTTATTATGTTGCTTAATTTTTAACTTATCTTTTTATCTTTTATTTTATTATTTATTTTTGTCTTATTTATTTTAGTATTTTAGAATTGTATTTTATCTTGTTATTTAAATGAATTCATCAAATGTTCATTTTATTTTATCAATATTATTTTTCCTTATTTTATTTTATGTTTTATTTATTTTATTTTATTCTGTGTTCTTATGTTTTTGATTTTTATTATTTAATCTTATTTATTTTAGTATTTTAGAATTGTATTTTTTCTTGTTGTTTAATTTATTTAATATTTGTTTTAGTTGATCAGTGTCTTATTGTTCTTTATTTGATTGTTATATTTTATGTTGCTTCATTTTTCTTATCGTTTTAGTTTTATTTTTTTTATCTTATTTATTTTAAATATTTTAGAATTTTATTTCATCTTATTTAATTTTTGTTTTGTATTTTATCATGCTGCATAATTTTTATTTATTTTAGCTTATTTATTTAACCAAATTTGAATTTTATTTTATCAGTATCTTTTTATTTTATTGTTTTACCTTAAGTATTTTAGAATGTTATCTTATAATAATTTATTTTATTTTATCAATATCTTAGTTTTCTTTATTTTATTTTGTGTTATATTTTAATGTTGCTTCATTTTCCTTATCTTTTTTTTACCTTTTTATCTTTTTTATTTTTGTATTTTAGAATTTTATTTTATCTTGTTTAATTTTTGTTTTATCAGTATCTTATCTTTTCCTTATTTTATTTTATTTTGTTATTTTATTCTGCATTTTTATTTATTTATTGTTTTTATTTTATTATTTTAGAAATTTATTTCATGTTGTTGTTTAATTTTATTTCAGCAATTCAGCAATATTATTTTATTTTATTTTATTTTTCTATTTTAATAGAGCATTTGAAGCACATTCAGATGAGCCAGTGAGCGTTTGTGTGGTATGATAAGAAAGTGTTTGCCTAGGCATCATGCGGCGGGTGTTTTCTGGGCGCACGTGCTGAAGGTGTGAGAAGTCTCGTCCCAAACACAGATTGCTTTCATTATTACAGAATGAGTCATATGTGCTTTAAGGACAAAGACATCGATGATTTACTGTTAATGCCAGTGACCAAACTCGCACGGCTGCTTGTGATACACCTTTCGAGTGCATTTGGCATGTTTTTATATTCAGCTGTTCCTTCTACATTTCGTTTGAAGTCTTTATATTGCCATGTTATACGATGTACGTGCTGTTGTGAAATGAAAGTCTAAAATGTGATTTCACCTGCTGAACCAGTCCCGTTTCACTGTGGTTGTTGCTGAGGCAGGAAGTTCAGGATGTGGAAGATAAAAGGCTACAATGGCCAATGGGCTGACAGAAGCAAGGTGCGCTGGGTTTAATTACTGAAAAGACTGTAGCAGCAGAATTAGCAGATTCCCCCCCTCCAGGTCTCCGAGCAGGTCAATTAGCACCCAGTAAAGCTGTGAAATACGCCTCCCTCCATCTGCATCTGGCAACGATTACACCTTGCTATTATGTGAGAGGACTTTGTGAAAGCCGTGTTCAGTCTCACACATGGTGAAGCCCCCCTTTCTGTGTGTGCAGTGTGTGTTTGTACAAATTCGCAAATCTATGAGCGTGTAGGCTAAGTGTGAGCTGTGTTTGTGTGTGTGTGTGTGCAGCATGTTTGTGGGTGGGCTTCTCTGTGTGTGTGTGTGTGTGTGTGTGGATAGTCGTATACCATGCCTTAAAGCAGTTATAATGGAATTAGAGAGATGTTTGAATAAGTAGAAATGGCTCTTATTATATTAAAGAGACATATTGTAGCAGTTCATTTTTTCCTCAAAGTTCACTGATCTGCAAAACTGCCTGTTTCCTGTAAGACTCCAAGTGTAAATGGCTTTATCAATGGCTTTGCATGTGAAGATACTGTACCTGCCGCAGTTAACGTTTATCAGATGGGTGCTGAATATTGAAGCCGCGTTGATATGTAAAGTTTGGATACAGGCCGTTTTGTTTGTGGTATGAAATATTCTTCTGATTTTAATTGCACTTTGTGACTTTTTTTTCCACAAATTAATCATTTTAAAATTTTTAACTGCTTCAGGTAACTTTAGGTAATTTATAATATATATTGCTCTATTAAAATAAACTAAAAATAAAGAAACATAATAAAATCCAAAAGATGAAAAGATAAAAATTAAACAACATAATCAAATATAATATAAAAGAAAAATAAGTTAGTGATCAAATGAAATTAAAAAGAAAAGTAAAAAATACAATTCCAAAAAAAAAGATTAAATGACACAGAACGAAATTCTAAAATACTCAAATAAATAAGATAAACAGTTAAAAATGAAAAAATGAAGCAGCATAAAATATAAAATAAAAGTAAATTAATAAAATAAGGAAATATAAGGTATTGTTAAAATACATTTAAAACTATGTAAAAAATTAAGTAACGGTAAAATAAAATTGAAAAATACTAAAATAAATAAAATAAAAAAATCTAATGAGGCAACATAAAATATAACAAACCAAAAAAATCAATAAAAAATAAAATAAGGAAAATATTGCTAAAATAAAAATGTGTGTGAATTTTTATGTGAACATGTATAAATATACACAATAATAATAACAAAAATATATATATATTTTAATAATAATTATTATTTTGTATATTTATACGTTTACATAATTCTTGTATTTTCGATAGACTGAAAGATGAATTAATGCATGTGTAAATAAATAAATAAATATATATTTTTAATATGTATTTTATTGCATATATTTTTTATGTTTGTTAACGTATGTATATATATATATATATATAAATGTATAAATATGCTTTAAAAAATTGATTATATTTTTATAGCTATACACTGAAAATCATTTGATGTAGAATCTATTTTTCTCAGACATTGCTAGTAAATTTTTGAAGTGATTGCTGATGAAATTTTAAATTAAAAAGACATCAGTAGTATTTTATTATAAAACACACTTCCAATAACCTTTATGTACAATTTTGAAAAAATAATTTGTTTTAACATAACAACCAAGCTATAGTATAGTCGTATATCAAGATGCTCATGGTTATTTTCCAAGTAGCTTTGTGAATGTTAAAGTGCATGTATTTGTGCTTTTCTTTACTGCCTTGAGATGTGTTAGACAAGGTGTGGACACGTTTCTCTATACGTGCAGGTGTATTCTTGTTTTCTCCTGCCTGTCACCATGGGAACCATTTAGTAGAGTCACTCCACTTCCTTCTGTAACTCTCAACTGTCAGTTAGTCATTCTGGAGGGGAGCTCCAGACCACAGGTGCCTCTCCACCTCTACCCACAGTCAAGCTGTGCTAGTTGGCGTAGCGATCCGGCAGCACTGGTTCAGCTCAGATTTAGTGGGGGAGAGTCACGGGGGAGATAAAGAAAGTCACGGGCCACAGAGAACCGGCGGAGCGCCACTGACTTCACTCCCCATAGTCCCCGTTCAGCTCTTCAGCATGTGTGTGTTTTTTTGCGTCAGCGCTAACGCTCTGCGGAGGACCACGCTCGGAGGATGTGTAATTTGCATTTCAGTGAAGCAATCAAGCATGGCCGTCATTTGCATGAGGCTAATTAGGCACGTGACAAAAGCCCTCTGTTCTCAGGCGATTATCGAAATATCGTGCGGAGGTCTGCCTGGAGCTCTCCACAAGTCTGCTTTTGAGACGCCCAACCTGGTTAAAAAGTCTTATGGGTGTGATTTTTAAAAGGATTGTTCAACCAAATATGAAAAATCTGGTATTTATTCATTCACCTTTATGTTATTCAAAATCTGTATGACTTAAAGTTTAGTGTTTTCCTCTAGTAAACCTATCAGGCTTCATATTACCACTTTCATTGTGCTTTTTTGTCCTTTTCAAGCATACAGTTGAGGTCAAAAGTTTACATACACCTTGCAGAATCTGCAAAATGTTCATTAATTTACCAAAATAAGAGGGATCATGCATGTTATTGTTTGTTTAGTACTGACCTGAATAAGGTATTTCACATTAAAGACATGAACATATAGTCCACAAGAGAAAATAGTAGTTGAATTTATAAAAATGACCCTGTTCAAAAGATTACATACGCTTGATTCTTTATACAGTGTTGTTACCTGAATGATGCACAGCTGTTTTTTTGTTTAGTCATAATTGTTCATAAGTCTGTTTGTCCTGAACAGTTAAATTGCCTGCTTTTCTTCAGAAAAATCGGTCAGGTCCCACAATTTCTTTGGTTTTTGAACCCTTTGGTGATTTGAACCCTTTCCATCAATGACTGTATGATTTTGAGATGCATCTTTTCACACTGAGGACAACTGAGGGACTCATATGCAACTATTACAAAAGCTTCAAACGCTCACTGATGCTCCAGAAAGAAAAACGATGCATTAAGAGCCGGGGTGTGTAAACTTTTGAACAGAATAAAGATGTGTACATTTTTCTTATTTTGCCTAAATATCTTTTTTTTTTCATTTAGTGCTGCCATTCAGAAGCGGCCATTCTGTTCAAAAGTTTACACACCCCGGCTCTTAATGCATCGTTTTTCCTTCTAGAGCATCAGTGAGCGTTTGAACCTTCTGTAAAAGTTGCATACGAATCCCTCGGTTGTCCTTAGTGTGAAAAGATGCATTTCAAAATCATATGGTCATTATTGGAACAAGTTCAAATACACAAAAATCCCTCTTATTTTGGTAATATAATTAACATTTAGCAGATTCTGCAAGGTATATGTAAACTTTTGACCTCAGCAGTAAAAGCCCCAGTGTTCATTCACTTTTTCAGTATAATGAAAAGCGCAGACAGTATAATCTTTAAAAAAAAAAATCACCACAAAAGAAAGCTTGCCATACAGCTCAGAGTTTCATTTTTCGTTGAATTGTCTCTTCAGTATTGAATACTATTCTACCCCGACGGCCTGTAAAAAAGTAACAGGCTTTTAGCTTGATATTACAGGCTTGTTAACTCCTAGTAAATATTTTGGTTGATGTGTTACACTTTTGTTTGACAAGGTTCATGTTCTAGGTGTAGTGTGTTACTAAATAAGTTACTAAATGCAGTTTGTGTGGGGAATTAAAGGATTGGTTTACTTCCAGAATAAAAATGTCCTGATAATTTACTCAGCTCCTTGCTATATAAGGTGTTTCTGTCTTTCTTTCTTCAGTCAAAAAGAAATTAAGGTTTTTGAAGAAAACATTCCAGGATTTTTCTCCATATAGTAGACTTCAATGGAGATCAATGGGTTGAAGGTCCAAATTGCAGTTTCAGTGCAGCTTCAAAGGGCTCCACACGATCCCAGTCGATGAATAAGGGTCTTATATAGTAAAATGATCTGTCATTTTGTAAAAATAAAAATGTATATACTTTTTAACCACAAATGCTTATCAGTAATCACGTTGGAAAGGTTACGCGTGGTTTGTTCTTCATCTGTATACTTGGTTCAAAAACTTCAAAATCGTCAGACATCATTGTTTTATTGGTTTGTAAAGGGCATTTGACTTTCTTTGCACATTTTCTTTGTAAACTTTGGTACTTCCACCTATGTCATGCATGACCTTTCCAACATGACTATGTAAATGTGTCAGCTAGTGCAAGATGAGCATTTGTGGTTAAAAAGTATATACTTTTTTATATATATATATAAGAAAATGACTGATCGTTTCACTAGATAAGACCCTTATTCCTCAGCTGGGATCATGTAGAGCCCTTTGAACCTGCATTGAAACTGTAATTTAGATCTTCAACCCGCTAATCCCCATTGAAGTCCACTCTATGGAGAAAAATCCTGGAATGTTTTCCTCAAAAACCTTTATTTCTTTTCAACTGAAGAAAGAAAGACATGAACATCTTGGATGACATGAGGGAGAGTAAATTATCAGTCTTTTTTTTTTATTCTGGAAATTAACTAATCCTTTAACAGCAGAGCTCTGTTGCCCTTTTGCAGTGTAGTAATGTTTTATTACCCCACAAAGAGCTGTGAAACAAATATTGCTTTTGTTTCATAGTAAATGTGAAAATCTCAGAGAGAAAAAGGGGAAAGAATTGGCTGTCTATAGTCCATAAGCTGTTGAATTGTAGCGACTTAACTTGATTTATTTATTTTTTTTGTAGAAAGGTGCTGCCATTGTGCTGGGACGTGGTGTGTAGATGGGTATTCGTGGTTATAGCATGCTGCTAGGGTTTTAGGTGGTTTCTATGCTGCTACTCTGTGGTTTCTAGGGTGTTGATGAGGTGATCACCTCAATTGAAGTGAAAGCAAAACTAAATTTAGACTAAATACAACATTTAGTGTAATACAAACATGTAAAAAGGAGTACAGTCAAATCGATTAATTGATAATATATGTGTGTGTACGTTCTTCTTTAAGTAAAGAAGAAAAGACGATCGGTTCATGTGTCAATTGATCTAATAAGGCAATACAGTGATCTGTCACAACACATTAACATTAAAATTGTGTTTACTGTTTAAATTTTTTTTAAAAATGACAACATTTTAAAGCTGAGACCTTGTTTCATACCAGAAGTAACCTGCTCTGTCTTGTCTGACAGCATGTCGGTTTCCTCTGCTCCGCAATGTATTTTTCACTGCATGAGAAAACGATGTGTAGTGTGAGAGTGGCATTGTTTGTCGGACATAGCAACAGTAACTAAGGAGGGCGGGGTTTTGCGAAGGGTCAATTGCAAGATGAGTTGCTTGCAAGTTTAATTCTTTGAGTTACAAGTTTAAAAACACTAAATATGTAGAGAAAGCGCTCAAAAAAAGACAAAAAGCAGAAGAGCGATGCTTCCAAGGCTGCGAAGAGAAGCCGTGTGAATTTGCAGTGACACTGTGAAAGATGGCATGGAAATACTTGTGACACTCTTGTAGCTGAGAAACTTGAGGGAAAACCATGGGGCGGGTAGAGGATGAGCTTGTCCCAGCAGACAGTCAATCAAGCAGTCCTGCATGCTCAGCTGTAGTTATCTCACACACACACACACGAACTAGAGGGTTGCCTCTGCTGACTCGGCCGCAGTGTCGATGACTGGATGAGCTTTTTTGAACCACAGATCTGCATCTGTCAAACCTCGTGTAGCTTCGTGTGCGTGACTCCCTGCCAGCGAGCCCGAATGCTCGACTGGACAGAGTGGCAGAGAGCGACTCATCTTTGTGTGTTTATAAAAGGAAGATCACAGGCGGTTTGTCTTTGCCAGGAAGTCCTCCTACGCTTTCTCCATCGCCTGTATTTACTGACAGGCGACGTGTTGAGTCTGCGCTCATATGTGTTGATTGCTGAAGTTGGTGTTTGTTTTGAGAGACTAGTAGCGCTGAAGCATATAATTGCTCCTTGTTCGTTCTTTAGCACATGAGTGAGTCATAATGTTTGTCTCCAGGTGAGGATTATTCAACATCATAATCTTCCCGACATAAAGGTCAGACCTAGATACCCAGAAGTGACAGTTCTCCGGTTTGTGTTTATTAGCCGGACTGTACGGCAAAGAGCAGCTCGTCATTGTGTTTTATATTCTGGGAATTGTAACCGAGGGCAAATATGTGCTTTTATGCCCTTAGACGTGGAAACGGAGCCTTTCATTGAGCCCTGACGGTCACAATGTAATGAAGTGAATTATAGTAATAGTAGTTGTGCTGATTAGATTACGTTCCCTTTTGGATTCATCTCACTCAGTGGCTGTTGTAACACTTCCTATGCGTGTTTTCAACATCTTCATTCATCACCGTGTTAATGCCCACATCATCACACCCTGATGTTTCTTGTGAAGCCTCACAAACCTGCTCTGCCAAGTGTTTAGCTGTCCATTGAAAGCAGAATGTAATGCCACTTTTTTTCTTTGCAGGTGTATACAATAACAATTCACGATACTGTGTTGAAATTTACAACAAACAATGCGGTAACACTTTACAATAAGGTTCATTAGTTAACATTAGTTAACTACATTAGTTAACATCAACTAAGAATGAACAATAGTTAAGCATTTAATAATCTTAGATAATGTTAATTTCAGCATTTATGAATGCACTATTAAAATCACAGGTTGTGTTTGTTAACATGCACTGTTAAAGTTAATGCACTGTGAACTAAGATGAACAAACAATGAACGACTGTATTTTCATTAACTGATATTAACGAAGATTAATAAATGTGACCCTGGACCACAAAACCAGTTGTAAGGAGCACGAGTATATGTGTAGCAATAACCAACAATATATTGTATGGGTCAAAATTGTCGATTTTTCTTTTATGCCAAAAATCATTAGGAAATTAAGTAAAGATCATGTTTCTTGAAGATATTTTGTAAATGTCCTACCGTAAATATATCAAAACGTACTTTTTGATTAGTAATATGCATTGCTAAGAACTTTATTTTGACAAATTTAAGGGCGATTTTTCTCAGTATTTTTTTTTTTTTTTTCAGATTCCAGATTTTAAAATGTTTTCTGGAATCTGAAAATTTTAAAATTTTCAGATTCCAGATTTTAAAATTGTATCTCGGCCAAATATTGCCCTATCCTAACAAACCATACATCAATGAAAAGCGTGATGGATTTCAGGTGATGGATACATCTCAATTTCAAAAAATTGACCCTTATGCTTGGTTTTGTGGTCCTGGGTCACAAAGAGTGTAATAAATGTATTTTTTATCATTTGTACGTGTTAGTTAATACATTAACTAATGTTAACAAATGACACCTTATTGTAAAGTATTACCAACAAAGCTTTTGGTGCTATTATTTCAATAACTAAAAATTAAAATAGAGATTTTATAGATTTTGTTCTCAAGAATAACCATTTTATTTAGTTTTTCATATATATTTATAAAAGAGTCATAAAATGTCCCATGAAGACTGTTCTTCACAGATAAATATGGATATATCGGTCAAAACCTTCTTCTGATAAAATAATTTAAAAGCATTTAAAGAAAGTTTTTGTCATAGCCTTTGTTAGTTGTAATTATGATATTAATTTCATTTTCACCTCAGGCGCATATATCGGTTTAAAATATCGGTTATCGGTCAACTTGTTCTGTAATAAGCGGTATCGGCATCTTCCCTGAAAAACACATATCGGTCGACCCCTAATATTAATTCATAAGGAAATAATATAATAAATTATATTGTTAAAGGATACTGCCAAAAACATAGTTTGTTGTCAGTTTAAAGTAACTAAACAGTCACTTCTTTACTTTTTAATTAAATTTCGGTAATTGTTAGAGTAAATATAATGTTAAATATTTATATTTAAAAATTATTTACTGAAATATTTAATAGTTAAATAGCTTTAACTAAATAGTTCTTTTATTTAAAAAAAAATTAAATACTTATTACCTAAATAATATTAAGTGATGACTGACAAACCATCCAAATAAATAAAAAAATATATCTTAGAAAAAAAAATAGAGCTAAAATAGATCTTCAAAATGCATTTTGAAATAGAAAATGTCATTATATAATACTGTAAATAAACAAGATTAAAGGGATAGTTCACCCAAAAATGAAAATTCTGTCATTAATTACTCACCCTCATGTCGTTCCAAACCCATAAGACCTTCGTTTATCTTTAGAACACAAATTAATATATTTTTGATGAAATCCGAGAGCTTTCTGACCCTGCAAAGACAGCAGTGTACCTGACACATTTAAGGCCAAGAAAGGTAGTAAGGACATCATTAAAATAGTCCATGTGACTACTAGAATACTTGTGTGCAGAAAAAAAAAACACCTTTATTCAACAATTTCTTTTCTTCCGTGTCAGTGTTAGTCGCAAAAAACTCCCATTTCATAAAAAATGTTTTAATTTATGTTCCGAAGATGAATGAATGACATGAGGGTGAGTAATTAATGACAGAATTTTCATTTTTGGGTGAACAATCCCATCCCTTTAACAGTGGAACAATGGAAACAATACACTTTTATTGTTTTTAAATGCTGGTCGTTCCACAAAGCTGTAACTAAAGTTAAAAAATTATTGTGTTAAGAGTTAAATGAATGGTCCATCATCACATTTTACATCTGTAAGATCTATGATTTAAAAAAAAATAAATGTGCGACTAAAACTGTTGACTTTTTGCTTCAGTTTAGGAGTGGCGCTTTAGACAAATACTAGTCCTCTTCACATTCACCCTCTCCACTTCCCTGTGACCTCCCTCTCCACCAGCTCTGTTTTTAGATGAGTGCTAATACAGTCCATCATTTGGAGCGCTGTTGTATGTGTGAACTTCCTGCTGTTATTTTTGGAATGCTTGTTTCCCTTGACATAACTCTTACTGCAGTTATGTGGTGACAGAGTTGATGCAGAGTGACCTCCATAAGATCATCGTGTCTCCACAGCCCCTGAGCTCTGACCACGTCAAAGTCTTTCTCTACCAGATCCTTCGAGGTGAGACACACATACACACACATGCACTGAGTGCTTTATTTCAAAATTTTATTTCAAAAGCTTCCACCTCAGAGTTCAGAGACACACATTCTCCACACTGAGTCTTTCTACACCAAATCTCATGGGTAGAGATATACAGAGACAACCACAAACACCGTTCCTACTATCATATTCTCACCAGAGAAAAAGAGCAGGATGAGACAGACCACTTTTACACATAGTGTAAGAATGCAAATAGGAGAACAAGAAACAGTCGCCTCTTTGATATTGTGTTTACTGTGGGACAACTGACATGTCTTTAATGGACCAGTTAACCTAATTCCTAATGAATCACATGAAACACATTAAACTTCAGTGTTTTGATGTGACACAAAGCTCTATTACATCTTAGAGTAAAAATGGCAGCATAATGCAAAACGTCTAGGTTACGTACGTAACCCTCGTTCCCTTCAGTCGTTTCACTACGACGTTACATATAGGGGAACTCGCTTGAGAGTCCAGTCATCTCCAAGCCTTATTCAAAAGGCCAATGAACATTCATGAACATTGGCGAGTGGTATTTGCATGCCGAGCCACTCCCCCGTACATACGGGTATATAAGATGGCGGCGTGCAACCACTCATTCAGGCTTTTGCTGAGGAGCCGAGCTGCAGCCCGGCGTCAGCGCGACGTCAGGTCGTGGCAGGGGATGTAACGTCTCCGTTCCCTCCTTCAGGGAACGAGGGTTGCGTACGTAACCTAGACGTTCCCCTTCAGTCGTTTCACTACGACGTTACATATGGGAACAGACCCATGGATGAACAGGCGGCGACACTGCGGGGAAACGCCAATCCGGAATGTGCCACGGTGCCATGCCCATCTCGGGACTCGATCGTGTAACCAGCGCTGAAGCGGTCTCATATGAAGCAAGCCGAGCGGCGTCACTGCGGCTGCGGCTGCCATATGCCCCAGGAGCCTCTGAAATGCTTTGAGAGGGACCGCTGTTTTGTGTCTGAATGACTCCAGACACTTCAGCACTGACTGCGCGCGCTCGTTGGTGAGGCGGGCTGTCATACTGACCGAGTCCAGCTCCACACCAAGAAAAGAGATCCTCTGCACTGGGGAGAGTTTGCTCTTCTCTCGGTTGACCTGAAGGCCCAGATGGCTGAGGTGCCGGAGCACCAAGTCCCTCTGTTCGCACAACAGATCTCGCGAGTGAGCTATGAGAAGCCAGTCGTCGAGATAGTTGAGGATGCGAATGCCCGTCTGCCAAAGAGGGGACAGGGCAGCCTCCGCGACTTTCGTAAAGACGCGGGGAGAGAGGGAGAGGCCAAATGGAAGCACTTTGTACTGATACGCTCGACCCTCGAAAGCAAACCGTAGGAAGGGTCTGTGTCAAGGCAGGATCGAGACGTGAAAGTACGCGTCCTTCAGGTCGATGGCTGCGAACCAATCCTGGGGACGAATGCATGTTAACATGCGCTTCGTCGTGAGCATCTTGAACGGCAGCCTGAGAAGGGACCGATTCAGGGCTCGAAGATCCAGGATGGGTCTTAACCCACCCAGACTGCACTGGGCAGCGCTTACCTTCTTCCCTGGTTCCCGCGCTGGCGACATCAGGCTCCGAGTCCGAATCCGAGGAGACACTTCTTGGGCGCTGCTCAAAGAGGGAACTCGGGGCCTGAACCCCGGAGGTGAGAGAATTGACTCTTTCTGTGACAGCTCCCGGCCCTCCACCGGGAGTGGGGACGTTGATGTTGTCGTCCCCCAAAGAGCAATTCTCTCCCACGGCCAGCTCGACGTCGGGCTACCAATCTGGTGTCATGTACCTTAGCAGGGGACGGAGCTGGTTGTTTGGAAGCCGCGGGGGGGCGTCCTCGGCGACGAGCAGGCGGAGGTTGGGGCCCTGCGGACGTGGTTGGAATGTCGCGGCGGGGCAGGATGTGTTTAGTCGCCTCCGTCTGCTTTTGAACCGCCGAGAACTGCTGGGCGAAGTCCTCGACGGTGTCGCCGAATAGGCCGCCCTGGGACATAGGAGCGTCGAGAAACCGTGATTTGTCGACATCTGCCATCTGGGCCAGGGTCAGCCATAGATGTCGCTCCTGGACCACTATGGTGGACATCACCTGACCAAGGGAACGCGCCGTCACCTTCGTAGCCCGGAGGGCGAAGTCGGTGGCGGCGCGGAGTTCCTCCATTGCACCCTGGTCAGAACCTTTCTCGTGCAGGTGTTTCAACACCTTGGCCTGGTACACCTGTAAGGTGGCCATGGCGTGCAAGGCGGTGGCAGCCTGTCCAGCGGCGTGATAAGTCCGGCCCGCGAGAGCGGACGAGAACTCACGCGCCCTGGAGGGGAGATGGGGCCAATCCCGCCAGGTGGCAGCGCCGGGCGGGCATAGATGCACCGCGACAGCGCACTCGACCTGCGGGACCGCCTCATAACCCCGGGCTGCACCGCCGTCGAGAGAGGCGAGGGGAGAGGAGCTGGGACGTGGACGAGAAGAGTGCGGGGCTCGCCAAGTCCTCACCAGCTCCTCATGCACCTCCGGGAAGAAAGGCACTGGGGGAGAGCGCGGCGGTGCCGCGGGAGCCCTCCCCAGAAACCAATCATCCAGCCTAGAGGGATCGGCCGGAGGTGTTTTGGGCACCTCCAGACCGATCTCCTTGGCGGCTCGGAGGAGCATAGCCGACAGTTCAGCATCCGTCTCAGACGGGGCGGCAACCGCAGAGGGGTACCGACCCGCCGAGTCGTCAGCCTCATCGTCAGACTCTCCCTCTGATGCTGCAGCAGACATCTCGATCTCCTGGGGAGCGCCAAAGGAGATACCCAGCCCGCTGTACGGGGAGGTATACT
The DNA here is from genome assembly GCA_012976165.1 of Labeo catla. Lineage (NCBI taxonomy): Eukaryota > Metazoa > Chordata > Actinopteri > Cypriniformes > Cyprinidae > Labeo > Labeo catla. Next base: position 474,116 of record VONZ01000380.1, read on the forward strand.
GCTCTGGCAGCTCAACGGGACTGCGCGGTGACGCAGAAGTCCGCGGGGCTTTGGGGGCCGATGGAACATTCTGCACAGTCACCTGAATGTCCCCCAAGTGCCTCGCCGCGGCAGCCGAAAAACCTTGACGGCTCAACGACTTACCGCGGGAAGACAACAAGGGGTGCCTACTCATGAATGAGCGGCGGGACTTTAACGCAGCCATGGACATACGTTCGCAATGAACGCACGTACCATCCGTGAACGCTGCCTCAGCGTGCTCTCGGCCCAGGCACGTGAGACAGCGATCATGTCCGTCCAAAGAGGCGAGGAAACTACCGCACCCGGAAGCGCACGGCCGGAGAGACATACCGGGAAGATGTCCTCGACAGCCGTGAGAAATTCACTCTTTTGAAATCCCGGTCCGCCCAGGGAGGAACCGCGGCACAACTGTGCTCTTAAACGGGCGGGGCTCGCTGGAGTGCGGGAGGCTTGAAAGCCGTGAAAACGGCAGCCCGCAGGATTAGGCTGGTGGCTGCCGAACGCTATTTTAGATGAAGCTCTTTTAGTAGCTCGGCAGCACGCCAGCAGAGAGAGTGTGAACTCAGGAACTCTTTTCTTTTTTTTTTTTAATGGCTCAGAAGACGAGGCTCCAAAAGCAAAAGTCTGAATGAGTGGTTGCACGCCGCCATCTTATATACCCGTATGTACGGGGGAGTGGCTCGGCATGCAAATACCACTCGCCAATGTTCATGAATGTTCATTGGCCTTTTGAATAAGACTTGGAGATGATTGGACTCTCAAGCGAGTTCCCCTATATGTAACGTCGTAGTGAAACGACTGAAGGGGAACTCTGTTTATATGTCAACTGGATTGCATTTCAAACCAAACAAGAAACTGTACAGCATAACAGCGCAGTCTGCTTCATATCAATACAGTTTGTGTCCACAAAATGTCTTTAATGGCTGATGATGTTGTGTCCACAGGATTGAAGTATCTACATTCAGCTGGCATTTTGCACAGAGACATTAAACCTGGTAACCTGTTGGTCAACAGCAATTGTGTGCTTAAGGTTAGTGAAATGCAAGTCAAACCTTTAATTTTTTCCTATGTTGAAATTTTGTATTTTCTGGTACTTTTGCTTCAGTGGTTATAAATAATTGGTAATTTCAGAAATGTACCTTGTAGATAAAGTCTTAAGAGAGTTAATTTAAAATCTATCTGTTTTTCTATTTGTATGGTTTCCACAAGCCATTATAATTCAGCTTTGCCATTACAAAAATTAATTATATTTTAAAATAGTATATTAAAGTAGGAACTGCTTTAAAACTGTTTTAGCTTTTTTTTTCAGCATTACTGTTTCACTGTTTTTAATCAAATAAATATAGACTTAGCAAGCATAAGAGACTTTTTTTTAACAATTAAATTTTAAATGTAATTTTAGTATTTCAACTTATTTTATTACAATTAGTTGCCAAGGCAACATTTTAATTGTAAGTTTTTCATCTAATATTGATATTTATTTTTAAATCTACAGTTTATTTTTTTTATTTCAATTAATTAAAAAAGTTTTTTTTTTTGGTACATATTGAAATTAATACTATCTATCTATCTATCTGTCTATCTGTCTGTCTATCTATCTATCTATCAATCTATCAATCTATCTATCTATCTATCTATCTATCTGTCTATATGTCTGTCTATCTATCTGTCTATCTATCAATCTATCTATCTACCTATCTATCTGTCCGTCTATATGTCTGTCTATCTATCAAGAGCTATGGCTATCTATCTATCTATCTATCTGTCTGTCTATATGTCTGTCTATCTATCTGTCTGTTTATGTCTGTCTATCTATCTGTCTATCTATCTGTCTATATCATCTGTCTGTCTATCTGTCTGTCTATCTATCTATCTATCTATCTTTTATCATCTATCTATCTACCTATCTATCTGTCTATCTGTCTGTCTATCTATCCATATCATCTATCTATCCTGTCTATCCATCTATCTATCTATCTATCTATCTATCCTATCTATCTGTCTGTCTATCTATCCTGTCTATCTATCTATCTATCTATCTATCTATCTTCTATCTATCCTATCTGTCTGTCTATATGTCTGCCTATCTATCTGTCTGTTTATGTCTGTATCTATCTATCTGTCTATATCATCTGTCGTCTGTCTATCTGTCTATCTATCTATATCTATCTGTCTGTCTGTCTGTCTGTCTGTCATCTATCTGTCTATCTGTCTGTCTATATGTATATCTATCTGTCTGTCTATCTGTCTATCTGTCTATCTATCTATCTATCTATCTATCTTTTCTATCTTTCTATCTGCTTTGTCTATCTGTCTGTCTGTCTGTCTATCTATCTATCTATCTATCTATCTATCTATCTATCTATCTATCTATCTATCTATCTGTCTGTCTGTCTGTCTGTCTGTCTGTCAATGTCTCTTTATCTGTCTGTCTAACTGTAGGGTCTATCTATCTGTCTGTCTGTCCTAATCTATCTATCTATCTATCTATCTATCTATCTATCTGTCTATCTGTCTGTCTGTCTATCTATCTATCTATCTATCTATCTAATCATGTATCTGTAAATTAATATTAAAATTATTATATTTTTATAAATATCTATCTATCCGTCCATCCATCTATCTCTCTCTCTCTCTATATGTAAGCATGGATATATATATATGGAGATAGAGACATACATCTACAGGTTGTACATATTGAAATTAATACTTATGGTTATCTATCTATCTATCTATCTATTTGTGTAGATATATTATATATATGTATGTACGTATATGTGCGATTTTGCCTGTTTAAGCTCTATTGTACTGGCTTCTTTTGTCTCTGTGCTCTCCTGCTATTTTAGCATTATATACTCTGGCCCATGGGCCTTGAATTCTGTCTTTATAACTGCTTTTATCGAGGAGCAAGGACGTTTCATATCTGTATGGCCAGGCCAGGTCTACAGCGCCAGCGTACACACACTAACACACAATCTCTGGCTCCAGGGGGTCAGGGCCCCTTTGGGATTGATTCATCTGCTCAGTTCCTGACATAAATCTTCATTTTGGATCCCATAGAGAGAGCCCAGCTGCAAAAGAGAAAGCAAGGTTGATATGGGAGATATAGAAAGAGAGAGAGATAAAGAAAAAGAGAAATTCTCCATGTATGTGCGTGCAGACTTCACCCAGCAGCGTGAGCAATGTGCTGGAGGGGAGAGCGGGAATAGATTGTGCTATTGGACCACAGAGAGCGAATCATTTAGCATGCACTGCTTCATTTAGCCCTTAATCCCCATTTCCGAAAAAGAAGAATGTTTCCCTCATTTAGCTGTGACGTGCCAGACCTTATCTTATAGCCATGTTCTGCAATCAAACACGTTCGAGTCTGATCTAGGTTCATATTTGATTTATTTTATATCCTTAACATGAGACTTTTGAATATGCAACTAATTGAAAACACTCCTGACCGTATTACATTTAAATATTTACCACAAAAACATTACACAGACTTTTCATTAGCTGTTATATCCAAATTACTAAGTTATCTGTGTATTCGAGATATTATAATAAATTATGGAATGACCAAATTAATCAGTCACATGACTCTTTAGTGTTGGTATTGTGTAAAGCTAAAGCTATTAAATAAAAAAAAAAAATTGTTAATAACAACAATCAATATTGCATTTAAAATAAAAAATTTAATTAAATAAAATTAAATTAACTAAAATGAAATGAAATAAAATAAGATCAATTTAAATAAAAATGAAATAAAAATGAAATAATAAAATAAAAAGCTTACAGCAAATAACTGTAATGTAATAAAATGCTGAAGTACTATAAAAATAAAATAAAATAAATAAAATTAAATAAAATGATAAATAAAATTATTAAATTAAAATAAAATAAAATAAATGAAATAAAATGGTGAAATGAAAAGAAAATAAATGAAATAAAATGAACTAAAATACATTTAATTAAATTAAAATAAAATAAATAAAAATAAAATAATATAATATAATATAAAATAAAACAAAACAAAAAGCTTACAGCAAATAACTGTAATAAAATGCTGAAGTATCAAAATTACTGACAGTATAGCTGAAATACTTTTAAATTAAAGCTACAAAATTGTATGTACAATTTAATTCAAAAGTAAAATGAAAACTTGAAAATATAAAAATAAAAGCTGATAAAAATAATAAACACTGCATTAGAATATATACATATGCATATACATAATATAAATATACATAATATATTTGTTATATAAATATGTTTCCACCATAATTTATGTGCATATCTAAAGAATATTTACTAACATTGTTAGTAAATATTATATTATACATTGTTAGTAATATTTACTAACATCTAACATTGTTTATGCAATTTCATTTAAAATACATGGATGGAGACCTAGGTATAGAAACGTAAACTTGGGCTCTTTGGGCGGTTTCAATTTTAAGATATAACCACCTAGCAACCACTTACAACACCCCAGCAACCACATGATAACACCTTGGCAGCTTGTCACTCTTTCCATAAATTGTGGTGTTTTTATTTAAATGGAACAAGAAGGCATAAGAAATCGTTTTAATAAAGTGCATGTTTAAGCGTTGCTTGCAGGATTTAAATTCATCTTGTAGGAATGCATAAAATTAGGCCTCTGGGAAAAAACTGGGTGGAGTTACTTGGGTAAATAGTTAGTAATGCATGATAGGCCCTTTTGTGCCTTCTTTCTGAGAGTGGGTGGAGAGAAGAGGCAGAGATATTTTTCTCATTTATTTATTTCCCAAGAGCACTCAAGCAGCTCAAGATGATTGGAAATTGGGTCTTGTGTTTATAGTGCTTTTATTGTTTTGTCTGTTTGGTTAAAATGTGAATGAGCCTCTCCATCTAATATTGGTTTTATTGCTTGATTTATGGAAAAAGCATCTTTCCATCCCTGTCAATAAACGCAAGCTTGTGAGTGTGTAAATAATCCTAAATTCTGCACAGATTTGTGACTTTGGCCTGGCAAGAGTGGAGGAGCTGGACGAGTCGCGTCACATGACCCAGGAGGTGGTGACGCAATACTACAGAGCGCCAGAGATCCTGATGGGGAGCAGGCACTATTCCAACGCCATCGACATCTGGTCTGTGGGCTGCATCTTTGCCGAGCTGCTTGGCCGACGCATCCTCTTCCAGGCCCAGAGTCCCATCCAACAGGTATTCACCTACGCTCATGTTCAGCGCTCGATCTGGAGGCAAAAACCGGCCTTTTCACACAACTTATTGTGATTTATACAAGTAGAACATGTTCTTGTATCAACATTAGTTTCTTATCAGCCAATCAGAACCTTCTGATTTTTGGTGTATGGGGTAGAACAGCTAAGCAGAACATCCAGGACGTTATTTCTTCGAAGTATCTGTCTTTTCCTAAACTCAAAGTCTGTTTTAAGGAAAACTAAAGAATTAGTTCACTTTTAGAATAAAAATTTCATGATAATTAATAAAAAATACTCACCCCCATGTCATCCAAGATGTTCATGTCTTTCTTTAGTCAAAAAGAAATTAAGGTTTTTGAGAAAAGCATTCCAGGATTTTTCTCCATATAGTGGACTTCAATGGTGGCCAGCTTCAAAGGGCTCTACACAATCCCAGCCAAAGAATAAGGGTCTTATCTAGTGAAACGGTCGGTCATTTTCTAAAAAAAAATAAAAAATAAAAAAATAATTGTATATTTTTTTAAACCACAAATGATCATCTTGCACTAGCTGGACTTAACGCATTAAGTAATCACGTTGGAAAGGTCACACATGATGTAGACGGAAGTGCCGCCCCAGTGTTTGCAAAGAAAACGTGTAAAGAACATCAAACACCCTTTACAGAAAAACATAAAACAACTATGTTGGACAATTTTGAAGTTGGAGTAGAAAATGGGATGGAGTTTTTCGCCCTACCCTACCTTTATAAACCGAAGTGCACAGACAAGAACTAGGGCTGCCATCAACTAAAGATTTTTCCGGTCGACCAGTAGTCGTTCATCTTCAAGCATTAGTCGACTATTAGTCGCACATTTATTAAACCATATATATCATAATAATGAGCCTTTAATTGCCTACATAGCCTAATAAGCACCTAATAGTAAATGCACCTGCTTGTTTTATACTGATTACATTACCTGAGAATATTTGTTTTCTATTTGAATTGGTTCATTTAAAACTAAGCATTTCACCTTCTAGAGATTTTTTTGTGTCTGTAAAAGGCAAGTATACACAGAGTTTCGATGTTTTACGCTTAAGTTCACAGAGACCAACACGGCATCCTGTTTGCTTTTATTATTTTACAAAAGCACAACATTTCGTTGTTATTCTGAGTACACACAAATAAACATAGTCTTTTCAGATTCTTAAGAATATTACTTTTATATGTATGACCAAAAATGACAGAGTATTTTAAGTGCAAGTGAGCGCACCGGCGCCTCCATCTGTCATGCAGCGAGCGCGCTACTATTCAGACACTTCAATAGCGCACATTTTTCTATGCTAACATTAGATTGAGTTGCCATGTAATGTAGGTACTACTTACATTTTTTTTTAGATGAAAAGCCATATTTGAGGTTGATGAATAACAGGTGAGTGTTTGGATGTCCTGCCCAATGCACTATATTACCACATAGAACAGCCTAATAAAATTTTGGTCGACCAAGCCTGTTCTCATCAACTAATGGTTTGTCGACATAGGGGGCAGCCCTATGAAGAATTAGCCACTTGTGACCTTTCCAATGTGATTAGTGCAAGATGAGCATTTGTGGTGAAAAAGTATATGCATTTGTATTTTATTTAAATAGGTAAGACCATTATTCCTTGTCTGGGAGCCCTTTGAATCTGCATTGAAACTGCAATTCAGACTTTCATTGTTGTAGATCCCCATTAAAATCTACTATATGAGAAAAATCCTGGAATTTTTTTCTCAAAAACCTTAATTTCTTTTCAAATGAAGAAAGAAAGACATAAACATCTTGGATGGCATGAGGGTGAGTAAATTATCAGGAAAATGTAATTCAGGAGTGAACTAATGCTTTAAAAATAAAAAGAACTTAAACGAATGGTTTGATATTTAATCATTTAAGAAAAGTTACAGTAGTAGTGCTATTATAGATTCTCAACATTGCAACATTTTTAGTGAAAACTGAAAATCTTGGACGCTGATGCTAAACATGTGACCTTAAAATACATTATTTTTGGGAAATGTTGTACCACCATGCTAATGAGTGAGTGGGGGCAGCTCAAGGCTCTGTTGTACTGAAGCCCCAGTGTGGCCGTGACCCAGAAGCCCTCTGTCCTACATGGCTGTGTGTTTGCAGCGAGCAGAACCAGCACCGTCACAGCTCAGACAGCATGTCTCTAGCTTTCACATAAGCACAGAGGCCTCTACTATTATTTTGTTTGGAGTCTCATAAATATGAAGTATGATACAGTAACATAAGTAAGAAGTTCTTTGAGAAGTTTGACTACAGATAAACTTTTCAGTTTGAGTTTTCTGTGTTTCACACAGAAGATTATGAGCCATATGTTCTAATAATACTGGCCCTGCAGTGTGTCAGAGACTCTGGGACTGGCTGTTCCTCACAGTGTGTGTGTGTGTGTGTGTGTGTGTGTGTGTGTGTGTTTGTGTGTGTGTCCACACAGCCCTGAATGTGCACCGACAGCACATCGACATCCCCTTTAAGGCTCATTAAATTCTCTCCAGTAAAGAATCTGATTTACTTGAACATGGTTCTGCTCCAGTTTGTTTATGTACAGATCAATAACATGTATCTAGTTTATTTTTTCCTTTGTCCTTCTCCTACACTTTTATTATGTTTTTGTTTTATTTAGTTTGTTTTAAATTAGATCTTTGTATGTATGGTTATTTATCTATTTACATAGGTGTATGCCATATCCTTATGAGACCCAACGGTTTTATTTGTAGTGTTTAGAACAAAAGTAAATAGCTAAAAAAGCTGTTTTTTTCATTAAACTTAACTTTGAATACTTTATTATATTACATTATATTATATTATATTTAATTGTAACTGTTATTAAAAAGTTATTTATGTTAAGTGTTATATTTAATGTATTGTTTAGCATATTTGTCACACCCCTGAATGTTGTATTAAAATAAAAATAAAATAAAATATTTTGTTTATGTCATTAATGAAAACAGAAAATCTCACACTGATGCTAAACATGTGACCTTAATGTAAAATAAAATCAGATTAAATAAATAATATTATGTATTTAAAATAAAATAAAATAAATAAATCTTATTATATATTTAGGATTATTTATTATTGTTATAATTATTATTTAATTGTAATAGTTATAAAAACATATTTATATTACATGTTATGGTATTAGCATATTTCTCACATCACTAAATATGTGGTATTCCTAAAAAGCAAATAAAAAAAATAAATAAAATTACTGTTTTAAAACATTTTTTTAATAAATTGAACTGTTAATACTTTTCTATTTTTATATGATATTATATTACATTATGTTATATTTGTTATAAAAAAGTTATTTATATTAGGTGTTCTATATAATGTATTGTTTAGCATATTTGTCACATCTATAAATATATATTTGTGATTATTTATAATATTTAGAATTATTATTAAATTGTAATTGTTACAAAAAATAATTATATTACGTGTTATAGTTAGTGTATTGTTTAGCATATTTGTCATACCCCTAAATGTGGTATTCCTGAAAAGCAAAAAATCTAATATAAAATAAAATATTTTTTTATTACTGAAAACAAAAAGTCTTTTATTTTTTCATTTTATTTTAATTTTATTTTATTACATTTTTATGATTATTTATATTTAAAATTATTATAATTATTATTCAATTGTAATGGATATAAAAACATTTAGTTATATTATGTGTTATAGTTAATGCATTGTTTAGCATATTTGTCACTTCACTAAATATATGGTATTCCTAAAAAGCAAATAAATAAATATATAAATAAATAAAATAACTTTCTTAAAAAGTTAAAGTAACTTCCTTAAATTTAACTTTTAATACTTTTATTATATTATATTATATTATATTATATTATAACTGTTATAATATTGTCTTGTGTAGCATATTTGTCACGTCCCTAAATATGTGGTAAAATTAATACATTTAAATTAAATAAAAAATAAAACAAAAATAAAATAACATAATAGAAGCGTACTACAGTAGCTAAAATGAATTCCTGGATCTCAGGAGAATATATATATATATATATATATACACTACCGTTCAAAAGTTTGGGGTCAGTAAGACTTGTAATAGTCTTTAAAGAAGTCTCTTATGCTCATCAAGGCTGCATTTATTTGATTAAAAATATAGAAAAAAACAGTAATATTGCAAAATGTTTTTACAATATAAAATAATGTTTTTTATTTTAACATACTTTAAAATAGAATTTATTCCTGTGATGAAAAGCTGAATTTTTATCAGCTGTTACTCCAGTCTTAAGTGTCACATGATCCTTCAGAAATCATTCTAATATGCGGATTTATTATTAGAATGATCAATGTTGGATAATATCAACAGTTGTGCTGCCAAATATTTTTTGGAACCTGTGATTTTTTTTTTTCAGGATTCTTTCATGAATAACAAGTTTAAAAAGTACAGTGTTTATTCAAAATATAAATATTTTATAACAATGTAAATTATTTATTATTAACTTTTAATAAACTTTTAATTATTAACTTAATACATCCTTGGTGAATAAAAGTATTAATTTCTTAAAAAAAAAAAAAGAAACAATAAAAATGTACTGACCCCAAACTTTTGAACGGTAGTGTATATAATTATTTTTTTTTTACAGCGCTCATTTGCTCTTTCTTTTCTTGTTATATACTAGCTGGACTTGATCACAGATCTGCTGGGGACTCCGTCTCTGGAGGCCATGAGGACGGCATGTGAGGGGGCGAGAGCTCACATCCTAAGAGGACCACATAAACAGGTTAGTCTGAAATCGAACAATGCCCCAAAAACTACGCACATGGTGTTCGAAGCAGGATCATGAAAGACAATGACTCATCAGTGGACTGTATGCAGTGCAAACGTTCCCTTGCACTGATATTTTCGGTCCCAGGAAGCCTGATTATAAACAGGCCCTGTGGTGCTGCCATGGCGACTCGCTGTTCCCGTTGAGTGACGGCACCTATTGACCGATCGTACTCCTTTTTTATGGAATCGAGTTGCTTGTGCTGCCCCCGGAGCGCAGAAATCTCCCATCAGCCTTTGCTGCAGGATTCCCGGCGCTCTGTGCTCACTCTGGGCAGCCCTTCTCTCTCTCCTGCAGTCTGTCCATTTCCTGCCCTGCATCATATCCACTGACAGACTGATTGATCAGCTAATGAGAGCAGAGAGAGAGAGAGAGACATGACGGCTGTTATTGACATAGTTGCGCAAGCAATTCTCCATGTGGAAGAAATATTAAAACAGAAATACTAGTGATAAATGATATCAGGTCCATATCAGTTATCAGCTGACATTAGATAATTTGGTAACACTTTACAGTAAGGTGTCATTTGTTAACATTAAAGTATTAACTAACATGAATGAACAATGAATAATGCATTTATTACACTATGTAGTTATCTTTGTTAATGTTACATAATAAAAATACAGTCGTTCATTGTTTGTTGATGTTAGCTCACAGTGCTTTAACGTTAACAAACACAAATTGGGATTTTAATAATGTATTAGAAATTAACATTAACTAAGATTAATAAATGCTGTATTGTTCATTCTTAATGATTTCTTAGTTTGTAATACATTTGCCATCGTGTAACGCTCACGTGAAGTGAAAAAAACACTAATGCTTTAACACTGCTAAATGTAATCACACATCAAAATTAATATTTGTTATGATGTATTATAATATTATGATTTCTAAATTCACATGCAGCATGTAATACAACTAATTTTAGTGTACGGTTTTTAACTAACTCACTTATTCAAATTGAATATATTTTAATATTAGCCCTTTATCAGTTATTACCCATAATCAACAAACGGCTCTTTATCTTAAACTGCTTATCAGCGTCCTGTGAGTGAGTTAAATGTAAACTTCTGTTATTCATAAATTCACATGTAGCACTTAAAACAATAGATTTTAGTGTTTTATTTATAATTAATTACTTAATGTATTAATTTCAGTTATTGAGTAAAAATGTAATAAAATATTAGTATTATTATTATTTTATTTCTCTGGTAATATTTACTATTATTTTGATATAGTAAAAAATATATATATAATAAATAATATAATATTATTTTATTGGACATAACGTAACTATGAAAATAAATAAATAAATAAATTGGCAATGGATTTTCGATTTTTTTTATTTATATATAATATATTATTAAGAATTATATTATATTATAATAAATTCAATAATTTTTTACCATTTATAATATATAAATCACTCATGCTATGTAACTTTTTTGTATTAATTTTTTTTTTTTTACAATTTAAATGTTATCTTAAAAATCTTTAATAGTAGTTAAAAACTTCAACAAGTTAATATCAAATAAACGTCCTGTCTGTTAGTGAGTTGTTGTTGTATAATGAGTAAAAATATAATACAAAATTATTATTATAGTTATTGTTGTTATTATTATTATTATTATTATTATATTATTTGTCTGGTAATATTTAATGTTATTTTGATTTAATAAAAAAATATATAAATAAATGTAATAAAATATTTTCATTGCCCCTAACATAACCATAGCATAATTATAAAAATAAATAAATAAATAAATAAATCATCAAAGGATTGGCAGATACTTTTTTATAATATATATGGAGAGCCCATGCTATGTAACAGAAAATTCTTTTGTTACATTTCGTTGATTTTTTTTGTCTTAAACTACTCAGTGTCATATATAATAAAATATTATTATTATTGTTTGTTATGATTTGTCTGGTAATATTTACTAATTATTTTGATATAATAAATATATAATTAATATAACAAAATAGTATTGTTATTGGCCATAACGTAATTATGAAAATAAATAAATAAATCTGCAAAGGATTGGCAGATACTTTTTATAATATATGGAGAGTCCATGCTATGTAATAGAACATTCTTTTGTTAAATTTCATTGATATATATTTTTTTAATTTTATTATATTCATTAGTCTGTCTTAAACTAGTTAATGTCATATAAACATCCTGTGATTTACTAAATTCACATTTTGAATTGATTTATTTAAATAAATAACAGATTAAATAAAGATAAGTAGTAAGTTTAATATCAGCCATTTATCAGATATTGGTGATAAAATAATTATGAAAATAATTATCGGCTCGTCTGTGGCTTTTAAAGTGTTAAAATACTTTTTTATCTCCAGTTTGAAGTATAGAGACACCTGGGCGGGGCTATATGTTTGTCCAGCCAATGGCAGAAGGGGGGCGTGTTTAAACAGCTACTATTTTGCAATAACTCATGGCTCAGAAGGTGCACACTTGAGGTTTTATCTTCTGCTGTATTCCTTTAATATGAATTGGAAAGTCTAGAAGTAGTTTTTCATCTCCAATTGCCTTTTGGTTCCTCTGCAGCTCATTTGATAAACTGAAAAGCTCATGTTTTCAAGTACATGGAAGGCTGTTCTCAGTGTGCGAGTGTGAATATGTGCATGTTTGTGAGTGTGTATATGTGATTGGGCGCTGGGTGTTGGCTCTGTGGCTCTAGACAGCTACGCTGAGAAGGCGATACCCTGCAGAGAACAGGAACTGCAGCGCAAGGGCTGTGGACCTCTGCTTCCTGCTTTGCATCGACCTGATGCCTGGCGGCTCACCAAGAAACCCGCCTCCTTTGCGGACACGCATACTGACATGCACCTGCTGGGCTAGAGAAAGTCTTTACCATTTAGGCCTGTATGTAAAGAGGCACTTGTTTCTCCGTTCAACATTCACCAGCCTTAATCCCAGCCAACTACGCCCCCCCCTACACACACACACACACACTCACACACTCGTACTGACATTTGGCTGACCTTGTCACTCGACGCTGCCTCCTGTGTGTGGTCGAGCGGCCCTAAAGCAGGATGTTTTAATCATGTACATCAGCTGAGCTTCCCCTTACATGTAACAGATTTTGGAGGCTGAAAGAACAGTCAGGGGTCATTGAGAGGTTTTGTGATGACATCCTTCTTCTTTAGCCTGATCATGTGTCTGGGTCAGTGTTTGTTACAGCATTCTGTTTCTAGGTAGTTGATGTATTAATAATAATAATAATAATAAATAATAAACATAATAATAATAATAATAATAATAATAATTATTATTATTATTGTTGTTGTTTAATTAGTAAAATTGTTATTATTATTATTATACGCTATAACAAAAAATAATATAATAAAATATTTAAAAATATATTATTTTGATGATAATAATAATAATAATAATAATAATTATTATTATTATTATTATTATTGTATAATGAGTACAATTATAATAAAATATTATGTATTATTATTTGTCTGGTTATGTTTACTTTACTTTATTTTGATGTATTAATATTAAACACATTATTATTTTGATAATATTAATATTATTATTATTATTATTATTATTATTATTTTGTTATATAATGAGTAAAATTATTATCATTATTTGTCTGGTATTATTTACTGTTTTACTATTTTGATATCATAAATAAAAATGATCTATAACCTATTTATCTATTTATTATTTTATTTACTATTATTCTTATTCTTATTGTTATTATTATTTACTCTTACTTTGAAATAATAAATAAAAAATAATATAATAAATGTAATAAAATATTTTTGCTATTATTGTTATTAATTTTTACTGTTATTTTGATATAATAAGTAAAAAAAATCATATAATGCATTTGATACAATTTATTTGATCATTTATTACATTTTTTTACTATTATTATTATGGTTATTGTTATTATTATTTGTCTGGCAATAATAATATTTACTGTTATTTTGTTAATTTATGTTAATAAATACAAATATTATAACATAATTTATCCGATAACTTTTTATTCTTTTTATCCATTTGTTATCTATTGTTTTATGTATTACTGTTTTCATTACTATTTGTATTATTGTTGTTTGTTTGTTTATTTATTTATTTATTTATTTATTTGCCAATAATAATATTTACTATTATTTTGTTATAATAAATACAAATATTATAATAAAATATAATTGATCTGATAACTTTTTATTATTTTTATTTATTTATCATCCTTTTTTATGTATTACTATTTTTACTATTACTATAAATTATTGTTTTATGATGATGGTTAATGATGAAGATTAAGAATTAGATTAATAAATAAATAAATAAATACATTGGCAAATGTTTGGCTATTATTATTATTTATGTATTTATTGATTTTTTTACAATTTACTGTTTATGTTTTATAAATATAGAAATATAACTTGTTCTGTGTAAGGCTTTTTGTTTGAAATTTCATTTATTTTTTTATCATTTAAAACTTTAGCAGTAGTTAAAAATTTCTTAATGTCACGTAAATGTCCTGTCTGTAAGACATTACAAACCGTATTTTAGTTTGCTTAAATGTTACAACCAAACTGTGAGATAACACAACCTGAGCAGGATGTGCAATCAAGCTCTTATTGGCCTGTTTTGTTCTCTTTATAAATAACCGTGCTTTTAGTCACCGATTGATGGGGAAGGTTGGAGAAGGTCAAGGCAGTGAAGAGCATTTAGATGTCTGAGGTGGCTTTATGATCAGACTCCACATTGCTGGAGTCTTAATGACCGGTGAATATGGCACACCAGACCTCCACCTCCACTTTAGTGAAGGTGAAGAGCTTATCAAGAAGGCTTTTGAGTGCAAAAGATGGCAGCGAGAGGAGCGGGTCTCCAGAGAGTCTGGCAGAGCGATTTCAAGAGGCATTTCAGCGTAGTTCTCAACAGCAGTGTTGGGAGATGTGGTATGCTTTAATGCCCGTGCTCAAGATAGAGACAGTCGCTCAGGATTTGGCTGAGTGGATAGGCGGGAGGAAGAAAGAGACGAGGTCTGTCCGAGAGAAAGCGGGACTTGAGAGATCTAAAAAGAGGTCGGACTCTTAAGATCAGCTCGGCTGCCTCCACGGGCGACCTCATTACTTCTATTAATTTTGCAAGGCTCTTACCATCGCTAGAAAGAGAGGAAGCTTTTAGCCTCCGCTGGAGTGGGAGGATATAAAGAGACCCTACCTTAGCTGTCATTTATAGACTGATAGGAAAGAAACTGAGAGGTTGTGGTGTTTCAGCTCTATTGAAATAGCATACCTTGTGTTTTAAATGCTGGTGTGTTTGTGTCCTTACCAGGCTTTTTTGACTAGCTTAACCAGCAAGAGCGTCTTCGTCAATCAGCTTTAACAGAGAGACCCAATTGGTTAATCAAGAAAATAAGCGTAATAAACGAGATCCCTTTAATATATAATCTGTTCCTCCATGGCAGCATGTCATTAAATTAAAGATTAGATGTACACTGCTGCATTAACACTTGAAATAATTATTACTGTATAATCTATAATAATTTATTATTATTATTATTATTATTATTATATTTTTATTATTAGGTGTATTATTAATAATTTTAGATATAATTAAAACCTGTAATTAATTCCCTTTTTTTAAGTAGGTCATGTGGTTACTGCGAACAAAATATAATTAAATCATTTTAGTAGTAGTAGTAGTACTATTATTATTATTTCATATTTTTTATTTTTGAATTATCTATAATTAGAATGTATTATTATTATTATTATTATTATTATTATAAATATAATAAAATGATTACTGTTATTTTTATTATTAGTTGTATTGTTAATAATTTCACATCAAATTGATACTTGCGTTAATTATGCAATTATCAGCTCTTCCCAATAAAACGGT
This sequence comes from Labeo catla, assembly GCA_012976165.1. Lineage (NCBI taxonomy): Eukaryota > Metazoa > Chordata > Actinopteri > Cypriniformes > Cyprinidae > Labeo > Labeo catla. The sequence goes on from VONZ01000380.1 coordinate 490,053, forward strand.
TTTAAGTAATTCATGTGGTAACTGCAAACATAAATTAATTATATAATTAAAATAGATTATTATTATTATTATTATTATTATTATTAATCTATTTTTTATTATCGAATTATCTTTATCAAAATGTATTATTATTATTATTATTATTATTATAAATCTATATCAAATGAATATTGTTATTTTTGTTATTAGTCGTATTATTATTTTTTTAATAGAACTGATACTTGTGATAAAATGATCACCTCTTTCCATTAAAACTTTTTTTAAGTAATTCGTCTGAATGTGGTTACTGCAAATGCATATATAAAACTATTAGATAATTAAATCATATTATTATTATTATTATTATTAAATTTAATATTGTTATTTTTATTATTAGTAGTATTATTATTCATTTTGGCTAGAATTGATAGTTGTGATTAACTATGAAATTATCACTTCTTCCCATTAAAAATTCACTTTTTTTAAGTAACTTATTAAAAAAAGTAAAAGTAAAATATTATTATTATTATTATTATAGTTGTTATTATGAAATATTTTTATTATAGAATTATCTATTTCTAATATTATTATTAGTAGTAGTAGTTGTTGTATTATTGTAATTTTGGAATAAAATTGATACTTGCACTTTAATTATGCAATTATCACCTCTTCCCAAACTTGTCTGAATATTATTATTATTATTAAATATTTATTTTTTTATTATAGAATTATCAAATTCTAATGTTAATAATTGAATATTATTTTTATTATTAGTTATGTTATTAATCATTCTGGATAGAATTCATACTTGCAATTAATTATGCAATTATCACCTCTTCCCTTTTTCAAAAACTAATCTGGTTACTGGCATCCAGTTACTGCAAACATAAAATAATTGTATAATTAATTTATTATTAGTATTATTATTATTTAATTATCTATTTTATTTTATTATTAAAACTTTACTTTTTTTAAGCAAATAATCTGAATGTGGTTACTGCAAACAAAAAATGATTATTAAATCATCATATTTTTATTATTATTATTATATGAATTATAAACAACACTTTTATTTTATTTTTTATTTTATTTATTTATTTGTTTATGTATTTATTTTTATTTTATTTATTTATTGTTTTTTATAATAGCCCATGCTATATGACACACACTTTTTATTCGTTTTCACTGAATGTCTATCTTAAACTACTTATTGTCATATAAACATCCTGTCAGCAACTGAGTCAAATGTTAATTTGGGAACTGCTATGACGGATTTATATGTAGGCTGATTCAGACTGATGACTTAACTGATTCATTAAAAGAAACTGCTCATCAAAGTCACATGCATGTGAATTGAACTGCACTGGTTGTACGGTATATTTGTTTTTGCGTGCAGTTGGGTGAAGAAAACACAATAGAAACACATGTTGACTGCAAACCTGGGTAGGAGAAACATCTTGAACACAGTAGATGCTTCTAATTGATTATGCCAGTGACTCCTCTGCCTATTAAAACTTTGCTCTGATTGGTTGTAAGTCACCTGAATGTGGTTCCACCACCTGTCTGCTGTGTATGTAAAAGCCAGCAGGGAGCTCTTGGAAACAGATGTATGCTCGGGTCCATGCTGATTTTTCCGCCTTAGCAGAGAGGCAACATGATCAGATCGGATTTCCACCTACACGCTCTCTCACAGGACACGCACGCACACACTCTCAGGTCAGAATGCGATGACCCCAGTGCTGGGTGGGCTTACAGTAAGCAGGGAGAATGAAGAGAGGGGGTGTTGTTTAATGGCTTTAGGGGCTCTTGCGTGCGGACCGAGTGCAGAGCTGGAGCAGATGTGGCCCATCCCACGTCACCAGGGGCTGCGTAGCCTGATGTCTGCCCCAAACTGAACTCAGTGGCACCTGCTAACAGATGGCGGACGTTTTATTTTTCCCTTCTTGGTACGACAGCGCCACGTAATAGCCGGTGTTCGTTACTGAGGGAGGCAATGGGGTTTTAGCAAATTCAGCTGATGAATCATTGATTATTTCCTTCCGATAAATTAACACAATGGGACATCAGATGGAAAGTACACTGCAAAAAAAAAAAAATTACAAGTGTGTATTTTGTCACTTATTTAATCATCAAAAGTAAAATAAATATTGTTTACGGTTTTGTTTTTAGTTGTATTCTTTTCTCAGTTCAGTTTATATATCTAAAAATGCTAATTTATTAAGAATGTATAATCATACATGCACTTTTCTTCATTTTACTTTTTTATGCACTTTAAATAATTTAAATAGGAATTTTAAGGACAGCATTTTAAGATGAATAATATTCGTATTGATATTAATCTTTGTAATAACATTTTTATTTTAAAAATATTTTTTAGTATAACATTAGTTAACTATATTAGTTAAAATAAACTAGCAAAGAAAAAAATGGTTCAGCATTAATTGTAACATTTAGTAATAAATTATTTAAAAATTCAATATATTATCCGTTAATATTAATTAATGGACCTGAGCTAACATGAACTAACAATGAACAATTGTACCTTTATTAATTAATGTTAATGAAATTTAATAAATGCTGTTAAAAATGTATTGCTCATTGTTAGTTAAAATTAATAATGCATTAATTAACGTTAATTAATAAACCTTATTTTTTTAACTGTTACCAAATAAATAATCCTCTGTTATATATATATATATATATATATATAATTTTATTAATTTATTTATATTTTATTTTAATTTTAGTGAAATATTCAAAGTTTTATTTATATTTATTTTTATTTCAGTTTTAGTTTTTGTTTTTTTTTTAGTACATCAGGTTAAACTTAGAAATGTGCCTTGGCAACTATAAATAATGTTAACATTTATTGTTAAATTAATAAATCAATAAGTTAAAGTTTATTTATTTATTTATTTAATTTCTAAGTTAAATTAATAAGTTCACGTTATTTTGTATGTATATATATTTATTATTTTTTTCCATTTATATATATATATATATATATATTATTTTTCAGTTTACATTTAATTTAAATTACGAAAATGTTAAACAAAACATAAAAATGTAAAATGTCAAACTAAATTCCTACCCTAGAATATTAAGATTTTTTCCCCCACATTTTCAAGATACATTTTGCATATGTTGCATACATATTAATGCCCTTATTAACATTAATGTATTTATATGTCATTATAAAAACGTTAACTTAACATTGCACTTCATTTAATATTGCACGCCAAACGAAAGGGGAAACCACTATGTGTCCACAACCTCATTAGAAAGTCGCAACGACTATAATGTTCCTCTTCTGTCGAAGCATCTGAAGCTCCGCTCTCTTGCTGACATTGTTTTGACAACTTCGTGTCGCTTTCACAGCTCCCAATTTACATTTTAAAACACCCGTCATTAATGTGTTTATCTTGATGTTCGCGTCGATGTTGGAGGCCTCAGACACTTTTTACACCCGTTCCGTGTCTTTGCTATAAATAGAGAAGATCTGATTTGGGCTGTTTTGAAACGAGATCCTTTAGGGGCTTTAGGGACCTTCATCCTCACCGTATCAGCTCTAACACTTAGTCAGATTAGTTTGTGCATCTGAGTGCATCAGAGAGATACGGTGTTCAGCGGCGTCTCCATTCCTGCACACAAACCAGCGCTAAGTGCTACCATTCAAACTGAAACCGGAAACAAATATGCTTTCACACAGCCTGACTGTGTATTTTAAGGGGTGGAAGAGTTACACCCCTGCCCTGCATGAATGTTATTCTATCTCAGAGCGCCATTCTGCTTTAAAAAACGCCACTCTTCTCTTCGTTGTTTTCCTTCTCTCGCTCACCTCTTCCTCTTTTTCCTCTCTTTTTTTCTTACAATGAGTTTTATTCAATATTATTTTAGAACAAGTGTTTTTACTTAGACTGTAGTATGCGCACAGAATAAGTTCTCACGCAAAGGAGTATGGTGGTCATGTTTAGCATATACACCCCATACACATCCCCATATAAGGACTTTCTGCACATCCTCACCATTAGAGATGCAGGAAGATCCACAAATGGTTAGAAATTGTGCTTTAGTAGAATTGTGCATTAACATGGGGAAAAAAGCATGGAATGTGGTAACAGACTGTTTTCGATGCTGAGGTTTAAGTAAAAGGGACAGTTTACCCAAAAATTATTTAATCACCCTCAAGCCATCCTAGGTGTCTATGACTTTCTTCTTTCAGACAAATACAGTCGGAGTTATATTTAAAAATGTCCTGCTCTACCAGTCTTTATAATGAATAGGTGTCGAGATTTTGAAGGCCAAAAAAGTGCATCCATCCATCATAAAAAGTGCTCCACATGGCTCCAGGGGGTTAATAATGGCCTTCTGAAGCAAATTTATGCATTTGTGTAAGAAAAATATCCATATTTATAACTTTTGAAATCATAATCTCTATCAAATCAAAATCAAATCACCTTTATTTATATACCGCCTTTAACAATACAGAATTGTGACAAGGCGGCTGTACAGTATTAAATAGGAAATAGTACAATAAACAATGCAAAGGGCAACAGTAAACACTCAATTTTCAGGTAAAGGTAGTTAATCAAATACAACAAAATAAAATACAATATTGTGTGAAGATAAAGTGAAGAGAAAGTGTCCCCAACTAAGCAAGCCAGAGGCGACAGCGGCAAGGAACCAAAACTCCATCGGTGACAAATGGAGAAAAAAACCTTGGGAGAAACCAGGCTCAGTCGGGGGGCCAGTTCTCCTCTGGCCAGACACAGAGGACTCAACAGGTCCCGTGGTCCTGTGCCGACAGCCGTCTAGGTGACGAGGTCTTCACTGGGGATCTGTCTCTGGGGCTCATCTAGTCGATGTGGTCTCCGCTGACATTCAGTGCTGTCTCTAGGTACTGATCCACCGTCTGGGCTGGGTACAGACTGGATCCGGAGGACTGCAATGACCATCTGATCTGGATACGGACTCTAGCTTCTGCTAACTGTCGTGCGCGCGTTCACAAGAGATTGGCGTTCCAGCGGATGACGTAGGGCATAGGCGTAGCAAAAGCTACAGAATACGTTAAGAAAGTTATAAATATGGATATTTTTCTCAAATGCATCAGTTCACTTCAGAAGGCCTTTATTAACCGCCCAGGGTCATGTAACTTTTTATAATGGATGGATGTACTTTATTGGCCTTCAAACCCTCGACACCCATTCACTGCCATTATAAAGCTTGGAAGAGCCAGGACATTTTTAATATAACACTGATTGTATTCGTCTGAAAGAAAAAGTCATATAGGATGGCTTGAGGGTGAGTGAATCATTTTTGGGTGAACTGTCCCTTTTAGGGTTTAGTGTGATTTACAGTTTCCCAAGTTTCGCGTCGTCTGTTGACATGTTATCAAGAATTAACTTTTCGGTTGCACGTGTGTGACAGAATGCAACACAAACGATAAAATATAGCTGCAAGCAGCAATTACCAGGGTTCGAGCGCTTAAGGCATTTAAGCATATAAGGGAAAAGACATTACATATTAATTAGCAAGGCTGTACTAACCTAAATCAATGATTAAAAAAGCATTTTTGGTAAATTCAGGTCATTTACCATTGAAATACAGCGTTTTTGAGTCCTTTTTAACTGTTATAGTGCCAACTGTGGTCCGATCTTCTTAAAACTTTGCATGCTTTTTTAGAATCAACTGTCTTTTGTGCTTACCGAGTTTCATGAAGTTTTGAGTTTTCCTTTAGACTTTATAGCAGGGTTGTCAAAAGGTACGGGGTTCGGTACTTTCGGTACTGAAATTTTAAAAACCTCCATTTCCCGCTCACATTTGAGCGTTTAAAAGCCGCATCTGTCAGCGGATCCATCTATATGCAGATGTATTAGGGATCCGCTGACACACGTGGCTTTCAAACGCTCCCGTTGTGCTTATGTGTGAGCGCTCAGTGAGGAGCGTGAAGCGCTTATCATTGTAGCCAATCACAGTCATGTCTGTTGAGCGCGTGAACACTATGGCCAATCAGCGATGTTTAAAAATCGGCTCAACAGCGCTCAAATGTGAGCGGGAAATGGACGTTTTTAAAATTTCAGTATCGAAAGTACCGAACCCGGTACCTTTTGACAACTCTACTTTATAAGATTTTGGGTAAATTTCGACAGGCCCCTTTTCTAAACGACTGTGGTATAGCCTCCCAAATGGTAAATTTAAACTTTTTTTGCTAATTATTGACCTAGAGAGTCCAGAAAATTGTACTGCGTTTTCTTCTAGATTGAGCAAAAAACCTAGGACTAGTTTGCAAAAGTAGGTTTTTGACATCATCTCAATCATTTAACAAAAGGTTTGATTGACAGCAGTGGTTCTAGATGAAAAGTTGTCCAGAATGAGGAGTTATATCATATGATATGAATATTGCGCATATGTGCAAAAAAATCGTGCAAGATACAATCGTTTACGCTCTTGGAAAATGTGATATCGCCCCCCCACAGTGGCTGATTTCATTCAAATTTGTCTCAGACCTTTGGGGCTGTGAGTCAAACAGGCCCACCAAGTTCCTCAAACTCCATCGGCCAATGGCGGGCATGTTTTTTCAGATTTTCAGATTTGGACCAAAGCATCACCAAGTGGCCAAGCTCCGCAATGTTTTTTTTTTTTTTTTATGTGACCTCAGGTTGAGCTTATGCATAACTGTTCTGAGTTTGGCGAAGATATCTCATTCCGTTCAGGAGTTATAGGGATGTTACCAAAAGTGGCCATGCGTCTCAACGTTTGGCGTCCCTTTATGACGGTGAAAAAAGTGAAACTTTTTTTTGATAATTATTGATTTTCATTCTCCAGAGAATCTTTCTGCACTGTTTTGGTTCCGATCAGGTGAAAAACCTAGGACTAGTTCACAATAGTATGTTTTTCAAAAAATGCGAAATACCCAAAAAGTTTGCTGGATCTGATGCGTTTTGTCTGGCGTGAGGATTCCAGCGACATAAGACACTTACCGACGGTTTAGGAGTTATGAGCGATTTCATACTTTTGTTCACTGTAGTGCCCCCGTCAGGCCGATTGGGGCGAGACTTGGTCGCATTGTAGGTGGTGTGAGTACTACCATCCCTCCAAGTTTCAAGTCTCTACGACTTACGGTTTGTTAAAAAGCAAGAAACTCAGTGTCTTTAAATGTGCACAGAGCGACAAGCTTTAGTTCTGTGTTGGGCACTTGGATTTAGTGAATAAGACCCAATATCTATTACACACACACCCTGTTCAGATTCTGCCTGTCGGAGTATACAGAAGGAAGTCTGTTAGCTGCTCTACAGCTCAGCGTTCTCTGGAATCACTGTTGTCTCTGTCAGCTTTCGCTCGTATTAATGGCCTGCTCCTATATCAGCGCTCCCTCCCCTCCCTCCCCCTCTCGTGCCCGTAGGAAACGTGCCCTGCTTTTTTTTTTTTAGCATGCTAACTGCAAAAATAAACAAACAGACGAGTCCTATCCACCTGTCTGTCCTCGCTTGGCTCTCTCCCAGGTGCGGTGGGGTCTGCTCTCCCTGCACTTGTGAGCCTGAAGGGCTTTGTGTTGTTTTGCTGCCAGGATGATCAATGGCTTGTTTGTGATAGTGGGGAGAGATGGCCCGGACCACACAGCCGCAGCAAGGGTGGGAGGTTAAGGAGGATCGCTGAGCCTGTTAGGGAAAGCTGCAGCCTGCACCTGTTGCTTGGGTTTTTGCTGGGCCAGAGGGGCGGTCGGACGTCACATGGGCACCGCTTCACAGGAAGCCGAGGCTCGTTTCTCAACCTTCTCGTGACACGGCACCTCCTCCTCCTTTCCTTCATAGCTGCAGCCTAGGCTTATGTCGCCAGTCAGGAAGAGGGAAACGGGTTTTATCTTAAAGCGACACTCTAGTAACATGTGACCCTGGACCACAAAACCAGTCACAAGTAACACGGGTATATTTGTAGCAATAGCCAAAAATACATTGTATGGGTCAAAATTATAGATTTTTCTTTTATGTCTAAAATCATTAGGATGTTAAGTAAAGATCATGTTCCATTAAGATGTTTTGTAAATTTCCAACTGTAAATGTATCAAAACTTTGCAAATTTGCATTGCTTAGGACTTCATTTGTACAACTTTAAAGGCGATTTTCTCTATTTTGATTTTTTTGCACCCTCAGATTCCAGATTTTCAAATAGTTGTATCTCAGCCAAATATTGTCCTATCCGAACCCATACATCAATGGAAAGCTTATTTATTCAGCTTTCAGATTATGTATGAATCTCAATTTCCAAAAATTGTCCCTTATGACTCGTTTTGTGGTCCAGGGTCACATATTTTTTATTTGAAGAGAGTAATTCTCATTCACCTTTGACTAAATGCGTTGGTCTATCGAATTGCTTTTTCTTTCCTTTCAAAATAAATGAATAGTTTTATTCAGCAAGAATGTACTAAATTGAAAGTCACAGACATTTACTTTGTTAAAATGGATTTCTATTTCAAATAAATGATTTTATTTTGAACTTTCCATTCATTAAAGAATCCTGACAAAAAAATCACAGTATCCACAAAAAGCAGCACAACTGTTTTCAAAACAATAATAAACAGAAATCAGCATATTAGAATGATTTCTGAAGCATCATGTGACATTGAAAAGTAGAGTAATTGATGCTGAAAATTCAGCTTTGCCATCACAGGAATATGTTAAATTTTAAAACATATTAAAATAAAAAAAAGTTTTATTTTACATTATAAGAATGTTTCACAATTTTACAGTTTTACTCTATTTTTTTTAATGCAGCCTTGGTAAGCATAATAGAAAAAAAATCTATATATAATAATATATTATTATATATAAATATATATATAAATCTTACAGACCCCAATTTGTAAAGTTACTTTTCTCATATTTATTTTTCTCATTTTATTTTAATAAGCTTTTTTCATGTTCATACATTTTTAGCAAAAATGCATAAAAATAGTATTTACACATAGTATACTTTTTTGTGTATTTTCAGAGATTATTTGATCACATTTTTTCTTTCTTTCTTTCTTTGAAAGAATTTAATACATTTATTCAGCAAGGATGTGTTAAATTGTTTTTTTTTTAAATAGTGAGAATAAAGTTAAAAAGTGAGTAAAGAAATTGTTAAAAAAAGATTTCTACTTTGAATAAATACTGTTCTTTTTAACTTTTTATTCATCAAAGAATCCTGAAAAAAATATCACAGGTTCCAATAAAATATTAACCAGCACAACTGTTGCAAGCATAATAAATCAACATATTAGAATGATTTCTGAAGGACCGTGACACTGAAGACTGGAGTAATGGCTGATAAAAATTCAGCTTTGTGTCACATATTTTAAAGTATATAAACTGCTATTTTAAATTGCAATAATATTTCAGGATATTTTTTTCTGCATTTTTAATCAAATAAATGAATTTTGTTGAGCATAAATGACTTCTTTACAAAACATTAAAAATCTTACTAATCCCAAACTTTTAAATGGCAGTGTATCTGGATAATAATTATGAACATAACAATAGATTTTAATATCATTATGAATTTTTAGTAACTCCTCTGCTAAATAACATTTTTTTTGTAATTATTTCTATTTTTGTGGGTTTTTCATTAATAATTAATTTTTTCATTATTGCATAATATCAGTGTTTCATTTGAGCAGCTTTGTGTATCTCATTTGTTGTCGTTTTATTGTATTATGTATAAACTGTATTATGTACAGTATATTATGTCAGACGTTGGTCACACTGCTCTTTAGATATCATGACTGCACGAGCCATTGAAAACCCTTTATTGGTTGCCATGATGATGTCCTAACCAGATGTCAAATGAGTGATAAAACCTCCTCTGTGTAAATCGTATCGTTTTGGTAGTTTCGTTCCAACCACATCTCGTCTACATCTTTGATATAGCAGCGATCGGCCCGTACCCAGTGAATCTTATTGGTCCCGCATCCCTCTCTATAGCAGAAGCTAAAATTAAACACAAAATATTGACTGTATCTCATTATGTAGCATTTTGGCTTTTGGTGTGAACAGGCAAATTACTGGTCATCTGAAACTTGATGTGTTGCTGAGGCTCAATCCACTAATACTGGCTCAAGTTCTGGTGACATCCTCGTGTACGGTTTAAAAGTGTGACCCGTCTGACTCCTGTCCAGGATTTAAAGTAGCAAATTTGCTCAGTGCATTACTCCCGCTGTCAGAAATGTGAGGGCGGAACATGAGCTGCCTGCATGCCTGGGATGACTGAAAGCCTGGACTGATGATGTCATGTGTCAACCCTCCTGACTCATCATTTGTCTAATTGAGCTTTGAATCGTGGGACAGGGAGAGGCCCTCTCCCTCCCTTAACTGTCTGAAGCCACATTCCCCTGTAATCCTTAGCTAATACTGACTAACACTACAGCACACGATCACACCACCCCGGAGGGCATGATCGTTTGCACGCGGCACGTTACTGCCAACTACTCACCAAAAACTTGCCCACTGTGGTTCCTTAATCGCATACGCTCACGCAGCCTCACCACGTTGGTGTATCGCTGCACGCTGCGCGCTGCACGCCTCTTGACTCATAATCGCACAGGCACAGTTTCGGCGCGGCCCACACAGAATCTGACCCGCTGGATTCAAACGCCCATCATTTGATAATCTTTCAGATTTGTCAGAGGAGCCTAACGGTTGGCACACATGCTCTGACATAAAAAATAGGGAGCAAGTTGTTTTTAGTATAACAGAAACATACGGCACAGCTAATCTTATTCCAGAATGAATAGTTCTTATACACAATTTTTTTAGTGAATCAAAACTGTACAGTGCAGAAAATGTGCGCTCTTTTCTGAATAAATCTCTTATAAGATGGATCTTTTTAGTGAATCAAATATAGACACTTTTCTTTTTTTTAAGAAATTAATACTGCATCAAAGATGATTTAAAAATGACAGTAAAGACTTGAAAATATTAAGCAGTACAACTGTTTTCAACACTGATAATAATAAGAAATGTTTCCTGAGCGCCAAATCAGCATATTGGAATGATTTCTTATCGAAAAGTGTAGTAATGTAGGATTTGCCATCACAGGAACAAATTACATTTTGAAGTATATTTAAACAGAAAGCTCTGTTTAACAGAAAGCTTTTTTTTTTGTGGCTTTTAGATTTTTTAGATGATAGGATAGTGGAGATTGACAGGAAAGTGTTGGGTGAAGAGCAGAGGAGCAGGATCGGCAAAGGATTTTTATTTAAATGTAATTATTTATTAAATTATGTATTTGTAATAAAATCGTAAAAATTTGTAAAATTGTAAACATTGAAATAATATAAATTTTATATATATATATACGTATATATATATGTGTGTGTGTGTGTGTGTGTGTGTGTGTTTATTATTTACATGTAGGTAAATATTATTAAATAATTATATATATTATTATTTAATAATTATATATATTATTTATTGATTTATTTTAATAAATTGATAGTTTTATTCGGCAAGAATAAAAATTGTTTGAACATTTACATTTAAAACAGATTTCTATTTCAAATAAATGCTTTAATTTTAAACTTTCTATTTATCAAAGAATCCTGAAAAAATGTGTCACTGTTTCCTTAAAAAAATGCCATCACAGGAATACATTATATTTTAAAATATATTTAAACAGGAAGCATTTTACAGAAAGTATTTAAATGTTTATTATTTCAATTTAATTAATTACTATATTATTTTATTATTTATTAAATTATTGAATTTTTAAAATTTAAATATTTGTATTAAAATTTACAATATTCTTATATTTTAAGCATATGATAAAATGTATTAGTCAATTACTATAATTGCTATTTTTCTTTGAAAATACATTTGTTTTATTCAGCAAGAAAGTATTAAATTGATTGAAAGTCACCGTAACAACATTTACTTTGTTAAAACAGATTGTAGTTTTGCCATCACAGGAATAAATTACATTTAAAACATTCTTAAATATTTAAACAAGAATTTTACAGAAAGTATTTTTATTTTTAAATTAAATTAATAATGATTCAATTATTATTTATTTTTATTAAAATTCACAATATTATTATATTTTGAGCATAAGAGACATCTTAAAAATCTTTAAAAATTATTTTTTAACAGTATTGTGAAATTAAGTGTGAAACAATGTTCTTTGATTTAAATGATATTTTTTCTATATTTATTATTATATGTAATATTATATTATTTTATGTTAGATTATATTTACTAGTTTTATTTTTTCTATTAAATGTATTGTTTTTAAAGTTTATTATTAAAATGATAAGTAAACATAAATCAGCACACTGCCACTGCCACTTTATTTATTTATAGTGAAGTGCTTCATTTGATTGAGCATGTGCGCTTCTTATATTATTAAAAGGATCTCATCATTTGCCAATGAATTTGTGTTTTTATTTCCCTTTTTTGTAAATAAATATATCTCTTTAGGGTGTTTTGGGTAGTAGCCATGATGTCGCTATGCAGTGATTTTTAGCATGTTGCTATGCAATTTATGAGATGTTCTGAGATGTTGCCCACTTTTCGAGTCTTCATGATATTCTGGTGCCTAGATATGACTCAGATTCTTCCTTCAATGAAGGTCTGCTCACTTAAAGTATGTAGCAGCACACCTCGTTTCCGTTCCGTCTCTAGTTCTGGCTGAGAGCTTTCAATCCGTCTTCCTCCATTTCTCGCCCGACACCTTCACCTCCATCAGCTATACAGTCAGCCCTGACAATACGTCATCCCTTTTTAAATGGTGAATCACCAGCCATAGTTCACATCTGTTCTCAGCTCAAAGAACCTAACCAGGGAAAACAAGCAATTACCGGTGGGCTTTTTCAATCAACTCTTTGGCAAGTCGGCTGGGGGGCTCGGGTAAAGGTTGTGGGCGGAGGAGATAATTAGACATGGTTAAAAATATCCCAGCACATTGTCTCCGCTGTCCCACATCCTCAGATAAGCGTGCGGCTATTGGCGCAAGGATCATGTGCTAGCGGGAGGAATGTTTTGGATGCTTCAGACTGTTACGTGCAGCTGAACGGCCGCTCAGGATCACATGATGTGTTTATAGGAAGCTGTTTGTATGTTTTGACTGCTTCCTGAAACAGGATGAAAATGTTCAGAGCTGGTCTAAATTATGTTCATTCTCACTCTTTATACAGCGTTTTTCCATTTGTTTCAGTTGATTCTACATGGTTGATCAATATGGGTTTTACTTTTTGCTTGTGGTCTTTCCAAAAATTGATTACATACTAGTTTGTTACTGCTTATCTCTGAATATGTATGTATAAAGTTGGTAAAAGGGACAAGACACTCGGAGACTATACTGATCATGTCATTTCCTGTTTCTGCAGCCCTCACTTCCTGTCCTGTACACCCTGTCCAGTCAAGCAACCCATGAGGCCGTTCACCTCCTCTGCAGGATGTTGGTCTTTGACCCAGTAAGTGTTCTTGATACTTTATTCTCATAAACTATTAAAAATAAATTAATTAATTAATTAAAAATATATATAATTTAAATAATACATTATAATTACACCAACAGTAATATATATATATATATATAATATTTTCTTAAAATGAAAATATGATGTATACATATATATATATATATATATATATATAACACACAATATTATGAATATATATTTTAGATTTTTTAGGTACATAATTCATTAACAAACATTTCATTGAAATAATATACTATATACGATTATATTTGCTAAAACTAAATATATATATATATATATATATATATATACACATATATATATAATTTTTATTTTACATATATATATATTTTTCTTTTTTTTAATAATACATTACAATTATCAGCCATTTCTCCAGTCTTCAGTGTCACACGATCCTTCAGAAATCATTCTAATATGCTGATTTATTATCAATGTTGGAAACAGTTGTTCTGCTTAATATTTTTTGGAACCTGTGATACTTCTTTCAGGATTCTTTGATGAATAAAAAGTTAAAAAGAACAGCATTTATTTAAAATATAAATCTTTTCAAAGTCTTTTGATCGTTTTTATCAGTTTAACACAATAAAGTGTTAATTTCATTCAAAAAAAGAAAGAGAAAAATGACTTTTGAACAGTTTTGTATATTGTTACAAATTATGCTGAAAATTCAACTTTGCATCACAGGAATAATTTGTATTTTAAAGTATATTAAAATATAAAACCACTATTTAAAATTTCAATAATATTTCACTATATTAGTGTTTTTTTCTGTATTTTTGATCAAATAAATGCACCCTGGAGCATACAAGACTTTTTTTTTAAACATTAAAAATTTTACTGATCCCAAACTGTTGAAAAGCAATGTATATGTAAAAATAACTTTAAATATATAAAACTGTAAAATAGATCATTCTATTGCGTTTCTATAAGGAACGTTCAATCAGAACAAATCTGTTTTCCAATACAGTCGAAGCGGATCTCTGCAAAGGACGCCCTGGCACACCCGTACCTGGACGAGGGGCGTCTGCGGTACCACACCTGCATGTGCAAATGCTGCTACACCACTTCCTCTGGTCGCGTCTACACCAGTGACTTTGAGCCTGTCACCAACCCCAAGTTTGACGACGGCTTTGAGAAAAACCTGACGTCAGTTCGGCAAGTCAAAGGTGAGCGCGCTTATAATCTATTCGATTGTCTTACACCACATGCTGATTGCAGTTCACATTATACACATGAGACAAACGTTGTTCTTTTCATTTAACCTTTTGTCCTGATCCACCCTCGGTTTGTTGACAATGTGTTTAGGAGCTAAAGGTCTTAATTGAATTGAATCTATTTGAGAGCATGCGCCCGTCATGCCACAGCGTGTTAATCAGAAGTCTTGCTGGGCGTCTCCTGCTCCAGATCCCCCGCTGCTCCTGTTGTTTTTGTCCCTTGTTCTCACCCTTCATTCGGGGCCCCTGGATCTGTGCTTGCCTTCCACTGTCAGCGGGTATTAGTGAGAGTCTGTCGCTAAAAGCAGGCTTACTGTGCTGTCGGCTCAAAATAACTCTGCCCTTCACCCTCCCTCATCTTCCTCCATCCTGTGTGCAACGTGTTTCCACTGGAGGATTAGTCAGTGCGGATGGAGCCGACCGCCTGGAGACTTAAAGCGCTTTAGGGTAGGCAGCCGTGTTTGGAACGCGAGGGGAACCCCTCTTGGATCGACACATGAGGAGTTTCCACATTGGCTGAGCTAGTTTTAAGCTTAATCGCTTGTATGCTGAAATAAAGAGCTTTAGAAGATATTACAGATAGTACAGTCTGTCTGTAGAATCTAACTTTAGAATCAGGTTTGGCCTGTTGTCTGCCTGTTAAAGGAATAGTTTACCCAAAAATGAAAATTCTGTCATTTTTTTTACTCACCCTCATGTCATTCCAAACCCGTAAGACCTTCGTTCATCTTCAGAACACAAATTAAGATATTTTTGATGAATAGGCAGCAACACAACTGACATGTTCAAGGTTGTTCAAAACTTCTTGCACACAAAAAGTATCCAAAATATCTTAATTTGAGTTCTGAAGATGAACGAAGGTCTTATGGGTTTGGAACGACATGAGGATGAGTAATTAATGACAGAATTTTGAACTATCCATTTAATTGGATTCATCTAAAATTAAAAAATTTCATCACTTACTCATCCTCATGTCATTCGAAACACATTTTATTCAACATGAACACAGGAGAAGTGTTTTAATTGTTTTATAAGCTATTCTTTTAAAGGGGTCATCGGATGCCCGTTTTCCACAAGTTGATATGATTCTTTAGGGTCTTAATGAAAAGTCTATAACATGCTTTGGTTAAAATTTATGTGTAAAAATGAAGTGTAAAAAACACCCTTTTTACCTTGCCAAAATCAGCTCTGCAAAAATCAGTCTGTTCTGGTTGAGATTGCTTTAAATGTTAATGAGCTCTGTTCGCCCCGCCCCTCTCTTCTCTCTGTGGAGTGACGAGCCTGTTTACTTTAGCCACGTTTAGCCGCTAAACTTTTATTAGGAAAGGCGATTGCAAAGATTCATTAAAAAAAACCCTTATACTTACTTCTGCTGTAAGTGAAACTTGATCACAAATGATTCGCGCGAACATAGACGGATATATGTAGCTCGGGAGGCGCATTCCTTTCACAAACAAACGTAATCTACTGCATCTTCAGTGGCTCAGATGTGGGGAGTAAATGACGACCACTACGTTCATTATTACATCCAGCAACACAACACCTCAATTGCTTAGGAGCCATTCTTGTCTACGTCCCTTTTCCAGCATTGAAACAGTGGTGAATGGTAAGACGGCCATGTCAATCAACTATTGTGGGAGTGGCCTCTTTTGGTGTGTCATCACACAGATAAGATGCTGAGAATGGCTTGATTTGAAAAAGGGGAAAATATTTTTACAGATTAAATAAAAAACACTGGGTGGATTTTTTTCATTATAGGATGGTTGTGTACACACACTGCCGACACACATTTATGTTCAAACAACATGTAAAAGTGAACTTTGCATCCGATGATCCCTTTAACCATGATAGCACGTAACTTGTAAACAGTTATTTAACTGTTAATTATTATTATTCCTTATCTATCATCTCTTCTCTTTTCTTCCCAACACAGAGATCATTCATCAGTTCATCCTGGAGCAGCAGAAGGGGAATCGGGTACCGCTCTGTATCAACCCCCAATCAGCTGCCTTCAAAAGCTTTATCAGGTGAGGCCACCCTTCACTTTATATAATCTTCCGCTTATGGGCAAATCTCATGACCAGAGTCTCAAGTGTCCAGATTATATTTTACTCTGAAAAAACAGCATAAAGAAACTAGTCATGTTTTTTAAGACCATTCAAGTTGAAATAAAGCACTCATTCAGGTGTACATTATTTAGTTTTATTATTTTATTGAAGGAGAAGTCCACTTTTCCAGATAATGTACTCACCCCCTTGTCATCTAAGATGTTCATGTCTTTCTTTCTTCAGTCGTAAAGAAATTATGTTTTTTGAGGAAAACATTTCAGCATTTTTTTCCATATAAAGGATTGATATGTTGCCCCAAGTTTGAACTTCCAAAATGCAGTTCAATTGCGGCTTCAAACGATCCCAAATGTGGTTGTAAACGATCCCAGCTGAGGAAGACTGGTCTTATCTAGCAAAACGATCGGTTATTTTCGTTAAAAAAAATATAATAATAATTAAATACTTTTCTCCCTCAACTTCAAGAATCATTTCAAAATCATCCTACATCACTGCAGAAGTACCGACACAGTCTTTGCAAAGTGAACATGCAAAGAAGATCAAACACCCTTAACAAAAAAGGTAAAACAGCAATATAGGGCGATTTTGAAGTTGAGGGAGAACATGAGATTGAAGTTTTTCGACATACCCTAACTGTCATGAACCGGAACAAAAACAGTCCAGGCAGAGTAAGTCAAGACAAGCGTTTGGCATTAAAATATATAAATTGTATTATTTTTATGAAAAGAACCGATCGTTACACTAGATAAGACTCTTCTTTCTCGGCTGGGATCGTTTACAACCGAATTTGGGATCGTTTGAAGCCGCATTTAAACTGCATTTTGGAAGTTCAAACTTGGGGCACCATAGAAGTCCACTATATGGAGAAAAGGTTTTCCTCAAAAAACATAATTTCTTTATGACTGAAGAATGAAAAACATGAACATCTTGGATGACTTAAGTGATTTCCACTTTAATTAAAAAATAATTAAAAAAAAATTAAATATTAAAAAAATGTAAAAAAAATCATGATTAATGTAATCAATTTAACGGAAAAAAGGATGTTTTATTGCTTTTGGAGCAAGTCACAGGGTTGGTTTGCTCCCTTGGCCAGTGAAGTAATATAATCATTTCTTTACTTTTTGAACACACAAAATGTTATTTTACCACACAAATGTGTTTGGTTTTCACCATATTAATCTTAAACTGTCTACATCACAAAGTTGTGATTAAAGGTTTTGACTTATTATGAGCTCAGTAGTCCTTTCAAGTTCGTAAAGCCTACTTTTTTCTTTTAAAATGGTTACATTAATTGTGTTTGTTATATATGAAGAATTCATTTGCAAAAACTTTGTTTTAACAATTTTCAAAAATCATGTTTTTCATTGTGCATTTGATTGTGCAATTAATCTCAATCAAACTGCAGCTGGGTTATTTTGATATAAAGTAAAAATAACTAAAAAGTACAGCTAACACAATAAAACACAATAAAAACATGATAACAATAAAAAATGGATTTATGTTTTTGCAAATAAACTCTTTAAATAGTTAAATATATTTTATTAAAGTGAAAATCAATTTAGTAAATAATGTAAATGTTTAATTTTTAGGAAAATCATTTAGATGTTTATTTATTTATATAATTAGTATTATTTTACATTTTGGAAGTTAGAATGCAACTTTTCACTTTAGATTTTTTTCAGATTTTTTTTTTTTCATTTTTAATGAAAATAACATTGCAATCAAAAAAATATATTGGTCCTAAAAAATAAGATTATTTTTTCTTAAGCAACATAGGATTTTTTATAATACATATAAAACACACAAAACACATTTGTGACCCTGGACCACAAGACCCTGAATATGAAAGCTGAAATAAATAAGCATTCCATTGATGTATTGTTTGTTAAGATAAAACAATATTTGGCCGAGATACATATATTTGAAAATCTGGAATCTGAGGGTGCAAAAAAACCTTTAAAGTTGTCTAAATTAAGTTCTTAGCAATGAATATTACTAATCAAAAATTACGTTCTGATATATTTACAGTAGGAAATTTACAAAATATCTTCATTTAATATCCTACTGATGTTTGGCAGATTGTTGACTGATTTTGTAAGATTCCCCCTCACATCCACATTCTCATCCTTAGGGTTAACAGACATGCCAAATTAAAGCCAGTGAGCATTAATGTCATTTTTTTAAAAGGGGAGCCATATTTTAGAAGTGCTTTGGCTTTAAGGCAACATGCCATTGTTAAACATTTAGTTAAAACCTTTACACAAAAGAGTGTTTAATGTCATTTCTAACTGTTATTGTTATGCTTCACAAGCTTATTTTGCAACCTATTTCACAGTGTTTCAACACTAGATGGAGACATCTCCTTATCCCTAAAGCACAAAACATAACAATCCCCTTTCTTTCTGTCCACAGCTCGACAGTAGCTCAGCCCTCTGAGATGCCTCCATCTCCTCTAGTATGGGAGTAACCGAGGACAGCGGAGAAGATGGCGTTGATAACAGCGAAGGTGGACGTCCCTCCGGCGGCCCGTCCCGCGTCCACCCCTCGCCCCCCCACCCGGACTACTGACCCCCAGGCACCCCCAAACCTGCGTAGCATTTCACTGGAGTCTAGGACTAGCCATGTCGCTGATGTGTGTGTGTGCGTGTGTACTGTAATACTTACTAAATGGAGTTTTATAGAAGCAACCACTGCTGATGAGTTCAAGCGGGACACGGGACGGGAGGGCACGGTCACGGGGGGTCCGTTCGTACATACCCACTACTCTGTAGTAGTATACTAAAGGTTCGTAAAGGTACGAACCTGTGCTTTCAGCAGACGAAGTCGACCCCTGTGGACTTGAATGTATTTTGAACAGCAGGGCGGCAGAATCTGTGCAGTAACCCTGAAGGAAAACTCATCACGACTGTGTGTGCGAGTAATCATGCTTTATTTATTCACGGAAACAGGAAGTGCAGTGCTTCGTGTAGAATGGAAAGAAGGCAAGTTCCTCTGAATATGTCTTTCTCGCTCATGCTAGAAACAGGGTCGTCAAGGGCGGGGAAAAAAAAAGCTGTCATTATTCGTTAGGCCCATCGTGGGCCTTGTGAATTTCAGAGACGGCCATCATTAAAGGTGCGGTCACATTAACAACCGCAGGTTTGAAGTTTCAGGAATTTGTGCGTTTCGGCTTTCGTTACGCTACTGATAATAGAAAATTTTTTGGCCAAAAATGTGACCGCACCTTCAGAACTGTGACCACTCGTTCGGCTAGAGTGAGCTGCTCATTGCGTTCATTTCCTTCAACGGCGGTGTGATTTTTACAACTCTCTTCCATTTTTGCTGTCGCTCTTCCTTTCTCTCTATCAATCTTTCTTTGTTCGTATCGCGCTTTCCGTCTCATATTCAACTTTCGTCTGTAAAAAAAGTAATCAGTATTCCTTAGTGCAGCACTTGGCAGAGATACTGATTCGTAGGCTTCTCTTAGTACTCCTGAATGTGGATGTGTTGTGTCAGTATTTAGTACTTTGGGTGGCTGACTGAACGGCACATGACTCAAAAGGATCCAAAGCATGCAAAATTGGCCCGAGGGGGGCCGAAAAGGGTTTATTTGAAGCAAAGGAGACTTCAAATCTCACAAAACCCAAATAGCATGTAGCGAAATGATATGGGGAGGTTTGTTTTCAAATGACCTTTGAACCCTGCTCTCCCTGATGGAGTATCTAGCATGCAAACCAAATTAAAGACTAAAACCTAAAAAAAAAAAAAAAACAAAGAAATATAGGTTGAACAGTGTGTCAACCAAACCATTCCATTATTGCAATGGTATATTACCAGACTTCGTCTATTAAGACAAGTGACGACGCCATTGCGAGTGCATGTATGGACCCTGTGCATGTTTATAACTGACCGTGACATCACAATAGTGATTCTGTAGATGTCAGTTCAGTGTCGTCTACTTTGACCCCCCTCAAAAGCTCGTTTTTGTTAAAAGACTGATGGAGATGTGGAGAAATGGCGTATATTGTGGGTCTGGAAAGACATTGGGAGTAGTCTTCACTCATGCTTAAACTTCCCATAATGCTTTCTGCACTCTCTCCGACTAAAAGAAGACAAATGGAAAATATTTAATATATTTTTAGATAATTATTTTTATTTCTTCATCAATGTGCTATGGCATGCTTTCCCATGATCCACTGAGTATGGTATGTAAATAAGCGAGTAGCAGGTAGATTTCAATAGAAACGAAAAATCTACAAAAAAAATAAAAACAACGTATAAAAAAAAAATCGCCAAACACACACAAAAAAGTAATACTGCTGTATAGAAGTTGAATTAGCCTGCACATTTTTTAGGGCTGTGAAATTTGATTTTATTTTTGAGACTTGCATATAAATGTACATATTTTTTTCTCTCTTTCTTTTTATTTTCCCCTGCACTAGAAAGTGTAGACAAATAAATAATCCAAATCAGTATAAGTACAAAAAACAAACAAAAAACACAACCAATTATGTTAATTGTGTCTTGTGTGCTGCAGAGCTGTGGATATGAGTATTGAAGTAGAGCCCTTTTTTAATTATTATTATTATAATTATTATTAATTATTATTATTAATAATTATTAATTTCCTTTAAAGAAACACTGAACTGTTTGTGTATATGTATATAATGGATTCACATTGTTGGTCTCTACCTCTCGAGCTCAATGACTTGGTTGTTTACCTCCACGCTTTTATTTTTATGTGGAGATTTAAAACTTGAATGTCCCTTCCGACTTTTATATTCCTATCAAACCCTGTATAAAGAAATCAAGTCATTAAAAATGCGTTTGGTTGGAGGTGGTTCCCATCGTCATATCCTTGTACAAAATACCATGTTTCACCCCAGTGTTCTCTGACTGTTAGATCACACAGCATACCCACGATGATTAACATGGTATCCTTCACCGAAAGACGTCGGATGAGATAAACAAAAAAGCGTAGCAATGTTAGAACATAACAAGCGGGCGTACCTGAGATAACGTGCGGATTCGAGACTAACGCGTTAGCTCGATCAGGCCAAATGGGGAAGGTACTGCACTTGCTGTCGAGTTTTTATAAGGAAGTTTGAAGTTTATACTCAGAGTTAATGGTATTTGAATACATTTTACGACATATATGGCTATAATTCGCAGTCGATGCCCTGAAAGCGGAGGAGGTGATTCTTAGGGACCGGAAGGACTCTGTGGATGTGTTCTGTGTTTTGAAAAATCACCGGTCTCTTTTCAGAGTGTAGATTTGAAGTACAGTGGTGAAGCTCATTAAATGTTGACATTTAAAAAAAAGTGTGTTGTTTCTGTCCTTATTTTACTTACAAATATGTGGATTTATTAGCACTGCATTTTAAAGAAGTGCCAAATTGACCCTTCACAAAAAACTGCCCTCCTTAGTTACTGTTGCTATGTCCGACAAACAGTGGCTCTCACACTGCACATCATGTTCTCATGCAGTGGAAAATCCATCGTGGAGCAAAGAGGAAACTGACGACATGCAGACTTACTTCTGGTAAGAAACAAAGTCTTAGCTTTAAAATGTTATTTTTTAAGAAATTCAAACAATAAATACCGTTTTGTGGCTCTTTAAAGGGTCATGAAATTTTGAAAAATGCTGCAAAAGTGGGCGTGGTGCGCTGCGGAGTGAAGGGGGAAAAGGGGAGAGAGTCAACTTCGGGTTCAGACAGTTTCATTTCGCTCCCATTGAGTTAACAACACAAATAAATGCACAGCCATTTGCACTCTGCATCGAAAACATATATGAACGTGCTGTTGCACCTCTATTAACTTTTAAGGCTTATTTTGCGGCATTTATAATCCTTTTGAGTTGTAAAAACCGCTATTACACTCACCTTATGAATGAATCGCGTTTGTGTCGAACTCTGCTTACAAAGCAAACAAAAACAAACAGTCTCCTTCGATCCATTAACGTTTCTCTCAGTTATTGTACGCAGTCTCACAGTCTGAAGCGTCTGTCATAGCAAATCAACACGCGCTGTCCTGAATAATTAGGCGAAGCGTCTTCTCATAGGATAAGAACGCGCAGCCTCATGAATAATTATGAGACACCGACGCCTCATCGATGTACTATAGTCCGTTGCCACGTCACAAAGTGTGACGTCAGCACAATGTAGATTTTAAACCCGGAAGATGAGAATAGAGCAAAAAAGCTCGAAATTAACCAGTTTTCTCCAACAATTAAAATTAATGGATGCTAATATTGTCATATGTGATGTGCAACACAAACGCCTCTGCTCAAATCTCAGAAAAAGTAGTCTGGGGTTTCAAAATGTGTTGTGACAGATCACTGCCTTATTAGATCAATCTATACGTGAACCGATCATCTTTTCTTTTTACTTAAAGCACAAAAAAATATGAGTGAACGTATTTTATTTCAAGCACGGAAAGATGTAAATGCGCACCATTTTTCAAGTTTAAGTCGACTAAAGTTAATCTCTCCTGTCTGATTTGTTTGTCTTAATTTGTGTTTTTTTAACGTTGAACTAAAATGCCGTTTCATATCTGTGTCCAGCTATTTTTAGCTGTACAAAACAGCTCATTTTGTTGTTTCATATATTGCAAATTGGTTTGTCTTACCACATTATTTTAATGTTTTATCTTAATTATGAACACACTGGTTTGTAGTGCAAACGGTTTTACCGTTTACTGCACGTTGTTCTCGTTATTTCACAGAAGTTTACCCTATAGGCTTATTTCTGCATTGAAGAATAAGGTAGATAACTAGAGCGCATTAGCATCTGTGGTTCACCAGCTTAATCACGAGTTACTGTCATTACTGTTAGTTACTACAGTCTACAGTTCGCTTACTGTAGCAGGGTTAATAGTGCAATTATTTAAAAGTAAACCATATATACAATTCTAATAAAAGAAAACGAATGTGATGTTGCTCCAAATAAACATGAGCATGGCAATTTAATCAAGACGTCTAATTATGATCACACAAGAGTACAAACAGATTAGAAAAGCTGGCAAATCCTGCCAACTGGTGGAACGTTCCAGAAAGCTTAGCTCATTACAAGGGTTTACATCTCTTTCAAGTAACTTTGTTTTTATGAAATGAGCCTGCAGTGTGATTTATTTTTAACATTTTACCTACTTAAACGTGCTGTGTTAGCATGATGCATCACAAGATGTGTCATAGAAATCTAAATAAAACATGAGTATTTCATAGACAGTATTGTTAGATTCCTTTACCAAGGAATCTGTGATAAAAGTAGGTCAGCTCAGTGAAGATCTAATGTCATGGATATTAGTGGTCTCTAGACTTGTGAATGCTAAAAACAACAGCTATGATAAGATAAAGTCCCACAGTATGAAGGCACAGTGTGAGTATGTGAGGAGTAAACAATGAACACTATTAATCAGTTATGGAGAGTTTCTTGAGCATTTTATCAACAAAACAACATTCTGTCACCAATCAACCCACACACCGTGACAAAAGCAGTCTAACAGAGCCGTCTTTTGTTATAAGGTCAGGACATAATGTCTTGTTTCGAGATGTATGTGGTTGACTTTTTGGTTTAATATCTTGAAAGCCCACAAAATGTTATCGCTGATGCCTGGGGAATTCTTCATGTGAGCACCTATGCACACACACTCCATAAGAATGACTTTGATGCTCCTGGGGCTTTTCCTTCTTAAACAATGAACGCTTTCACTGGCGTCTCCAGGTGAAATGAGGGGATTGTAGGCTGCCATCTGGATGCTGTAGTGAGTCGACGTGCAGACAACAGGACAACTGGTTCTCAGCACCTTTTATTTGATTTAAAGTTCAAATACACTTTAACTACAGTAGAATTTTTTTCTAACTTACACTGCCAGTTAAAAGTTTTTTTTTTTTTTAAAGAATTCTCTTGATCTATTTGATCCAAGCACAGCAAAAGCAGTAATATTGTGAAATATTTCTACTGTTTAAAATATCTGCTTTCTATCTGGATATATTATAAAATGTAATTTATTCCTGTGATCAAAACTAAATTTTCTGCATCATTACTCCAGTCTTCAGTGTCACGTGATCATTCAGAAATCATTGTAATATACTGACTTGCTGTTAAAGAAACATTTTTAGTATTATTATTATCAATATTTTAAACAGTTCTATTTATTTTAAAAAATTCTATTTCAGATAAATGCTGTTCTTCTGAATTTTATTAATCAAAGAAACTTGAAAACAATTCTACTCAGCTGATAATAAAAAATAAATAAATAAATAAATGTCTTTTGAGCAGCAAATTAGAATATTATGATTTCTGAAGGATCATGTGACTGGAGTAATGATGCTAAAAAATTCAGCCGCAAAATCAGGAATAAATTACACTTTAAAATATATTCAGATAGAAAACAGTTATTTTAAATAGTAAAAAATATTTCTGAATTGTACTGTTTTTGCTGTACTTCTGCTTGGTGAGCAGAAGCTTACTGTTCAAAAACTGGTAGTGTAACAACACCAAATGTACAACAAAAAAAATATTAAAAAGAATTTAAATATACAAATAATAATAGTAATCATAATAATGAGAAGGTGCAGTGTATAAAAATATTTTGTAGTTTGTTAGTCTTTGGCATGGTCATAAGGCATGGTCATAAGTTGCAGTAAGACTGAAAGTAAAATTTTCAATGAGGAACTGTCACACCCCTGTGGACTGTTTGTGTTGGTTTTTCCTTCTGTGCCCATATATGGTTTTTCCTGTTCCGGTCCTTGTTAAGTCATTATTAGTTAATCACCCACACCTGTCCTTGTATCATTAGCACCCCTTTATAAATTGCATTCAGTTCAGTGTTTGTTGTCTGGTCTTGTCATTGTGTACGTGAATGTTTCTGCCCCTCCTGTTGTAGAGTTACCTGTTTTTGGCATTACCTGTGGATTATATTAAGGATTTTATCTTTTACCTTTGTCTTCGTTTGCCCCTTCCTCACACAGAACGTGGCAGGAACCTCCATCTCTTTATTTTTTATGAGTTAAAAATATAGTACACTGTAAAACTCACAGAACATTTCCAGTGTGTCATTATTTTGAATGACGTTACACGTGCTTGCACAAGTTTACAGGCTCTGCCCTGAACAAAGTGCATCATATGGGAAGTTACATCATGTGTTTCATCAATTACATAACGTTTTTTCTCTCTATTATAGAGAAACTATTTTAATTAGCGTACTTTCATAACATAAGTAAGTTCTGCATTTAAAATAAATGAGAGCATGTGCTTCCACAGTTCCTGGTCTTGGTAATGCAATATAAATCTTACAAGATGTACATCTGCAAGATGTCTGGTAAAGATCACTTAATCTGGAAAGCATCTGCTGTAAACAAATATCTGAAGATCTGAAGGTCTTTTGTCAACTTTTTCTTGTCAAAAAAGACACCAAGTGTGAACATAGCCTAAGATGTCAGTTTTACATACGTTCTAAATCATCAGCGTCCTAAAGACTTTTCTAAACGTCTACTTTCTGACAGAAAACGTCCTGTAGAAGCACTGCAGACGAGCAAACACTTTAAAAAAAAATACGTCTTCCAGATGTAAACATCTCCGAGAAGTACGTGTGCCAGCACTGTATTCTAACATAAATGAGCGAATTTGTTAATAATAATGAGTTAATAGATAATTTGTTAATAATCAAAGCATTAGCTATTTTATTGGACAGACTATAATCATGTACAATTACACTGCAGAGCGAGGACTTTTATTCTGAAATAGCAACTTTCTGTTAGTGCTCAGATCAGGAAGTAATTCCGCTGTTATATGCTTCACCTATACAACTTAAACTATATGCATGTGATGGAGTGTCATACGTCTTATTATGAATTTACAACTTGCAATTTCCCAGATGTGCTCAGTATTATAGCAGTGGTTAGACTCTGCAATTAAAGTTAAAAAGGTCAGGTTTTTTAAGTGAAAGTGAGGACGTACTGTAAACCCTCATGTCTCCACCTTTGCTGGGCGCTGAGCTGGTTCGCACGCCGGTTCAACTATACCGCTATCTGTTGCGCTGTTGTAAACTCCTGCCAACAGCAGCCATGCAAAAACATTACCAACACGCCATCAGACAGGTACTTTTAGAGACGTGAAATACTGTAATCACTGTGAAGAATATAACTGAAGAAACAGTCTGGCCCGCTGTCAGGTGTGAATGTGTTTTTGTTTTTCAGAGCTATAACAGTCATGCGGATGAGGATGATCCAGAAAGGATTCAGATGATAATTCAAAGAGCTATTTCCGATGCTGACTGGATATTACATAAAGTAACCTTGTTTGTCAGCTAAGGAAAATATTAGTCATTGTTTAAATTACGTCTGATCTTTTTTCTCCTTCCTTCCCAGTATACTAAAAAGAAGTGACCAATGTGGAGAAATAATCATCATGAAGATGACTGAGCTGCAAAGGTCAAGCACAGACCGCTAAACACCTCATATTGAAACTGAAATCAAACCCAAAGGTTTTATATAAACATTATATAAACCATATAAAACTATATGGCTAAAGTATAACAATAATCTGATATTGATGATTTACAACCCCAGTTCCAGAAAACTTGGGACATATTGTAAAATGCAATAAAACCAAGAATCTGTAATTTGTATGATTATCTTTAACTTTCAGTTAATTGACAGGCTGACAGACTTAAATGTATTCTGTTATTATAAATGGATTTTGATGGCTGCAACACACTTCAAAAAAGGTTGGGACAGAAGCAAACATGTTTTAAAATAGTTCAGAGTAAGCAGGTGAATTGGTAATAGGTGAGGGGATCATATTTGGGTATAAAAGGAGCATGAGTATCTGATTATGTTCTGACAAGTCATATATTTGCACATTGCATTTAACATTTATTTTGCATGTTTTAATGAAATGTTAATAAATATGTTTAAAATTACATTAGTGTTTTTTTGGGGGGGGGGTGTTTTTTTTGCCCCACAAAATTTTATAACACTAATTGGCAAACCCAGCTATTACAGTATCAGTAGTACTGCAACCAACCTTTACTAACTGATGAAGTTATGTGAATAGTGAAAATATATATATATATATATATATATATATATATATTTAATCGTGATTAATCGCATACAAAACATGAGTTTGAGTTTTCCTAATAAATGTGTGTATTTATGCATGAAATAAATTATATAAAAATGATAATATATACATATGAAGAGTTCAGATGCAAAAACCTCTAAATCCATCTGACGTATTTCTTTAAAATTAGCATTTCTTTCTGGCTACTTTGTATAGGTTTCTATGTAAATACCTGTACTTCTGACTGGGCTGATGCTGGAATTCAGCGAGTTTGAAGTAAAAGTATTTGATGGATGTATACTATGTGTCAGGAGCATTCACTCAGTATCAATATCTCATTTTTGACCGAGGTGGCTATTAGCTGGTTTTGCATCTGAACTCTTCATGTACTTGTAAATATTTCTTTAATATATAGATCAGGGGTGTCAAACTCAGTTCCTGGAGGGCCGCAGCGCTGCAGAGTTTTGTTCCAACCTTGCTCCAACACACATACTATGCAGTTTTCAGTTAAGCCTAAAGGACTTGATTAGTTGGATCAGGTGTGTTTAATTAGGGTTGCATCTAAACTCTGCAGGGCTGCGGCCCTCCAGGACCGGAGTTTGACACCCCTGATATAGATGAATTTGTTTGTAATTATATATACATAATAATTATACACAGCACACAGCACACATACATATATTAGGCAAAGTCAAACTTATTTTGTATTTGATTAATTGCGATTAATCGTTTGACAGCTCTAATATATATATATATATATATATATATAATTTTATTAGAAGCAGGTCAATTTTCAAGTCAATTTGGTAATGTCTGTTGGTGTCAACTGTATTCTGTGATTCTATCAATGTTTGGAGCATAGATTATGTAATAATTTATGATTATGTAAGTTACTGTTCTGGAACACATTTAATCATAAGACATTTTATAAATCACTGCAGTAATTTTCTGAAAATCATTGACTTTATTAATAACTATTGGAAGCTTTTCTGTAAAAATTAAGATTTATGGCAGGTCACATGTGCCATGCTCTTACAGATATCAATGTTATGTTGTTACTGTATTTTGAAGTAGTTCTGTTATCATATCAACATCATTGCTTAGTTGACATGCAGTAAAGTAGTAAATTCAAGAGAAAAAAACAAGTTACATTATGTGTTTGAACATGTTATAAAACAGTCAATCAATACATTGTTGTGTTTAATACCTTTACAAGGTTTTACTTAAGGGGTTGGTTATGAAACAGAAGCATCACACTCTTAGCTGTGAAATCCTGTAATGTGGTTGCTATGTGTGACTTTTGTTAGTTGCTAAACAAATGGAAATTTCATTGCAAAATCAAAAGATCATTTCAAGTTTAAATAGCACTGATGTCAGTTTGGGTGAATTAAGCCCATGTACAATCCATTTTATGC
The DNA here is from genome assembly GCA_012976165.1 of Labeo catla. Classification (NCBI taxonomy): domain Eukaryota; kingdom Metazoa; phylum Chordata; class Actinopteri; order Cypriniformes; family Cyprinidae; genus Labeo; species Labeo catla. The sequence goes on from VONZ01000380.1 coordinate 519,246, forward strand.
AATTTAGGACACACTTAGCGGCTGGGTTATTTTGACCTAGCGGTTGAGTTGAATGTTTAACCCAACCGTCTGGGTAGTTCAATTTAACTCAGCTATTGTTTAAAAATTACTATATGGTTAGCTTAAAATGAACCCAAATAGGTTGTGAATTAAAAATCAGACACATACTACATGCGATAGAAGCTTACTAGAGGCACCAGCAATAATCAAAAGGTGAACATTTATTAATAAGCAATTTAAATAATGTTTGTTATTTATTGTTTATTCAACTTATTAATAAAAGTTTATTTATTGAATATATTAATAAATGTTCTAGGTCAAAATAACCCAGCCGCTGACTATGAGTGCATAATAAACATTAATTTCCAACCTGTTTTGGGTTCATTTTAAGCAACAATGATAGTCATTTTTAAGTAATAGTTGGGTTAAATGAAACTACCCATAAGGTTGGCTTAAACATTTAACTCAACAGGTGGGTCAAAACAACTCAGTTGCTGGCTTTGTCCATATTTCACCCAGTGCTAATAAACATTAATTTCCAACCAATTTTTAAGCAATAGTTGACTTAAATAAAACTACCCAGAAGGTTGGATTAAAGCAGCTCAATCGCTAGGTTTGTCTATATTTCACCCAGCGCTGGGTTGATTTAACCCAGCAATTTTTTTATAGTGTATGCATTATTCATTGTTCCTTAAAAATAAGATCAATCTTCATCAGACTCAACTAAAGCTCTCTACTCTGCTACTCTGACGTATTTGCAATTTCTCTGAAAAAGTTTAATGTTTGACTTCAAAGAGTTTTCAAAACGAAAGAAGAAGAAAGACTTTGTATTCTTCATGTGGATTTAGGACATTCAAGGAAGTCCTATAAGCAGTGTGGTAATAAAAGAGCTTACTGTTTTTCTTAATTGCTTAGACACATTTCCTAGAAAGAATAACACATTTCTGCAAAAATAAACACTGTTCCGCATTAGGCAAACCTCATTTAAAACATGCATCATGCACATTTATTGAACCCAATATAATCATTGCCTGTTGTTGATGTAAACATTTTTGGATTTGTAAAATGTGTACTTTGTTCATTCATCCATTCATTCACTGACAATTTTTTTGTAGAGTGATAATAATCACAATTCTTGAAATACAGATTTGGCTTTATTAGGCATGCCAGATACCTTGTGAGGTCTGTTTATGGTTTCTCTTTCACTTCATCACGCTGGAGTATGAAGATTCCAGTGTGGGTGTAAGATTGTGATATTTGATAAAAAACGTGGTCAGACTGTAATTGGACTTTTGTCTCACGCTCTTTGAGGCAAAATGCCATGACCAGCGCAACTCTTGACCTGCCCTCAACAGCCTGTCTGGGTTGAGTATATAAGCAGGTTAAAGTGGGAAAGTTGCACTATTACAAACTGAGTAAAGGACCTTGCACAAAGGTAAGAACCTCATGAAATTCACAATTGGAAATGTGCATATATTCATTTTAATATATAAAATATTATTTCTTTCTATTCTTTATTATAAATTAACAAACTGAAATACTACAATTTAATGATTTTAACTTCAACATTTCAGGTAAATATGGGGAACCAGGCCACTAAAGGCAACAAAAGTGTAACACTGCAGCAGATAAAGCAGAATACGGTGAGCAAAATTTTAATTAACACAAAATGCAATTCCATAAATAAAATGCAATAGCCTTATACTCTGTTGGTATGTGTCTAGCAATGGGAGAACAATAATGCAATACTGCAGCAGATTAAGCCGAACATGGTAAGCAAAACTTTAATATACATAAAATGTGATGTTATAAATAAAATGCATTATACTTACATTTTGTTGGTATATGCCTAGCAATGGGAAAACAAGAATGTAATACCACAGCACATTATGCAGAATACGGTGAGCAAATATTTAATTAACATAAAATGCAATGTCATAAAATGAAATGCAATATCCTTACTTTCTGATGGTATGCCTAGCAATGGGAGAACAAGATGACTCAATGCCCATTTTCCAAGCAAGTGAAGAACTACCAGGATGGCTCGTGCCATCAGGACACATTACATCACAGAGCGGTTAAAGTGAGTTATTTCTACATTAAAGAGTCTTTGTAAAATATATATTTTTTATGAACAAAGGCAAATGTGAACTGAATTTAATTAAAAAATTTTTTTTTTTTGGTATGTGTATGTTTGTGTAAAGTTCAGAATGAGTTGAATATGTCATTTAAATGTTATTTTGGCAGTGATGTGTAATAAAGTGATGCGCAATTCTGAACTTTTCCCTTTTATTTCAGAGCCAAATTTGCACGACTAAAGTCTGTGAAGGCTCTATTATGACTCCAAAGGCAATGACACGATGTCCTTCCTCCACCCTGCCAAGCTCTGAGGACATCCTCATGCAAGCTGTTGACTTCATCAATCAGTACTACAAGTCAATTAAAAAGTAGGAAGAACCTACTAGGGTCTTATTAGGGTCACCTTAGACAATGAGAGGGACAAATTTCCTCAAAATATGCAGATTATAAATTGATCATTATTGATTTTAAGTAGTTAATTCTATAAGCAGTGGTGCTTATATTCTTGTTGTTTAATGCCATAATAAAGCAGATCATGAGAGCATAAAAGGTAGGCTATTTGACTGAATTATGTCTGTTTTCCAGTTCAAAAATCGAGGAGCACTTGTCTCGTTTGGAGGAAGTCGCGAAGGAAATAGAGGCTACTGGCTCTTATCAACTCACCACAAAGGAACTGGAATTTGGGGCTAAGCAAGCATGGAGAAACGCACCCAGATGCATTGGCAGAATCCAGTGGGCTAATTTGCAGGTAGTTTCTCTAGTTTGGACTAAAACATTTAGTAAATATGCCGTTGTATAGTGATATTCACATTAGCTCTTGTTTTCAGCTGTTTGATGCACGTAAATGCAAAACTGCTGAGGACATGTTTCAGATGATGTGCGATCATATTCAGTTTGCTACCAATGGAGGCAACCTGAGGTAAACCAAGAATGTGTAATTCTAGCTTTTTAATAATGCATCCATCTTGATTGGGATGTCACAATAAAGTTTCTTTATTTTGACAGGTCTGCCATCACTGTGTTTCCTCAAAGAACTGATGGCCAACATGATTTCCGTATATGGAATAGTCAGCTCGTACGATACGCTGGCTATAAGATGACAGATGGTACAATAATAGGAGACCCTGCCAGTGTTGACTTCACAGCGGTAGAAACCAGTCTCTGTTTTTTATAATAGATATTTCTTTATATTTTCTAGTAGATATTTTTCATAGTAGATGTTTTTTATGTCATTAATAATTAGATAACATTATTTTTTTCATCCAAAAATGAAAATTCTGTTACTCACTTGTTCCAAACCTTTTCATTTTAAAAAGTTAATGTTCTGTATAAAATCTTGTAATTTTTTACACAGATTTGCATGCAGCTAGGGTGGACACCAAAGTACGGTCAATTTGATGTGCTTCCACTAGTGTTACAAGCTAATGGAGAGGACCCTCAGGTTTTTGAAATTCCCCAACATTTGATTTTGGAAGTTCCCATGGAGCACCCACAGTAAGTGGCAAGGGTTTTGCACTCCAGTTGGATGAAAAAACATTCTTGTACTAGATTAGAATTGCTAGTTGATTGATAAGGCTCTAAACTGTTGTGTTACATCACTATGTATCGATGGTTGTAATACAAAGACACAAAGTCAGACATTCAATCTTGCTACGTGTGGGATTTCGAGTGCGATGTTGTTTACACAGACCACCAGAGCTCTTGACTGAGGTGCTCGGATTTCTGAGATGACTTGCATTCCACTTGATTCTGCAGTAAATCTGTTTGCTTCTTGAAGAGAAAATTATTCAAGGCTTTTCCCTTTAAGAGCTTGCATTAAAAGGACCTTTAAAATCAAACGCTCCTAGGCACTTAAAGATCAGGCTAGAGTGGCAAACCCATTCAAAGCTAAGACAGCCTGTCTCTATGCCACATTCTTTTATGCAGACCTAACAAATGAGTTTAACCGTTGAGGCCCGAAGTCAGGTTCTCATTCTAACACTTCATTTTAGAAAGCTACCTAATTAGTTTAGTTAAGTACTATGCGAAGTTGACTGAAGTGCTGGTTGATGGAGGCGTAACGGTGCAACCATGCAGACTTAGAAATGTTATAGATTTGTATAAGCATAGGTGGAGCGTGTGTAAGGCTGGAAAGGCTTAGCCATCCCCTGGCCACTGGGACTTGGGCAAAAATGCCGCTAAACTGGACAAAAATGCCCCTGCACAAACAAATTAAATCTATTACGTCTGTTGCTAACAAAGCGAAAATAAATAGAAAATGTGAATCGCGGCATTAAATTATGATCTGCTCTTGTTGCACCGTAATTCCTTTTAGGCAATTTTCAGTGTTGCGCATTATAACCAATCATACACGATTCTGTTCAGCTTAGGAATGCACTGACCAGTCAGAGGCGTTCAGATGAGTCATCGCTGAAACTCATCAGAGTTGCTGAGCGCGCGGTAACTTACGCTTGAATTCTCTTATCTTAAACAACAAAGCGCAGATGTTCGTACAATGTAAGTAAGAGCAGTGTTGCCAAGTCTGCGGTTTTCCCGCGGAATTGGGCTACTATAACACTGTTGCCGCAGGTTGTTTTAGATGTCCGCTTGTTGAAGTGACTCCAACAATGTCATATTTAGCCCCTGAAATACGAATTTACCAGGGGAACCCCGACAAAAAAAAAACGTGTATTTTATCACCCCGAACACCCATTTTTAATTGGGGACCCCTCGAAAGGCGATTGGGCTAGTTTTGGGCTAGATTTGAGTAGCAATTGGGCAGGTTTTGTTGTGAAAACCTGGCAACCCTGAGTAAGAGATTCATTTCACAGACAGCTTCAGTGTTTGGTTCTTAATTTCTTAAGAGACGAGTTTATGATGTTTGTTGTTTATAATTTTGGCTGCTTTTAGCCTTACCCTGGAGTTGGTTCACCCTCCGCCTATGTGTATAAGCAAAATAGATTATTTAAATTTGAAGTACTGCATTCAATTACATCATCAAGGGTCTTTTGCAAAATATATGTGACGCTGGACCACAAAACCAGTTTACCAAGTAGCATGAGTATATTCGTAGCAATACCCAAAAATACATTGTATGGGTCAAAATGATCGTTTTTTTCTTTTACACCAAAAATCATTAGGATATTGAGTAAAGATCATGTTCCATGAAGATATTTTGTAAATTTCCTACCGTCAAAACTTAATTTTTGATTAGTAATATGCATTGCTAAGAACTTCCTTTGGACAACTTTAAAGGTGATTTTCTCTGTATTTTAATTTTTTTGCACTCAGATTTCAGATTTTCAAATAGTTGTATCTCGGTCAAATATCATCCTAACAACCCATACATCAATGGAAAGCTTATTTAAAACCTATTATAAGCTCAAATGATCAAAAAATTGACACTTATGATTGGTTTTGTGATCCAGGGTCACATATGCCAATGCCTTGGCATGCTAATAAAGTTGGATGCTTTCATGTGCTTCCTCAGGTACAAATGGTTTAAGGATTTGAACCTCCGATGGTATGCATTACCTGCGGTGGCCAACATGTTGCTGGAGGTTGGTGGTCTTGAATTCCCAGCGTGTCCTTTTAATGGTTGGTACCTGGGCACTGAGATTGGAGTAAGGGACTTCTGTGATTCCCAACGCTACAATGTTCTTGAGGTACTGCAGTATTCTTACAGTAGAAAGTTACAGTAGAGAAGAGAAATTTTTCTAGAAAGGGTTTTTTTGAAACTGATTTTCTTTAATTTTGTTGCCATACAGCGGGTTGGTCGTCAAATGGGCTTGGAGACGCAAAAACTGTCCTCGCTCTGGAAGGATCAGGCTCTGGTGGCCATCAATGTTGCAGTGATGCATAGTTTTCAGGTAAAGTGGATTTATATAGCAAACAAGTCAAACACTTTGGTGAGAGAATAAGGATTTTGCATTGGTATATTCAGTAAAACCAGTCATAACAATGAGATTCATACAGAAACATGATTTTTAGAGAAATGTAAAAGAGATAGTCCACCCAAAAATGAAAATTCTGTCATTAATTACTCACCCTCATGTCATTCCAAACCTGTAAGACCTTCGTTCATCTTCAGAACACAAATTAAGATATTTTTGATGAAATCTGGGAACTTTCTGACCCTGCATAGACAGCAACGCTACTGACTTGTTCAAGGCACAGAAAGGTTGTAAGGACATCATTAAAAAAGTCCATTTGACATCAGTGGTTCAACTGTAATTTTTTGAAGCTACAACAATACTTTTTCACTTTTTTTTTTTTATAGTCCAAAATTGACTTTTATTAGAAAGTTGATATGTGGGTAAAGCTAAAATTTGTTAAATGTTAAATGTTTATGATGATCTTTTTGTTTTACTGGCATACAGAAAAATAAGGTCACCATTACCGACCACCATTCTGCATCAGAGTCCTTCATGCAGCACATGGAGATGGAGATGCGTCTGCGCGGAGGCTGTCCAGCCGATTGGGTCTGGCTGGTGCCGCCAATGTCTGGATCTCTAACCCCTGTGTTTCACCAAGAAATGTTGAACTACATCCTGTCACCCTTTTTCTACTATCAGGTACAGTATCATCCTAAGTATGGAGCTGCATTGCTGGAACATTATTGCCAGACTAGTGGTATGAAGCTGTGTGAAACATGATGATGTCTAAACAAAACGTTTGGGATGGTCTTGAATTAATGTGTCTCCTCTTTTGCCATTTAAAGCCTGATCCATGGATAACACACAAGTGGAAGGACAAGAGAAGAAATGAAAGGAGGCATATAATCAGCTTCAAAGGATTGATCAGGTACCAGGTTTACACTTCCTCAGCCAGAACAACAAAGTGCTGTTCTTTCAGAAGAGATCTGTCTGCAACAATGTAATGAATGCTTGAAAGGTTAGCTGGGAACATTTGGTGTGTAGCCAGTATAGCTAAAGTTCTTGTTTTGTTTTCTTTCTTCTAGAGTAGTGCTCTTCTCTCAGACACTCATTAAATCAGCGCTGGCCAAGAGGGTGCGTTGCACTGTTCTCTACGCCACAGAAACAGGGAAATCACAGACTTTTGCTAAGAAACTAAACACCATGATGAATTGTGCCTTCAGCTCTCGGGTAAGAGGACCATCATCCCTGATTCATATGTAACTCATCGGTCTCCTAAGACTCAATTTGAGCATCATTACCAACACTTGGCAAGAAATGGGTGTATGTGACACATTCATAATAATATCACAGTACTAGTCAACTGGTACCTTAAAGTGATGGTTCACCCAAAAAACGAAAAATCTGTCATTAATTACTCTTCCTCGTAAGACATTTGTTCACAAATTAAGATATTTTTGATGAAATCCAAAAGCTTTCTGACACTTCATAGACAGCAACACAACTAGCATGTTCAGAAAGGTAGTAAGGACTTAAAATAGTTAAAAAATAGTTGTGGTATTCTTGTGAAGGTGACATCAAAGACTGACACAGAAGAGAAGAAAAGGTTGAATAAAGTAGTTATTTTTGTTTTCTTTGTGCACAAAAAGTGTTCTTGTAGCTTCATAACATTACAGTTGAACCGCTGATGTCATATGGACTATTTTAACGATTTCCTTACTACCTTTCTGGGCCTTGAACGTGGCAGTTGCGTTGCTGTCTATGAAGGGTCAGTCCTTTAAGCTAACACATGCATTTGTGGAACAATGTGTTATTAATTAATAATTTATACAGGTTGTTTGCATGGAGGACTACAACTTCAGTGAACTTGAGAAGGAAAGCCTCCTAATAGTTGTCACCAGCACCTTTGGCAATGGAGACTGTCCAGGAAATGGAGAGGTGTGGACATATTTATGCACTGTGACCTTATAGCAATTCTGTAGTTTAATGAAAGACTATTATCATCAAACATAATTAGTGCAGAATTTACAGTATGTCAAAATGAAAAGGTCTTTAGGACAAAGTCATTAGCTTTTGCCCACAATAATAGTAACTAGAATGTGATTCTAATTTGCTGTTTGCATGATTTTTCTTCTCCTCTCAGAGTTTCAAGAAGCAGCTTCTCAGCTTGAAAAACCTCAGAAACAAAGTCAGGTCAGTGTTTAAAATCCCTTAAATGTATTTTGTCTCCACTCCTGGTGTAGAGTATATTGTCTGAATTGTTTCTTTCCCTTATACAGGTACTGTGTGTTTGGTCTTGGCTCTCGAATGTATCCACACTTCTGTGCATTCGCCCATGCAGTGGATGCTAAGTTTGCAGCGCTGGGAGCCATCCGTGTGTCCCCCACAGGAGAGGGAGATGAGCTGAACGGACAGGACGAAGCTTTCTCAGCCTGGGCTTGTGCTGCCTTTAAGGTCTCAGTAATATACATTGAGCATCTATTGTTTTCAGTGCTTTACATTGGTAAATAGTAAAATTAATTTTCTGTATTTAGGATGCATGCAAGGAGTTTAACATTCAAGGTCAGCTTCCAGGAAAAGAAGGTCTGGCAGATTCCTGGGATCCACAGAGGCACAGAGTTCAGCATGACAGCTGTACACTTGACCGAATCGCAGGTACATTTAAACCCACATTCTTTTAAAAACACATCATTACGGGAAAATTATGGTCATGAATCCAGAAGTGATCAAAAGCATATATATATATAGAGGGTTTGTACTTACGTCATGATAGGTCAGTTACCCGGATGCGTGGCCATATTGGTGATACTCAGATGTAAACAACAGCATTGACTGCACAGTTAATGTACTACTGAATATGTTGTTTTGCTAATTTATGCTGTCTAAACCTCGGGAAGAAAACATGTGGAAGCTGCTAAACCATATAGAGAAGGACTTAGTAAGCAGGAAAAGGCGCAATATTTTACAAACTAAAGTTAATAGGTGGCAAAGATACATACGAGCAGTATTAATTAAGATATTAGCCTATTATTTCACCTACCTGACCGGAAATGATACAAACAAACACGAATGTTGTCAAGATTCTTGCCCTGGAAATCCTGGTTCAGTTTGGCCAGCCATAAACCCCTTTTGTTCCTTCTCCTTGATTTGTTGTAACTTTTGGCAGTCTATAATTCTCCAAATGTATTTTTCCCGGTCCAACCAAATAGTACAGCCCAAAACATAACAATAATTGACTATTTTCAGCAGCAGTAATCAGCAAAATATGCGAGTTTTGTTCAGTTCAGTTGCATTGTTTATGTTCAGTGTTGCCAATATGGCCGATTGATAATGCATCACGATGAAAACACACTATCTTGCTGTATCTCTTTTTAATATTTTTAATAATAGAATTAGAATACAAGGCAATATTAATTATACAGGAGTGTGGCAATCCTTAGTGACATTTTAAAATTAAAGACTCAAATATGTAGTTTAGCAATCATTAAATATTTGACAATTTGAGATGAGTAAAATCATGATAATAACATGTTTGTTTGGATGATTTCTGCACTGATCATTATTATCTGGCTTGGTTTTACAGCTTTGTCAGCTCTCCATTCTAAAGCTGTGGTTCCCATGAAACTAAAGAGAAGGCAGAATCTACAGAGCCCAAATTCAAGGTTTGCTCTCAAACCAACTCATTCATGCATCTATGTTTTTTACTAATATTAATAGCAACAATAATATTTCTATTATTGGATTTTATTGTTTTATTTTTTTTATTATATTATTTATTATTATTCTATATAGGCTTTTTTTTCAGAAACACGTGCCTTGCCTTTTCTCAGAACACAGTATTTATTAACTTTTTTTTTAATGTTTTGTCAGTCGTGCTACAATATTGGTGGAGTTAGAGATGGATGGGAACACAGAGCCCTTAAACTTTGTCCCTGGTGACCATGTAGGGATTTTCCCAGGGAATTCACCTGAATTAGTCGCTGGCATCCTGAAGAATCTGTCCAATGCCCCTCCTATAAATCAGAGCCTACGCTTGGAATTCCTCAGTGCTTACCCTGGTACTGTATCATCTTGCCTAATTACACAATGGAAGTGTTACACATAATAACATAATGATAGCTAATAATGTTGTCCTGCAGATGGTGAAAGGTGGCAGAGAGATGAACGAATACCACCATGTCCTCTTGCCCAAGCTCTTACCTACTACCTGGATGTCACCACCCCACCCTCACAAAGTCTTCTCCGCAAACTCTCAAAAATGGCAAAACAGGAAGATCACAGACAACGTCTGCTCGCACTAGCAACAGTAAGCCACTTTTTGATAATTACAAATGTTCCAGAACTATAGATGAGAATTGCAACCCTTACGAAAATTAACCATGGTTTTACTATAAAAAAAAAAACAAAACATGGTTACTATCGTTAAACCATTGCAACCATAAATTAACCATGGTTTTGCTACACTAACCATAGTTTAACCATGGTGTTGGTAGTAAAACTGTGGTTATAAATGGTAATCAATACACCAAAAAACATGATTAATTTACCTAAGGGAAAGAATTTTGATCCCTTAATGATTTTGTATTTTTAGTTTTTTTTTTTTTTTTTCAAATTCTTGTAAAAGGTGTGTTTATGCAGACTTTTAACAGTTTTTAAAACTTTTCATAGTCACAGGACCAATTCATAAGGGTCATTCGGTCAGGAAGCGGACTACACTAGTTGCTGTATGTGCTTGATTCACTAAAAATAATAATTTGTCATTTTGCAAATTGGACTGGACTGGCTGCGTTGTTACAAGTTTGCTAAAAAGAACTACTTATTTAGATTTAATCAATCGGGAATTGCACTTCAATTCATTTTCAGTAGTCAGTGGACACTTGTTGCGCTGTATTTTTTTTGTTTCACTGAAAAATGGTTCCTAACAATCATTTGTTATAGCGTAAGACTGCACTGGTCGAGATTTAGGTGTTTGTTTCACTAAAAGGACAGACTAATTTGAATCATTATTCCAGGCATCGGTCCACAATGATTGTGCAGTGGTTTTTTTGAGTCGCTTTAAATAACTGACTCATTAGAGTCAAATGCTTGGGAATCGGACTACGCTATTTTCATCCTGACAGCATCCGAAAACCTAGGCAGCTGACTTACTGCCTCGCTGCAATGACTTCGCAGGCAGCGTTTGCGCACATGTTGGTATCATACCAACATACAGCGCTGTTGCACTACGGGCATCCCAAGTTCGAATCCCAGCTCGAGGACCTTTCCCGATCCCGCCCCCTTCTCTCTCCCACTTCGCTTCCTGTCAGCTGTCAGATTATGATCTGTCCTATCATAATAAAGGCAAAAAGGCCAAAAATAAATCTTAAAAAAGAAAAAAAAGAGTTTTTAATATCATAAAACGGTATCCCGAATACACATGCAAGAAACATTAACAGTACCGAACATCATTTAATTCCAGTATTTTTTTAATGGAATTGATAAAAGTGCTATTGATAGTAAAATGCCATAAGAGTGGGCATGGCCATATGTAAATTTTATGTCTGGCTTCCGGTCTCATTTGCGTCCAGTTATTTTTAGCAGTACAAAACAGCTTGTTTTGCTGCTTGATATTGCAAATTGGTGTGTCTTACCATATTATTTTAATGTATTATCTTAATTATAAACACACTGGTTTGTAGTGCAAACAATTTTACTGTTTACTGCACCGTTTACAGTGGCTAATGAACCGGAAGTCTCGCCCATAGGCTTACTTCTGCACTGACGAATAAGGCAGATACATTCAGTATTTGTTGGGGTCTTCATAACAATGGTTGTTTTTCACAAAAAAGGGCCATTGTGTTTATTGGTTAATTGATACCAAGATGTCTCTCTACTACAGGACTTCCAGGTCTACACAACATGGAAGGAGTTCAACAAACCTACCTTCCTTGAGGTGCTAGAGGAGTTTTCCTCTCTGGAACTTTCTGCTGCCTTTCTCCTCAGCCAGCTGCCTCTACTGAAGCCACGCCTCTACTCCGTCAGCTCCTCCCCAGATCTCCACCCTCAGGAGCTCCACCTCACCGTGGCAGTGGTCAGCTATTACACACAGGGTACAGCCATATTCCCAGTGATCATTTATTAATTAATGCCTGAACAGTGGAACTTCCCACTACTTCTCGAATCACTGAAGAAATTAATGTGATGTTGTCATATGTTCTGCTCTCTTTAGAGGGAAAAGGTCCACTGCATTTTGGTCTTTGCAGTACCTGGCTCAATACCATCAAAGAAGGAGACATGGTGCCATGTTTTGTCCATAGGTACCCTATATATCACATTCCCAAAATGTCCCAGATCATTTTTTCTGGTCATAACTCACTGACTTGTTGTATTTATGTCACACTTCCAGCTCGGACGGATTCCACCTTCCATCCGACCCTAGTGCTCCCTGTATTCTAGTGGGAGCTGGGAGCGGCATTGCTCCCTTCCGTAGCTTTTGGCAACAGCAATTCCATGACATGAAAAAAACAGGTATTGGATTTTATCCCTTATCACATTCAAGTGGTTTCAAAGAGTTCATCTGAAACGGGCTTGCCGAACCTCAAGTTGTGTTATTTCTTCAAGGTCTGAAAGGCAATCCGACGACACTTGTGTTCGGGTGTCGAGGTTCAGATACTGATCATCTTTACAAAGAAGAGGCTCTGGACATGAGAGATAATGGCGCTCTAAGCAGTATCACAACAGCTTACTCTAGGCAGACTGGACAACCCAAGGTAGACACATTGACACAACTGTAGTAATATCTAAAAATATCGATATATATCTATAAATATCAATATTATTTTTTTTTGGCACTCTTGTTTCAGGTTTATGTCCAAGATATCTTGCGAGAACAACTGAATGATAAGGTCTTTGAGGTTCTGCACCATAATCCAGGACATCTGTATATTTGTGGGGGCATGAACATGGCCCATGACGTGGCCGCCACTATCAAGGAAATCCTAGTCAGCCGGCTGGGCATCACTCTTTCTCAGGCTGAGGAATATCTGTCAAGACTCAAGGTGAACCTTCACATTGTTGATATTTTATAACTGCTTCAGTTAATAATGTCCCATAGCATTTATGCTGCTGTGAAGGCTCAGTTGTCCTGAAACGGTGATTTGTTTACAGTCTGTAATAATATATGGTCAGTAATTTTAGATGATTATGCTTTTTGCTCGCAGAATGAAAAGCGGTACCATGAGGACATCTTTGGATCCTAGTGCTTGAGATCACCTGGACAACCTCAATCTTTGCAATATCCAAACACACCAAAAAGAGATTTTAACTTATAATGTTTTGATTTTCATACAGCTTCCAAAATAATACCAAAACCTCTCTTAACTCTTAACTCAAACACTGTTTAAATAATACTCTGTTAAATAAAAAAGAAATCACAAAAATGCTACACAAATATGCAACAGCAGTGTATTAAATTTACATGCAACACTCTCATCATCAGTAACTTTTGAAATGTACAGTTTAAATTATGAATAAAATATTTCCTGCTTGTAAGTAAACTGTAATTTTATTCCTATCTGTTTAAAATGAATGCATTTTGTTTGTTTTTGGAAAGACATGTACTTCTTTAGAGTAATGCTTTTATGGCTATAGTTATAACTAATTGCAGGAACAGTTCTTTTGGAGCAATCTAGAGTTTCTATGCTCAACTGAACAACAGGGATCACCATATCTGAGGACTTTACTTGTAGATGTCACAAATGCTTATTTAATTAGTGACCTATAAATGTAACATACTGCATTTTTTCCCCTTAGTTTTTACTTTACTTGTGTGCTTAAAATTTGAATCTCACATTTTCAGTGTATTCTCAGACGATTGGTGTTCGTCATCCCAAACCATACTTTCAATTCACTGTTATTGTTAAAACTCTCTTTTATAATTACATCTCACAGTGTTACATATGAGTGTTTAATAAATCTGTAACTGGATGTTTATGGTAAATATCGCCTTTTATAATAAACTGACTTTATTATACTATAAAAACGACGGTAGTTTTTTTTCTTCGCATTCACGTAGTTTGTCTTTGATGGGTGTCCGTAGTAACACCGGAAGTAGTGCATCCATGCTGCAGCGGAGAGCGTGCAACTGTCACTTCTTCATGACTTTTCTGTGATATTTATTTATTTGTAATTAAATTTGTATTATCGTATACATATATTATGGCTGGAAGTCGACTTGAGAAATTCGGGACTGTATTTACACGGTAAGCATTAGTGACAGCATGTGCTTCTTGAGATCATTTCAAGGTTAATGACAAAAATATTAAGTCTAAAACGTGTCTAAACACAAGAGATCGGTTTATTATAAAATATATTGTGTGATATGAAAGTGTACTATGTAAAGACGTTCTTTAATGCCAAGAACGCTGATTCAATCAGAAATAAAACGGAAAGCTTTTGTGTAGTGTTGTATAGCGTTCAAGTTCTTATTGTGAGAATTAATTGTTGTTTGTAAAGGGTTCGTGATTTAATACGAGCTGGAGTCATAAAGCACGAAGAAAGGCCTATCTGGTTTGATGTCTATGCTGCTTTTCCTCCAAAGAGAGAGCCTCTCTACGAGAAACCTGTGAGACCACTTAAGATACATGCAGCGGATGCTGTACCTGAAATCTTATACAAAGAGGATGAAATACGAGCGTAAGTCCAAACATACCGTTTTAAAAACGCGAATATGTCATCTTTAGTAACTTCATTTAAGACTTGGTTGCAGTATTGTTCTCCCCATGGCCATTGGTCTAACGGTCACTCTGTGCCCTTCATTTGTACTTAACTTCCTTTTTTTGTGTTTATGTCGTGTGTTTATCGATGCATATTTTATGTCTTTATTAATTATATTAAGTTTCTTGATGCTATGTACACTACTGTTAAAAGCTCTGGGCTCAGTAGTAAAGTAATACTTTTATTCTGCAAGGATGCATTAATTTGAATAAAAGTGACCCTAAAGACTTATAATGTTTCAAAAATAAATGCTGTTCATCAGAGAATTAAATAAAATTAAATTAAATTAAATGTATCATGGTTTTCACAAAAATAAGCAGCAAAATTGTTTTCAGTATTTATACATTTATTTATTTGTTTGTTTTCAGTGTTTATAAAATGTCTCTTGAGCATAGGGGTTTTGCTGTTCATATGACACTGAAGTAATGATGCTGAAAATTCAGCTTTACATCACAGGAATAAATTACTTTTTTTTTTTTTTTAAATTTGGTGGAAATATTTTACAGTATTACTGTTTTGAATGCATTTGATCAAATGAATGCCGCCTTGGAAAAGACTCTTAAAAAACATTAAACAGTCTTACAAACCCCAAACCTTTTAATTGTGATGTACACGTAACTTAAAATTACATTAACTAGATTTTATTGCTGTAAAATCTCCAACGCATTTCTGGGTCATTGGACTTTTGCAGTAAATCTACATTACTTTTCTGTGATTGTAGGAAGTTCTTTGAGGTGTATGGCAATGGACCCAGAGCTTTTGAGCTCATCAAGCCCAGCTTTGTATCACCATGTCAGAGGTAAGTTATGATGGGAAATGACATATTTTAACAGTATTTTACAATTTTTAAATAGAATTTTCTATGTGCCTTTTTGATTTAGTTGTTACTGTATCTTTATGCAGGTTTGTTGTAAAGTACAGTGAATTAGAAAGCAGAGGGGATGTCAAACCTGAGCTGCTGTTTGAAGAGACTGCAAAAGCGCTGCTCGCAGAGGGCGTTTATCTAAGAAAAAAAGGAGGACCTGCGGTGAGTCTGAGAGCTAAATTATTCTTTAGACTACATCAGTTTGGCGAACATTGTCCCTGGAGAGGTGCATCCCTGCAAAGTTTTACTTCAACCCTGATCAAACACACTTGAACAAGCTAATCAAGGTCTGAAGGGTTACTAGGAAGCTACAGGCAAGTGAGGTTTTATTAGGGTTGGAGCTGAACTCTCCAGGACCTAGGTTCGCCACCCCTGGACTACATGATCTAATTCTGTATTGGTCCATCATGTTTCTTTATAACCAGCAGGTGGCACCACAGTCTCGGGACCCTTTGCTGAACATGAAGTTGACTGACATGTTGGCAGAGCAGCAAAGAGACACAGAGACAAATATTCCAGAGAAACAGCCAGAGGCAGAGACGGTGAACCCTGACAGACAGACATCATCATAAATGTACCCATTCTCCTCTGTTAGGACAACATAAACTGCACCTGCCTCTAGCACATTAACGTGCTGGTCAGTCATGCATTTTTGATGCGTCAAACACTGGGACACACATACATTTTGTGCAGTTGTGGACATTGTAATCCCAGATGAGCATGAACATGTCTTTACGTGTGTTGAAGACACAGTCAAAATGATCTTTATAGCCAAGCAGCTGGGGTTTAGTGAATGACTTTATCATACAGATCTAGCAAGTGTTTCATTTCTGTGAAAGTGTCTAATGTCTTGTGTAATAAAATATGTGGAGTGTTTAATGAAAGTACTTTCAAGTCCATTAACAACAGGAGTGGGAAAAGTATCTGCATTGTAAATACTCAATAAAGTGTTATATTTCCATTTTTCTGAGTCACTCCATAAACTTCTGATTCATATTGATGTCAAACTGTTTTTTTTTCACTGCATCCTTGTTATATGTGCAGTCTTGCATTTGAATATCTCCTCAACAGGACCTTAGAAACTTAGTTTTTATTGTTGTGATGTTTTTATGCAGAGCTGATTTTGCACAGACGATGAATTTCTAAGTCAATCAGAATTACCATTGTCTTTCATTTTCTAATGGTAATGTTAAAATAAAATATTTCAATGTCTTTTGAATTACTGACAATTACTTCATATGTTTGGAACATCTCACTAAATTAATCGTGCTAAATTAAGATTGTGAGCTTTCATTGCTCACTGGTGATAATTAGGCGGATGATAAGACAATAGATAAATATCAAGACAATTATCGTTTTATGATGTTTCAAAAAGATCAGATCAGTTTTGCTGTCAGTGACCCAAAAATATTTGGCCAGGTTAGTGTTCAAGATACAAAAAAAAAATCTGTGATGTGTACTTAGGACCTTCACTATCTAATCATGCAGAACATCTAAATGTCTCAAGCAGACATCATATCCAAGATGACTGACAGCTTAATTCTCTGCTTAAGAACGAAATACGACGTACGAAGTATTGAATAGTTACTTTTTGTAAATGGCAAGCGCATGGCTTTGTGAGATCGTGAATGTCCTTGAATAGAAACTGATTCATCGCTGCTGAATTTGTTAACATAACCATTTCAGTGTAAACGTTTAAGCGTATCAGGAACAATGCGAGAATTTAAAGACCTGAATCATTTCTGCAGTCACAGTAAAACGCAGACATGACGCATCAAATGGACATGCTCTTCATTGATTGTTAGTGTTTGTTTTTGTCTCTAAAGACTTCTTTCAAAATGCAGACTTTATAAAAGCACCACTTAAGGAGGAAAAAAATTCCATTAGTGGGCAAACGTTTGCTGCTGACTGAACATAAAGATCGAAATGCATTCTACATTTTGTGTGCAACATGTACAAACAAAAAAAAAAATGTTTCTTTCTGTCTTTCTTTCTTTTTCTTTCTTTTCTCTTTTTTAATATTTGATAACACTTTACAATAAGGTGTCATTTGTTGAGTTATTACCTAACCTAACGTGAACGAACAATGAACAATGCATTTATTACACTATTAATCTTTGCTGATGTTATAAAAATACAGTCGCTCATTGTTTGTTCATGTTAGCTCACAGTACATTAACTAATATTAACAAACACAACTTGTGATTTTAATGGATTAGTAAATGCTGAGATTAACATTAACCAAGATTAATAAATGTTGTAGAAGTATTGTTCATTCTCAGTACTAGTTAACTAATGTTAGGCTAACAAATGAACCTTATTTTTAAGTGTTACCGAATATTCTTTTGTATCTGTTTTAACATTGTATTGTACTAAAATAAAATTAACATATTTCCATCTTTATTTAAGATGTGGAATAATTGTTATGGAACAGTTTTGTAATATTTCAGGCTCAGGTTCTGGTCCTTCACTGCTAACAGTCTTTATAATTACGACATTAACATTTCATATGCATTATTTTGTGACACAACCTAGCTGAAACGAGTTCAAAGGTCCTTTTCCGTTGACCGCTAGATGGCAGTAATGCGATGTCTATTGACTTAAGTGTGTTATTTGTCGGCTGTTCTGTGCACATGCTTCCCGTCATGCATTCATAAGACCCGAAATGCTGAAAGAACATAGAGCTGTCAAATGTGCATAACGCAAAACACATCTTGGATAACATTTTACCCACACGTAATTTATTTTTTCGATGTTGCATTTCAATTCGTGTCATTTTGTCAGCGTTAATGGCTTTTATATGTGTGTTTTCGAGTGTGTGTGTGTGTGTGCAGTGTGTGTTGTGAAGGACCCAGATGCAGCTGAAATTAGTGAAGGAGAGGCGTGTAAGTAGTAAAGGCAGAAGCGTGTGACGGGCGCTCGGAGGGTGACGACTGTATGAACGTCGCATCAACCCAGTCCTGCTCCCGAACACAACAACAACAACCCTTCAACAATCACCATGGTAACCAGTTCCTCCCTAAATACCATAGTTAATGTTTGTGCCACAAAAACATTACAAACTGTTTAGAGTATTACTTTCTCGGCTAATAGCAAGAATAGCTGCACTAGCCATGTTAGAGAAGACTGTAGTTGTCACAGGCTGTATTTCAGGAATTTATTTTTAAAATAAGAAGTGAACACAATAAAACCACACTGACACGAGTCAACTGTAAATAAGAAAGTATATTTTAACTGTTTTTATGTTTTTTTATAGGCCTACATGTCACTTAGCGGCAAGTTATCACGTGTTTTAAATGTTTTCAGTTTTCAGAAAATGTTTTCAGAAGCTGTAAACTGTCAAACCTAATCTTTTGACTCTTATCAGATTCTATGAAAGGGCAATTTTTATTTTGCACAAAACAATAAGGATTTTAATTACGATGACAGCTACAATCTACAATTTAAACTATACCACCTTGTTCTTCAACGCGGAATTAAGCCTATGGGTGAGACTTCCGGTTCGTTAGCCGCTATAGGAAGATAACGACAATAACAACGTGCAGTAATCAGTAAAACTGATTGCACTACAAACCAGTGTGTTCATAATTAAAATAATACATTAAAATAATATGGTAAAACACATATTTGCAATATCAAGCAGCGAAACGAGCTCTTTTGTACAGCTAAAAATAGCTGGACAGTGATTACACCCATAAAATTTATAAACGGCCGCACCCGCTCTTACGGGAAAAATAAGGTGGATACTAAATTGATAAAACTTATCCTGCAGAAAACAATAAAGATTTTAATTATGACGACAGCTACAAACATAAACTAATAAAACACTTTAATTGTTTTGCTACAAAATGACTGATGTAAAAACCATACAGGGAGTTTCAGGAACACAACTGAGTGTTGAAATTAATAAATTGCTGTGTTTGAACCAATTAAAATAAATGTGTCTAAACAAACAGTTTGCTAAACTGAATCAGAATTCTTAACTCTATTTAACAGAGTGAGAGAAATGTTCTAGTACAGTGTGTTTGATGATTGCTTCAGCTTGCTCAGCTGCAAGGCTGCGGACAGAATTTCATGCTACAAAGCTTGTTGGAAAAAAAAATTGTTGCTAGAAAAGCTACACTGTTATGAATAGCGTAACTACTTTTATGCTACTGAAAATGTAGTTTAGGCAGTTGCATCACTAATTTGCACAGATAAGCAAATATTTTAAATATAAAAAACTATGTGAAACCTGCAAACAAGTCACATTATATTACAAGAACTATTATAGAGCAAGGAATACAAATAAGTAACATTCCTCACTTTAGAAGAAATCTGGTTCATTTACACATATTTTTTCAATTTTAATGTGCTGAGGATACAACCAACGTATTTGAAGCTCAGTGTCCCTGGCTATGTCTTCTCCTTTGTTATGTGCTGATAATGAGACATGATCTGTACACACTAGATGTGCACTACTGCTTCTGTCTGGTGGCCAAACATCCCTTTGAGTGCTCCATCACCATAATCAATGGCAGGTTGAGCCGGCTGGGGTTTGAAGACCTTTACACAAACACTGTTTGTTTTACTTCTCCACGGCCATGGAGCTCAGAAGAAAGGCTGCCATCCAGTTGCCCTGGTCAAGGTATCGATTGGGACCAGCTTGTTTGTTGTTTTATTTATTTATTTGTTTATTCAGCACTGGAACTCTGGGATCTTCCCCTCTGCATATGTCAAGGGCATTTTTTCCCCCCACCAGAGCTTGATTTTTCTTGTCCCTGGCCTGCAAAAACTTCAATCTGCTGTGCGATGCAGGCCTGCTGTACTGATTAATTACATAAAGATGCCTGATGGTTTAAATTAGCCTGGTATATTACTTGAGAGACCTGAATTACTGTACTCGGTATTCCTCTCTCTGCTGAGGTCTGCACAAATACAGGCAGCTCACAATCCTTAAACTTAAAATATGATGCTCTCCTAAACTGGGCCAAGATATAGAAATGTTTCACCTATTCTATCTGCTCTCAGAGTTCACAATCAACGAGATGGTGTATGGGAATCTGACAATTTTAAACACTTACACTCTAAAAAAGAAATCAAAGGGATTTACAGTCTGATGCCAAAAGGTAAATGATAGAAAACCATGGACCTTAAATATATAATATTTATTCATATGGACAATATTTATGTGCATAAATAAACTTAACAGCTTAAATCTATTATAATATTCACACCTTTATATATTAGACTTATAATGCATTATAACAAATGATGTTCTGCTCACATGCTCTAATGCATTATACTTTTCAAAGTAGCAACCATACATATAGTATATAATGTATTATAATGGCTGTCAGTCATATATGAGAACATAACACTGTAACATATTATACAAATTCTAGAAATTTACAGTAAAATGCTTCGAAAATTCATAATAGGTGTTATTTTTTAATACACTATATTGAAAACATTCATAATGCACACTAAAGTCCATTTTAGCTTTTCAAAAATGAAAGTAATAGCAGTTACATTATAATAACTCAATTATAATAATAATACGACATCTATTATAATATTACATTATAAACCCATGAATTATGTTCTGCTCACATGCTTTAATGCTTTATACAATTTAAAATATTTGCATAAATAACAATGCATTATAACGTAATACGATGGCTATTACTTAAAGTATTAAGAAACATTTGCATTTTAAAAACTTTATGTAAAATGCTTCTAAATGTCTAATTCTTTACAAAACCATCAATGCTTTGACAATTTAAAGAGTTAAAGAGCAAAACCAAACATCTATAGAACGTTTTTTAAATTATATTTTTTGCTTGTTGTAATAGGGAGAACAATTTAAATTCGAAGTTAAATGTCGCTAGAATTGAAAGAACGATTTTGTTAACCAAGTGAAACACAAAAGAACTCCAGTTGCTGTTTATATCACTGTTGTGCTGTCGGGATATACAATAGCCTGTCTGAAGTTATAAGAAAGACATGAAAAATACAGTATTTAGGCCAGTTTAGTTCTCCTAAAAGCCTCAGTTTAAACTGTCAGGCATCTCAGTTGACCAGGCAAAGGGTTAAAGGCTCTCCCGCGGAGTTCTGCCTCTTCACCGTCAACACGTGCGATCCAGGTCAATGCAATTTGCTCTGCGGGCGAGTTCATTTTCACATGGCATTGAAATGCACGGCCACACGCGCCGCCTGCATTGCCTCAGGTCTGTTTCCTCTCTTCTGTCACCTAGAGCTAACCTTTCACATGATACAATTCTAAATAATTGGCCTTGATAATTAATCCTTGTGAAATGGTTTTCTAACAAGCCTAAATTGCATATAACAGTCTTTCACTTAAGCTGTGCTTTTTAAAATCAGAGCCGAAAGCTCACAATTAAAAGCCTGGGGGATAAAATGGAGCCCAGAGAGCAACTGCACCCATGTGGTGTGTTCATGTCATAACGTGCTCCATCCCTGCCATTTAGACCCTCATGCCATTCAGCACTGTAATGTACTGACAATATACAGTGTAAAAAAAATACCAAAGAATGACTATTTTATATAGTCTAATTCAAAATTTCATGTTTAAAGGAACAGTGCACCCAAAAATAAACATTTGCTGAAAATTTACTTATCCACACGCCATCCAAGATAGATGAGTTTGTTAATTGGAACAGATTTGGAAATTTTGCATTACATCACTCTGCAGTAAATGGGTGCCGTCAAAATGAGAGTCCAAACAGCTAATAAAAACATCACAATAATCCACAGATTATGTAAGCAATCTATAAGATATTTGTTTAAACAAATCCATCATTAAGACTTTTTTAAATACAAATACTCTATACATAATACTGCCTTCTCCAGTGATAAAGTCATCTTGCCTGAATTAAGAGAGAAATATGCACAATTCAAGGCCTGTTTACAAGCAAAACCAGTCTTAAAATCAGTTCTAAACAAATATGTCTGTGGATTTTGATGTGAGAGGATAACAGTGGACTTTTGGACAAAGGGACAAAGTGGTATTTTGGCCAGAAGTGATGATTTAAAGTTAAAACACCTTAATGATGGATTTGTTTCTTATAAACATGCAGTTTTCCACTTCATAGGAAAGTTAATTGATAGGCTGGAGTCATGTGAATTACTTGTGGATTATTGTGATGTTTTTTAATCAGCTGTTTAGACTCTGAATCTGACGGCACCCATTCACGGCAGAGGATCCCATTCGCCTATTCACGGCAGAGGTGAGAAAGTGATGTAATGCTAAATTTTTCCAAATCTGTTCCGAAGAAGAAACTCATCTATGACTTGGATGGACTGAGGATGAGTACATTTTCAGCAATTTTTTTGTTTTCTGGGCGAATTATTCCATTTAGGGGTGGGCGATATGGCCAAAAAACTATCAATTTTTTTCATAATAGTCGATATCGATAATTATCACGATAAATGTCAAATTTTTACTTCTTTCAAGTTTAAAGGTATATTTTTGCAACAATGTGAAAGTTGTAAAAACCAGACAGTTAAACTATTTAAACTATTCTTTATGGTCAGAATATGACAAACACTTCTTTTTCTTTTTTAATTCTTTACACTTTTTCCAGTCATCTTCCTTAACAGAATAAATATTTTAATAGAAAAAAAAGATTTCTTAGTTCTGCATGTTTTAATGAGTAATATTGAGTTTTGTCTCTTGGAAATACACATTTGATAGTAGCTTGAGTTAGGATGCATTTGTAGACTTATGTTCATTATCAAAATCAGTAATATCTGTAAAGATAATAGCAACCTAATTTTTATATAGTGAAATTTAATTATTCTGACTGTTTGAGTTTTTTATTTTATGTTTTTTTTTTAAGTTAACCATTGCTCTTCCATAGTATCATCCATAGATCATGATAATAACCACAAATATAGCACCTCAGTACCATGGAAAAATGTAATATGGTTTCTAGGTATTTGTATGAAAAACAGTAGTCTAAATACATTTAGTATAAATGCATATAAACGCTATAGCTTAATCACAAAAAAATAATATATTTCAGTAATTATATAATAAGTAATTCTATTTCCTTACTCCTCCTTCAAAACATTTAATACATGTCTACATTAATAAAATTCGACACAAATATACCCACATTTCTGACACAATACCACTGTGCAGTTAGTGCTACTACAGTAAATCTATGGTAAATGATAGTGATTTGAAGCCTTCTGACTGTATTGTTGCACGCAGTGTCTCTCCTGTTTGTCAGCGCTGTTTCATCTGACTTTAAACTGAGTCATTTGTGTTCTTCACTGAATTGAAGCACTGGATCTCATAGCGCTGTTTAGTGACCAAGACTCATCAGCGAGTGAATGCATCTGCCCTATTAAGTTCGCACCGCACCACCGTTTGAACTTTGATCAAAACGGATAAATGGTCCGAGTGGCACGCTTTAAATGACTAGCGCTCTTTTGTTCTGCCTTTGCTGCATAAATTATTTGGGAAATTTACTAGCAAGTTCTATTAGTGTGCTTGTGTGGCATAGACCACACAGGAGTCAGCGGTTGGTGTGGTCGAGGCCTTCTACGGTTGTGCTTCATAACCTGTTTTTTGAGCCCCCTACAGGGTCTGTGAGTTCTGCTATACCCTACCCCAAAGGTGCAGGTGAGCCCAGACTGATCTGAGATCAGAGACGCAGCCACGGGCAAGCCCTCTTACATGATTCCATGTCCTCAGGCTATGAAGTCTGAGCCGAGCTTTGGAGGGGCAAGAGGTGTAAAGGGATAAATGGAAACTGAATTCAACAGGCTGCTGCCAAGCGTGGTGTCATCAACCGATGCCACACAGGCACTTTTTTCTCCCTGACAGAAGCTGTTCAAGGCATTTTTTTCCTTTCTTATCTTCTTTTTTAATCCTTCAAGGACAGGAAGAGCTCTAATGGGAGACTAAAGCATGTGACATCTACATTTTTATGCAAAAAAATGAACATCGCTGCTTTTGAAAGAACCCTGCTTTTGTGGAATTTAGCCCATCACTCTTGGTTTTCAGAGGACACCACAAGCACCTTTCTAACCCTTCAACGCACTCATTTGGATGTGCGAGACAAATCGCTATCATTCCGTCTGAATCTTTAATATGAATTCCGGACTTTCATCAAGTTTTTGGCTGGTACATTTGGTTTAGGGAATCAGATCGTATTTGTTACACAAAGAGAGTCGCTCGCACAACCGGAGCTGTTAATTATGATTGGTTTGTTATTGCTCACCAGAGCATAACAAATCGCCATTATGTTGTTTTGCTGAGTCTAATTTAATTGTAACAAAAGTAATTATCCCTCATTTATATTGATGCCATAAGCAGAAGTAAGAGAGCACCTGCTGCCATAAGCCTGTTGTTTACTAAAAATAAACCAGGTGAAATCTAGCCTTGTGTTCTTCAACGTACCATATATCAAGAACTTCCTCTCCGGCGGTATATTTGCAGAAAGAGAGTTAGGCTCAGCATGCATTGTGTTTTTAGGTAAGCTATATAAAAAATGTGTTGACTTAAAATTTTGTACAATTTGCATGTTTTTGCACATTGTTAAGTAACTATCAATGGTATAATAGTAATTAAAATCTACTTAAAGGGATAGTTCACCCCAAAATGTTTGTTATTAATTACGTACCCTCATGTCTTGATGTCATCTTCAGAACACAAATTAAGATATTTCTGATGAACTCCGAAAGCTTTCTGAACCTGCATAGACAGTAACACAAGTTTTATGGCCTAGAAAGGTAGTAAGGACATAATAAAAAAGCCCATGTGACATCTGTGGTTCAACTGTAATGTTATGAAGCTTCGAGAATACTTTTTGTGCACAAAGCAAACAAAAATAATGACTTTATTCAACAATTTCTTCTCTTCCATGTCACTCGACGAGACAACAAAAATGAGATATCTTTCCGCATTCAGTGGCTAATTTTCACACAAAAATGAATCAATCTGAGTAGACAATAAACTCTAGTCATTTCAAAACAAGTTACTAAACTTGTCAACAACATCAACAAAAACAACAGTGCAAATAATAGTGGCGAACTATGTAAAAATGCAACCTAATTTATTATTTATCCACCATATGTGTTGGGAACACCTACATTGTAAAGAAGATTTTACTTAAAGGAGAAGAACAACAATTTACAGATAATGTACTCACCCCCTTGTCATCCAAGATGTTCATGTCTTTCTTTCTTCAGCTATAAAGAAATTATATTTTTTGAGGGAAACATCTTAGGATTTTTCTCCATATAATAGACTGATATGGTGCCCCGAGTTTGAACTTCCAAAACGCAGTTTAAATGCTGCTTCAAACGATCCCAAATGCGGTTGTAAATGATCCCAGCTGAGGAAGAAGGGTTTTATCTAGCGAAACGATTGGTTATTTTCTTAAAAATAATACAATTTATATACTTTTTAATGTCAAATGCTCGTCTGGTCTTACTCTCCCTGAACTCTGTGTACTCTAGCTCAAGACAGTTAGGGTATGTCGAAAAACTCATGACCATATTTTCTCCCTCAACTTCACGTTCAGGGAGAGTAAGATGAGCGTTTGAGATTAAAAAGTATTTAAATTGTATTTTGTTAATGAAAATAACCGATCATTTTGCTAGATAAGACCCTTCTTCCGTGGCTGGGATTGTTTACAACTGCATTTGGGATCGTTTGAAACCGCATTTAAACTGCATTTTGGAAGTTTAAACTCCATAGCACCATAGCAGTCTATTACATGGAGAAAAATCCTGAAATTTTTTCCTCAAAAAACACAATTTGATTACGACTAAAGTAAGAAAGACACGAACATCTTGGATGACAAGGGGGTGAGTACATTATCTGTAAATTGTTGTCGTGGAAGTTGACTTCTCCTTTAATTGAAAAGTACACCCATTTTTGGACACATCGAACAAGGTTTTGTACTTTGGAATAAATACACTCAAATCTTCAAGCTTTTGCCTCTACATGCTTGAATTAAGTTCAGAAGTAGAATATGCTTAATATTTTGAAGTTCATGCTTGAGCTGAGTTTTCTGCTACATTTACTTCACCACAAAGTTTTTTTTTCAGTTATAGCTATTTGCAAAAACACTAAAGTGAAGTTGCTTTGGAGAATATCAAAATCTGACTGAGCGACTTCTTATTTTCTGCATAAACTTTGTATCTCATCCAGTGTATTTTGACCGTGGTAGAGGAGAAACGAGCCAGGTCTTCCCTCATAATTTCCTGCGTGGCTTATTGAATATCAATGAAGCCTACTTTTCCGTGAGGAACGTACAGTAAAAATAGACAAACACCTGGGGCTAGTCCATTTGGAGCGCGGCCAATTACTACACCTACCAAGGAGAACGACAGCGATCGTCCCTGAAAAGTTCTGCCCATCCTTAACACTGATTTGTATTCAGTGTCTTGACTATTAGCCTACTCAAGTATGAACATAGAGGACATCTTTCCCCAGCACCATCTTCGCCCAGAGGGACGGTTAAAAGGAGCCCGACGAATGCGGCGAAGGCTATTTTTCTGGGCATCGTTTTGTCTGACGGCCCCTACGATATGACAACCCCCGCCCTGGAATCTTGGCAACATTTTGCCCCCGTAAGGAGGTGTCAATAACAGGCTCCAGTCGGCCAATCTTCGGGCCCGCCTGGCTCCGCAGGCTTTTTCCGGGAATGCATCCTTCAATGTTCATTCTATATTAATGTTTGTCAGGAGTGATTCTCGTGCTGTCTGGGGTGGAGGATTGACTGAAGACACTCGGAGAGCTGCATAATGAGAATCTTTAATATCGTCTCCCTGTCTCCCTCCGCTGCAGATGAGATTGTTTGGGGCTAAACTAGCGAATGCGCTAAAATACTATTTATTTTCTGATGGGCCTGTGGCATCTCTCGGTTTCTCTCTCTCTCTCTCTCCCTCCCTCGCTCACTTCTCCATTTCCTCCGTCCGTGAGACCTGAGTGCTCATGTGAAAAGTTTGCATCGCTAAAGAGGAAGAGGGAAATAACCTTGAGGGAGTAATTTGACTCCGTCACTTGTCTCCATCTGACAGAAGAGGCGATTACGGCCTCGGCTCTCAGAACTCGAGTGTTTGCAAATACAGTATTCACGTACAGTTGGGCTCGGGCAGCTGTGTAATCACCCCCCTAAGTAATGTGACACTTTCTTGCTGCAGTAATAAGGGAAGGAGATTTGAAATTTTCTCTCTCATCCCCCCATGAATAACATTAAAAATGGAAACCGTCCGAAGCGGAGGACGGTGATGAAGCCCCTCGTATTAATTATGGCTTTAAATAAATAATGCATCCTCGTCTGGATCTATTCTCTTCCGCTCGTTCATCCGCCCTCTTCATCTCGCTCTCATCCACAGTTCAGCACTTCTGATCAATCCTTCAAGGACGGTGGGAGATTGGATGATGGCCGAGACACACTTTCTTCCGGAGACTCGAGAATTTCACTGGAAGTGCTTTTTCTTCTTTTGTTCCTGGCATTACCACAGAATTGATCTGAAAAATGCACCAATTTCTAAAAGAAAAAAAGTATTGGCAGGGAGATGATCTCAGTTTTTCACTTGGCATCAGAAACTGAAAATAGCACAAAACCTCAGTGCTGGACTGACTGAAAAAATTCTCAGTGGTAGATAATCAGCATTTTTCAGCAAGAAAAAAAATACTTGGTTTCACTTTATCATACCACTTGGAATTAGCTTTGACATGTTTCAAACAGCCCAGTGATAAAGAGAGTTGAATACATGTCATCCAATCTGCAAAACAACATCTTATTAAATTTTACAGTGTCATACAACAGTTTGTGGTTGTTAATTTGTTTTAATTGTTTTTAATGTCACTAAAGTTGCATTTATAATAACAACATTATTACAGCTTAAAGTAACTTTACATTTTAAAATATATTTGTGACCCAGGACCACAAAACCACAAAAAAGTCATAATGGTTAGTTTTTGAATTTGAGTTTTTTATACATCATCTGGAAACCAAATAAGCTTTTCATTGATGTATGGTTTGTTAGGATATGACAATATTTGGTAGAGATAAAACTATTTGAAAATCTGGAATCTGAGGGTGCAAAACAAAATCAAAATATTGAGAAAATCACCTTTAAAGTTGTCCAAATGAAGTTCTTAGCAATGCATATTACTAATCAAATCATTTATTATTGTCAGTGTTAAACCATTGTGTTGCTTAATATGTTTATGAAAACGGCATTGTTTTTCAGGATTTTTTGATGAAAAGAAAGAACAAAAAATATTTGAAATGGAATGTTTGTAACATTATAAATGCCTTTACTGTCATACCTTTCTGAAGTATTAATTCATTAAAAAACACACTTGGTATACAAAACCTGATAATGGTAACAATCAGTTCCCATTCTGAATAGAAAATGAACTCCAGGCACTGCAAAACAAACACCAAACGACAACAAAAGCATCAACAAAAACAAACCTCATGCAATCTAATTAATTATTCATGCCTTGGTGCATGCTGGGAACACGTGCATTGTAAAGTTAAACAGATTTTACTTCATTTTTGTACTGCAGCAAAGTACTCCAATTTGTGGAATAACCGTACAAGATTTTCCACTTCAGAAACAATACTTGAAATCTTGCTATAAATATCTGGGGAAATGTCAGACAGACTATTTAATCAATGTCCTTGCTACCTTTTTGGGCCTTGAACGTGTCAATTGTGTTGCTGTCAATGCAGGCTCGAAAAGCGCTCGGAGTTCATCATAAATATCTAACTTAGTGTTCTGAAGATGAATGAAGATCTTACAGGTTTGGAACGACATGAGAGTGAGTAATTAATAACAGAATATTAATTTTGGGGTGAACTAACCCTTTAAAGTGAATTGAGTAACTCATTTATCAACCTGCAGCTTTGGGCTGCGCACCGTCTGGAGCTGAGCAGGGTTAATGGTGGTCAGCTAGTGAGGCC
This sequence comes from Labeo catla, assembly GCA_012976165.1. Classification (NCBI taxonomy): domain Eukaryota; kingdom Metazoa; phylum Chordata; class Actinopteri; order Cypriniformes; family Cyprinidae; genus Labeo; species Labeo catla. The sequence continues at coordinate 548,741 of VONZ01000380.1, forward strand.
AGCAGGGGGCGCTCATCCTGTGACCGGGTGAATCCTAATACCCCTGTAAAGTTGTGACCACACTGTAAAAAGCACTGTCGAGCTGTTAAACCTGCGGACTCATATTGTGGACTCATATCCCAGCAAAACAGACAAAAAATATAGGTCAGTCATTTTGGCAAATTTTTGGACAATAAAATGCTGTCTCAAGGCTATGATGTAAGCTAAACTCTTTTGGCTAATAGAAAGAGTCCTTAAATATGTCATGCACCAACAAAGGAAACTTAAGATTTAGAGGTGAACATTAAGAATTCTGCTGATATTAATCAATATACACTTTTCAGCAAGTATTGCAAAGGCTTAAATCGATGTGGACATTGTTCCACCAGATGTACAAGATTTCCCTTTCAACTCTTTTTTTTTGAGCCCAAGCTCTTTGTACAGATTGGCTTGGCGTGTTTTTCCATTTTTCACGTCCGTGTCCTCGCTTTGTTATAATTCTCCTTTAAGTGCTGTTGATGTCAAGCCTTAAATCTCCCAGATTTATTGTCAGATAATTCAGGAAGGCCTTTGTATTTGGCTGTCACTGTCTGCAGTCAAAGAGCCGGCCCTGTCTTGACATATCACACGTTCAGCCGTTTTGCCTTCAGTGTAGGGAGGGCAAAGGAAGACAGGAAAAGGCTTGTCGTGGGCCGAACGGATAAAGTATGAAAGAGAAATGAATAAAAGAGTAACCGCCTCCTCCTTTCTCTTCTCAGCACTGGTGCGGAGTTGAGGTTGTCTGTGATAATCTTATCGCGCTATGATGGCGAGCGGACGGGGACAAAAGAGGCCGAGGCACGTTGAAGGTCTGATGGGTTGCTGATTGCAAAGCTGTCCGGCGAAGAGACAGTTGCCATGGAAATGATGAATGACATGTGTCCCACCTGATAGGACGGGCACAGCAGTGGAGTGATGAATAGGAACATTTGTGTGTGAGAGAAGATGAACAGCTTTAGGGCTTTTTGCTAGCAGTTTTCATACCACACACACACACACAGAACAAGTACTTTAATACCAAAGAATTTAAGTTTTAGTGTGGGCAGTTCAAAAGTTTTAGGATATGATCCGAATATGGTTCTTAAATGATCATTTAGTTAAATTCATGTCCATGCTGGTTAAAAATGAATATAGTTACATACATTTTATTTTATTCAATCACCTTTTTGCACCTTTATTTTACAGTGGTATGACATTAGTTTTCAGAAGTACAGATGTTATATGAAGTAATAATGTATATAATGTATATATGTTAATTATATAATAATTTAATTATATAATATAATATATGCACGATGCAATTATATAATAATAATAATAAGAAGAATTCAGCTTTATGCAAATTATCATTTGCATAATGTCTATTTAGGTGAAATTATTATTATTATTATTAATGAGTAAAATTATTATTATTCAGGTTTATGCAAAATGTTCTAAAATCATATAAAAGTCTCAATAAATATAAGGTAATAAAATCTGCATACATATCCATTTTATTTTGTATAGTTCATTATTATTTATTAATTAGAAAAAATATTTTAATTTAAATAATATTTTAATTTAAATAATCTAATGTCATATAAGTCTCAGTTAATATAAGTTAATGAAATCTGCATGGAGAGTATAATTTAATAATAATTATAATATTAAGGTTTACACTAATGAACATTTGAATAAATATTATATTATATTACTATCATCATCATTATTATTATTATTAATTAGTAAAATACTGTTTAAAATAATATTGAATCATACAATAATAAGTCTCAATTAATAAACGGTAACAAAATCTGCATGCATAATGTAATTTATTGTTATTATTATTATTATTATTAATTAGTAAAATGCAGTTTAAAATAATATAAAATCATCTAAAATAAGTCTCAATTAATATAAGGTAATAAAATAATAAGGTAATAAAATCTGCATCCATAATGTAATTTAATAATAATAATTATAATAATTAAATTTATGCAAATTAACATTATTTTTATTATTAATAATAGTTAGTAAAATGTTGTTTAAAATAATATTAAATTATACAATAATAAGAATTAATATAAGGTTATAAAATCTGCATGCATTATGTAATTTAATAACAATAATAGTAATTAATTATTATTATTTTATTTGTATTTCATTATTATTATTATTATCCAGCGTACTATTCATATATAAATATTTGCATTTTATTTTGTATAGTTCATTACTGTTGTTGTTATTATTATTATATAATTAATAAAAAATAAAAATTAGTAAAATTCTGTTTATAATAAAACAGCAGGAGCTACTTATGTAAGGTCATGGATTTGATTCTTATAAATTAATAAAAATGTAACACTTAAATACAGAGTAACTTTCTTTGGGGGCATAAATGTAATTTGCATAAGTAAAATCATAATTTTTAATACTTCCCAAACATTATATAATAGCATATGACTCAACATCACTTTCTGACATGAAAAATCTTGTTGCAACATATTACCAGAGAACAGAGCGCCAGATCTCTGTCTTTTACCATATTTCCCTTATTTTGCAAGTACAAGGACATAGCGATCGGGGGAGGGTGTGAAACGAGGGTGTGTTTGCTAATACAACAGACACAACATGGCCTCCGGTCGCCTCCTCAGCGCTGACTGTGATAAATGAGTCTGGAAAAAATGTGCAGCTTCACAGCAAACTCACTCACAGCTGCAACTTGAGGAGGACTTTTCAGGTATTTTAGAGAGCTTTTCTCCACTCTTTCTCTGACTCTCCTCACACTTCTCTCACTGTCTCGAGTGTTTATCACCAGGTGGGGAAGCAGGTTCGGTCGCACGCAGTCGCTCACCTAACCCGGGAAAAAAAAACGCTCTCCTTCGCACACCGAACATAAACTAATTTTGGGCTCACTTGAGAGAATTGTTTCCTTCATTAGGGGAGCTAAAGTGTGGTGTTCATCTCCCTCTGATTGCTCTTTGGAGGTGCTTGAGGGGCCCAGACTCCCATTAGCCTGATGAGGAGCTTACTCTGCTAACCCAGCTATATGGGACAAATTACGTACATATGTGGGTGGCTGCTGGATTCATATATTGGACTTCAGTGCTGTATTACAGGCAAGGAAATCAGTGTAGGGTATTGTTATAAGAGGAAATGAGTTCTAAGTTCACTTGTTCTTTCTTTGAGCAATAGATGTTTTAAGAAGTTTTTATGAGTGGGAGGATTGATTCGAAGCTCAGAAGTTTCCCTTCAAGCTTATGAAACAATCGCTTCAAGGATTATTGTATGTTCAGCACAAGCTCAATTGACAGCGCTTGTGGCATAATGCTGATTTCCAAAAGACATCATCTCTCCTTTTCTTTAAAAAAGCACAAGTCTGGGCTACTGTAAGGGAATTTTGATGGAGTGTAAGTGAATGGGGCCAATCCGTAAATGTCAATAGTATAGCCGCTAGACTGAATTGAATAAATCACTTTCTAGCCTTATAATGTATGTGTAAAGTTCTATCCCATTTTAATCTTATATTACAACTTCAATATAACCTAAACATAAGGTGAAACTTTACAGCTCAAATAAAAGTTAAAAGCTTTAAGAGAAAAAAATAATGTATGTTTTAAGAGAATTTTAATACAATTTTTAAAATAAAAATAATTGTAGGCCTTCATTTTCCACTTTTAAATTCTACAAAAAATTACCCCATTTTTTCTGTTTTGTTTTTAGGAATGAGGGATAAGCCAAAACCTAATAAGTCCTTTCTAGGTATGCTTAATAAACAAATGAATTCAAAGACTCAGTAAAACCATTTAAATCAAGAGAAACAAACACTCATAGGCAATGAGCTATGAATGTAAATGCTTTTATGTTTTAACAGATTATTAATTATCATTTTTTTAATAAAAAAAAGATAAATAATTGTCAGGCCAACAAATAATTGTTAATTCTCCCAAAAAAATCACCCCATTTACTTTTTTTTTTTTTTTTTAGGGATGCGGGATGAACCTAAACCCAGAATATTCCTTTCTTGGTATGCTTAATAAACAAATTAATTAAAAGACTTAGTAAAACAATTTTACAACAACAACAACAACAAAACAGTGAATGTAAATGTTTTTGTTTTAACAGACTTTTCATTTTTATTTTATTTTATTTTTAAATAAAATTTAAATTAAAAGACTGAGTAAAACAATTTAAATCAACTGAAAAAACACTCATAAGCAATGAATGTAAATGCTTTTATATTTTAACAGACCTTTAATTTAAATTTTTTAATTATTATAAATAATTGTAGGCCTCGAATTTCCACTTTTAAATTCTCCATAAAAAGAACCCCATTTCCTCATCATAAGCAATAAATGTAAATGTTTTTACATTTTAACAGACTTTTAATTAATTAATTTATTTATTTATTTAAAAAATAAATTTTTTGAATTCTCCAAAAAAAGCCACCATTTGCTTTTTTTTTTTTTTAGGGATAAGAGATATGTGGAGATTTTAGGGATAACAAAATCTAGAATGTTCCTTTCTAAGTATGCTTAATAACCATATTAATTAAAAGACTGAGTAAAACAATTTAAATCACCAACAACAACAACAACAAAAAATACTCATGAGCAATAAATGTAAATCCTTTTACATTTCAATAGACATCTTTTTTTTTTTTCATTTATTTATTGAAAAAAATTATAAATAACTGTAGGCCTCAAATTTCCATTTTTGAGTTCTTCAAAAAAAGGACCTCTTTTTTCTTTTTCTCAGGGATGAGGGATAAGCCAAAATCTGGAATATTCCTTTCTTGGTATACTTAATAACCAAATTAATTAAAAGACTGAATAAAACAATTAAAAAAAAACAAAAAACAAAAAACACTCATGAGGACTGAGTGTAAATCCTTTTACATTTTAATAGACATTTATTTATTTATTTATTTAAAAAAATTATAAATAACTGTAGGCCACACTTTTCCATTTTTGAATTCTTCAAATAAAGGACCCCTTTTTTTAAGGATGAGGGATAAGCCAAAATCTGGAATATTCCTTTCTATGTATGCTTAATAACCAAATTAATTAAAAGACTGAGTAAAACAATTTAAATCAACAGAAAAAAAAATCACTCATAAGCAATAAACGTAAAAAGAGTTTACGTTTTAACAGACTTTTAATGTAATTATTTATTTCTTTTTAAATGTAAACAATTATAAGTAATTGTAGGCCTTAAATTTCCACTTTTAAATTCTCCAAAAACCCACTTTTAAACCATTTAAATCTACAGGTAAAAAAAAACAACACTCATAAGCTCTATAGCATGAGACAGGCCCAGAAAGGGTTGGTATCCAGTTTTCAACATGCATTGTTATGGTTTGACGTTTATCTTCATTGCAGTCCCTCTCTCCGGACTTGCGCGCAGTATCCAAAACGGGCCCATCACATCCGATCATAACTCACGCCGGCTCTGGCACCGGCACACCGGCAGACTGCAGAACTAGACTCATTGAGTATCTTCAGGGTTGATCAATATTTAATGTGGCCTTTAACAAGATCAGATTTAGCAAAGATATTCTGCTCTCCCTCTTGCACGAACATGGCTGCTCTGGCCTTGGGGTGGAGTAGAGGAGGAGAGGTGCCAAGAGCCCTTTGGGTTTTATTAATATGAGTGCTTGACCTGTGTCTGCCCGACACACTACGCTGAGCTGGGAATACATTTTTCCTTTTTAAGTCCGGCTCTTGCTTGCATTCCAGGGAGCAAAAGCCGGAGTATTTGTTCAGAAAGAAGAACATGTTTGACTTCACTGAATCTTAATGGTAATTTCTGCACCTGTGACATTTTCTTAACCATAATGAGCCTGACCATAATGGAGTCATCAATTCATCCACAGCTCTAACCTTAATCACTTTGTGTCCCGCGGCGCTCGTTTTATGCTAGCTTTATGCAAGCTAACTAAAATATCTGGATATTTAGAAGTCAAAAGTTTGGATAATTCATATTTTACTGCAGGCAAACACACACTGTTTTTTCCATGCACCTGTCAAGTTTGAGATTTTGGGCTTTTTGGCTTTTCATAAAGTGTTTTTTCAGACTAGTGGAAAGAAAACATCCAAAAGACCCTGTTAAGTGTTTCTTTTAGAGCACTTTATCTATTTGTGTCAATAGATTTCAATTACAATCCATATTTTAAAAGGCCGTTTTCTCAAAATGAGTTTTTTTCTCCTACACTGAGCCATAAATCTCCACTTCAATAGCACTTATACACACCAAACTTTACATTTTTATTCCTGCCTATATCCTGAAGATTTATACAGAGGGATTTGTTCATATGTAATCTGTGTGATTTTATACAACATTTTATTCCCCGGAGAATTGTAAAGTTTGTATATTGTTTTCTGACTGTTCTACGTTTTTTTCTGAATATGGAGTGATAAAATGAGATACCCAAAATTCCCTCTGTAAAAACATTTGACTTCAATATGTCAGAAAAATTAAACAAGAATTTTGAAACTGACTTCACCCACTGTTTAGATTTTTGTACTAGAAATTTATGTAAATTAGTGCATATTTCATTAAATAATGCCTCGTTTGCCTATTTAAACCTAGCATTTTAGAAAACTTGTAATAGAAAAATGTTTGCAATTATCAGTGTAATCAATCAACTTATTTTTATTTTTTATTTATTTATTATTTATTTTTTTTTACCATATTTACCTGCAGTGTCTCGTCTTAATAAATGTTTTTGCTCATCAGTGCTGATTTATCTGATCAAAAATACTGTTAAAGAGTAACACTGTATTATTACAATTTAAAATAACTATTTTCTATATTAATATATTTGAAAATGTAATTTATTCCTATAATGAAAAGCTAAATTTTTAGTATCATTACTCCAGTCTTCAGTGTCACACGATCCTTCAACATATTATAAATTGGCATATTAGAATGATTTCTGAAGGATCATGTGATTTAGTTTTTCCATCACAGGAATAAATTGAATTTTAAAATACATTAAAATGGAAAACAAAGTAAATTGTAATAATATTTCACAATATTACTGTTTTTACTATATTTTAGCTAAGTAAATGCAGCCTTGGTGAGCATAAGACACTTCTTTCAAAAGCAATAAGAAAAAAAAAAAATAAGAAAAAAAACTTCAATAATGCACAACATAATAAAACAAGTTATGAATGGCCTACTGGTTATATGCAACAGGTGCTTATATGCATTGTAAAATAAAATAAAGAAAAGAAAAAAGAAAAGAAAAGAAAAGAAAAGAATAAAGGAATAGTTTATCCAAAAATGAAAATTACTCACCCTAATGTTGTTATAAACTCATCAGACCTTTGTTTATCTTTGGAACATAAATTAAGATATTTTTACATTTAACAATGTTCTTTTTGGGCCATGAACATGTCAGTTGCTTTGCTGTCTATGCAGGGTCAGAAAGCTCTTGGATTTCATCAAAAATATCTTAACTTGTGTTCCGAAGATGAACAAAGGTCTTACAGGTTTGGAACGACATGAGGGTGAGTAATTAATGACAAAATTTTCATTTTTGGGTGAACTATCCCTTTAAGTGCAATATTTTGTCTGTACAAAGACAGGCATCTTCTGCCAAATCCATAAAAAAAATCGAATCAGATCAGGAAAGGACCTGTTAGGATAACTCCCCTGACCCTCGTCTCACAGCGTCACCCCTGGAAGAAAAGCAGAGACGTCTGTTTGGCAAAGCCGGAGCTTCACATTCATATTCTATTCATAAAGGTAATGCAGGCCGTCTGGCTCTTGATGATCACCTGTGGCCTCCTCTTCAGAGCACCGAGCCAAAGGCAGGGGGTATAGAGGAGGGGTACCACGGGAGGGGGTTGATCAAATTTGAACGTGCTGATGCCTCCTTCGTAAACGAATCACCCGCCTCGTCGATCAGACCTTTACACAAATAATACATCCATCAGCTTGTCGTTTCCCCTGCCCTCTTTACCGTTATCTCCTCCCGAGGCGGTCAATATCCTCAGGGCCCTGATCAGATCACAGCGGTTCCATATTTAATAAAGCCCTCCCAGCAGCCGGGCTTCTGCCTCATCCCAGACCCACATTCATTTCCATTATAATTACCTGAGCCTCTTCCCAACCCCTCCACCACCCCCTCCTCAACCTGCCCGAGCCCTTGACCAGAATCCAATCTGTGCCATCGCCCACAGTAAATCTGGCCGATATAAATAATAATGTGCGTGCAAATGAAATGCGAAAGATTACATTTGGTCACGTGAAGGAGGGTGGAAGACCTTAAGGGGTGAAAGCTCGGCGGTGTATCCTGGATCGAAGAAATATCTGAAGGTTAATTTGTTTTGATGCCGCCGGCAAAATCTTTGGGGCCCATCTCATCGTGGAGTGACATCTGTGTCGCGGTTAAAGGGACGGGGGACTAGCGGGTGAGGTTAATGGCAATGGTGCATGTTGGTGGCTGTACATGGGAGATCAGCATCTGGACGCAGAAGAAAAATGTGAAAACGTGAAAAAATATATTGATTTTTCAATGGAATGCTTATGCTTAAACAATCTTGTGATTGTCAGGACATTTTTTTTGTTTGTTTTACATTTACATCAAAAATAAATCCATGATATATATATATCCCGTTTAATGAGCTGTCAGCACTTTTTCTGTTATTTTACAGATTTATCTAATTTATATATATATATATACACACACACACACACAAATACTCATTCAAGTACACTATCACTCAAAAGTTTTTGAACAGTAAGATTTGTAATGTTTTTTTTTTAAGAAGTCTCTTCTGCTCACCAAGCCTGCATTTAAGTACAGCAAAAACAGTAAAATTGTGAAATATTTTTGCTATTTAAAATAACTGCTTTCTATTTGAATATATTTTAAAATGTAATTTATTCCTGCATAATTTTCAGCATCATTACTTCGGTCTTCAGTGTCACATGGTCCATTCATTCTAATATGCTGATTTGCTGTTCAAGAAACATTTTTTTAGTTATTATTATGTTCAAAAAGCTGAGTAGAATTTGTGACTGGAGTAATGTTGCTAAAAACTTAGCTTTGAAATCACAGGAATAAATTAGATTTTAAAATATATTCAAATAGAAAAGAGTTATTTAGCATAATAAAAAATATTTCAAAATTTTACTGTTTTTACTGTACTTTGGATCAAATAAATGCAGACTTGGTGAGCAGAAAAGACTTCTTTAAAAAAATTACAAATCTTTTGACTGGTAAATATGTAAATATGCATGTATATAATATTAATGTTTTTGAAAGACGTCTCTTTCATGCTCATGAAGGCTGTGTTTATTTGATTAGAAACTCAGTAACACCAGCAGCTTTGTGAAGTATTATTACAACTTCAAATAACAGCTTTATATTTGAATATATTTTCAAATCTAATTTATTCCTTGATGGCAAAGCTGAATTTTCAGCATCATTACTCCAGTCTTCAGTGTCACATGATCCTTCAGAAATCATTCTAATATGCTGATTTGGTGCTCAAGAAACATTTCTTATTATCATTTACTTTTATTAATATCAATTTTGACATCTGAATTTGATTATCAACAGTTGCGATGCTTAATACTTTTAAACCATTATACATTTTTCAAGTATTCTTTAATGAACATTTGTAACAATAAAGTATGTGTATATAACAGCTTAGACATTTATACCATATGTAATAAATAAAATAATTTGTACTTTAAAAAACTCATTTGTCAATGACTGGTAAAGGCAAAATGGTGATTAAGTATTATGGATCAGGATATAACACACTTCCACTTAGTACATTCATAGAAATGTTAACAAAAAAATCTTGATGTTGATTTAAAAAACTCCACGGATGCATTACGTGTCTGCTGCGCCACAGATTGCACCAGATTGCATTCAATTTCAGACTATAACAGCTGTCAATATAACGCACTTTGGCCCAAGTGGAAGCTTTCTAAATAAACTGTTTATGTCTATCCAAATGTCTGTTCCCTGGCAGGCATGTTTTCTTTCCTATAACAGTTCATCTTAAGAGTACTATTGTAAACACACGGCCTCTATGGTCTCTTCTCCAAACTCAATTAACTTGTCCAAGTCGAGCCCGTAACGCACCGCCTTGTTTAGACCCAGTAATGCAAACACACAAATACACACCCAAACACTCCACTTTAGCACGTCTATTTCTTGCGGAATATCGATCGGCTGTATTTTGACCCTCTTCTTTCTTTACGGAGTTATAACTTGAGTTATTTAAGCTTTCGACGTGCAAATGCATCGCATTGCCCAAATCCTTTGATTGTGAAAGATTGATTCCTCCGTTCTTTATCCTAATGATGATGTTGGATACTCTTACACCGAGACTTTGATAGATTAAAGACGGCTAGATAGATACACAGCGTGTCATATGATTAGCTTTTATGTTTTCCTTTGAGACCAGTTTATAATGTGGCAAATCTCTGCAGAGAAACAGCATCATGACAAAGGATCTGGGTTTGTGTCAGCAGTTCCTGAAGTCTTGCAATCAAATGCCAAACATGATTAATACCCTGAGTGGTAAAAGGAAAAGTGGGTAGACAGAGACGAGAAACACAACGAGAGCGAGAGGGGAGAGGGACTATCAGTGCTCAAGATAATTTACTTGAGGGACAACCGAAATCTATTCAGGAAGCGTTGCTGGATTAGTAGAAACTGCCTTTAATTAACAGTGACACTGTGCAACCTGTTCCATACGAGTGGAATACCAAATATTTAACTCTCTGATCTCATTATAGAAATAAACACATGGTGTGCACATTGACAACGGCTGTTGACTGTGCCAAAAACGTGTCCAATCATGGATCCTATCCTCCACAGAGTCTTACTCATGCAAGCGTTCGCTTTCCTATTAGGAATGTGACTACAAAGCATCACTAATGGCTTCTGAATTATTTACTCCGGATACATTTTTAGCTCTCCATAAAGCCTTGGCAATGGCTGCTCTGTCTTTGCCGATTCTGTAAATTGATTTTCTTTTACTTGTTTTTCTGGATTGTTTTGATTGCCGAGCGTTAACTGACACCCACTTCTTTCCTCTGTCTTTTTGCTTTGCTTCATCACCAGTTTAATATTTTATTTGGTAGGTGAATCATAATGTAGAATGAAAATAAATTCACTAAACGGTTACAGTATGTCATTTTAGTGCAAAAACCTGCACCTTATTCATCTGCAATCCAGTTTAATCAGCTGCTAAATACCGCTGCGGCACATTTAAATTTAAAGTCGTTCTCATTCATTTTAGCACACACATGCCACCTTTGTATTTAAATTGTGCTTATTATAGGTTGCACTTTATGTACAACACAAAAAAATGAACACGCCAGTGCAAAGCAAGTAGTAAAATGAATTTGGTTTAGTCATTTATTTGGCAATCATTTCTGTAGTAATTGAACAAATGATGGAGTAAATCAAACATACATCAACACATGGTGTACAAAAGCACACTTTTACACAAGTACTGTACATGCAGTCTTAATAAAGTATGACATATCATCGTAGCAAGAATTGTGTCGTGCCTCCCAAAATTGCAGTCGATTTTGTGGGTATGTTCGTACTGTTACCTGATTTGCATAATTCCTTTATGGCGCTAAAACAAATAATGCAAATAAACAACTCTATCTTTCATAGTGCAAACCTTGATGGGTGATTTCTAATGCTATGCAATGCATAATAATTCTTTATTATGACTTGCGTTTTGATAGTGTTAGTGAAAGCCAAGAACAAAATAATGACGTTATGACTTAAAGTGGAGATCAAAATTAGAGAACAATCTATAAATACTTGATTTTTTTCTGAAATATTGTTCAAAAAGAAAAATTACTCAGCTGTAGGTATACCACTGTTCTACCAACATGTTTGACAAAACAACCAAGCCATTTCAACAAAAACCTTTAGTTTGTGGGGGAAAAAAAACCCCCAAGTGATCAAAATTAGCAAACTGTAACCACTATAGCACAAAAGAAGATTGCAACTAAAAATTTGGAGGATTACAGCTGTTTTAAATTAGTAGGAAGTGTAGAGGCTCTTGCTTTGAATGACTTCAGCACATCTGCGGTCGCAGAACATCACTTTCCAAACTGTGCTGGTGTGATCTTGGTCCACTCTTCTTCCATTCTCTTCCATAATTTGGAGACTGTATTGGGTTTCTTAGCCATAACTTTGTCTGCAAGGATTTTCAATTGGGTTTAGATCAGGACTCTGACCCGGCCATTTCATTATTTCAGTGTTTACAGCTTCAAGGAACTGCTTTACCCATTTTGCAGTGTGTTGAGGACATTGTCTTGCATGAAAATTGCAGGCTGATTGGGAGATGCTTGCAGGATGGAACTGCATGTCGCTGACAGAGGTTCTGATAAAAATTCGCATTCACCCAGTCATGTATCTGTATAAGAGGCCCAACTCCTATTGCAGAAAACCTCCTTTGTGTGTAATTTAGTGATATAGCCTACTTGATACTGTCAAATCACACATCATCACAACAACACTTACCATATTATCGCAGAAGATATACTGTATATCGCACACCCCAGTCTCGACTTGAGTGGAAAATGAATCACCCGCGTTTGTGCGTGCACTTGTTTGCATATGAGCAAAAGTGTTTTTGGGAGTCTAATGTGCAAGCGCCAGACCACTGATTCGTCAAACCTGCTTTACTGCACTCAGTGCTCTTCTGATTATTTTGTAGTAAGTAACGAATATGCTTCAGGGAAATGTATCGGAGTAAAAGCATATATTATAATTAGGAAATGTAGAGGAATAAAAATAAAGGTAGGTTGAAATATAAAAAACTCAAGTAATACACAGATACTCCCAAAAAAATACTTAAGTACTGTAACAAAGTATTATTACTTTGTTACATTACACCACTGCAAACTATGTATCGTTGGAAAGGTCTAAGACTCCTAAATAGATGTTTTACCACTGTTTTTTTGTTACAAATTGTGTAGGAACAGTAATAGATTCATTTATGACAAGAGTGCACCTCAAAAATCTACATCATAACAGGAGTTCTGACTTTTGTCACCAAGTTTTTTTTTTTCGTTGCCTTTTTCCCTATCATGTTTTAGAAATTATCATAAATTATATATGAATTGAAAGTTTAAAACAAAACTAAATTCATCCTCTGAAACTCATGTTAAAGGGGTCATCTGATGCCCATTTTCCACAAGTTGATATGATTCTTTAGGGTCTTAATGAAAAGTCTATAATATACTTTGGTTAACAATTCTCAGTGGTAGCGTAAAACAACACCCTTTTTACCTGGCCAAAATCAGCTCTGCAAAAATCATCTCATTCTGGTTGAGGCTGCTTTAAATGCAAATGAGCTCTGCTCACCCCGCCCCTCTCTTCCCTCTGTGGAATGACGATCTTGTTTACTTTAGCTGCATTTAGCCGCTAAACTTGCTAACTAGCACATTATTAGGAAAGGTGATCGCAAAGATTCATAAAAAACCCCTTATACTCATTTCTGCTGTAACTGGATCTCGAACGATTCACGCGAACATAGACGGATATATGTAGATGGGGAGGCGCATTCCCTTCACAAACAAACGTAATCCACTGCATCTTCAGCGGCTCAGATGTCGGGAGTAAATGACGACCACTACGTTCATTATTACATCCAGCAACACAACACCTCAATCGCTCAATTCTTGTCTAATTTACATTCCTGCTCCAGCATCAAAACATGGAGGTCAGACTGTTACAACTGATCTTAGGTAAGACGCTCATGTCAATCAACTATCGTGGGAGCGGCCTCTGTCAGTGTGACGCCACAACGACAGGCATCTGAGAATGGCTAGATTTGAAAAATTGAATATTATTTTTACAAATTAATTAAAAACCATTGCATGGATTTTTATCATTATATGGTAGATTTGTACATTCACTGCCAACACACATTAATGTTCAAACAACATGTAAAAGTGAACTTAGCATCCGATGACCCCTTTAAAATCCGACATTGCTTTACCATGGAAATGGTACTTCAAAATCATATTTGAAAATGTATTTGTTCATGAATTATAACACGTTAAGTTTGGATTGTGCATTTTCACGTCAATGTTCAAAAATGGGTGTGGCAGTTTGGGCAGAGTTGATTTATGAAATATGCTTATAAATGCTTCTTCTAAGGGCATAACTTAAAAGCAGTGACCTCGAAATTTAGGAAATTATAGGTTGTGATCTAATTTTGATCTCCACTGTATATGTGATACAGGAAATGTGACAGTAATGGAGTGGCATGTTGATTCCTGGAACTACTAATCTAACTTATGTAACACAACCTGTGTGTTCCCAAAGTTAACGTCTGCCAATTAATTGGAAATCATCTTGATTACATAATTATTTCAATCTGGGTTGCGTTTTTGGTTCCTGTGTAACGATGCGATTACCTATGAGGATACATACAAACATCATCTCTCTGCCCATAAGGGTTTATTTCTCTGTTGTCAGGTAATTATATTCAGATGACTGCGTACTTACCAGAAGAGTTGAGGTTAGCCACTGCTGGAAGGTAGATGCTGTAACTACACCATCTGGCTGCAAAAAAACTCCATCTTTTTCTATTCAAACATTCAAAGGTAACCATGTATTTGTAATTTGAAAATATGATACTTTTATGGTTTAAAGACAGATTACATCAGATTACAAATCATGCACTTTCAGTGGTTGAAGTGGCTGCCATTCCGTGGATTGGCAAACATACTCATCTACAAAAAAATACTGTTGTTTTATTCAAGAGAGGCTCTGTGATTTTAAACTTTCTTTAGAAACACGCCGAGTTAATACGAAGCGTCACAAACGCACTGTTGACTGACATGAGAACTAAATGCATATGTAAAGTCTTCAGTCAGCGCTTTTTCCTCAGCATCACACGGCTTTCACGTAAGCGGTCTAGGAAAGTCCAAAAATAACTCTCTTCTGTATCGAGCAGATCTAAATGTGTTTAACTTACAAATGAAGTTTGCCAGCGCATCAGCATACCATTTCACTGGCGCTAATGAGAGCTGAAGAGAAGCTAGAGGGGCTTTGTGGGGTCTAACATGCCAACTGTGGAATATGCAAACTAAGCCCGAGTCAGGGGCGCATCAGATTGGCCACGCACAGCAAATTTGCATGCGAGCCCAAGCAGCGCCGCTCTCGGGTTGCTGCGACGTCGCCCGCCGTGCCACCGCAGTCCCCGAGAGTCAATGTAGCTTGATTACACTTCACACTCACCAAATTATAATGCAAATAACGTTCCAGCCATTAACCATGCAAACCGCTTGAAATGTGCACGTGTCCCTACGGTGTGTGATGTAAATTGCTATGTCACATTAAAAGTGACACCGGTAATTCTGCACATTGTGAAGTTATTGGGTGCCAGATCTTATGAGCCGTTGTGACAGCTATGCAGATGAGTGCATTTTGCCGTACAGAGTCAATTTGACACAGTCACAGGAGAGAGATTGCTTTTTTTAAGCATAATGAAACCACACAAATTAAGAAATTACCTTTGAGCAAACCCAGCCCTCTTCCCCAGCTTACCGGAAACCCTACAATTTCCGCGGAGTCGCAATAGCTTCAGAATTAGTCCGACTAAGAATTACTTGACATTCATGTTCATTCATTTCTCATTTAACCATAACCGAATGATTCGAATATGGCCAGCTGAGAGGGTTTATTAGAGGTTAGGAGAGCCTTTCCTACCCTCATATGCTGGATTTGACTGCCACAGGCTTAGTTAGGCCATTTATTGTTGTTTTCCTTTCAGATTTTGGGGTTTAATGTGCCAGAGGTGGCTTTTGCCTTCGTTTATGTATAGATCTGAATGTTTTTGTCCTGTTCTGGATGTAAACCCTGGTGAAAAAAACAGCATATGCTTTTAGGTATGTTTTGATGCTGGGATGCTGGTTTCACCAGGGAACATTCTAAAACGATGACAGTTCATCACAAATATATTAATTTCTATACTTAAAGCTATATATTGAGTGTTAACATTTAACTATTTTTGAATTTTTCGGATCATCAGTAATCAAAAGTTGGTTAATACCAGTCACAAGACATGGAGATTTACTTTAAATTTCATCAAGCTGATTACTAAAAAAAATCCCACATGTTTTCATGTTATATTAAAGGGGTCATCAGATGCAAAGTTCACTTTTTCATGTTGTTTGAACATTAATGTGTGTTCGCAGTGTATGTACAAAGCTACCCTATAATGATAAAAATCCATGCAGTGGTTTTTAATTAATCTATAAAAATAATATCCCCTTTTTCAAATCGAGCCAGTCTCATCGACACCACTCCCTCGATAGCTGATTGACATGAGTGTCTTACCTCAGATCACGTCACAGTCAGACCTCCATTGTTTCGATGCCAGAGCAGGGATGTAAGTTAGACAAGAATATCTCCAACTGAGCAATTGAGGTGTTGTGTTGCTGGATGTAATAATGAACATAGTGGTCATCATTTGTTTGTCAGTGGATTACGTTTGTTTGTGAGGGGAATGCGGCTCCCGATCTACATATATCTGACTATGTTTGCGCGAATCATTCGTGATCCAGCTTCACTTACAGCAGAAGTGAGTATAAGGGTTTTTTTTTATGAATCTTTGCGATCACCTTTCCTAATAATGTGCTAGTTAGCAAGTTTAGCGGCTATACGCGGCTAAAGTGAACAGGCTCGCCACTCCACAGTAAGAAGAGAGGGGCTGGGCGAGCAGAGCTCATTTGCATTTAAAGGAACAATCCCCTCAGAATGGGATGATTTTGCAGAGCTCATTTTGGCAAGGTAAAAAGGGTGTTGTTTTACACAACCATTGAGAATTTTTAACCAAAGTATATTATAGACTATTCATTAAAACCCTAAAGAATCATATCAACTTGGGGAAAATGGGCATCCGATGACCCCTTTAAGACTTATTTTGATGCAACAAAGTGGTTATATCTAAGTGTGTAAGTTGTTTACTTAATTTTTTTAAAATTCCATTTTAATCTTTCCATTAACACTATTATGTTATTCATTCAGACTGATTTGCAAAGTCATTGCATCCTCTCACCTGACTTTTCCCCATTCATTCTCAGTTACCCCCTACCAAACTCACCACAGGCTTTAGGGGGGCTGTTAAAACTCAATGTGCGCAGGGGAGGTGAGTCGTGGACTCCCGCTGCAACTTTACCAGCTGGTGTCGCCTTTGGACCGTTTCTTTAGAAAAACGAGACTATGTTTTTTAATGTTATATTTTGAGGAGGCACAGCCTCCCTTGCCTCCTTGGAGGAATTGCCCCTGATGTACAGTTAAGGGTCAAAAGTTTACATGCACCTTGCAGAATCTGCAAAATGTTAAGGGATCATACAAAATAAGAGGGATCATACAAAATGCATGTTATTTTTTTATTTAGTACTGAGCTGGATAAGATATTTCACGTGAAAGACATTTACATATAGTCCACAAGAGAAAATAATAGCTGAATTTATAAAAATGACCCTGTTCAAAAGTTTACATACACTTGATTCTTATTAATTTGTTAATTGAATGATCCCACAGCGTTTTTTTTTTTGTTTAGTGATATTTGTTCATGAGTCCCTTGTTTGTCGTGAACAGTTAAACTGCCTGCTGTTCTTCAGTAGTAAATGAAAAAAATATGAAATTTAGGCAAAATAAGAAAAATGTACACATCTTCATTGTTCAAAAGTTTTCACCCCCTCTTAATGCATTGTTTTTCTTTCTGAAGCATCAGTGAGAGTTTGAACCTTCTGTAATAGTTGTGTATGAGTCCCTCAGTTGTCCTCGGTGTGAAAAGATGTATCTCAAAATCATACAGTCATTGCTGGAAAGAGTTCAAATACTGAAAATGCTGAAAAAACAAAGAATTTGTGGGACCTGAAGAATTTTTCTGAAGACCAACAGGCAGTTTGACTGTTTAGGATATGTAAACATCTTTTATGTGAAATACCTTGTTCAGGTCAGTACTAGATTAAAAAAAATACAACAACAACATGCATTTTGTACGATCCCTCTTATTTTGGTAAAATAATTAACATTTTACAGATTCTGCAAGGTGTATGTAAATATTTGACCTCTAATGTATATACACTTTTGGAAATGAAGTCTGTGAGAGTCTTAAATATGTGTTTGAAGAGTTTTCTTAGAAGTACACAGATCCACATATGTAGATGAAACACTCTTGTTGTGTCTTGAAGAATGCAAACAGGCTGTGAAAGTAGATTTTTATGCAAAACAAAAGCACAATAACAAGTTGCGTTTTGTCTTTGAACAAATCAAATCATTTCAGTCCATATGTCTCATTCAACACGTTAGGATTTTTTTTTGCTGACATATGGCTCTCGCAGCTGATTCAGTGACATACATAATACCTCGGAAAAAGCCGTCCTCTCTCTTTGACGTTAAGAGGCAGATGACTGTGCGACTATAAAAAGTGTCAGGAGCGATTTAATTTCCCTCCATCTGTCTGAGTGCTAGTACACTAGGTGGGTAAGCACGCTGTTCTCCCCTCAAACATCACACCTCGCCTGCAATCGGAGCTCATTGCGTGCTCCTGCTTTAAACACACATCATTCAGAAGAGGGCTCCTGAGAGGGCTGATTGGCTCCTAATTAGAGAGCTTTGTTAATGACAGGTAGTGTCAGATGCTAATGAGGCCCTGATTGGAGTATTGGGGGAGTGGAGATGATTGGGATGTCTCGCAGTTAGAAGTCAAATACTCATCAGCAAAGACAAGGGGCTGAACAGGTTCCTAATCCCGAAAAACTGTCTGGGTTCATTCAGAACGGGACGGTCTCCGTCTCCCTGATCGCACTTGATGCTAATGCGCGATCGCATCCGAAACCTCGCGCCGCTCCTGACACCTCAAACGATTGCGGATATCCATTCCGTGCAACTCTTTCGGTCATCGATCGCTTAGCCGAGAGCAGCGAGTGATGAGGACGCCATTATGTTTTTCATCAACAACCCTCTTATAAAGTGTCATCTGCTAAAAATTCAGGATATGAAGAGGCATGGTGGGTGGACAAACTCCAGTGGAAACGATCTGATTTTACAACTTTGGCCTGCACATTTTCAGTGACACTGCAATAAGATCATTTATCAAGCACTGTACACCTGCCGAGTAATTAGAGGCCCTGCTGTTAATTACAGTTTGATCAAGCATTGAAATTCAATCAGGAGAGCTCTAAATAACGGACCACAACTGATATATAATGCTGGTCATTATCACAAAATACACCCTGACAGCATGAACAGGTCTTGTGTCTCCCTGAAGGGCTTTATTTTGTGATAATGATCAGGTGATTAGACATTAATATGCAATTTACTGTGCTTTATTCTGAATGAAAGAAGCTGAAACATACTAAGCTGAAACGACTTTGAGAATTAAGAGACTTGTCGGAAACAGGCATTATATTTAAGTAATGTAACACTAGTAGTTAATAGTGATTAATTGATCCTTCGTAAACAGCTTGACTGACAGGCGGTCTGACCAATCATAATGCTGAATCCGCCATTCTGTCAGACAAACAAATCAAACAGGAGACTAGATTAACTTTGGTGGACTTAAACTTGAAACAATGTGTGTATTGACATCTTTCCACGGTTGAAATAAAATGTTCTGATTTTCATTCAAGTTTTCTTTCGTGCTTTAAGTAAAGAAGAAAAGATGATCAGTTCACGTGTTGATTGATCTAAAAATTACAACATTTTAAAACTGAGACCTGAAACTGTTTCATACCAGAAGTAACCTGCTCTGTCTTGTCTGTCGGCGTGTTGTTAGTTTCCTCTTTGCTCCGCAATGTTTTTTCACTGTGTGAGAACATGATGTGTAGTGTGAGAGCGGCATTGTTTGTTGGACATAGCAACAGTAACTAAGGAGGGCGGTTTTTTGCGAAGGGTCAATTAACATTTTAAAGACAGCATTGGGTCTGTGTAGGCATACTTATTGACATATTATTGCCAGTGTTTATTTTTCATCCACCAACATATCCAGAAGGAGCCACTGCATTTTGGAACAAATCAACTGAGTGAATAATTCGATGATTCACTCAAAGAAAAAAATCACTTGTTCCATTCCTGAATGAATTACTGTTGTTAAATGAATCATTTGAGTGACTGATTCAATTGTTCACCCATGACCTTTATTCATGAATGAATCACAGTTTTTGAATGAATGATTTACACTTATAAAGATGGTTATGTGTGCTACACAAACTTTTGTGCTTAAAAAGTATACAAATGTTTATTTTTCGAAAACAATGACCGACCGTTTCGCTAGATAAGACCCTTCTTCCTCGGCTGGGATCGTTTAGAGCCCTTTGAAGCTGCATTTAAACTACATTTTGGAAGTTCAAATTCGGGTCCATTATAGTCCATTATATGCAGAAAAATTCTGAAATGCTTTCCTCAAAAACCATAATTTCTTTACGACTGAAGACAGAAAGACATAAACATCTTGGATGACAAGGGGGTGAGTAAATTATTTGTAAATTGTTGTTCTGGAAGTGGAGTTCTCATTTAAGGTCTATCAAACCAACGATAATTATCAACATAACTATATTACTGTGTGCACTTTAAGTGGAGTGTCATCTGCTGCTTTAAATCTCCGAGCTCTTTAAAGTTCTGATTTTATCGTTTATAAGCTGGAAAAATCCTACATTCCAACAATATCTCTGCATCATTACTGTATTAGTTGTGGTGTGGACTTCCCAATTCTCATAGAATTAGAATGATTATGTGTGACCCTGGATCACAAAACCAGTCGTAAGGGTAATTTTTTCAAAATTGAGATTTATACATCATATGAAAGCTGAATAAACAAGCTTTTCATTGATGTATAGTTTGTTAGGACAGGCCGAGATACAGCTATTTAACAATCAGGAATCTGAGGGTGCAAAAAAATCAAAATATTGAGAAAATCACCTTTAAAGTTCTTCAAATAATGTTCTTAACAATGTATATTACTAATCAAAAATTAAGTTTTCATACATTTACAGTAGGAATCAATAATTTTGACCCATACAATGTATTTTTGGCTATTGCTACAAATAAACCCCAGCGACTTAAGACTGGTTTTGTGGTCCAGGGTCACATATTTGTTGTGTTGGACTACTCTATATCAGTGCTTTTGGAATGATGTCAGCCAATCAAATTCAAGGATTGGAACTAACTACAGTAGCGTTCTACTTTAGAATACTGCGATTGACCAATCAGAATCAAGTATTCCAGAGCACCGTGAAATCACTGGGTAAACAAACGGCAACAAGAACATAAAAAGTAGTGGCAAAACCCCCTTGGAGCTCTTTCTTGTGTATATAAAAGCCTTGTGTAAAGCAAAGTTAGTTACTAAAACACTTCTCCAAGAGGCTTTAGGAGTGAGCAGAGGGGCGCCTGTGATATTTTTCAGCCCGTACAAACACTCCGGCAGACCTTAAAGGTAGGGCAGCTCTGTCTGAAATATACACCAGAGAACCCAGAACTCTCCAAATGAGTTCTCTGGAGATCGTTCCCGACACCTGCAGTCATTTTTCAAACGATTTAATTGGTGTACTTAAGTCAGCTGATACCTACGCCAGTGCTTTGTTGCTAGGCGTCATGACACAAAGGTCTCCAGGTACAATTAACCCCATTGTGACACCGCGATGTACACCGAATGTTTTCGGAAGGGACCAACTTGAGTATACGTATATCGTTTGGGAGTAACATTAATTCACGACTGGCGTCACTGGGACATGCATGCTTTATACTAAAGTAATGACCAGCTTCTTTCCCGTACTACTACTACCACTACAAGTGGCAAACACCTGCTCGCAAGTACATATACGCCACAAAGAGACTCCCCCTTCCTTACTATGAGATCCACGCGCTTTCAGAGGACCTGTTTGACAGAATTGCGTTTTTTTCTGCGATTGAACAGGTTAGGATGCAGTGCTGCAGCTCTCCTGTCTAAGTGGTCTCCTGATAAGAGGGAAGCTGAGATTTCTCTCAGTATTTCTCTCCTGGCAAACAGTGAACACAATGAGTCATGACACTATCCAAGGGCTCCAGTGAAGTGTGTGGGTGGACAGCTACAGTGATAGTGACTGTATGAAGAGAGCTTGCTCATCCAGGACTCACAGAGAGAGAGAGAGAGGAGAGGAGGCAGGGTGGAAGATGGATTTCCACACATTTATAATAGCTGTCACACCTTACATTCAGCAAGGCAATTTCACATTTGAGAATGGGACAGCGACTCAAATTAAAAATGACATTAATTTCTGCCAGCCTGCACACATTGCATTTTTCATCCCCGTTGAAACACCTCTTGATTAGGCTCTGGGAAGACACAAACGTACCGCACAACAATAGGACTGTCTGATTGGATTCTGTGTACAGTACGTCTTGGGGGGGGAAAAAAAAGTGTGTATGAAAGGGTGTTGTTTCTGAAATCATGTTTTTCCCCACGAACATTCCTATATTTGTTTTCTTAAGTCTTTATAAAACATTTCTAATTAGGAATGTAAGACAAAAACAGTCCAAATCGAGATGTAGCTATTGCTATAGTTGAAAACCAACTCGACAACCAAAACATTTAACAGTGGAATTTCAGTGGCAGAGATTTCTGAGCCAAAGGCTTTATTTTCTAAGATTTTCTGAGGTTATCCAGCCTTTAAGGCCTTAAATTCTGACCTCTGAGCCTATTTCAACCAACTGTTCTATGAAATTTTGTCTGTTTTGTCTACGGTGTTACATAAAAAGAATTTCACTTTTTTCCTGCTGATTCACTATTCATTTCAAAACATGGTCTCACTTATATTATGCGGCCTTAATTAAGTACGTACATCAAAATGTACTTACAATGTACTTATTGTGTTCATACTGTATTGCAAAACACTTTTGCTGCTGTTGAGGTGGCATATAGGTAAAGTTAGGGGCAGGTTTGGTGGTTTGGGTAATTGTAGTGTAATTATAAATGTAATTAGATAAATTACAGATCTAATTACATGCATGTTTATTTTTAAAATATAAGTACAATGTAAAAACATGTATATACACAAGTGCATTGGATCAAATGATTTCAATACAAGTGCATACAGTTGCAGTCAAAAGTTTACATACACCTTACAGCAGTGTAGAACGTTATGCATGTGACCTGAGTGATATATTTCACATAAAATATGGTTTACATATAATCCACGAAAGAAAATAATAGTTGAATTTATAAAAATTACCCTGTTTAAAAGTTCACTTGCATGATGCATTAAAAGCAGGGGGTGAAAACTTTTCGAATTTAAAGATCAGGGTAAATTTTACTTATTTTGTCTTCTGGGACACATGCAAGTATCTTCTGTAGCTTCTGAAGAGCATGAACTAAATGAAAAAAAATATGATATTTAGGCAAAATAAGAAAAAATGTACACATCTTCATTCTGTTCAAAAGTTTTCACCCCTGACTCTTAATGCATTGTGTTTTCTTCTGGAGCATCAGTGAGTGTTTGAACCTTCTGTAATATTTGCGTATGAGTCCCTCAGTTGTCCTCGGTGTGAAAAGATGGATCTCAAAATCATACAGTCATTGCTGGAAAGAGTTCAAATACACAAAAATGCTGAAAAACCACAAAATTTGTGGGACCTGAAGGATTTTTCTGAAGAACAGTGGGCAGTTTAATTGCTCAGGACAAACAAGGGACTTATGAACAACCATCACTAAACAAACAAACAAACAAAAAAAAACAGCTGTGGATCATTCACAACACAATACAGTATTGTGAATCAAGTGTATGTATACTTTATATTGAACAGGGTCATTTTTGTACATTAAATTATTATTTTTTCTTGTGGACTATATGGAAACGTCTTTTATGTCAAATATCTTATTCAGGTCAGTACTAAAAAATAACTTGCCTCTTATGCCTCTTACTTTGGTAAAATAATTATTATTTTGCAGATTCTGCAAGGTGCATGTAAACTTTTGACTTCGACTGTAATAGTTAAGACCACGTAATATAAAGTGGGAGCCAAATTTTAGGGATCTTTATATTTTAGGCTCATAAATGTATTGCTATTACTATTAATATTACTGAACTGCACAGGCCCAACAATATGCAACATAGCTAACAATAAAACTGGCAGAATTTCAAAACCGACAATTTTATAAATACATAAACAACAGAGAAGTGATTTATAGTCACTGTAGTTGGATCGCTTGCTTTCTAAATGTCAAATGAATTTGGTTTTGTGCTCTTGGCAGGCAATAATTCACCGCACCTAACAATGTGCTCAGAAACCATGTTTATCCTCTTGGCAAGTGAACTTGTATTTAATGTTTGTATTACCTTGCATAGTTTTGTTCCTGGTTATCGAGGATGAGGGCATGTCAAGAACCCTGTCTACGCTGGCATCTGTCTAATCTAGCTTCTTCCACCAAGTATAAGATGAACTGCTGCCAAAAATACAATAGAGATTAATGGGAAACACACTTGGAAATCAGCAACAAAAGACACTTGTCCTTTTTAAAGGCCTTCTCACACCAAGGACAATAACTACGATAACAAGATATAGTTCTAAAAATTATTTTCAAGAATAGCAAAACCCATACCACAGAATGATTTTTCCAGCTGATAAATGATAAAAACATTGACCAATCAGAATCAGTCCTGCAATCAGGAGCAAAAGAATTTAAAGCGGCAGACACTTAGAATATACAGACGAAATCGTCTGCTGGTGCGGTCGCTAATATTGTTATCTTTATAGTTATCGTTCTTGGTGTGAACAGACCTTTAGATCTATGACCCACCAGTGGAAAAGCATGACTGTAATGAAGTATTTCTAATATATATCTCACTACATGTGTAGCCTAACAAGTCAGAATCAAATTTACGGATGTAAGAGAATGAAAACAAACTTACACAAGAGCTGTTGGGCTCTGTATTCAACTTTGTGCATTTTAATCGTTGTGCATGTTCTGGCATACAATCTTTTGCAGGTATATTCATTTCTTTTGAATCACAAATCAATTGCTTGAAAAAAGTTGAAAATAAAAACCATGAGTGAAATGGTTCAAAACTCTTTTATTTTATTATTTATTTTTTTTGTATTTTTTTGTATTTTATTTTTTTTTAATCTTTTCCAGACAAACACATTGATTTCTGGACCACAGTAGAGGATGGAAACCTTTCACAAACATTTTTTATTATTATTATCATTATTATTTGAAAATACAAATATAAAATTATACTTTCCACATCTGAGATGTGAGAGACCCCCATCCACTTTAGTTTATTTTACAACAGGGCTTGAGCAAGCCATACAAGAAGACCTGAAAGATGCTTTCAGACGTCAGTCCGTTCAGTCAGTTCTCGCGGTAAAAAGTCCGTTAACGTTAAAAAATGGGCAAGTGTTAGGAATGGGCAAGGCAATCAGCGAGGCCGAAGGAAGCCTCAGGAGATAATGACAGACCGAGTGTCAAAAATAAGACCTAATGACACCATATTGACCGTACCCGTCCCCATTGAGCTACACGTCCTCGTCTGGTTCACACGACAGCTAAACTACTACCGGGCCTCCTTGTACATCTGCTGCAGCTCTTGGACAACACATGATTCAACAGCCAGTGAAACAAACAGTGTGGACTAGCGTCAGTTCACCTACGATGATGAGGCAGTTTCAACAATTTAACAAAGAGATATATATACACTATACATATATATCTTGTATATGCATACAAGTATACTGTACATCAGACATTACAGTGTAGAACGCTTTGCTGCTTTATTAGTGGGATGATCGTTTTGGCCATTGCCTAGCACTTGCCGCAAAATTCAAGTTTAAATGGATACGGTAGTTCACTCCCAAAATCACTCAACACCTTCCAGGTCATTGTCTTTTTTTCTTTTTCTTTTTTTTTTTTTTAAACCAACAATTTTCCAATGATTTAACTAGTCTAGCAAGATGTGTAACATTCATCCGCTGTAAACTGCTGTCCATGGAAAACAAAATGGTGGCAACAGAGCCATGCTACCTTAAAGTCCAAGCTACGAGATCAAATTACGGAAAAATCAGGGGACAGGGTAAGCGAATGGAAATGCCGTTTAAAAGGGTTGCCAGCCTTCATTTTAACCGAGAGTCACCGAACCACGCTCGTATTTGACAGCAGAAGGGAAATGTGCTTCATCTGCGGTCAAACATTCGCCTTCAGACCTAAATGGACGCTGGATGCTCAACTAACCGCGTAGCGTTACCGGTTAAAAAGATGTCTCGAGTAAGAAAATGCTGTGCACGTTTTTATTCCGACAGCACCGTTAAATTTAGCTCAAATGTGCTGAGTTGTGCTGATCGTAACTCGCTAGTAGCATAAAAATCTCCCTTGCGAAGGTGGCTCATGTTTGATATCCCTGAGAACAGATGTGATTCAGGAATACAGATTCAGAGTGACACTGGATTCACACTAATTAGACAATGACGCAGTCTGGTATCGAATGCGGATGCTGAATTAAAATGAAAAGCTGGCAATGTAATTAAAAAGTACAAAAAACAATCGTATGTTGACTCGAAACTAAAGGCATAAAAATAAAATCCAAAAAAGTGGGATTTCTGAAGAGTATAAATATCAAAAACCTATTAGTGTTTTATCCGTATCTATAATGATTAAGCTATATCGTTATTGTTAATTGATTCGAACTTACTAAAAAAATATTTATTCATGTAATAAAATCCTCTTCGGAATAGCTTGCGTCCCTCTTAAAAAACCAAAGTAAAGCGGTTTTGCATATCTAGCGTTAGCATTTAAGGTAGTATGGCACACACCCCTTTTAAAACATTCAAGGGTGGGGATCCAATTAATGCCTTGATTACAGCAATTTCTTTCTCCTAGATTTCATCAGTGAGAGCTTTGGTTAGTTGAAACCATGTGAGACCAGCAAAACAGTGGAACAAAAAAGGAGAAAAAAAAAAAGAAGAAAAAAAAACAACGAACGAAAGAAAGAAAAATTGCTATGAAAATAACGCTCAGCATTTTTTGTCTTTTGTCTTTAAATGATTATAAAGAGAAAGTTCTATCCTTACTGGTCCTACGATTGCTAATGAATACCTCTACGTCTTAACATTAAGTACATAACACCTACGACTACTCACTAAAGAGAGAGTGAGATATAGAGAAAGGGCAAAACGACAAAAGGAGAGTGAGGGGAGGGAGGGAAATGTGGAAAAATACCAACCGAGAAGTGTATAGACCACTACACTGGCATCAAGACAGCACTCTTTTACAAGGTAAAGTCATATTCCTGTTTTTTTTTTTTCTTTTTTTCGGTTGTTTTCTCGTTTTTTTGTTTTACACACTACTAAAATACAATGATCAACATAAGATTACTGAATGAGGTGACAGGGAATGAAGAGAAACAATTGATAAATACAGTACATAATATCTGTATTATTGTCATTGTTATATTTAGTATAATCATTAACATCCACAAAAATATTGATAAAAATCCATCCCTATTTAAATTCAAAACATGTTCGGGATCATCTTCTTTCTTTTTTTTTTTTGTACGTTTGTCTTTTTTAAAACAGCTCAAACAGTTAGCACAAAGTTCTTCTTGTTTTTCTTTTTTCTTTTTTTTTTTTTTAAATCGTATTACTTTTATCACATCTCCTTCTTGAGAAAGAATCCAGCATTCTGCCTCACCTGTTAGAGTTTAGTGAAATGAACAAAACAAAAACGGAAACTAAAAACAAACCCAGAAATTAAATAAAAGCAAAAAAATAAAACATTTTCAACAAGATCGAATAACAGCATACATCAGTCAATCCATATTGTAAATATCATTCATATTTCTAAATGCCATTTGTGTCTCATCAAATCCAGTCCCCACATGTACAACAAATGTGTGTAGCAGCTACTGGTTTCAATCAGTTTCAGTGTTTCTGAGGAAATGAACTATTGCTACCAATAAACTCATCTGTCATCTCTGATATTCTAGAATAAAATCCCTGGCGAGAGATTATTTTAAAGTACAGTCTTCGAATCGACGCAAGCCGAGACTCGAGATTCGTAAGCGTCCTCCTTCACATGACCCACGTTAGAGACTGTCAGTTCACATGTGCAAATAGAAAATGATAAATTCTCTCTCACAGTGCAATGATTTACTTAATTTCAAAACAACACTTTAATATCTTTTTTCAATATCTGTCTCAGGCTAAAATAAATTAATTTGTTTTAATCTCCTTTAAAGTAATTCTCACAGGACTGAGGTAATGGTATAAAAGACTTGTTTTCTTTCCTAATCGTAGAGCAATTTCAAAAACACTTTTTGAAATATTGCCTTTGTTATTCGAATGGTTAATCCGACATCGACACCCGACGGGAAAAAAAAGAAGCTCACGCTAGAATGCAAAACGAAAGGTTAACATGAAATGTCTCGACACGGTTTGAAATCATAGTTCATGTGTGCTTTGGATTTTGTCGTGATTTTTTTTTTTTGTGTATTATTTCTTCTTTTTTGTTACGATGCTGATTTCTGTATACCTTGTAAAGTATGTTCTCTTTGTAAGCTGTGCACATCTTAACGTACTATCTAATCCGTATGCTGGTATGACACCTGCACAGTTGAAAAGCCGACGGTATTTACAAAGCGAGCTAACAGTGTTCGATTCGAGTTTCGTCCGTACTGGGGTAAATCACGGCCTTTGTGCTACAGATGGACCTCGGTTACTGCATTGAGCCTCGAAGATATTTTTGCACTGACATATTTCGGCTTGCGCACGATACAACCTCTATGACACCGTCACAAAAATATGGTTCTCTCTCAGAAACAGTTTTGATGCAGTGAACAGAATAATATATACAGTTTCAGAATCTTTTCTTTTTAAATCTCATTTCACAAAGTATTAAAAGGAAAGCTTTTTCTTTTTTTGTTTTCTTTTTGTTTTCATCGACAACAAAAATGACATTTATAAAAAAGGACTGTGAAAATATTGTAGTCCTCTTATTGCCCAAAATAGGTAATCATGGTTAACAAGACATCACAATAAACATAGAACAGAGCTACTAAGATTTTTTTGAGTTACCCACTCATTGCGGTTTAGGCTTGAATTAAAAATGTCACCTTTTCAAGCGTTCAAGAGTCATTTCAATCCGCTTTCTTGCTTGTATGAAATGAACCCTGAAAACGTGATAGACGAGGGCTGTGAAATGAAACTGCTATTGGAATATTACTACCTCAAAAAACAAACGAAAAAAAAGAGACGGTTTATGTTTACATAGTCGCTCTCGTCAGAGAACATTCAAGAACAATGAAGAACATCTATTAACTCAAAGAAACGTTGATTGATTCAACGTGTACACAATAAAAGATGACTAAAACGCTAAAACAAGAAAGGAAACGAAATAAAATTAAATCCTAATTCAAGGTCAGGGCTACACTAGGATAAAATATTCAAAAGCCAGGTTTTCAGTATAGTACAGCAGATTGTTTAGTTGTTTTCGTTTTTTTTCTTCTTTCTGAGATGATTCTGACGTTTCGGTTTGTTCTTCGTGTGGCGCCATCTCAGCTTTAGATTCCCGTTCAGCGCTGTAGTGCTTGAAGTTTAATGGCCTTTACCTGTACACAGAACCAATTAGAAACTCCGGCCAGTCTTCCCCGGGCCTCCTGATAAACTCTGCTGAAACAAACAGAGAAGTTGCTCAAAATTCGCACATACTTATAGTAAAATGGGGTGTGTGTGTGTGTAAAATGTGCTGCATCTGAGCCTTGCTGGTGACAAGTTTGAACACATTTGACTACCAAATGTATGCATTTCATAATCTTCCAATGAGAGGTAAAAAAAACACTACTAGGGCTGTCGTGATTTGTCGATTCATTTAGAGTACTCAATTTGTAAAAAATCCCTGATTGCAATTTGCCCGTGTCGAGAAACGCATTTCAACGCATTACGCTTTCTGAGGCTGAATGATGTATAAAACCCATTTAAAAATCATAATAAAGCATAATGCTATTGTGAATTTACTACGATTCAATTAGATAAATATATGCGAATGCAGATTTAACATATGCGCTTTGATTGTTTACATTCGTGCAGGTTACGTACGTGCGTCTTAGAGTGGCTCTGTTCACAGTAAATTCTGCTCCACACAAACAGTTCTCATTTACATGTGTGAACCGCCTCAAACTCCATCTCTGCATATTGCTGTGAGTTTCTGGGAATGCGACGTGTGCCACGTCTTCAGATTTGAAAGGCAAATCATTTCTAAACCTTTCCATCAATATCTTTCTAATAGAGATGCACCAAATTTTCAGCCGCCAAAAATATTAGCCAAAAATTTGATGTTATTTTATTGGCTTGTGTTTTTAAAATTTAGTTATCATTAAAATTACTAAGTTAAATTAAAAAATCGTACAAAAATTACTTTATATTATTTACTAAAATAGTAAATAATCAAAAAACATTTTTGGTTTCGGTTTTCGGCCAAGTGCATCCAGAATTTTAGGTTTCGGCCCAGAATTTTCATTTAAGTGCATCCCTACTTTCTAAACATGCTAACTGTTCATCGCGATTTCACAATAAAAAGCTCAAACACTCATTCTGAGTTTGAACATTTTGATTTCCACATTCAAGAAATTACAGTGGCTGCAGCATTAAGAAATGGCCAAATATTCAAGATTAAGTGGACATTTGAATTAAATGTTGTTTAGTCAATATTAAACAAGGATTAGATCATGCTGTGAAGTGTAAAAACAATTGACAGGCCGTAAAATGTAAAACACATGTATTTTAAGAGTTTTGTTCAATAAAACCATTACTTGCTTTTGATACTTTATTTGAACTAATTATCATTACCTCATTGCTGTTATACATGTATTTTAAGTAATTTTAAAGGCTATTGTCCACAATTTTTATTACCACAAAAAAAAAGAATTATCCGATTACTCAATTAATCGCCAGAATAATCGTCCGATTACTCGACTACCAAAATAATCGTTCTAAAGTTTGGGGTCAGTAAGATCTTATGCAGTAAATTAATTAAAGTAAAGACATTTATAACTTTTGTTATAACTTATAACAAAATATTTAAATCTCAAATAATTAAGAATTAAGTTTTATTCATTAAAACGTTCTATTCACTAAATAAAAAACGCAGTTTCCACAAAGATTTTAAATGTTTTTAACATTGATAATAATAATAATAATAATAATAAATATTTTCTTGAGCAGCAAATCAGCATATTAGAATGATTTCTGAACGATCATGTGACACTGAAGACTGAGGTAATGATGATAATATAATGCTGAAAATTCAGCTTTGCATCACAAGAATAAACTGCATTTTAAAATATATTAACTAAAAAAAACCCTATTTTTTTTAATTGCACCAACCACACGTTAAAACAGTAGTTTAAATGTGTGTATGCATGTTTTTTTTTTTTCAGAACTAATATTTTTAAAAGAAAATTGAAGCTCCTGATTGTACACAGTAAATCTAGTTTAAACATAAACCGTGTATTGATTCAGTCCAGCTAAAAGTTTGCTGCCGACAGCTCTGAATTGCAGTAGAGATGTTATATCATCAGAATCACTCCACCGTCAGCATCTTTTCATTATAATTTGGTCATTTAGGCTCAGATACAGAACACATTGACACTTTTATGCGAGCACATCTCATCTACGTGGTGTTCAGACATCGACACAACACATATGTTAGTGTTTCAAGCATGCAGAAACTCTCGGATGTCCATCCAACTAGGAAACGACCCGCTTCTGCAATATGTCTGCTGTTGCTTTCTCTCACTGCTGTACTTCAATCAAACGTCTGGAGAATCCATACAGACGGAGCGATTCTACCTACTCATTAAATCAATCATCCGTTTTGCTCGAGGACAAAATGAGAAGCTCTTTAGGAAGATTATGGGCAACAAACCGCAGTCCGCAGGCCTCTTATCCAGATGACAGGTCACAGGTAAATGCCACAGAGCCAGAGTCTGCCATAATCGCACTTGATGCTTTACCGTAGGAGAGAAAAAAAAAACAGTCTGGGTGCAAATATTAACTAAGTATAGGGGAGGGATTTTGACCGAGTAAATGCGCATCCACTTATCCACACACACCGCATTTAAATAAGCGAGTCATCTCCGATTTAGCCATATCTCAGCATATACTCAAAATCACCTTTAAGTCCTTAAGACCTAGCTATACAAGCGCGGTGATTACGGAAACAGCGCCTTATCCGAAAAACCTGATGAATTACATCAGATGGCACCTAAGTCAACAGATTCTCAGCAAAGAGGGCTCGCTTCCAGGTGCACACTAATCAAAGCCGCAACACCTGTGCATAATATCCAAATACAGCACTTCATAGAGGATACGAGTCGACGCGTGTCGGGAGCGCAGCGCCACGGCTGTCGCAATACAGCTCTGGCAGTGAAAGAAAGCAACTGCGCAGTTTTGAGTAGACCCGCTCGCAGACATCATGCATGAAAGGAACAGTCGAATGACAGACAGGCAGGCGGAGGATAAAGGAGGAACTAGTGATAAAAAGTAAGGGGGAAATGTGTAGCTGCCACACTTACGGTGTTTGCGAAGCGGGAAAGGCTTTTAAAGGGCTTCAAAATGTGGAATCAATAATAAAATAGATGTTCAGTGAAAACCAGGTTATTTCATATGAAGTTTAAATTCCCTTGTCTGGGATGTAAAAGCCCTGTAAAAGCCTACGGTGTTGATGAAAAAATAAAAAGCACTACACGGATTCAACGTAAACTCATCTGAGATCAAAATGAGAGGGAATCGGAATGAATAGGCAGATGGAACAGGAAGATAGTAGTGAATAGATACATAATTATGAAGGCAGAAATCAAAAAATATATATATTTCATAAACGGTACAGGATATCTACCTCAAATGAGATGGCAACCAACCACCTGTTAGGTTTCAATGGTATCCATTTGTAAAAGCTGTCGCAATCAAAGGACCCTAAAAGTGTAGAGTTAGTAATGGTGTCAGTATGCATTCTGAGTGAAAAGGCTAATATGTCTATCACTCATAAGTCATTTCAATCATCGCATGTGTTGCTAGCATGAATGAATGTTATCTGTAAACCTTAAAGATCAGTCCACATCATTCCCTCAGTCTGATCTAGGTGAACAGCAGGGGAGAGCTGGAACAACTGTAACAAATGTAACAGGCTATAACTTAACGCACAACACACTCATTGTGCTCATATTTTAACACCCGAATGAACTGTATCAGCATCAAATCGTATTGAAATCACTGAGACCTTTGCCAGTCTTTTAAAGACTGCATGACTGAAACATTGCAATAAACAAATAAATATATACACTACCAGTCAAAAGTTTTTGAACAGTGCGATTTCAGTGTTTTTTAAGTCTGCATTTATTGATTCAAAGTACAGCAAAAATAGCAAAATTCTCTATTTGAATATATTTTAAAATGTAATTTATTCCTGTGATCCAAGCTAAATTTATAGCATAATTACTCCAGTCTTCAGTGTCAGTGTATATAGATTTTTTTAAGATTCTTTGATGAATAGAAAGGAAACAAAAGGTTTTTGCAACATTATACACTATACCAAAAGCGTGGAGGACAGAAATTATAGAAATTAATACTTTTATTTAGCTATTTATCAATGGTTTTATCTATTAATAATTTATCAATAATTTTCTATTTATCAAAGAAACCTGAAAAATATAATAATAATAATAATAAATGTTTTTTTGAGCAGCAAATCATGATATTAGAATAATTTCTGAAGGATCATGTGACTGGAGTAATGATGCTAAAAATTCAGCTTTGAAATCACAGAAATAAACAGATTTTAAAATATATTCAAATAGAAAACAGTTATTTTAAATAGTAAACATATTTCAAAACTGTACTGTTTTTGCTGTACGTTGGATCAAATAAATGCAGGCTTGGTGAGCAGAAGAGAAATCTTTTGAGTGGTAGTGCAAATAAATTAAATTAAATACTACTACTACTACTAATAATAATAAATAAATGAGTAAATAATAAAAAACTTTACAAAACTTAAAATACAAAAAAAATAAATAAATAAATAAATAAATAAAATAAAAAATAAAATAAAATGTACAGATTAATAATTACCTTAATTTAATTAGTCACAATTAAATTTTAAATTTTCTGTTATGCCACATATCACCATTTCAAATTACGCAGCAAATCTATACTGGTTTAATATTATTCATCTCAATTAGGTACATTTAATAAAGGCTGGTAATCAAAAATATTTTAAGGTTAAATAAGGCTAAACAATCTTGGGAAAAAAGTAAGTGTTACATTTTTTCCTGCTCTCCCCATTTAAATCTTTTACTGCCAAACAATCAAGTAAAACAGAAAGAAATATGTACATTTCAAAGAACAAGAGAGAATGGAAAGTATGCTGTTGTGAGAAAGAACATATTTGATTTTTTTTTTGTCAACAAAGATCAAGTAATTGTATATGCTGTAATCATTTACATTCATGCCAACAATAACAACATTAATGAATTCATCTGAAATCACAATTCATGCAGCAAACATAGGCAAGAGACAAAAGCTGTCAGAAATCACATATAAGCCTCAATTTGAGTAGGAAAACTGTGAACTTCACCTGTGTCAGGCTCAGGTCCAAACACTGGGGAAATCTAAACATTGGCCAGATGTATCCACCTTTGTTCTAACAAGCTTACTGCGTTTTAAATTATGGGAGGTATTTCCGGTTTGGGGAAGTTCTGCTTAAAAAGACTGAACCAAATCATTTCAAATCAAAAAGCTGCACTACAAATAATCCTCATTTGTCATTTGTTTGACTGAATGAGCTGTCAATTTTTCAATAACATAATGCTTGGTATTTTAATGTGACGTGGTATAAGAAGAATATCTATGGCAAGAGTTCTATTCTATCCGCAGCATTCTTTTTCCTCCTGGTCATTTTCTTTCTTCCCTTCTATTCTGCTATAACAATATGAAAGAAAGACAACATACACTTCACATTTGAGGTCTGCTCTCCCGATTTAATTTACAATACGCCCTATGAATAATTCACTGGAATGCACTAAGAAATCTCTCATTTTTCTGCCCAAAAATTCTCACGTCTCTTTCCAGGTTTGTTTTCACACAAACTCTTTAACATGTAACTGTGTCCCCTTTCCAATTCTAATCCCTGTTAGCAGTGTTTAATGAAATGTTTCTTAAGCAGGTCAATACAATATCTGTAATCTCTTAAAATGACGGAAATCACTTTGAAATATTATCACTCAAATGTTAATGGATATTTTTTAATGAAGGCAACATATAGGTACAGTATATTACAGTACAGTATGGTCTGTTGAAAGTCATTTGTTTAACAATGCTTTAACAATTTTTAATGTTTGATGATTGAAGGGTAAGCAGAATAATGTCACCTTATTTAGGGCTCTATGAAAATCACTTTAATTTTTTTTCCCTCAAATTCAGTTTTATTTTTAAATTATGTGTTTTACGTTTTACATTAATGTTTTGCATTCCAAAACCCACAAAAAAACTGTTATTAATCAAAAGCATCATATTAATTTACTGAATAATAATTATTTTTTTTTAATTTCTTTATTATTATTATTATTATTATTAGAAATACAGTGTTGTGCATTGACATTTTTCTATTAAATAAATTCTGGTAAATTTTTTTTTTTCTGGTAAATATTCCTTAAACAATAATGTTTTATTAATTGTATTAATAGTAGTAGTTCTATCATTACGTTGAGTAAAATAGTTTGCGGTTCCTTCAAGTTAAACCAAACTTTTATTTTGACGGTTTGCTGAGAAGACCTTTACATTTTTATCTTTGCATATGATATGATGGTACTTTATTTCAAAAGAAATGGTAAAATGCTCATGAAGTGACCAATGTACTCATATATTAAGGCGGCAGAGGCTGAAAAAAAAAGGATTCATATTTAAATAGTATTTTTTCAGCTTAATATTCATAAACACGCATTTAGAGTACTGACCTAGTTTTGATTTATTCATCCAAAATTCAGCAAATTCCGTAACATTCCGTTTTTGTACAGTAACTTCCATTCTATTCCGTAAATTCCATTTTTTTTTCACATCACGGAAATCATAGGGCCCTACTTACTGAGTTTTTTAAAATGCTTATTTTGTTCACAGGCTGATTACTTACACTTAAACAGAATTTACTCCCATAATTTGCGTAAAGCTTCACAGGGCGTAGGAAAACGGTGGATAGATTTATAGAAAGAAATCTTTTGTAAAAACGCTTTTCAGTTTGTGAAGACGTTACCGAGGCTAACAGAAACAGCGGTTCATGTCAGACAGCTCAAGAAAGAAGTCTTTCTTCCTCCAGAACACTGTCAATCACTAGTGCAATGTTCTGAGGGTTTGAGGCCAACCTAAATTTGACTCTATTTAGGTTAGAAAAACTCCATCTGAAAGTCAAGCGCAAGGTGACATTGTTATTCTGAAAATCCCGTTTAGATTTAATGAGTGCCCGGTCTGTTTTGCAAACTGTACTTAAGGGCAGAAGAGTGAGAGAGAAAGAGAGAGAGATAGAGAGAGAAAAAAAGTAATTTGCTTTTCCTCACAAACAAGAGATTGGAGGGGTATTGAAAGCAGAATGAATCAGAGGTGTGTGCAGATAGGCAATAAACAGTGTCCTCACATACAAAGGCTCGTATTCATTTTTCCAGCAGATCTGGACGGCGGTTCAAAAAACGGCCGGAGCCGGTAATTCCCTCGGCAGCTCGTGATTTAGTGCGGCCTCCCTCATCAACCCCCCTGCGAGTCGGCCCCGCTCCTTTTCTCTTGCGCCCAACTCCTGCTCCATCTCTCCGCTCCGCTAAAGGTTAAAAACTAATGCACGGAAGGAATAATGAATGCCTATGGCTTCAAAGGGCAAGACAACATATTCTTATGACAGGGTTTCTCACAAGAGTTGATTATCGCCTTATTGATTTACATATGCACTTTGTGTGGGGGACCTTTCAAAGGCTGCCTCTGGTCTGCCCATCATCTGCTCGAAAAATAAAAAAGCCATTGTGTGCGGGAAACAAAATACCGGGTTGAAAATGAGAGAAGAACTAATTGTGAGATTTCTGTCCTCCGGGCTGGCACATGAACAAAAGCACACTGACACATCACACTGCTGCTGACAGCCGGTACAAGTTCACAGTTTGTTATCCTGAAGTTGACAGAGAGAGAGGAATGCTGGTGGGAATGCAGAAATGTTAGCAATGCTAAAACCAACGCTATCTAACTTCAGCTATTTGCCAGGGCACCTGCTTAGCACTAATGAGGCCGTGATTTCACATTTTTCAGCCTTCAAAAGAGAGACATTTTTATAGCCTTATTCCTCATAATTAGTATGGGTAAAACATGCACATCTATCACACCTTTGGACCCGTCGCAACCTAATACATCTCGGATGATTTATTTAGTGCTTTTTTTCACATGTATTCGCTTCACATACCCGCATATCACGCATTCTTTTAGTCCTATTAGTTGTGTTAGAAATATTTATTCCTTCTAGACAGATTCAATTTAAAAAAAGTATTAGCTAATGAATTTATTAGCTAGATTGTGGAGGGAATTCATTAAAAAGTTTTCTTATTTACACTTTTGTGCAAAGTATTTCAGTGCAAAGAAAGTGTATTTAAAATTACTGTCATTCTTTTTGCACAAACATGCCTCATTTCTATGTAAATTAGAGCAGGATTTTATTTAAATAAATGAACCAAGTTATGCATACAGTAAAAAAATGATTTTTCTGAGTTATAAAGATTATTAAAGTATGTTTAACAACAAAATACTAGTTTAGACTTTCTGCTTTGTAATGTTGTAATGTGTTACTTGCTGTTTCTTTGTAATTATAGGTGAAATCCACTAAAGATTCCTGAGTGAAAAATGTTTTAAAGCAATTTTGTCTGCGGCAAAATGGTGAATTGTGCCATAAAAATTGTATCAGCACATTTTGTGGGTGTATTTGCACTATTACCCAATTACGTGAATCGGGGGCTAAAACAAATCTGACATCTAGCGCAAATATGCTATAATACTAATATAAATATGAAACGCCAAAATAATTCCCTCTTGATGTTTAAATATATTTCACCAGTTTAAACGTCAAAACAACTCATTCTACTAGGGATTTTATCAATAAGCTGAGCCAGTTGCTTGGACCTTTTCCCCTCAAACCATGGCAAATAATACAGTTGAAGTCAAAAGTTTACATACACGTTGCAGAATCTGCAAAATGTTAATTATTTGACCAAAATGCATTTTTTTGTACCGTTTAGTACTGACCTTAATAAGATTTCACATGAAAGACATTTCTATATAGTCCCAAGAGAAAATATTAGTAGAACTTATAAAAATGACCGTTACCTGAATGATCCACAGCTGTGTAGTTTTTTTTTTTGTTGTTCAGTGATAGTTGTTCATGAGTCCTTTGTTGGTCCTGAACAGTTAAACTGCCTGCAGTTCTTCAGAAAAATCCTTCAGGTCCCACAAATTCTTTGGTTTTACAGCATTTTTGTGTTTTTGAACCCTTTCCAACAATGACTGTATGATTTTGAGATGCATCTTTTCACACTGAGGACAACTGAGGGACTTATATGCAACTATTACAGAAGGTTCAGACGCTCGATGATGCCCCAAAAGGAAAATCAATGCATTAAGTGGGGGTGAAAACTAATAGAATTTCAAGATCAGGATAAATGTAACTTATTTTGTCTTCTGGACAACATGCAAGTATCTTCTGTAGTTTCTGAAGGGCAGTATTAAATGAACAAAAAAAGATAGATATTTAGGCAAAAGAAAAATGTAAACATTCTCATTCTGTTCAAAAGTTTTCACCCCCTGGCTCTTAATGCATCGTTTTTCCTTCTGAAGCATCAGTGAATGTCTGAATCTTCCGTAATAGTTGCATACGAATCCCTCAGTTGTCCTCAGTGTGAAAAGATGCATCTCAGAAACATAGTCATTGTTGAAAAGGGTTCAAATACACGAAAATGTGAAAACCAAAGAATCTGTGTGACCTGAAGGATTTTTCTGAAGAACAGCAGCCAGTTGAACTGTTCAGGACAAACAAGAGACTCATAAACTATCACTAAACAAAAAAACACAGCTGTGGATCATTCAGGTATTAAGAATCTAGTGTGTGTAAACTTTTGAAAGGGGTAATTTTTATAAATTCAACTATTATTTTCTCTTTTTGACTATGTAAACATCTTTTATGTGAAATATCTTATTCAGGTCAGTATTAAATTTAAAAAATGACATGCATTTTGAATGATCCCTCTTATTTTGGTTAAATAATTAACATTTTGCAGATTCAGCAAGGTGTATGTAAACTTTTGACTTCAACTGTATTCACTCTCTAAAAACTCTAAATAGCAGCTACAAGAGTCTAAAAGCACTAATTTGGGAAGGGTGGTGAATGCATTACATGGGACAGAACACAGAAACTGTGATAGAGGTGAACAGGATACTTACAGCAATGCTGTGTCCAAAGCCGGAGCCGGGCTGGGGACTAGCAGCGCTAATGTAGTTGCCCACGCCGGAGTCTTGGCTGGTGGGGCCGTACAGGTCAGCCACTGGCCCGGGACTGCTGGCTCCAGGAAAGGCTCCAGGCCGGGGCGGGTTGGTGCCTGCCGGAGAAGCGGCCGTGCCAACAGTGATGTGAGCAGGGTTGCTAGTCAGGACTGCTGGTGTGTAGTACAACTAACAAGCTTAGCACAAGCATGCACTATAAGCACAAAATGTCATATTTTGAAAGGAAGTTGTGTGTGTGTATGTCTAAACTGCCTGGGGTGTTTTAGAAATAGTGGCCTAATGTCTTCTTTATGCTTCATCCAAAAGTTATGAAATGAAAAATAAAGAAGCTGCCCACACATAAACATACGCACACACACACAAGTCAGCTATACTTCAAGCTAGCAACTACTGCAGCAATGCACCTCATGCAAATACGCTTATGTGTGTCTAGCCAGCATTCACATAGCATGCATACTTCTCAAGTAGGTTTTAGGTGAGCTCGACTGCTGTGTGATGGAGATCTATGATTTTTTTTTTCTCCATCTCTGAGGGCGTTTGTGTTTAAAAGTGTGAGTGAGTTTAAAAATGAATCGCTTCCTTGCAGGTTCCTTTCATTATCATAACCTCACCCTCTCTCCACCGTACACTCCCTTTCCCCCAATCTCATATCGAGTGCTCTACACCCATCCTCCTTCAAATCTGACTGCCGGTTCTCCAGTCCCTTTCTGAAAATTGCACGAGGGATTTTGCCACAACACCCCCTATCTAATCAACACCTGTCATTGAGAAAGTGGTCTCTCTCCTCCTCCTCATTTTTTTTTTTTAAATATATACGGCGGTGATTATCTGGCAGTTAGCGTCAGGGGGCTATCAGGCCTAGCAGCCGCCTGGAAACCAGGAAATTGCTGAGGGTGTCTTGGGTAAAACGCGTTGAAGACTGAATCATGGAGTTTCCTCTCCACTGCGAGCGTGACTCCACTTCTGCTGAAGCTACATTTGAGTCTGAAAGCAGAAACTGTTGAAGATGAAGCCCGGGAGACGAAATTAAACACTCGCCAAGCTCAAATTGCGAGTAAAACTTGACTTCTTGTAAATAAGTAAAATGTTGCTGGGTCAGTATGCTAAGAAATACAACATTTTTTAACTCAAACTGTACATTTTGTAAAGATGTTGCAATGCATGTTTTCTTCAAATAACTTGTGGAATAAGAAAATTATCAAAGTTTTTAATAGTGATTAAAGTTTTCTCTATAACAAACATTTGTCATGTTTTGTCATGTTTTTATGATAGATGTAGTTTCAATAAAAGACATTAACTAATTTCAAAGGACTAACAGCTATTAGCTGGTCTCTGCTAAATGCAAAAAAGAGTTTCATGGTCGAAAAGTAATATTAAAAAAAAAGTTAAATTAAGCTGATAATTAAAAAAAAAAAAACTAAAAAAAATGCAACTACCTGAAATAAGTTTAGGCACTGAAATTACTAATTATAAATAAATAAATAATAATAAAAAAATGATTAGTAATATTTTGATATTACATATTTTCAGATATGTGTGTATGTATATATATATATATATATATATATATATATAAATATATAAAATACTGCTTGTCAGATGTGGGGATCCTGGGAAAAATGTTTGTTTGCCAAACCTCTGAACCTAAACGCAAATCCACAGAGCAGAAATACTGACAAATGTGTAAAAGGAGCACAAAAGGAGGGGCTGGAGGGGGTTTTGGGGGGAAAATTACAATTAGCCTAATTATATCAGACCACTTGAGCCATGGCTGCTGTCATTTGCAGATGACCCATCCGTTTCATTGCCGTTGAGAGGCAAATTAAGGAAAATAAAAACAAATGCATGAATTAAATTAAATGAACGCTCTCCGAAACTTTGAGGCCCCTTGCTGTGCAACGCTCAATTTTTCTCCTACACGCGGCCCTCCATGACACTTTCATTAATAAGCGAATATTAAATCAAGTTCCTCCACAGGCGGAGGGCCTTCAAATCGGCGCCCATTGAAGGGGGAGTCTATTACTGCAGCAGCCTCCAAAAAACTCAGGAGGGTAAAAGATATCTGTGTGAATGGAATATTAGCCTGGAGGGCTCATGTAAGAGAGCAAATACGTTAGATAGGGGGCAATATGCCACCGTGGGTAAACCGAACGAGGCAGGCTCGCACAATCCGTCTGCTTTTCACACAAATGAGAACACAGACAACAGGAGAGGTGAGCGGCTCTGCAGTCAGAGCTCTCACTTCTAAATGTCAGCGTATCAAAATAGCGTCAGCTACTTCTAGGGATGATGGGAAGGCATGTATATCCATTGCTAGATCTGAGTGGAAGGGAAAATGGATGTCGCTAGTGTACCACCTGTTTGCAGCTAGCCCGCTATGATGCAAAATATAATGCAGAATTAGCAAGGGACAACAAATAACTACACCCTAGTTTTGAAAAGTAATGGGTAAAATGTAGACAAATAATAAAACACCTTTAAAAAATACATTTACTTCAGAAGCAAACTTGAAAAAAAGAAAAAGGAATACAACCACCCCAAAAAAAAAAAAAAAATTAGACTATTTTCAGAGAAGATATACTGAATTACACTTATCATTACTAATATTTTAATAATATTTTAATTTTCAGTAAAATTGAGAAATTTATTAATCATATTTAAGTTAAATATATATATATATATATATCTGGTTTTCACGTCTGATATGTCAGATTTTCAAGTAAAAATAGCAAAACTTCTTTAAAAAATACATTTACTTCAGAAGCAAACTTAAA
This sequence comes from Labeo catla, assembly GCA_012976165.1. Lineage (NCBI taxonomy): Eukaryota > Metazoa > Chordata > Actinopteri > Cypriniformes > Cyprinidae > Labeo > Labeo catla. The sequence continues at coordinate 591,071 of VONZ01000380.1, forward strand.
GCTTAAAAACAGAATAATAAATAAAAAAAAAAAAAACTAAGGATTAAAACTAAGAGTATTTTTAGAAAATATATACTGAATTACACTTACCATTACTAATATTTTAATAATAAACCATTTCAGTAAAATTGAGACATTTATGAATTTAATCATATTAAAAAATAAATGAATAATAATAATAACAAAAAAAAAAAAAAAAAAAAAAAAAAGATTACGTTATCAGTATTTTGGTCTTATTTTTTAAAGTCAAAATTTTCAAGTAAAAATAGCCAAACTTCTTTAAAAAATTAATTTACTTTAGAAGCAAACTTAAAAAAATCATAAAAATTAAAAAAAAAAAAAAGGGACAACAAATTGACCAAAGTCCTGGAAGTCCCTAGTCCTGGAAATTAATGGGTAAAACATGGACAAATAATTTAGTAAACAGTATTTTTGTCTTATTTTCAAGTCAAAATTTTAAAGTAAAAATAGCAAAATATCTTTAAAAAAAATTACTTCAGAATCAGACTTAAAACTTTAAAAAATAGAAAAAAAAAAAAAGATTAAAAATAATATTATTTTCAGAGAATATATCTGGAATTACACTTATTATTACAAATATTTTAATAATAAACCTTTTTAGTAAAATAACGAAATTTATGTCAAGAAATGTTGGCATATGATTTTTTTTGCATGATTTCTCATATTTAAATAATAATAATGAAATAATTTAAATACATATTTAAGACTGTTAACAGTTTGCTTTACAACTTTACAACAATCTTAGAATTTTGTGTTTGTTGTTTACTGAAAAAAAATACTGAAAAAAAAAACTAAAAGATTTTGGTTGTCAGTATTTCAGGAATTGAGCAAGCACAGTATGAAAGCCTCAGGGTATCAGACAAACAACAACATACTTCATAAGTTCTCCTAAGTGCTAGCATCTTCAAATTGTTCTTGGACTGATCTGGATCAAAGCTTACACACTCAAATCAGCTTCTCCCTTGTCACGAATCAAACACTTCTAAAATAAGAGGGGGAAACCAGCACACTGTAAGTGACAGCCCTGGTTAGCATCACGTCCTGAGCTATGACTGGCTTCTGTATTCCCAATAGACCAGTGCTAATAAGACGTGTGGATTCGCTGTCTTTTATATCTCCAGAAGCCATCAATGGGGATGTGCTCATTAACAGATCAGGAAATTGTTTTTGTAGCTCAATACTGGTGTGAAACAAATTCATATGCATTCACCATGATGGATTTATTTCAAAGACTCCTATTATGTGTCTACAAGCATGCAATCGTTTAAACATTCATTTAAAGAAAAAAAAAAAAAGGACACATCATGGAGGTTAAGTATACTGCTCACATGGTTGAAAGAAAAGTAGAGAACATTATAATCGGCAACCGCCAATACCATCAACATTCCTTGGCATTCCCTAACTGGGATCTGAACCAGAAACCAGTCTGGTTGCTGGCGTGGATGCCTAATCCACACATGCCTCAATGTCTGCAAGACAGTTTATTAGTCATTATCATGGCTCTTGACAGCACTTATTTTGCCTTTTTTTTGCTAAGACGTGTCTTGTTTATTGCCAAGATCTCAAGACTGCCTTCCTTTGAACTACAGGCTACTGAATATAAAGTAGAGCACTACTGTTTTTAAGAGGGCCGAACGTCAGTTCAGTGGTGCACTACCATGAAGCATTAAAAATATGCTAAGAGTTTGGGAACTGCAAAATTCTTCCCTTTAAATGTGCTGTCAAAACAAGATGTTTTTTTTCATCCATGCTACACACTCTTCCTATTTTCACTTATTAGTGTATGTAATTCTATATCCAGTGGCCACAGAAAGTATTTGAACACTTGAGCCACATTTAAAATGCCTGAATTTATTTGTGTTAGATAACAAAACATCAAACCATGTTTTTTTTTTTTTTTTCTGGCTATATCTGAAATTTCTATGGAACTGTTCCACTAACATTTGACAACCAGAAAGTACCTAAATACAGCCTCTTCAAGTTAAATCTAGTGTTTTATAATGCAAAACCTCTCAAACTTATTTTTTATGGAATATTTTGCTTGAAAGGTTTGCTTTGCCTTCATCCTTCTTTACAATCAATGCCACTTGGTTCATCATTTTGTATATATTGGAATGACTTTTATTTTAAAGTGTGACTTAAATGAAAATTTCGTCATTAATTACTCACCCTCATGCTATTCCAAACCAGACAGCATGTTCAGGGCACAGAAAGGTAGTAACGACACTGTTAAAATAGTCTATGTGACATCAGTGGTTCAAGCTTAATTTTATGAAGCTAAGAGAATACTTTTTGTATGCTTTTGCATTCTTGTAGCTTCATAAAATGACATTTGAACCACTGGTCAAATAGTCACATGGACTATTTTAACGACGTCTTTACTACTTTCTGGGCCTTGAATGTGTCAGTTGTGTTGCTGTCTATGCAGGGTCAGAAAGCTCTCAGATTTCTTAAAAATATCTTAATTTGTGTTCCCTAGATAAACAAAGGTATTGCAGATTTGGAATGACATAAGGGTAAGTAATGACAGAATTTTCATTTTTGGGTGAACTATCCCTTTAAGTTTCTAAATACATTTTGAAGCCACTGTATGTGTGAACTAAGACATGTTTTAATGCCGTGCTAAAAAAAAAAAGACTATGAGATTAAAGTTATAATATTTTGAAAATAAAGGCGAAATTGCGAGAATAAAGTCGAAATGTTTTGAGAATAAACACAAAATGTCTTGAGAATAAAGTTATAATATTTCGAGAGTATATTCTAGCCTATTGTGCACACAAATGGCCCAGATTGGGAGCACCAGGAGATATTCCAAAGTCAGCTTTCAAAATCTGTCAGTTTTATATACGAACAATGTGTCTATTACAATAATGTGTTTTTCATGCTCTTTAATGTGGCGTGACAGATCGCTGTATTCACCTCAGTTTTAGCAGCATGTGAAGCAGTCATCTTTTCGATAACAGTAAGACATTTGTTTCATTAAATTAGGCTGTACTGTTTTTTTCATTTGTTCTGATGTTCCTTCAAGTTTATATTGTGCTATAAACTTAAAATAAAGAGTAAAATCATGTATAATTTGTATTTCATGATAAAACTGACAGAATTTGAAAGCTGAGCTGTGTTATATTAAAAGCAACAAAGCACAAAATTATTGTGTTTACTTGGTGGCTGGCACGCTACAAATATATTATTTCCAATCATTTACTGTATTATACCGTGAATGAAACAGCTTGTGAAAAAAAGACAACAACATAACTTACGTTAACGAGTTGGAGTCCACTTCAACCTTTAGAAAATTTTACTGTTGTTTTTAACTAAATACATGTGAGGAATGAAAGATTTGATGCCACAGATGTTTTTACAAAGTAGGTGGTGGAATTTTCACAATGAAAACAGTAGAATTTAATAAAACGAATGTCTCACTGTAATCGAAAAGACGAGTGATTCGCATGAATACAGCGATCTGTCCCACCACACTAAAGAGCGTGAAAAACTCATGATTGCAAGACACATTGTTTGTATTTCACTATAAAACTGAGATTTTGAAAGTTGAGACTTTGTTTTACATTAAAAGTACTTAAAGCACAAAGCTTATTGCTATTATTGGGTGGCTGGCGCACTACAAACAGGCTTAATAAACGCAGTCGAAGACATGAAATATTATTTCCTAGCATACTGTCTCTGCGAGTACATGACAAATATGATTTCTGCTAATAATCTCACATATATTCAAATAAATTCTGGTCGCCTGCCAACTTCTCTCTGTGCTCCCAATACGGGCCATTTGCATGCACAGGATACACTTTCAAAATATTATAACTTTACTTGCTACGACTTAATTCTCCTAATTTCGAATTTGCTCTCGAAAAATTGACTTTGTTCTCGTAATTACTATTCTCAAAATATTTAGACTTTAATCTTGCAATTATTTTTTTTTTTTTTAACGTGGCACTAAAATGCCATCGCAGTGTGAACAAACATAATGCATACTGAACAAAAAAGGGGATGCATTAACAATACATCTCAATATGTGATACTTTGTCCAAATGCGGCAACTAAGCGATACAATCAACTTCCAACAAATGGCTTGTCATGTACATGACGTCGGATGTTTGGATATCATTTATCACATGCCAGCAGGCTGACAGCTGAGCGGTATGGAGCCGATGGGTGTGTAATACACATATACGTGTCTGAGTATGTACTGCGCGAGATATGAACTGGCAAGCATGAACACGTATGTTGCATCTCCCGGTTAATTACACAGGGACTGTGACCGCAGCCAAATGGGATACATCTCGACAGTACATACGCATTAGCGGGCACGTATACAAGCTCACGTATATACACTCCCTCCAATCCACAGGCGAAATGAGAATGCTACCACAATTCAGCATGCAGCAAACTGCAAGGATGCACAAATCCCTCGCTTTCCCTTCTCATCTGTCCCCCCTCTCTCTGTTATTCTCTCTTGTTTTAATGAATGGCAGGGTGATGAATAAACCGCATGAATCAAATCAATCATTGAATGAAGGAGAGGCGGGTACACACCTGGGCTCTTATACTGATCCGGGCTGGCCAGGTGCTGGAGAGGGGAGTTGCAGGCTGATGTGGCATGCTCGCTTTGCAGCAGCTGAGCCGCCTGGGGGCCCAGGGAGCCATAGTCCGCAAAGGAGAAGGGGGGCCCCCGTTGGTCGCTTGGCGAGGAATAGAAACCGTAATCGGGGAAGCCTGGGAGATACAGTACAGGGGAGGAGGAGGAAGGGAGGAGGAGGAGGGGTGGGACTCCATCATTGGGGGAAATAGGACTTTGCATAGTAATGTTATGAGGCAATGCTTAATATCTGACTTGCATGGTTGTACAATGCAGCGTGCACTGGGAAGATAGATGGTGAGTTTGTAAAGCCACATCTTGCTGTTTCCCCTGTGTGGCTGTGTGTGTGTGTGTGTGTGTGTGTGTGTGAATGTGACGGTGAGTGTGTGAAGACTTACACTATACTACTATAAATACTTGGGTTTGCTGCAGACCGAGATACTGACACGCTACAGATCAAATAAGTGGAAAAAACTTTGGTTTGATGATTACGTAAAAACTGACTGACCTTAATAGATGTTCTGAGAAAGGAACGCTCATCATTTGAAATGCTAATTTGGATTTAGCATTCACAAAAACATCAAGCAGGGAAATAACTAGAATACTACTGTCTGTATTTTTGTTATTTGTTAACACTGTTAACCAAACTACAAAGCATGTGTTGAATAATGTCATCCTCTTTATGAGATTTATAACGTGGTTTCTTCAATATGTCAAAATATTTACAAATATAATAATATTTTATTGTTTGTGAGTATGTGTGTTTGTGTGCCAATCTTTTGAACGAACTATTATGAGTAAAAAGATGCTTTTAAATATTACATACAGTCGCCTTAGAAAGTGTTTACATAGTTAAGTCACAAAAAATAAAATGTATAAAACAAAATGCATTTATTTATTAAAAAAAAATATATATATATACATATATATACACATGTATATACATATATATATATATATATATATATATATGTATATATATATATATATATTTTGAACTTTATTAAAACCTCACAAATGTATTTTTTTTAATGTATTTATGTATTTATTTTGAACTTTATTAAAACCTCACAATATTTATTTTATTTTATATATTTTTCCCATATATATATATATATATATATATATATATATGGGAAAAAATATATAAAATAAAAAAACTAAAAAATAAATACATTTGTGAGGTTTTAATAAAGTTCAAAATGAAGATAAAAATTATTCGGTCACATTCTGGTAATAATTTTTAAAAACAACTACCATTTGATGCCACTTTGTTTGATATGTTGTATCAGAATCAGACATGTAAACACTTTTTGGGGCCACTATAGACAAATAAATATATAAATAAAATGATCTCCTAATTCTTGAAATGTTGCTTGTATACAAAATATGAAAAATAACTATTACATAACCAAACTTAAGTCTGTCACACACTCTGTGTGAAAAGCAGACAAATATGAGATGATGTAACCTTGTAGCTGAGAAGACGACCTGAAAATTATCCATAGCTGATGGGGTGTAATTAGGCTGACCCCGTCCTGCACTGCCTGCTGTCGTTACAGACGTGAAACTGTGAACTTGAGGGAAAGTGTTACAGAAAGGGATGGAAAGAACTCACAGAACTCCAGTGTACCTGCGCTAACTGTTTATAAATAGTCAATACAGCCCCTCTGCTAGAGTTTTATATCAGCCAACCTATCAGCCCAGAGAGCGTCTCATTAGAGCAGCCTTGGTGAGGTACTACATTCGATTCTTCTTCCTTTTCCTCTGCTTTAATTAGTTTCAGAGGATCTCAGATATACACAGCAGAACAAATGAGGTCTACGCCAGCCTACATTTAAGAAGAGTTGAGGGAGTGATAAAGAAATATAAATAAAAGAAAAGAGAAAAGAAAGTTGACTCTCTCACAGGCTGTAGTCACACTGCTCTGACCTTCTCCAATCACTCATTAATTATCCACCTCTAGTCTGCTGACTGCTCACCTTAGCTCAAACCTTGAGTCTGCTCTAATGGAAAAACAACTTTATTTTTGGTCACCAAACACATTTATTAAAGACCCAAAGATTTGATAGTTTTGCTTATACACTACATGGCCTAAAGTATGTGGACACCAGTATAAGGCCCTATGATTTCCGCAATGCGGAAAAGATAGACGGAATCGCGAAATCCAGTGGATCCAATGGAATCTAGTGTGTAACGCTGGAATTTGCCAAATTTTGAATGAATAAATCAAAAGTAGGTCAGTACACTCAAATCAAAACATGATATGGACTAGTGTCTGTGGATATTAAGCTGCAAAAATACTATTTAAATATGAATCCTCCATATTCTGCGTGTCTCTGTGTGAATGAATGGTGCAGATTCGTTTACTACATACATACTGAAAACATAATCTCCAGAATTACTCTGAGAGTCATTTCATGAGCATTTTAATGTTTCTTTTGAGAAAAACTATCATCATCTCATATACAAACAGAAACTTAAAGGTCTTTACAACAACTGAAAAAGTTCAGTTTAACTTGAAGAAACTGTGACACAAATTATTACTTAATGTAAAGATACTACTACTAAAAAATTATTATTAAAACTTTATTTTAAAGGAATATTTACTAGGAAAATAATTTACCAGAATTTATTTACCAGAAAAATGTAAATACACAACAAAATTCACACGTACTTCTGAAATAAATAAATAAATAAATAAATAAATAAATAAATAATAACAACAATTCTTTATTATAAAATCAATTAATTAGAAATACTTCTGATTATTCAAATTTAATGAAACCAATAAAATAAGAGCCCAGAAAATTTATGGAAAACAGAATTTGTTAAAAATAAAACTGAATTTGAGAATTAAAAAGGGCCTTAAAAATGTAAAAACTTTTAATGAATTGCTGTTAAATTATATAAGTTTCATGATTTCATTTAATTAGGCATGCTTTTTGATTAATATATATTTTAACCATTAAAACAGAGTCTAGAAAAAATTGAAACAGGAAAAAAAATGGAATTGGGAAAAAATAAAATGGAATTCATTGGGCCCTAACATCAGTGTAAACTAAAGTGATCATAAACAAATGATTTTTTTTTTCTGCATTATTAACAAAGAAAGTAATACTGTAAATATACTCTTCCTGTAACAACTCACTAAACCTAATATTTAGGACATTATGTCTTCACAAGGACCGTTTTCAAAATTAGTTTTTATTAAATATTGCTAAATTTAAATTAATACATAAACCCCTAGTTTCAGACAAGGCTTAAGCCTAGTCCCAGACTAAAAAGTCTGAGCTGTTTCAATTGAAAGCAACTTAAAATATATCAGTGCCTTTGTTTTGTCTCAAGATGCACATAAGTAATGTTTTTTTCTAAGGCATGTTTATAAAAAATTACTTCAATGTGCTAACTGAACTATGGCATAATCCTGGCTTAGTCTAAGCCCTGTCTGTGAAACCAGACCAAAATGTTTAAATATTTGGTTTAACTAGGCACTGGTCAAATAAGATCAGTAAAACAGACTAAATTAAAACATTACAAAAACATGCAAAAACATTACAAACTGAAATCTCCTTACAAAAACATATAAAGCAGAACCAAAGCCATCCACAAGGATGTAGTTTTAAGGACTCTGGTGTGAAGGAAATTGACTGGCTTATACAAAATCCCAAACCTGAACCCCTATTGAAGACCTCTGAGAAAAGTCAAATCCCTGTAACCAGAGGAGCAGAAGCTGTCAGGAAGGCTGACACCCCCTTCATGCCAATCGCTTTGTAATTAAATGTTCAACAAGCACCTACAGGTGTGCTATTTGCTGTCCACATATTTTTGACTATGTAGCGTACCTTTCCCAGGCATCTTTCCAAGAAAAAACAAAATAAAATGTGTGTTGCACATTCCAGTTTTTTTCAGAGACTGCCAAAACAGACCGGAGAAATTCATAGGCACAAGCACTGGAAAGATGCTTACGAACAGTAAACAGAAACGAGCATGAAAACCCCCGTCCCGCCAGTACCTACACTCCCAAACGCGAATAAATCACAGATGCATCCCGACGTTCAAGCTCTCTCCCGCTAACTGCGCAAAAACGGAGGAAATGCCTGAGGTATGCTCAGAATCTTCAAGTGTTTCGGCTTCCCAGAGAGGAGGGGAAAGCCCACTCCAGCGCGCACATCTTTAATCATTTAAGGAAAGCAACCAAAAATGCACTTAGGCTGAATCCATTTTTGATGGGCCTCTCTAATAGATGGGCGTCCTTGAGGTTCAAAGGGAACCCTGGACGCGCCTCTTAATTAGACAAGCTGCCATCCCGTCCTGTTTCCCCTCATCCTCCTAATTAGATCTTTAACAACAAACAAATGAAGACCTTTTACAGGCGCGTGTGCCACGGCCCCGCCAAGAAAGGGGGGGAGCGCAGAGACGTCCTTTTTGTCTAACGCTCCACAATGGCCGGGTCCTGCCGCAATCTGCATAAATATTCCGCCTAATTTCCGTGGAGCGGGAACGGCGGGACGCAAAATACGACATTACCGCACGTACAACAAACACACCTGGTTTCTTTGTTTGCATTGACATAGAAAATTAGACCTGAAAAGCTGTTCGTTTTAATGCGGTGGCAGGAAAGGTCTTATCTAATAACGGCCTGTAGAAATTACGTTTATTATCCAGGTAGATCACGTTCAATGACAGTGCTATCTGAAGCAGAAACACGGAATAAAACGCAGTTAAAAAGTGCCCATTTACTGTCTATAGAGAAAGCCATCTGGCGGAATAGGGCTGCTTGATTACCTTCGCCGGCTAATTCTCTCTCTGAGCGCATGCAAATGATTCACTTTGACCAAGTGGAAGTGAGGGGAAAAAAAGTGGAGCTAAATTAAACACTGCCGTTTTTAAACATCAAAAGTTGCCACAATAATGGCTCCTCCGTGATGTTCCGTGGCATTGTGCGCTGCCAATCAGACGGAGAATAGCACTCGGAATGTTTTATGCCTCTGTGAATAACTCCGGGATGAAGCGAGAACACAGGGTGTGAGTTTTTTGTGCGCGTCTATGTGTGTCCTTCCATTAATAGGCGCCGCGAACGCTTTCTTTAACTGCAACCCCACAGTCAAACTGCACAAAAAGCTTAATATCTTCTCCTCTCCTTCCACAAAAACAAATACCGAACTGTGTTGTGCACCACGGGCCTCTCCCCTTCGCTCAAAGAGAAATCTAATTACTCCATAATGGCAGGTTTGGGGGGAGCGCGTGCATCGTTGACAGGTGATAGATGCGTAAACTCACTTCCCCTGACTTGATGAATAGCGGTATAGAAACGTGAAGCTTTCGTTCGCGGTGGGCGTACGACAGCACCTCGTCTATTCATCATTCCGCCTCTGCGAGCCGCACGGAGGCCCGTGAACACGCTCCGAGGTCGTGTCTGAACAGCTGGGAGTAGGTCATCCAGATGTGCCTTTGTCTGGGCAACATCTGCACTGAGCCCGGACCCCCCAGCAAGGGGAGGGACGGGGGGCCGACGTGGGAGCGAGCTCAGAATGGATGCACTCTGGAAGGTTGTCAACCGCACCATTACGAAGCCCATCTGGGTGCTTCAGAGCTGTTGCTGAGATGAAAGCACTGGTTGCTTTTTACCCCCCCCTCCCTCGTCCCCAGCGCTGCAGCTTTGTGTTATTATACATAATATCTGTCAGTGCAGCATCAAGAAACAGATACATAAATACATGAATACATAAATAAGAGGCCCTTTTATCAGCTGTTTAATGAACAGAGAGCGGCAATTTGTCATCGCTACATGCATCAGCACGGTGGTGGATAGTCTTTTTTCTAGTCGCATTAAAGTCAGGACTGCATCAGTCGACTGCCAGTGTATTATTAAGACATGGCCAAGATTGGTCAAGTTCAATAAAATCAATTAACAGCTTTTTTAAAGTAATTATACAGTCGGTTTAACACTAAAACGAGGCAGTCGTAAGTTAGGAATAAGACCGTGACAGCAATAAAATGTAAGGTGGCTCATTTCTGGTTAAACACATCTCGTATCAAACTGAGACTTTCTGTCCTGAATTACTCCTTATTTGTCAAAATGGACAGTAACTGTGAATGCTAGCCCTCAGGTTGGTACTACAGCGCCTCAGGCAGTCATCTTTCCCCCGTACAGGAACATCTACTTGGCTAACATGTTTTTTGGGCAAATCATCCATAGGCCTGCTTGTATTGATTTGTAAGGCTGTAGGGAAAATACAGTGCTGAAGCACTAGATGGGAAGAAGATACATCTATGTTTGCAATGCTATTAACAGAATGTGACAGATTTTATCTGTCAACATCTGACATTGTCATATATAGTCACTTCAGGATCATACTGCAGTACACCAACACAAAAACAAACAAACAAAAAGCTAAATAAAGCGAACAACATGCAAAACTAAAACAAAGAATCGAATCAAATAAAAAGCAGAGAAAGAATATAAACTGCAAAACAAAACAAAAGCAACAAAATTCAAAACAAAAAGAACAAAAACGAAAACCTACAAAATTCAAAACAAACAAAAAAGAACAAAAACAACAACAAAAGGCAAAAACAAACAAAAGAAAAAGAAAAAACAAACAAATAAATGAAACAAATTAATAAAACAAAACAACTAAATCCAAACAAAGTATAAAGGCAAAAAGTTGTTTTTGTCTGCTAACCCTTCGTTTTCTGCTTAAAAAAACAAACAAAACCAAAACAAAACATTCTAAACATAAACTAAATAAAAAACAAAAAAACAAGAATAATAATAAATAAATAAATAAAAAACAAATAAATGAAACCAATTCAAAAAACAAAACTAAATTCAAAGTTGTTTTTGTCTGCTAACCCCTCTTTTTCTGCTTAAAAAAACACAAACAAAACCAACACAAAAAATTCTAAACAAACTAAATAAAAACAAAAAACAATAATAATAATAAATAAATAAATAAATAAATGAATGAACAAATAAATGAAACAAATGTACACAACAAAACAACTAAATCCAAACAAAGTACAAAAAAGTTGTTTTTGTCTGCTAACCCCTCGTTTTATGCTTAAAAACAGAACCAAAACAAAAATGCTAATTAAAAAGAAAAACATACTAATTAAAAAACAACAACAACAAAAAAACAATACAAAACAAATAAATGAAACAAATTCACAAAACAACTAAATCCAAACAAACCATTAAGGAAAAAAAAGAAAATAAAAATAAAAAACAGTTATGTTTTTGTCTGCTAACCCCTCGTTTTCTGTACAGATCTTATGAGCAATTCACTTAGTCAAATCAACCAGTCCACCTTTCCTTTGGTGTTTTGGTAATAACAAATGATTCAATTGAAATCAGTTCTGTGTTTCACGGAGACACTGACTCACAAAATTCTGTTCGTCTAGCAGAAAAGTCTTAGTAAAACTAAAATGTGTTTGCATTGCAATTTAACATCGTGTACAGTTGGTCGCTACTGAAGGAGGTTTAAAAAAAAAAAAAAAAAACTCTTTCTCTACTTGGATCAGGCTCAGTGCAGTCAGAACGGCTCACACCTGACCCGTCAGCAGTCTATTACCACAATTAGCCTGCTGATGTTAGCGAAATACTGCCATTTACAGAGTCTTTTCATGGGGGGACGATGGAAAAGCTGACATTTCGCAATGTGACTTTCAAACACTTTTTTACAAAAAAAAAAAAGCTCAAGGACTGCGGCCTGCCTTGGAAATAGCATTTCACACAATCATCTACTCCAGGCAGAAATGTCAGTCGCAGAGAGGGAATCCGTACACTCGAACAAAAACACAGACTGTCGTTCTATAAAAAGCACTGACCCTGCAATTCCATACTCAGAGACATTATGTTTTATCTCTCCGTCTCTCAATCTCTCTCCACTTGAATAAAGCCGGTAGCACTCTTCCTCTCTAAAACACTTAGGTGTCAATAAACTTGTCAAATGCGCCTCCAAATTAGCTTCAAAATTTCCGAACGTCCACAATTAGCTACCTCATTTCCACCTATGTCATTTTTAAAGAATTACAATTCGCTCCACAAAGCATCGCTCTCCATTCAGAGATGGTCTTTTCTAGTCATATAGTTGAGTGATTATTATTACAACACTTCCCTTCTAGCTGAAGAAGGCATAAATTGTCTACAGATAATGTTTTAACATTTAAGCTACGCACACAACAGTGAAAAACGTGCGAGTAGCGCTCACACCGTTGCGCATAGGTGGAGGAGCGGACAGCTAGCCGCAAGATGTTGAAAACATACATCTATCTTCATCAGGAGCGTGACAGACAAGTATGAAGTGAGTTTCATATTTGCAGCATGGGCGGCTGGCACCGCAGAGACGGCCTGGCCTAGATTGCACCTGCGGACACCACGGCGAACGAGGCAGACACAGCTGCAGTCCGGGGCCTGTCTGTCAGGATACGGCAGCTAATGGAGAGTGACACAGGTTTTCTGTGCCGCCCGCTTCTCTAACTCGCACGCGAGCGCACACGCGCCTTACTTTAACCTCTCTGTAGACGGAAAGCAGAACAGATGGAGGGAGGGAAGCGATGGCAGAGCCTGAAAGAAGTTGGAGGGACAAGTCTCGCCCCAGGGACACCGGGGGCCCTTTGTCCCCGGCCCAGGTGAGCCGAGGCACTGAGGTTGTCAGGTCTCCAGTGCTAGAATGTGCTTTTGCAAGATGTGCAGTGTCAGATAACTTCTGCATCTCCTGTGAGTCATCGCTCTCCGTTTGCCAAAGAGCTAAGAGGAAGTGGGGCGGCACTGCCAGAATGTCATTCTATAAACACCCGGTTCATTCTGACACATGCTGTAGGAGATCTCAATAAGTCAGATATTGTTTTACACACCTCATCCTCTTCAAGCTGACAGGGTATAAATGAGAAAAAATACTTTTGATCCAAAACATGTAAAAACAAATCTTTTTTTTTTTTTTGTACTCAGTATCAAGAGACAAAAGACGGTAGATATAATGCATTCTTTCCAAATACAAAGTTAATAGACATGACCACCTACTCAAATCTAGATCTACAGTTTCTACCAGAACCACTAGAGAGGCATGCAGTCAACTAACAGACACATATAGGTTCAAGAAAAAAAGAAGAAGAGAGAAGTGCCAAAGATTGAGAAAAAGACTGGAATGAAAAAGGCGAGAACAAATAAGGTGGGTGGAATAAAGAATGGCGTATTGACAAGTGTTAAAGGATTAGTTTAGTCAAAAACGACACTCTTTCTTCATTTACTCACCCTCATGTTGTTCCAAGGCTGTGAATGGGCCTGGAGTGTTTATGCTTTAAAAAAGGATGGAAAAGCACCATAAAAGGATCATGAATTTGGTTTGACTGGACTGTGAATGAATCATTTTGTGAAGTGGATAAACCAATTCATTGGGAATATCCAATTTAAATGTATGATTCGTTCACAAAACCAGGGTTATTATTGGTAACTAAAACTAAAACTATTAAAAAAAACATTTTTGTTAACTGAAACAAAGGTGAAATAAAAAAATAAATATTAGATTAAAAAAAAACTTTAAACAAAAATTAGAAATGCATTGGAAACTGATACAAGTTAAAGCAACAAATAAACAAATAAAAACAAAACTGAAAAATTTAAATTTAAATTTAGTACAATTTAAAAAGCTAATAAAAAAAACTAAAATTAAAACTGAAAATATAAAAATTAAACCTAAATATTCAAAATATTAATAAAAACTATAATAGTACTTATATACGCACTAAAAAATGTTGGGTCAAATATAGACAAACTCAGTGGGTTGTTTTTACCCAGCGGTTGGGTTAAATGGTTAAATGTTTAACCCAGTCTTCTGGGTAGTTTTATTTACTGTAACTCAACTATTGTTTAAATATTACTGTATGGCTGGTTTAAAATCAATCCAAAATAGCATGGGTATATTTGTAACAATAGCCAACACCACACTGTATGGGTCAAAATGATCTATTTTTCTTTTATACCAAAAATCATTAGGATATTAAGTAAAGATGATGTTCCATAAAGATATTTTGTAAGTTTCCTACTGTTAATATATCAAAAATTAATTTTTTAATAGTAATATGCATTGCTAAGAACTTAATTTGGACAACTTTAAAGGTGATTTTCTCAATATTTTGATTTTTTTGCACCCTCAGATTCCAGATTTTCAAATATTTGTATCTCAACCAAATTGTCCTATCCTAACAAGTTTATTTATTCAGCTTTCAGATGATGTATAAATCTCAATTTTAAAAACAATGACCCTTATGGCTGGTTTTGTGGTCCAGGGTCACAATTACTAGAGGCACCATCAATAATCAAAAGGTGAACATTTACAGTATTAATAAGCAATTAAAAAAATTGTAGTAACTATTACTAGTTATTAGTAACTTCTTATTTATTGAACACATTAATAACTGTTAATTTCCAACCTATTTTGGGCTCATTTTAAGAAAGAAATATAACACTACTGCTGGGTTTGCACATATTTCACCTAGCCTCTTTTAGAGTGTAATACTAACATGAAACCGCAGTCTTTTTTATGCATTACTTTTATGATATGTTTATGGAGTTTTTGAAAGCTTCAGTCCCCATACATTGTAACTGCCTGGACAAAGAGTGAATTTCTCCTTTTTGCATTTATCTGAAAGAAGAAAGTCAGATTTTAAATAACATGAGGGTGAGTAAACAGAATCTTTTTTATGAACTATCCCTTCAAGCACTGCAGGTTGCACTATATGATAAACAGATCTGAAAAAGAAAAATGGTATATAAAAAAAATAATACTGAAACCCAAGATAAAGAATACATGAATAAGAGGACACAGAATAAGATTGAGAGAGAAAGAAGAAGGGAAGGGGAGGGAAGTACAGGAGCAGGGACAAACCTTCCGCTGGAGTGTGACCAGAGGACAGTGTGGAGAGAGGAAGTCAACTGGTGCTGTCTCTGACTTACACACACTGGCTTTCAGCAGGACCAAACCAAACAAGAGAGAAACAACAGAAGCATGACCATCGGCCCAGCGTCCTACTACACACCAACACATCAACAGGGTTGGTTTGTGGGTGTTTTTATGATCGTTGATATGCAAATGAAAAGTTAGCATGCCACTTTCAAGTGCTACATAGATGAAATCTGGGGTGCAGATACATGCCATTTCATGAGCTTCTGCAGTATGTACTGGCTTTAACAAACATGCTGTAATACCTAAAAGTGAATTTATGTACATTTAACAATCATAATCAGTTTAAAACGGTAAACCAATCTGAAAAGTAGCTCGTAATGAACATGTTCCCAGACCATAAAAAATATCTGCTGATCAGTCTTTGTTAACTGAAGCATCAATCGCTACCAGGTGATGATCTGTTTAATGGGCCAAACTGACACAGAGAGGCCCAACTGGTAACCAACGAAAACCTTTCAAATTACACACACCATTTAGCCTAGCTAAAGTATGTGTCTCAATCATTTTATTACTTTACTGCCAGTAAATAATCATAAAAAGCTGCTGCTCTGGATGATTCAGATCTGTGGAGTATCAGGCTTTAAATCAGGGGTTCTCAATCTTCTTTGGGTCACAACTCATTTTTTTTTTTTGTGGTTTGAAAATTCTTGAGACCCCAATCCACCCACATAAACTTAAGTTACACACTTGAGGATTCCAAATGTGTCATATTTTGTTTCATTTCACTACTTTGTGGTCTAACATGTATGTTTGGGGTCATAATTAGGGGTTTAGCATGAAAACCCTATTGTAATTGTTAGAATGGCCAAGGATCAGCAATCGCCACGTAAAACTGATCGTGCAGACCAAACCGTAAGTTGTAGAGACTTGAAACTTAGAGGGATGGTAGTACTCACACCCCCAACAACGTCACCAAGGCTCGCCCCAATCGGTCTGATGGGGGTGCTGCAGCGATCGAAAGTATGAAACCGCTCATAACTCCTATACCGTCAGTCACAGACTCAAGTGTCTTGTGTCGTTGGAATTTTTTTGAAAAACCAACTTTTGTAAACTAGCCCTAGGTTTTTCGCCTGATTGGAACCAAACCAGTATAGATTCTCTGGAGAGCTAATATCTTATGTAAGAGCACTTATGTAAGAGCTCAAACTGAGGTCACAGGACAAAAATCGCAGAGCTTGGCCACTTGATTGTGCTATAAGAGGAAAAAAAATAAAAATGGCTATACCTATGCAACCATTTGTCCTATCGATATAAAAATAGCTGAGCACGGTCTGGGTCCAAATTGCCAAAAGTCTCTTTAAGGACATTGGCATATCTCAAAAAACATGGCTGCCATTGGCTGATAAGGTTTGAGCACCTATTAGACAAGGTTAACAGAGGCCGATCGGAATGACAATGGGTGGGCCTATTTGACTCACTGCTCCAAAGGTCTATGAGACATTTGAAAGAAATCGACCACTGGGGGTCATTTCCAAGGGTGTAAACAATTCTACATTGCGCAGTTTTACAAACTACAAATACAAATATTTGTATCATATGATAGAACTCCTCATTCCGGACAATTTTGCCTCTAGAACCACTGCTGTCAATCA
Source organism: Labeo catla (assembly GCA_012976165.1). Classification (NCBI taxonomy): domain Eukaryota; kingdom Metazoa; phylum Chordata; class Actinopteri; order Cypriniformes; family Cyprinidae; genus Labeo; species Labeo catla. The sequence goes on from VONZ01000380.1 coordinate 608,248, forward strand.
AATTGTTTGTTAAATGATTGAAAAGACATAAAAAACCTACTTTTGCAAACTAGTCCTAGATGTTTTACTCAATCTCAAAATAAACACTGCAGTACAATTCTCTGGACTCTCTAGGTCAATAATTATCAAAAAAAAAAAAAACAATTTTGAAATTGACCCTTTTGGAAGCTATACGGGGTTGTTTAGAAAATTTACCCAAAATCCTATAAAGCCTAAATGAAAACTCAAAACTTTACGAAACATGGTGAGCATATGCGACAAGTGATTCTAAACAAGGATGCAAAGTTTTAAGCAGACCTGACCACAGCTGGCGTAAAAACAGTCATAAACTTTTTAAAAATATATATTTCTATGGCAAATTACCTGCATTTGCCAAGTAATGTTTTTTTTGTTTTTTTTTTAAATCACTGATTTAGGTGGTTACAGGCTTGCTAAACAATATGTAATGTCTTCTTCCATATATGCTTAAATGCGACCAGTAATCGCTGCTTGCAGTTATATTAATACTTTTATTCAGTGCCATTTACTAAATTGATCAAAAATGGCATTGATAATTTTATAAAAGGTTTCTATTTTAAATAAATGCTGTTCTTTTGAACTTTTAAATGATTCTGAAACAAAATCTATTACAATTTCCACAAACATATTAAGCAACAGTAAAATATTTTCAACAGTAAAAGTAATGTTTCTTGGGCAGCAAATCAGCATATTAGAATGATTTCTGAAAGATCACGTGACACTGAAGACTGGAAAAATAACGCTGCTGAAAATTCAGCTTTGCATCACAGGTATAAATTACATTTTAAAATATATTAAATAGCACAAGAGACTTCGTACAATTTGTACAATTTACATAAAAAACAAAAATCTATATTATTTTATATTATACTGTAACTTATTCAGATTTCTTTGACCTCATCTGCATCTCTGGTGAGCCAAGAGAGTTGTGACCCCTAGGTTGAGAACCTCTGTTTTAAAAACTTAAAGTATTGCATCGAGCAGGTGGAGGAAGTGCAACAGCCCTCGGGTGACTGACGGAGATTATGCAGTGATGAAGATGATCTGTAAGAGCCGTCTGCGGCGTCACCATTTCACCAGAGTACCCAGCAGAATGGAGTACGACAGCTCGTCTGTCAGAGCGGAGCCTCTGACTTTCAGCGTACCCTTGCCGGCAGGTTTGCGCAGGAGTTAACTGACTGACAGTCGGCACGCAAACACATCTCATCCTCCGCCTAGCAGCAAATGTATGCACAGCAGGGGTGTATAAATTGTGCTGCGCAATGGAGATCAGTTGGGTAATAGATGATGAGGTTCTCGGAAAAGGTCATCCTTAAATGTCAGTGCTCTGTCTCAATGGCTTTCTCACTTCTGTCACAACGCAACCATGGAGCGACTCCATCAGTCACAAAAGAGTGCAACTGCGCCATCAGCGTAAGATGCTAGCCGTGGGGGGTGGGAGGGTGCTAAAATAACTACGCTGGCCTAATAAACTTGGTCCAGTGGGCCAAGACCTTACCTAATCACATTCCTCTCCAAATCACACAGCATAACCCAAGCTTTTCAGTGTTGGAATGAAAATCAAGCTCACTGGATCTAAATTTCACAATGCCAGCCTCAAGACTTCTTCGAGCTGTTTAAAAGTCTGGAGACGCCATCTCATGTAGCTCTCGTTTTAAACTCGGAGCCCGCTCCAAACAAGCCTGGTGTAATTCACACACATTAAACAGCAACGAGATGCAGAGAGCTGTTTTTTTCAGGCTAAGTTGGTTTCTTTAGCCGAGTGCTAATCAGAATCAAACACGTCTGATTGGATGGAGAGGCATGACTGATTGGCTCACGCTCTGTCGACTGCGTTCCTTCAAACCGTGCGCCGAGCCACTTTTACGCCTGTCTGCCAATTACACCAGGGTGGATAGCTGTCTGCCGGAGAGCAGGTGTCAATGGAGCGAACTCGACTCAAAATATGCAGTAAACGCATGCGAATGAGCGAAAAAAGGTGTATTACGTTTGCCTTTGTTACATGCCTACAGAATACGTCAGTGTGGATGTGTGTGAATAAACTGTGCACCCGCTACGGCATCGCTTTCTGATGGCCAATTAGCCAAGGCCATCATTTCCCATTGTGCTAAAGGCCAGACGTCAGCGAGAAGGCCGAGGGCTGTTCCTCCCTGCTGTTTACTTATTTAAGTATCCTTGTGTCTTACAGACAAAGTCAGATTGATAGATTAAGCAATCCAGCCTCCAGATCAATAACCACGGCGGAACGAGGGAGCGACTGGGAACTTTTAATGCGCACACTCTGTTTAATGTGCACACTCTGTGTTTTCTAGTCAAAGGAGAACGGAGTTTGTCCGAATGACAGAAGAAGGCATTAACGACCAACGATTAAATGTGAGAACTGACAAACAAAGAGAAATGAAAAGGCTCATTCGTGTAAGTCCGTGTGCAATAGTGTTTGTGTGTGGGGAAGGGGGTTAGCGAAACAAATACAGCAGCTACGGTAAAGTACAAATGGCTGTGCGAGCGGAAGCCGACCCCTGTGCCCTGATCTGTTACCAGTTCCACCGACAATAATCCTGACGTTAACTAAATTAAGAAAACGGGGGGAAAAGCTGGTCTCGGACCATCGGCTAGTGGGGCGACTTCTGCCAGTGCCATAAATCACATCTACAACTGGAAAGGAGGGGAAGCAGGCAGGAGCCTTGAGTCCTGTCCTTTCCTTCTAACTACAGACTGTGTGTATGTGTGAGTGCACATGTGTGTGAGAGAGAGGACAGAGGCGGCTAGAGTTAAGAGCAGCATGGAGAGAGCAGCAGTCACACAGATCTACGGCCAGAGCGTTTACCTGGCCCTGTGCTCTGAGGGTATGCTGCGTAGCCGCCTCTTCCACGGGCCCCCCTACCTGAGCCGCGCGCTGCCGCCACTGCTGCCGCCGCCGCTACTGGACCGTACGCTGTTGCCGGGAAGCCTGTGCGAGGGGGAGTGGGGTTGGGGATAGGATGGGGATGAGGAAAGTGGAGGAGGATGAGGATAACAGGATGGAAAATGAGAGGAGAGGAACAGGGTTGAAAAGGGGAGTAGTGAAGGAATGAGAGTAGAAGAGAGCAAAAAAGCAATAGGAATAGGGTGTAAAATGAGGAGTAGAGAAAGAATATGAGAAAAAGAAGAGTGGAAACAGGGTGGAAAATAAGAAAAGTGAAGGAATGAGAGGAGAGGGGAGTAAAAAAAATAAAAAACACGAATAGACGAGATAAGAGGAGAAAAAATAAGGAACGGCAAGAGTGAGAATTCAAGGAGAGAGAGAAACAACAAAAAAGGGATGGAAAAAGGAGAGATGAGAGCAAAAATAGGCAACAGGGCAGGAAATGGAAGCAGTAATCAGAGGAGGGGGAAAATGCAGAAGGGAGAGGAAAGACAGGGAACAGGGCAGGTGGAAAATGGGCAAAAAGAGAGGAAGATTGAAGATATGAGAGGAGAAGATAAGCAAGCAAAGACAAGCGGACAGAAGAAGAGGAAAGGAACAGGGTGGAAATGGGGAGGAGTGAAGGGAGGAGAGGGTAAAAAAGGAGAGGGAAAAATGAGAGGAGAGGATAAATTAGAAAAAAAGCAGGATCAAGCTACCTCACAACATTACTGACTCATAAAGTAGCTGCAGTGTCTGTGCAGGTTCTGCAGGCTGCTGTAATGCACTGAGCACTGTGGGCGTCTTCAGAGTGCGGAGGAGACTGCAGTGGCCCTAATGCACTCTGGGTATTTCTGCATGGGTGACCACGCTGCTCCTTAGCTTATCTGTTTGGAGCACACAGCGGGAGGGCCACGGGAGCATCAGACTTTCGGATATGCTACTGAGCTTGTGCGGTCAAGTTACTGTGATAAACTAATTAGATTTTGGCTAAGAGACTAGAATGGTGGATATATAACACTGCAGTACACTAATTCAATGGCCTAACATTACAGTGTATAAAAAAAAAAAGATGTAAAGTGTCAAAATATGATGCATTTTTAAGCATTGTTGTCTTGAGCGTTACAACACACACCAAACACTCATTCATCAAGCAAATGAGAATTTTCCACTCATGCAGCTCCATCTTCCATAGCACCTCACAAATCACAAATTCACGGTATAACACAAGCTGAAAAGAGACACGAGACCAGGGGGCGAGTCAGAATTCCATAAAGGCAGAGAGAAATCCGGCAAGAGCCAGAAAGATGATCCAGCGCAACACTATAGGGTTAACTCCAACCATGACCGGCATCGGCAGCACAAAGGCGATATGGAAATGGCTCCACGCTCCCGACACTTTGTAGTCCACTTAAGTCACTTATCTCTGCGCTGCCGCTCATGTTTGGGCGGGAGAACGAGGGAGAGAGACAGAGACGGAGAGTCGTAAAGCCGAGCAGGCGAATCGTCCTCCGGTTTATGCCTTGAAACTCAATCAATCAGAAGGATAATTTGGTCTCCAGGCAGTGTGAACTGATGCTACAGCCACACCGGCACTGGGTGCTGCGCGGAGGCCGTGATTTGTGAGCAGGGCTGGATGAAAGTGTCTTCATCTCCTTCCCGGTTTAGTGGCTCTTTATGGTGTTATTACGAGATTAGGCATCAGGGATTAATTGCTCGCTTCCAAGTGCCCTTTAATTCACTTTAAGCATGCGTTACACAGGGGAAGGGAACAGGTACGGTATGGGAGGGGATGCTGTGCACGTGTGCGAAAGACTGTAGGCGAATACAGTCCAAGATTCGTGTTTACAAGACACTGGCTTAATGGTTTTATGCATGACTACCTTCCACTAACAACAATAGCTCTGTTCCAATGCCTAGTGAGCTGCCTCATTGCCTAAATAGCGAGCATCCTTCTGAGGCTGAATTCTAATCATCATAGAAACTCATAACGGACTGTTTTGGAACGCTCTAGAAACTCAGTCAGCAACACCAATAACAATTCACAATTGATTCCAATAGAGTTTGATGTTAGCATGTTGCTAGGCTAATGGTGCAAACACTACAATGCCTTGTGAACAGAGCATGTGTGCATATGTCTTCTGTATTTGTGTGCGTTTGAAAAAAGGAGCTAGAACGCCAGAGCACGAGTGTGTGCGTGTGTGGTGGCGTGCCCACGTGTGCATGTCAAAGAGACAGAGAACCACTCAGCTTGCTCAAATCTGCAGTGTTCAAACATCATAATTAAATATTATCATTTTAGTGAACAATGAAGGACATCCACTCAAACGCTTCGTCAAAGTCATTATTATAATATAAATATAATTATAGAGCAGCTCTCTAATTAAAACACACATCTTTGGCTGCAGCGGTCCGTTCATGATTGAAAGCCAATAGACAATAAGTGGGTGACACTGGCAGATGGTTGGGTTCACATAGAAGGATGGATGGTAATTAGCCCTGTCTCTTACGGGTTCCCTCCTATTCTTCAGCACAGACGCCCTCCAAACCCTCATATTAGTGGCCTTAATAACCTTTCATGTGCTGCTAATGCCTAATCAAAAAGGAGTCTTTAGGACAAGATTAGCTGTAGAACTGAACAATGGGAATGAGTGCTTAACATCCAGATAAATGAAAGTACGCTCTATATAGCAGCGACTGTTAAATATTTCAGCAAACAATGCATTTTCTAGCGCCTGTCACATGACAATTTTTATTTGAAATGAAGCAGTTGCTTCCAGTTAAGAGCGTCACCGTCGCCTTTGACAATGTGTTTTCACAGCATTTCTAAAAGAACATCCAGAAAGCATGGATATGCTGCATGTATGAGACAACCTGACAAACACAATGCAAATACATTAAGACAGATGTCTATGTGTGAAATATGTGGAGTTTTACACCACTTATAAACAGGGCTGAGAGTAACATGGTACAATTAATGCACATCTTGTAATTAACTACACTACAGTTCAAAAATCTAGGGTTTGCAAGGTTTATTTTTAAATGTTTTAAAAGAAGTTTCTAATGCTCTGCAAGGTTGTGTTTATTTAAACAAAAGTAAAAAGGAATATTATGAAATATTTTTATAACCGAATGATTTTTAGGAATCTTTCATAAATAGAACGTTCAAAAGAACAGCGTTTATTCAAAAAGTAAAGTTTTGCTACATTGCAAAGGTTTTTACTGTCACTTCTGTTCAATTTAACGCATGCTAGATGAAAGTATTATAAAATAAAATAAATAAATTAGTGCTGTCAAACGATTAATCGCGATTAAATCGCATCCAAAATAAACATTTTTGTTTACATAATATATGTGTGTGTACTGCGTACATTGATTATGTATATATAAATACACACACTTCTTGTTTTTATATATAATCCGTTATATGAATATAAATATATAATATGAATGTAAATACATGTACATATTTTCAAAATATACTGTATGTGTGTGTGTTTATATATACATAAATACAGCATACACACATATATATTATGTAAACAAAAACTTTTATTTTGGATGCGATTAATCGCTTGACAGCACTAAAATAAATTACTTATTTTTTCAAACAAGTTATGCACCTGTCTAAATATATTAGCATGTTGCTAAGCTAACTAATAATACTCTACCAAGCACACAAAAATTGCAGCACAAACAAGTGCAAAGCAAAACAATCAGTATTATTTTAATCGATACAAACTATTTCTGATCAATAATTTTCAGGTAATAATAAAGAAAGTACGTCGCACAGGTTTGTTTACAGAATTGTTTAAATTTTAGGTGAACTATCCTTTTAAACATGTAGTTAATTCTGCAACGTCAAACTGAAAGTGTTTTGGCCTCATCAGAGAGGCTGCATTTCACTTCCTGTAAATATTAGTTTTAGTCCCACTTATCAGCCTCTTCAGAACAAAACTGGCTCTTGACACGAGTAAAACATCTCTCAGACAATGGTAAACACGCACCCTGCTGCGTCCCATCAATACCGCCGTTAATTGTGGTGCTGCTGAACTCTGCTTTTTTTTTCGGAGCGGGCACCTCTCCACCCCACATTCATTCGGCTGATGTCAATATTATACGCCGATGCCTGCGTGCTAGAGATCTAGAAAGTTCTGGAAACAAATTACCTACTCAGAAACTGCAAATTAAGAAGGTTAATTCACATATCTCTCCGGCGTTTTGTTCCTGAAGAGGGTCGGCGGGGCGAGGGAGGCGGGTGGGGGGTGGGGGGCTTGGGGTGGAGGGGTGAGTGTTATCCCCCAGGAACAGCTTGGCAGAATCAAATCAATTTCATGGCCTCTCTATTACTGAGGACATAACGCCAATATTTAGCTTTCCACTTTTACCCATTTTTCCAGCCTGTTTGCTCTGTCAGTGGCCGTGCTCGGCTGGGCCGGACTGGCCTGGAGGAGGGACAAGGACACATCTGTTCCACCCCGGAGCCCTGGAGGAGATGCCGTCCTCACTTGTCCCCTCTCTCTCTCCCACGCTATTTCCTCCTGCTGTCCCCTCGCTTCTGCTTTTACTCTGCTGAACTCTCGATGTCTTCTCGGTACATTTTATGAATGCGCAGTTTTTATTTTACGATCGCTAATGCCTGTTTGTTCTTGCCAGCAGTCCTCTGGAGACGCTCCAGTTTGGACCGTGCGCCGTTTGTTTTCTTTGCTGAATCTGTGAGTCATAGACATTAAATAATTAGACACGGTCGATCATGATTTTAAGTCATAATGGCCATTAAATGAGATTAGTGGGGCTGCTAACATTAATACAGAAATGGCAATACATCTGATGAATTTGATATTGAATGTATCAGAACATCATTTAAACCCCTGATGAAAATGGATCAAAGAACAGGAACCGTGCCCTTGCTTTTCAACCACACTCAAAAAGCGCTATTAGTTGATGTAGCCATTATAAAAGGCATTCAAGAGAGAAATGAATTAGAAATGCGAGTGCTAAAATGAGCATCTTAGGAAAAAAGGTGGATAAAAGAAAAGAGCAATCTCGCAGACCATCTTTTCATCCGGCAAACGAGAGGTGAGTCATGCTTCTCTAGTAGAAGCCCTTGACTTGTATTACTTTCAAAAGGGCCTTTCTGCAGAGCTATCAAAGACTGCCGGGAGCTTGGGCAATGAGGCTTCCAAACGCACGAGCCCGAGTGGCGTTCGCCGGCAGAGAACTCCTCCGTATTACGCCCTCCTGCTCACATCTACGGCTAATGAGGGTGCTGACGGTGAAGGAGACACAAGACATGGCGCTGCTCTGGAGTCTGTGGCTTTGGGAATTACAGGTGTGAGAATCGTGGGTCAAAGCTAGCTGCAGGGGTTCGGCCGCTTGTGGCTGAGAGGTGTGAATTTAGCTGTGATTATTTCGATGAGGCGAGTGTCGCCACCGTTTACCACATTCAGTGTGGTTACAGAACAATTACACTAGTGTCATCCTGGAGCACGAGCACTGAAGCAAAAGCTGATTTGAACAATGTTTATGAACATGAATGATGCCTTAATTCATGGTACTACTTTTAATTTTTTTTACATAAACTATTGTGTTTTTTTTCACACGGTGATGTTTAATTACTATTTTGCTTTCAACATTGATCACGTTCAGCAAGGACAGGAGAGGAGAGGATTGTAGAGGAGGGGAAGGTGGGCAAAGATTTGCGAATTCCCCCTCTTGGTGCCAGCCCTGGCTTTATCTAGTGACTAAAATATCTTTCTAGATGTGTGTTCAGGCTCTTTGGGGCAAGCACTGTTTTTTTCACTTTCACTTTCAAAATCAGTTGCGTTCAGCAAGGAAGGGGCCACTGTAACATTTTTTTGGGGGGGTGGGGGAGGGAATTATATTCTTTTATAGTATTATATACAGTGATAAAGGCTACTGTATATTGATTAGCATTGCATTATTAATACACTTTATCTTATAAGAATACCCAAGATTGCTTGTTGCAATCTTATGTTTAAATTTTTCTATCTGTGTTTTATTCAGCTACAGTTACAACTGGATACCTTTGACCATATTAGGGATTTCCTGGAGTGTGGTCAATGCTATTACTTCTGCTACGCATATGTTGAGTTTCTGCCCAAGGGTGCCCTCCGGCTTCCAGTATGAATTAAACAGTCATTACATTACGTGTGTACAATGCTCACAACACCATATTTTGGGTAAAAATAGGAAAGATAATACTTTTAATACTTTAAAATAATAATACTTTTCTAAAGAAACAGAATTACCTGAATTATCATTATTGATATTATCGTGATAAATATCAGAAATTATAGTGATATATTTTTAAGCCCACACCGCCAATCATTAAAAGGGGGGCACAGTAAGTCATTTTTTTGCATTCACTTTCGCTTTTGAAATCAATCACGTTCAGCAAGGACTGGAGAGGAGGGAAAGGGGGGCACAGTATCTCGTTTGGGGGGGGGGGCAAGGCCCGTCAATGCCGCCCAACTGGCGCCGGCCTTGGCTACATCTAGTGACTAAGATATCACTACAGAACACTCTTGCAAGCATGTCAAACATCATTGCAACTTCCTAGCAACCACACAGGACAACCTTTGCAAGTTCATAGGAACCATCTAGAACACCCTAAAATCCACTGTGAGCATACCATATTATGGCATTAAATAATAACATTGCATTATTAATCTCCATTCTGAAAAGTGTGAGAATGTACCATGATCCACTCATGATCGGACGTTAAATACACAAGCAATGTTTTCATTGATCCGAGAAACACATTAAGGGAAAAAACACTGGAATATATGAACGGCCACAGGGAGCATCGCATACAAGGTGTGAAGCTGTGTCTGACTAATAGTGCATCTTATAGAGCAATTTCTGAAGGCAGAAGGCATGACCAGATTTCTCTAGTACATCCATCATCTCAGGCCTGTATAAAATAGGCCAGGAGGGCTTTCTGAATAGCATCACAAAACAGCAGTACGGCTGGGTGCTATACATCACAAAAGATGTCAAATCATGTGAAATCAGCAAAGGGTATATAACTAATGCTAGGCTAATTCTTTACATTTTGCATACAAGAAGTCATCTTACCTGGTTTACATATTATGCTTAATCTACACAAAGCGCAGGGGTCGTAGAGGGAAAACAGGGGATGGAGGAAGACGAATGTAACTGTACCCAGGGGAAGAAGCTGCACCAAGGGAGGCAGTTCAGAGAAGACGCCACTTTACACGAGGCAATAAAACCTACAACCACTCAAAAGAGAGACATTTTTCAAAGCAGTAATGAGCAGCAAAGAAAAATACATATCATTTCTGGTGCACAGAGCAAATAGAGTAAAAGAAAAGCCTGACACCGCTGCATAAATATTACCGGTAAGGCTTTAGCTAAGAAAACGCAGGTTGCCGCCTAAGAATACAACAGGGAGCGCATAGGGCAAAGTCACCGCTCTGAATGTCGTATTGACGTATGTCCAGCGAGGAAACCAGCCCATTAGTTAAATACAGAAATGTGTAATGCCATGTGCTCGGCAAACAGGATCTTAATTCAGGATCTAAAGTTCAACTCCAGATGAGAAAGGAAGATCAAAAGGGTGAACGACGCACAAGCGGTGAACTTTGTCACTCCGCTGAAGATCACGACATCTGGGATTTGAAAGATCCGGATCTGGTCGGCCTGCTAATGTCAGAACCTGCCGAGACATCAGCGAGACCTCATACGGCTAGAGCAAACCGGCCTACCTCCCCCACGGCTTACCGGCCCCCTGGATTCAGGTCCAATCACTGCCATCAGCATGAGCACATATAATGAGACTGCAGCCCAGGGACAGGTCTCCTCTACTGGCTGCCTGACGCCCTACTTTGCAGTCTGCCGCCTCCTTGATGAGGGCAATTACTGGCCAGACAAATACTATATCTCTGGTAGAGGGGCACGAGGATCAATCCAGCAGGGGCAGGCAAAGCCACCCTCTCATCAGGCCAGATTCTTTAAGAAGCTCAACTGAGGGCACCAGACGTCTCGATGATGAGTGTAAAAGAGGGGGCTGATCTGTGGTTGTACGACAGGCTAAAATGGCAGGGGGCTGATGCTAATCTAATTGTATAATAATGTACATCTAACCGTATACATTTTTAAAGCTGTGCTGCAGATTTCACAATTCACCAGCGCTCGTAAGGCAGCATAAGAACAGTGCTAAAGTGCAAAAATGATCTGGCCAGAGAAATCGGAGGCGGAGGGAAGTGGCCCCAGCTGACATGTCAGAAAGTGGCTATTAGCTGAAGCAGGCAAGCCAAGAAATGCATCGTTGCTGACAGTTAGATTTTGAAATACTCTTTCATTCATGGGATACTTTCAAACTTTAATCTTAAACTTCTTAAAGTGTACAGTTTATAAAAACGATCTAGAAAGCAAAGTTTCACTTGCGTGAACAGATCCTTAACTAAACAGGATGCAACAAGTTTTGTTCAAATAATTTGTGCATACTCAAAGCGGAAATTCTGCATGACTAATAATATTAAATAAATAAATAAATAAATAAATACAAAAAAAGTTAAATACAACTAACTAAAAACAACTAATACCATGTAATAATAACTAACTAACTAACTAACTTAAATACCGTACACTGTGTAAAGCAGGATTTTGGACATCCAAGAAATGAAGGTGAAAAATTTAAATTAAAAAACATAATAAAATAAAAATAAAACACAATACAACAGCAAAATAAACAAAACAAAACAAAAACAAACAAAAAAAACACAATATATCACAACATAAAATAAGTACATAAAAATAAACTATAATGAATTAATAAATAAAATAATACAAATAAAAAACATAAAATATCCTAAATAAAAACACTAAATACCATGTAATAAAATAAAAACAAACAAACAGCAACAACTAAATAAATAAATAAATAAAGAAAGAAAGAAAGAAAATAAAATAATCCACTGTGAAAAGACACAATATAATCACAACATAAAATAATAATAATAATAAGTATATAAAATAAACTGAAATGTATTGATAAATAAAATAATAAAAATAAACAACATAAAATATCCAAACTAAAAACAACCAATATCATGTAATAAAATAAAGTAAAATAAAATAAAAAAACTAAATAATAAATAAACAAAACAAAACAAAAATAAAACAAAACACTGTGTAAAGCAGGATTACGGACACCCAAGAAATGAAGGGGGGAAAAAGAAAAATGAAAAAACATAAAGAAAAGTAAAACATTTATAAGAAAACTAAGAAAAACATAATAAAAGAAAAATAACACACAATTTAACAGCAAAATAAAACACGAAATAAATAAAACACACAATATATCACAACATAAAATAAGTACATAATAACAAACCATAACATATTGATAAATAAAATAATAAAAAAATAAACAACAAAATATTCTAAATAAAAACACAAAATAACGTAATAAAATAAAATAAAATAAAATCCATTGTGTAAAGCAGGATTTTGGACACCCAAGAATGAAAAAAACCCTGAAAAACTAAGCAAACAACAAAATGTAGCTTGTCGTTTGACAGATTAAGTCAGAACAAAAACACTGCATCTATAAATCTGTATCTGTAGCTTGATCATCTAATCTCTTAATTAACCATGTCAAACAATGATCTACAGGACACCGAGTAGTCAAACTGCCTGTCCACAGTGAAATCTGACCGGTTTCCTCTTCACTTAACTGTATATTAACCATCAAAAATACGCTGTGATTGCGCTGTCATGTGACATTTCGCAGCACTTCCCTAAAGGCAAAAGAAGCTGCTCCATTCAGAGCAGTGTCTGAGTTGTGGATCTGATACAAGCTGATAATTAAACCCGTACTGGTTAAACCGCCTCTGCAGTGCAGAGCGGGATATGACAGGGATTCAGCCTGACTGTGGGGAACAGCAGATGAGTCATCAGCGTGATTACCGCAGGCAGGGCGCATGAGACAGGCTGTCTAATCTATCGCTATGAGACGACCTCCAAAATGACCTCTGCCACCGCGCACGCCGTTTACTTCGTAAACACGCGCAACATCTGCCTGCCGAAGCCCGCGTCAGTCAAGAATTACCCCCTAAATGAAAGCGTTTTTAAGAAGCATGTGTGTGTCCAGCTCAGCGGTTCCCGTTTTGAGCATGTAACGTGGCGAATGTGTTTGCCTCATGCCTACTGAGTTAATAAGCAGCCTTTTCAATTAGAGCTAATTTGGGTGAAGAGCTGAATGGGGTAGCGCAGCTGCAGGAGACTTCACTGTTGCCTATTCATCCGCTTGCTCTCTCTCACTTTTTCTCCTCTTTTTATGATCCTCTCCTCACAATGGGTCAAAGAGAAGAAATTGTGCCGCTTTCCTTAAGTCTGTAGGTGCTGCCAAGCTCGGCGGGGCAGGGCTCATATCATACCTTCCCTCAGCAAGTGCCACTCGCGCCTTCTTTCTGTCATCTCCCAATTTCCTCTCCTCCCTCGCCTCCCACACAAAGAGCGTCTCTGGTCAGCCAAAGCGGCATCTTTATTTGTTTGTTTGCACTCCAATATCCTGCGAGCCCGGTCGTGTTATCTGTACGACGGGGCCGGCAGAGGGCTGCGCCGTGGAGAATGGAGAGGAGCCCCGTGCCTGACAGCCTCCGTGTTTGCATAACTGATTGGGCCCTAATCAAAAGTGAAGCATCAATTCCAGCTCTCCCTGTTCTTCCTCCTGAGGAGAACAGAGGGATAAATGGAGGAATGAGAGCTAAAGGATGGTGTTCGAACACGACTGGGCCAAGAGGGGCGGCGACCTTGACGTCGGAACATTCTTCAGCTTTTATCAGCAGCGGCTGTGTCAAATGCAAGAAATAGTGGCGGAATGCAGACGAGTAGGAGGACGGCGATTTAGTGCCATGTTAAAAAAAAAAATAAAAAATTTAAATTACAAGATTAAAGTCGTAATATTTTGAGAATAAAGTCGTAATTACGAGAATAAAGTCGAAATTACGAGAATAAAGTCGAAATATTACTCTAAATATAATATAACTTTAATTTCTACGATTTAAACGTAAAAAATTTAATTTCTACAATTTAAATTCTCGAAAAATTTTTAATTTATTCTCGAAACATTTCAACTTTATTCTCATAGTATTTTGACTTTATTCTCATAATATTTCAATTCATACTCGTAGTAATTCGACTTTATTCTCAAAACAATTCTACTTTATTCTCAAAATATTTTGAATTTATTCTCGTAGTATTTTTACTTTATTCTCGTAGTATTTCGACTTTATCCTCGTAGTATTTCGGCTTTATTCTCGTAGTATTTCGACTTTATTCTCGTAGTATTTCGACTTTATTCTCATAGTATTTCGACTTTATTCCCGTAGTATTTCGACTTTATTCTTGAAATAATTTAATTTTATTCTCGTAGTGTTTCGCATTCATTCTCCTAATATTTTGACTTTATTCTCGTAGTATTTCGACTTCATTCTTGTAGTATTTCGACTTTATTCTCTTAGTATTTCGGCTTTAAACTCGTAATATTTCGGCTTTACTCTCACAATATTTCGACTTTATCCTCGCAATATATTGACTTTATTCTCACAATACTTCGACTTTATTCTGTTAGTATTTCGACTTTAATCTTTGATTTTTTTTTTTTAACGTGGCACTAAAACGCCGTCGTAGGGGAGAGATGATTTGCCGCTTGGAAACCCAAAAGCAGTGGGAAACACAGAGGAAATAAAACACAAAACAACAACGGGGTCACACTGTAAAATTATCCACCTCTGCTTACACCCCTCTGGATCAATGCAGCCTTAATCTACAGACTTACGCCAAAATGAGAAGATCTTCTCTCACAGCTTGGGGAAAGCCCAATAGATCCACAGGCTTGCTGGAGAGACACTGAGCTTTAGATGTGTTTCTCGTGGATTTATAGCCACTGAAACACCCTTCTCAGTCTCATAAAAATGAGAATAACAATGTGTGTGCGCGTGTGTCCTGGCGAAGGGGGAGATAACAGTGAAGGTGGCCTGATCCTGTCAGCTGTTTCTTATCTTATCTACCAGAGGACATGTTAATATGAAAATGACAATAGCAGCAACACTTGCTCAGAAACTCTGCTATAGCGCCATTGGTTGTTTATGCCTGTATGTCTTTGGGGCAAAGAAAACAGTAAATCCATCCGTGATCAAAGCCATTCCCAGAGGAGGACTAGAAAGGTACAAACACCGTATATCGATCATACGCACATAGTGTAGCATTACACGGCTTTGCTTTCACCCGAGCACCATTAATAAGCAATTTATAGTTCTTGTTTTCATTAAAAATCGGTAACTTGCATACACGCACGGGCACGGAGAAAACACGCGCGTGCCATCCCCTGTGACCTCTTACAAATCCAGTCACCTGTGCGGATTACAAGAAGTGCCTTGAAAAAAAAAAAATTACCTTCTCTCTTTTCAACAGTCAATTTTTAACCTTCGCTGCAGCCGAGCTTATAGTAAATCCCAGGTGCTACGAGCAGTCTGGAAAAAAGCTTTTTCACCCTATATGTTCAACACCAAGGTCATTGACAACATGTGAAATGGAAGAGCGAGGGGACCCTTTTGGAGTGGCACTGGGCAGATCATTTTACAAGAAAAGCCAGGGGATTAAATGAGCGGGGAGAAAAAAGGCCTCTTTTTGCAGTAGAACTGCAGTTTAAGTCGAGCGGTTTGCAGCCTATTTTCCAGTGAGTCATATGCCAGCAAGACCTTCAGCTCTATATCCAGGGTCAATATCACTAAAAATATGCATTCGATACACTCGATTGCTTTTCAGCTAGCGTTATGAGGCTTTTGGCATGGGCGGACCTGCATGTGTTTATTCGTCCGGCTATTTTTAGCGTCAGGTGGGAGTTTAGCGTTTAGATATAGGCCTACACATATATTTCTACCGTACGTTGCTAACATGGCACTGGGCTAAGACTTCTTGCTGAAGAGAGTGAGCCCACAATGATGTTTTAATCCCTCTAACCGGGCTTAGTCACAGCAGCTCTTCCTCAAGCGCCTGCCAATTTACACTTCCTCATTATCTATTACTCTCGTCCCCTCACCCCCCCGCTTCGTTTATTTATCTAAGTCGCCACTGGAATATTCGGGTTAGTTTGGGACGCCTGTACGGATTGTTTGAGGTTTATTTGTGCGCTGGCATCAAAGGGGAAGACGGCTAAGTGTTCTCGATGCGACAAACAGCCACCTTTACGCTTAACAGCCATGTCAACAGAAGAATTTCATCGCCAGTGAGGGCCTCTGAGCGACTGACAAACATGAAAAATTTATGCACATAAATAAGGTTGCAACCCCTCTTGAAGATGCTCTGATTGCACCAAGATGAGGGAGGCTACGTACACAGCTACATACGTACAGCTGAGGATCAATTGCATGAACACAATGGCGTTTTGAAATTGTCAAGAGCTGTTATGAAGAACATATTCATATAAAGTTTCTATAATTATAAAATTATTCCATGCATATGCTGTGCTTGCTGTCTAAACTGGTCTGCTCTGTCATTTCTGTCATTAATTATTCATCCGCATGTTGTTTCAAACCCAGAAAAGTAGTAAGGACATTGTTAAAATAATTGTTGAATAAAGTTGTTTTCTTTGCACACAAAAAGTATTCTCGTAGCTTCATAACATTACAGTTGAACCACTGATAACACATGGACTATTTTAACAATGTCCTTGCTACCTTTCTGGGCCTTGAACGTGTCAGTTGCATTGCTGTCAGAAGGGTCAGAAAGCTCTCAGATTTCATCAAAAACATCTTAATTTGTGTTCCAAAGATGAACGAAGGCCTTACAAGTTTGGAACCACATGAGGGCGAGTAATTAATAACAGAATTTTCATTGTTGGGTGAACTATTCTTTTAACAGTTGGTCAAGTTTGGAGACCAGTCTCACAAACAATACACTTTTATTTAATTTTTTATTATTATTATTATTTTTTAAATATACACTACTTTTGCACACCAAGGCTGCATTCATTTGATCCAAAGTACAACAAAAACAATACAATTTTAAAATGTTTTTACTATTTAAAATAACTGTTTTCTATTTTAATGTATTTTAAAATGTAATTTATTCCTGTGATCAAAGCTAAATTTTCAGCATCATTACTCCAGTCACATAATCCTTCAGAAATCATTCTAATATGCTGATTTGCTGTTCAATAAACATTTAGTATTATTCTCAATATTTAAAACAGCCGAGTAGATTTTTTTCAGAATTTTTTAATGACTCGAAAGATCCAAAGATTAGCATTTATCTGCAATAAAAAGCTTTTGTAACATTATACACTATACCAACTCAAAAGCTTTTTTGGGGGGAAAGAAATTATAGAAATTGATACTTTTATTTAGCAAGGCTGCTTTAAATTGATCAAAAGTGACGATAAAGACATTTATAATGTTACAAAAGATTTCTATTTCAGATAACTGCTTTGAAATCAAAGGAGTAAATTGCATTTTAAAATATATTCAAATAAAAAATTATTTTGAACAGTAAAAATATTTCAGAATTTGACTGTTTTTGCTGTACTTTGGATCAAATAAATGCAGGCTTGGTGCGCAGAAGAGAACATTAAAATCTTACTGTTCAAAAACTTTTGACTATGTTTTTGAACTTTTTAATTCGATCTGGCTTAGACCAGATAGTCCAGCGTAAACCTGTTAACCAGACTGGCTTAGACCATTGTTTTTTCTCAATAGAGGTGCAAAAAACAAACAGTGTATCAGAAATACATCTGGCGCAATTAAAGTAGTTTAGGGTAAACCAGTGAGCAGAACATCATACTAAAATATACTATGCACGTTTCGATTCTGTTTCGGACCATCGGGTTATCAAAGCTCAGTTACGAGAACTGAGCCGTGAAATAATATAGCTGCTTTGCCGCATTACATTTATCCCAGACAAAAAAAGACCTGTCTTTGTCGGGATGGACTAAAACCCTGCTGATTCAAGATTTTGCCGATTTGCTGAATTGTATTGTATAGTCCAACGTAAGAATTCTATCTGTGAAAGGAGAGAAAATGAGATGCCCATGGGCTCGTTTGTAGCTCGCACAGGTTTTAAAAGCATCTCGTGTGGCGGTGTTATCTGTAAAGCTACAAGCATGTGGATGTGGGGCTTCGGCAGGGGGTCGAACGAGGCAATATGTGTGTGTCTTTGTACATCAAGATGTATAATGTTTGAGCATGCGAATGTGTATTTAAGTATAAAGTGCCACGGCAAAGTTTTCAGCATGGGGCTGCAGCGAGAGGCAGGGACGGGTGCGTGTTGGTGTTTGTGAGTTTGCCGGTCAGCAGGGAGGCCATTACCAGACAGCAGCAGGAGAGAGAAGCACCATATAGAGCTTAACAAGATGGAACTTACCAGGGAATTGGTAGCTGTAGCTTGGGGCGAAACCAGTGTATCCTCGGCCATACGTTGCTACAATGTTTGGATAACCTGAGGGGAGAGAAGAAAATCCGGGGATGTGATAAACCGCTCAGACCGCCCAGAGCCTCCCTATCATGCCAATAAATCAGTATGCCATTTAAAATACACATACAAGCAAAACGCAAGTGGAAACGGCTCCTCTTTCACCACATAACCGCAGCCCTCCCCGCGAGGCTGCAATGTAACAGATTAGCTGGCTAGCGAACTTCAGTTTGCAGTGATGAACAGCATAAACATCACAAGACACAATCTCGCTTCATTCCCTGGGGCTCATCCCTCTTTTTCCCCTCGCTGAGGGAACGGACATGTCTGCGGCTGTCATCTCTCTCTCCCTCCCTCCTTTTTTTCTCACCTCTCCACTGTCATTGATCGATAACCCTTCTTTTATAGCCCGGGCTAATCGATCATGAAGGACACGACAGCGCGAGACAATGGCAGGCTGATAGTTGTGGCAGGACATCACGGATTAAAGTCCCTCCGCGCCGCGCAGCCTCGGCCTCCTGCACGCTAATACCGACAGGATGGCACGAATATGATTGAGCGATTGTAGAAGTCATTCAAAAGTGGAGCGAAACGCTGCAAAAGCACGCTAAGGCCGCAATCTGTTTTTTTTTTTCCGCCTCTCGTCGTCTTTGCTGAGGCAGAACTTTTTAATGATGATGCTCGGGCGAGTGCGCTGGCTTCCCCTTGACTATTTTATTATCTGAGATACATCTTGTTTGGGAGCATGGCGAAAACACGCCATCAGCAGCGTTTACAACACTGGAACGCATCCTGCTCGTGCTGTTAAGAAAAAGTGGGATGCGACCCAACGCACATGCTCGAGTTGTCTCTCTGCCAGCATTGAGCGACGGGCCGCCGTGTGTCCCTCTTTACCAGGCTAGAGCCCAAAGACCCATTGTTCTTATTCTGTCACAATGGCTTATTACAGTGTGAGCCTAGACACTAATTATCTGGACGGCTTTCAAACCGAAGGAAAAACGTTTTCCATCGCAATCGAACGTATCAGCCATATTGTTGCCGCAAACGCCTGAGGGAGCGGGCCGCTATAATAAAAACAATATATACAGTGCCTTGCAAAGGTATTCAAACCCCTTCTTTTTTTATGTTTTATGTTGCAGCCTCATGTTAAATTGCTTTAAATTTTTTTCCCACATCAATTTACACTCCATATACCATAATGACAAAGCACAAAACAGATTTGTAACAACTTTGCAAATTTATTCAAAATAAAACAGTGAAATAAGTACATTGCATAAGTATTCATACCCCAACTCAGTATTTAGTTGAAGCACCTTCACAGCCTCAAGTCTTTTTGGGTATGGTGCAAGTTTTGTACATTTGCATTTGGCAATTATCTGCCATTTTTCTCACCTCTTAACCTCTCAAGCTTGGATGGGGGCTGGCAGACATTTTTAGGTTTCTCCAGAAATGTTTGATCGTGTTCAAGCCCAGGCTGTGGCTGGGCCACTCAAGGACATTCATGGAGTTGTTTATTAAGCCACACTTGCTGTGTGCTTCTGTGAACCTTCTGCCCAGTCAGATGTTCTGAATGCTCTGTACTGGGTTTGAATTAAGGCTATCTCAATTTTTTGGTGCACTGAGCTTTCCTTCTCCTCTGACGAGTCCCTCAGTCCCTCAATCCCCACAGCATGAGGCTGATACACCACATTTAACTGTTGGGGTGGTAGTGTGCAGGTGATGAGCAGTGCCTGGTTTCCTCCATACATGATGCTTGGAATTGAGGTTCATCAGACCAGAGAATCTTGTTTCTCACAATCTGAGAGTTCTTTAGGTGCTTTGTTGCCAATTCCAAGTGGGCTTGTATGTGTCTTCACTGAGGAGGATTGAGTTTGTCCACGCCGCAATAAAGCCAAGATCAGTGGAGTGTTGCAGTGATGTTTGTCCTTCTGTAGGTTTCTCCCATCTGCACATATGATTGTGGAGCTCAACTAGAGGCCCTTTTCCATCAATTGGTTAGTTTGGCCAGGAGGCCAGCTCAACTTCTTCCATTATGGATAATGCAGGCTACATGCTTCTGTGAACCTTCAATGCAGCATTTTTTTTTCTGAACTCTTCCCCAGATCTGTGCCTTGACACAATTCTGTCTCTGAGCTCCACGTGCAGTTCTTTCGACCTCAGGGCTTGGTTTTTGCTGTGATATGCATTTTCAGCTGTTAGACCTTTTATTGAGAGGTGTGTGCCTTTTTAAATCATACTCATCCTAATAAATTTGCCACAGGTCAACTCCGCCCAAAGTGTAGTAACATCTACAAGCAATATGGATGCTCCTGAGATCATTTTCAAGTGTCCTAAAAAAGGTATATACACTTATGGAATGGAATCATTTCAGTTATTTATTTCAATTTTGTTTTTGTGCTGTCATTATGGTGTATGGAGTGTAGATTGATGTGGGGAAAAAAATAATTTTACGCATTTTAACATAAGGCTACAATACAACAAACTGTGGAAAAAAAACTTTTGCAAGGCATTGTATATAGACTGGTTTTTTTTTGGACTGTTATTCACCATCAGCCCCGTTTCTTCCTTCCCAAACACACCTGAAAAATTCCACTAATAGTTCTTGGCTGTGCACAGCGCGAGCTTGCACCAAATGATCGCTAGTGGCTTATCCTTGGCTCTCGGCCACAAATGTGAGTTGGTGTTGGAGAGAATAAATATACTCCACCGCAAGTTAGGCTAGACATAACTCGGATCAATTTGGTTTGACATTGCAGAGGCAGACTGGTGGGAAGTAGTCTATGTGAAGATATTGATCCTGTCAAAGTTTCTTTGGTGAGGGTCAGCGCTATAGTAGAGGCTTAAAAGAAATAACGCGCTTTTATGAAGTTTTCTGTCGTTATTGACTGGTTCTGAAAGGAGGCTTTTGTGCCGCTTGCGGTAAATGCTATGTAAACCACAGAGTCAGTTTTAAAATCAAAGACCATTCTTGAGGAAAGTTCAATTCTGAGGGAATCAGGAAGAGGAGGAGGATGGGATAAAAGTATTAAATATACTACTGCCTGAAGTATACAGAAAAATGTTGCAGAACCCATTCTCCTTAAAGTGATAGTTAACTCCCAATTGGAAATGTTTAAACCCAATGACGATTTTTCATCCTTTACGCTCCATACAGTACAAAACTTCACCTTGTAATCTTTTCTCTGAACTACATGCTTAACCGTTCCACAACTCGGCTCTTTCCAAGTGCTGTA
Source organism: Labeo catla (assembly GCA_012976165.1). Taxonomy (NCBI): domain Eukaryota; kingdom Metazoa; phylum Chordata; class Actinopteri; order Cypriniformes; family Cyprinidae; genus Labeo; species Labeo catla. The sequence goes on from VONZ01000380.1 coordinate 629,842, forward strand.
TCATATGTTTGCGAAGCCTTAATATCTGGGCTCCTCCGTCTCTCTCGAGACTACAGCGGCTCTGTGTACTCTACTCTTAAGGAGGAGCAAATGCCAGACGCCCAGACTAAATATACATGACATGGGCTTTTCCTGTGACATTTAGAGAGATTACTTTAAATGTAGAAGGATGGGGCTCTGTTGACAGTAGGGGATTAACATACTGGTAGGGCCAACACCTATGGGAACAAAACGGTGAAGAGAGAAATCGGCAGTGCTTTAAAGGGCCTACAACTTCTCAGTTTTCAGAACTCAGCCGAGTTTGCTAGAAAAGGTGTTGCGGGATATATTTCTTACAACTTACTGGCCCTAAATATCTGAATATATTTTTTGCTCAGGTTTGTTCTAAGCAAATAAACAAGTATGAAAATAGTCTTGAAGTATACAACCACACCATCAACTTCAACCAAGAATGATGTCCTGCTGTTCACCAGTAAAGAGTGCACAAACAAAAGTTGAACAAAAACATGTTTTATGCCACTTCTGGCTCAGCTAAACATAAAAAACAATCACGGAGGGTACCAATTTTTTCCAGCAACATTCCTCCACCTCCTCGTCAAAACTATTCAACTCAATTGTCAGAGCTAAATGGCTCTCCTCTGCGTTTAATGACCGAGCTAAGCCTCAACAAAGGGCCACACCATGAGACCAGCTCCAAAAGCACCAGACTGGTGTAGCTTTGACGTCCTATAACAAGTGGCAATACTGCATATCGCAGTCACGGCCTCTCGGCAGGAGTAGAGACCGACTCGACTAAACCAGACGCCGCTAAATGCAAGGAGGAGAAAGAGAGGTACCTAAGCCGGAGGAGAAGACTCATTAAGCCACGCCGTCACCACAGCAGACACCTTGCGTCTCCCGGCAACGCTGTAAATAAAGACTGTCACTTAATCTGGCCTAGTGGCGACGGCCTCGCCCTCTTATTTGCGTTATTAATATGCATGCTAATGTGCCCATTTTATGGCTCAACAGTTTCGATTCACTGTAAAATCAATTATCCATCTGGTAAAGCTGCACTTTGCGCTGGCTGAGATGTGTATTAATTTTAGCAAACATACATGAGGCCCAGCACAATAAAGATAAATAGCTCGATTAGGTGTGGTAAACACCGTTGCTCAGAGCGGGCCTCTAATGAGATTTCGGCACATAAGGAATTGCGGTTCCTTAAATAATGAGCCTTGTTGATTTTTGTATGCAAATTACCAAAAGGAATGTTTCGCTGTCCTGCTTTCCAATTTCATTTAGATAAGACGGTGTTGCGATCGAGTGAGCGCGACCCCCTTTACCCGGCTCTCTGCTCCCACTGTCTTCGTCTTCCTCCCTTTTCTGTTTGTTCAACACTGATCTGCTTTAAACCCTAATAAGCTCATGACACCCACTTGCGGCGTAATTTCATCAACCTCAACTCGAGTCAACTTGAGCTGACATCACGCCGTTGGCACTGCGAAAAGTGATGATATCATACGCTCCTAAAATGCTAGGGGGCGCCGGTCGATGCTCGCGTACGTCGAATAACCGACGAACGGACGGATTCGCCCTCCTTTGAGGTCAGTTTGTTGAAATCATAGGTTCATAACTCAACATTACTTACATTTTCCTCTTCATTTAGCACTATAATGCAGAGCCCTGCTCTGGTGAGGGTCGGTTAGGGATTTGGTGGGGCTGGAAGCGGAGCTGGCTGAATATCAATAGCATATTTCATGCGGGCCCGGCGAGGATGCTTCATCAAGTCAAATTACGGGCAGGACGACCTCTCCTGCAGCTTCACCCATTAGCTGCCATTCGCATTCTGCACCAGGCATCAAACGATTTATTTGCTTCAGTTACTTTCAGCAGACGATCAATCTCACAGTAATTATCTCTTGTCACTGGAGCTGGTTGGGGTGTAAGTTTGGGAGGGGGGAGCTGAGAGGCGGGTATTCTTGTCTGATTCCACGTTTCCTGTCCTCTTGACATGCGTCAAATCTACAGAAAAACGTCAAGACAAGCTCTTGCCGGTGTCAGGATGACGGCTGTGGTGTTTGACGGGTTCCAGCGCTCGTCTCTGTGATAGCACGCACGTGTCGTATCTGCGAAGACTCTGAAGCGGGGCTCCCAGCAGAAATGGAGAGGAGTTTCAACTGGCATGGCAGTCGAAGAGCCGCTAGCAGAGCGTGGCGACGTTAACGCGAGCGCAGTGCCAGCATCGGTGCGCCGGTCCCAGTGCTCTCTCCGAGGAGCTCTTTCAATGGGCTGTTGCCTCTCCCTGTCTGCCTGTTCCAACATTATGATTTGGCATTTTGTTCTCTGAGTTTACAGTGGTGCACTTGTTCCACGCCATCAAGCTCAGCATCTATGCTTAAAGCGTGAACAGATATATTTACGAGTATCATTCTAAAAGGAACATTTGTCTCCGAGGTCAGCATGAGACAACATTTGCTCTAAAATCTCATTTGGTGAGTAACTGGATCTTGACCCAGTGAACATGGAATTTCCTATCAGTGGGTCTCATTCACTAATAATTTTGCACTAATAAAAGTGTTTTGAGTAGTACATATAAATTTTATGTAAAAATTATAAATACACATACACATACACGGTGCCACGGTTTTTGATACAGCAAAAAGAAAGAAATGCCAGAGTAATTTTCTTGGATTTTTACAATTTTTAAATTACATATTAAGACTAACATCATAAAGTGTCTTTTTACTTTGAACAATGCAGTGTGCCAAACAACAGTCAGATCACAGATCTGCGCGTCAGATTTCATTTATCAGAGTCGAGGTGACAAGTGAGTTTACTTGGCAAAAGATTTAGTTTCAGAATGAAATACAAAGGCACCTGCTTTAAAAATATTTTAGGCCTTTTGATGTTTGCCGTTTAACTAAGATTATTTTGGGAGCTTTTTTAACATTTGTTTCTTATTTATTTGGTTTCACTGGGTTCACTGATTTTCAGTATTTCGTATTTAAAATCTGTTACTTGTAATTTTAAATTAGGCATGTAGCATGTTGTATTTGTATTTGTTTTGTTAATAAAATAAACATTTTATGTTTAATATAAGTGAGTTTGTCATACTGGTTTGTTGTTGTAAATTCAAGCATTGTGTATCGTTAAAACACTAATAAATATATATAGTCATGGCCAAAAATATCAGCACCCTTGTAATTCTGTTAGAAAATGCAACACTTCTCTCAGAAAATTGTTCCAAATTGCAAATGTCTTGGTATTTTTTGTTTTGGACACCACTGCTGACACAAAGGCATAAAAAAGCAAGACTGGGGTTTGGCAAAACTTATGTGACAAAACCACAATCCTTCTGGGAGAATGTACTGTTTACAGAAAAAGAAATGAGGCCTTCAGAGAAAAGAACACAGTCCCTACAGTCAAACATGGTGGAGGTTCAAAGATGTTTTGGGGTTGCTTTGCTGCTTCTGGCACTGGATGCCTTGACTGTGTGAACAGTATCATGAAATCTGATGATTACCAAAGAATTTGGGGGTGTGATGTAGTGCCCAGTGTCAGAAAGCTGCGTCTCGACCAGAGGTCATGAGTCTTCTAGCAGGACAATGACCCGAAACACAGTTCAAAAAAGCACTCAGAAATGGTTACAAACAAAAAACAGCCAGCAATGAGTCCAGATCTGAATCCCATAGAACACCAGTGGAGAGATCTCAAAACAGCAGTTGGGAGAAGGCATCCTTCAAATCTGAATCTGACCTGGAGCAGTTTGCAAAAGAAGAGTGGTCCAAAATTCCAGTAGAGGATGTAAGAAACATATTCATGGTTACAGGAAGCGACTGATTTCCGTTATTTTTTCCAAAGGCGGTGCTACCAAATGTGGTGCCAATAATTTTGTCCAGTGCATTTTTTGGGTTCCGTGTGGAATTGTATCAGATTTAACTGTTCTTCTCTGTTTTATTATGTTGTTCCAATGCAAAAAAAAAATAAAAATAAAAATAAACATGTGAGCACCAAAACATTTGCAACTGCAACAATTTTCTGAGAGAAGGTTGCATTTTCTGACAGAATTGCAAGGGTGCTGATATTTTTGGTGTATATATATATATATATATATATATATATATAAATTGTGTACATGTGGTTGTGAATTTATCGATGAATAAAAATTTTCACCATTTTCTTTACACAAAAATACATGTGGACACATGGTTAGCGAACAAGAGCCAATCATTAGGTATTTTTAAAATCCATGTGAAATCAAATTTGACCCCATTTACTTTCATAATAGGTGTTCCTGGTCATACTTTCAATGATTCATTGGTACACATTATTCCGAAGAATAAAATGTTTGTCTTTGAAATCTTTTTATGGAAATGTCAGAACTTGCTCTGTTCTGCTTCTCTACTTTACTCTTTTACCCTCTAATTTTAAACCTTCTTCTTCAATCACCAGTCACATAGAGATCACAGCGAGCTAACTGTGCAGGTCCATACGTAAAACGCACTTTTCACAATCCAATCAAATCCCGTTGGATAAAATAAAACCCCCGTCTACATTTTTTAAGCTGCATTATAGAAGCAAAATGGGCTGAATGCAGCTTCATGCTGATTTTAAATAAGCGCCCCAGTCAATGATCAGATTACAGCGGTGATTGACAGCGTTAATGTATGAATAATTGTAAGCAGGAAATTGAGATGACACTTACTCAGCATGCCCATTCCCAGCATAAAGGCGTCCATGGTGTAGGGCAGACCTCTGGCTCTCCCCCGCGTCCCTGGAGGAAACATCACTTCCTTCGGCTGGGCCTTCTTACATTCTACCTGTGGATGGAGCACAAAAGATGTTGTGCTCAAAAAAAGTTGTTTCACTACTAATAAGACCACTTATTGCATGAAGGAACTGTCCAACAATTACAAATGTCCTGCCCACAGGACATAACAACAGTGTTGTTCATATTTGGCTTGTGTCACTTTGCAGACAAACTATCAGAACTCTCATAAGGATAATACATCACTTGTTAGAAAAATGAAAGCAACTAAAACAAACAGGCTGTAAAAATCAGTGTTTGTGCATCTCAGTCGGTAATGTACTGCCTTAATGTCGCTGTAGTTTTCTGAGAGAGCGCTTTTGATGTTTGCATGTTTGCGAAGGCATGCCGTGCACTGTCTTCGGGCAAAAAAAAGATAAGTTCTTTAAAAAAATGAAAAAAAAGTTGTTTTTATTGTTTTGTTTTCTCATCATTCCTCTACTGTCTTGCCACTCCAATCTGGTCCTCATCATCAACCATTTCTACCCAGGGCACTTCCCCTGTCCCCAGTCAGCTCCCTGCCGCCTTCCACTGATAATTTTCCTGCTGTGCTGACTGACATTTCGCCCTCCTCCACAATGCACGGTTAAAAGTCTGTTCATGACAGAACACACAGAGTGGGCGTCAAGAGTGACAGACCAACTGCAAACACCGGCATCAAAATTAAGTACAGCTCCGGAATGAAGGATCCGTGGGTTTGTGGTAGTGACACGGTAGGAAATATCAACCCTAACATTGTGCACGGCATCGTGCGCACAATGTGTCAACAAAGCCTCAACCACCTGAGAGATGCAGCCGCTCCAATGAAAGCACGGATGACCGGGAGGGTATGTAGCGTCTGACAGACTGATTACTGGTGCATGTATACACTCCATCGTGCACACTGCGCCTAGGGTAAGTATAGTGGTAAATGGCTTATTGGAACTGACGATGCGCACTATGAGGGGCTCTGGTTGGGCATAGTAGACAATGTGCCCTCACCAAGTCAACCTCTATTTGTCCATTTACATTACAGAATCGCCTGGCACCCTTTCATGTTTTAAGTATGTGATTTAAAGCACATGAGCGTGTATGAAAGTCCAATGAAAAGAATGATCCTGGAACCTCCAAAACCTCTTGTGCAGGTGCTGCAAAAAGCATAAAGATGCATTAATGAAATTACATACACTGCCGTTCAAAAGTTTGGGATCATTTATTTGAAGAGCTCTGTATTTATTTTTAATACAGAAAAAAGGAATATTCTGAAATATTATTGCAAGTTAAAATAAGAGTTTTTTATTTTAATATATTTTAAAACAGAATTTATTTCTGTGATGCAAAGCTGAATTTTTTTATCAGCCATTACTCCAGTCTTTAGTGTCACACTATCCTTCAGAAAACATTCTAATATGTTGATTTATTATCAGTGTAAAAGGAACAGCATTTATTCAAAATCGAAATAATTTGACAACATAAGTCTTTATCAATTTAACACATCCTTGCTGAATAAAAGTATTAAATTATTTCAAAGAAAGAAAGAAAAAAAAAAAAATTACTGACCCCAAACTTTGAAATCATAATTTATATTGTAGCAAAAGATTTCTATTTTAAATAAACGCTGTTCTTTTGAACTTTTATTCATTAATGAATCCTGAAAAAAAATATCACAGGTTCCAAAAAATATTAAGCAGCACAACTGTTCACAACATTGCTTTAAAAAAAAAAAGATCAGCATATATATTGGAACGATTTCTGAAGGATCATTTCACACTGAAGACTGGAGAAAAGATGCTAAAAATTCAGCATTGCAAAACAGGAATAAATTATATTTTAAAGTACATTAAATTAGAAAACCACTATTTTAAATTGCAATAATATTTCACAATATTACTGTTTGTTTTCTGTATTTTTAATCAAACAAACACAGCCTTGTTGAGCAGAAAAGACATATACAAAAAAACAACATTAAAACCTTTTATATATATATATATATATATATATATATATATATGGATAGATAGATAGATAGATAGATATATAGAGATAAATATATTTTATTATATTATATATTATAATATATATATATTTTCATTTTGCCAAAAATCCTGCTTTTATGAAATAATTGAGCTTAAATGCTTCACCAGTGTTGTTACTGTTAACTTAACTAACTATAAAAAATAATTGACTAAAAGTTCAAATGAAATAAAACAAAATATTAGATGAAAAACATACTACAGTTCTAAAGTAATACAGAAAAATAAATAAATAAAATCACTATAATTAAAATACCATAATACTAAATAAAAATACATAAAAAACCCAGAAAGAGCTGGGAACTATAGAACTATAAACAAACAATATTTAACTTAAACTATAAAAAAATCATTAACTGAAATAAAGTTAAAATAAATATTAGATGAAAAACTGCAGTTATAGCTATACATGAAAATACATAACAAAAAAGACTAAAATGAAATTAATTTAAAGCTACATATAAATACATGAATAAAACAAGAACTAAAATTACTACAACTGAAATTAAAATAAAAAGTTGAACTATAAAAAAAACAATAAAATATTATATTATAAAAAAACAATAAAATAGAAATATTATATAAAAACTTGTTCTAAAGTTACACATTAAAAAAATATAATTACATGAAAAAACAACAGAAACAAAAAAATGACAAGCACATAAAATTACTAAAACAAAAATTAAAATAAAAACTTGAAATATTAATATTTGAGGTTCCTTGACATCAAAAGGTTCGACATTAATATAAAGTTTGGAATTAGTTTGTGAATAGCATGCACTGATAAACAAACTAACAAAAATAAATAATTAATCAAATTAATAATTATATACACAAAAAATAACTCCTTGAATGTGTGCAAGGAAACAACATTTTGTCTTGTAATGTGCGCTTGGCCTAAATTTGTTTTTTTTTCCCACCACCCCAGCTGTTCTAACACATCAGCTCTCTCTGCAGATCTTCCAAACACATGTGTGATGTGCATAATCTTACGGTCCATTTTAATTGCCAAAGCCCAAAATAAAAATTAATACCTTTGAAAAACTGGCAGAGCTCTTCTAAATTAATTAATCCACCCAGCATGTAACACATCAAGCTAGGTGACTGTATGACAGTATGTTGACCTTGATGTTAACTGCAAGAGAAAATATCCTTGAATTTCATCACCCAAAGATAAAGGAAATCCAGATATCTGTTAAAGATAACACCTCCATTCTCTCAAATGACCTTATACGTCAACGAAAGCACTAAAAGAAAGCTTTACTTTCACGCTTTGAGCGGGCTAACAAACTTCAGACATTGCGACTCGAACGCTGCTGTCTCTTTTCCAAAAATGAGCACATAAACCAACAAGCACTCGTAATCAGTATTCAGGTCCTCAGGACGTCTCCAAATACAACATGCCTTCATTAGGCACTGGCACTAAAGAGAGAGCGTGTGTGTGTGTGTGTGTGTGTGAGTGTGAGAGTGTGAGTGTGATGCGTGTAATTATGTCAGTGTGTGGTTTCAGTGATGAGGCCTGCAATCTCTGTGTGTTGCTAATAGGCGAGGAAAGCCTGGCTTCCGATCTGACTGTCATCAATGGGCATTTAAGAGCCATGACTATGGCTCCACATTATTACTTAACTAATTACCCTCGTCAGTCGAGGTAGGCCAATGATGAGCTCCCTTCCCTCGTTAATGAAACTACGAAGGCCCGTGGCTAATGACCTGAGAGCACAGGGCAGCTCCGTTATCACGCCTGCACAGGGGGAGAAAGACGAGGAGGAGACGAGAGGAGGAAAGGACAGGAGGGAGAACTGCTGATAGGTGGATGTCTGCACTTTTGGACAAAGTCAGGGCACTGACTTTGAAACAAAGCCCAACTGAAAACTTTAGAATGAAATGAAACACTCTTTGTTTGTGTGTGATATCAAGGGATCAAGACATCTGTGTAAAAAATGTGGGGAAAAAAAAAAAAAGAAAAAGATCCAGACTAGGTCAGAGTTGTGGCCTAGGATTTTGAATGTAGTCAATTTCCTATTTTTTTTTTTTTTATTTAATAAAATTTTAAAATAATTACAATATAAATTTAATACAAATGTATTAATATATTTAAATACATATGGCCACAAAAAATTAAAAAGGCCAATAATAATAATATTTTTTCTCTTTTTACAAATTAAATTTTAAGTAATATAATGCCCAACAGATAATCTACAGTGAAAATTTATATATATATATATATATATATACACACACACACACAGTTACACAAATACACAGTTATATTAATATTTGAATGTATATGAATGTCTGATCTTTTAAGCATTATAAACAATTTAACAAAATGTAAAAAAAAAAAAAAAACTTTACAGCTTTAAATGTAGACAATTTTTTCCTGTCTGCTTAAAAAAGATAAAATAAATATTACTTTAATAAAATCCTAAAATATTAATTAATTAAAAATATATATGGCCATAAAAAATTAAAAAGTCAAAAATAATACTTTTTAAACTAATTAAATCTTAAATAATATAATGCTCAACAGACAATCTACAAAAGCTAAAAAAACATAAATATTCAAATATTTTCATTTATATTAATATTTGAATGTATATGAATGTCTGATCTTTTAAGCATTATAAATAATTTTAACAACTTTAATGTCAATTTTAATTTGCAATCTGTATATGTATGTATATATATATATATATATATATATATATACACATATGTATATATATGTATGGCCACATAAATAAAAATAATAAAATAATATTTTTTTTTCTTTTTACAAATTAAATATAAAATATTTATTTTTATATTTAAATTAAAGAATATAATGCTCAACAGATAATCTACAAATGAAAAAGAAAAACAGAAATTTATATTTAGGGTTCAAATATTTTTATTAATATTTATATTAATATTTGAAAGTATGCATGCCTGATCTTTTTAGCATTATAAACAATCGTAACAACTTTATTGTACATTTTTATTTGTTATCTCTAAAAAAAAATATGTAAAACAAAACTACAGTTTTATTGTAGGCACTTTCCTGTCTGCTTTAAAAAAAAAAAAATCATAAAATGATAAACGATTAAAATATTAATTTAATAAAATATTACTAAAATAATTACACTATGTTAATAAAAAAATATAAATATATTTTTAAACAAATAAAAAAAATTAAAAAGGCCAATAATAATACTAATCCTTTTATTTATTTATTTATTTATTTGTAATACTTTTTACTAATACTTTTTTTTACAAATTAAATATTAAATAATTTTACAATGTAAAAAAAAAAGATATGCAAGTACTCAAATATTTTCATTTATATTAATATCTGAATGTATATGAATGTCTGATCTTTTAAGCATTATAAACAATTTTAACTACTTTAATGTAAATTTGAATTTGCAAATTTACAGTCATAATGCAGTTTCGTAGGCCACAAAAAATAAAAATTCCAAAAATAATAATAACACTTTTTTTTAAATAATAATAATAATAACACTTTTTACAAATTAAATAATAAATAATATAATGCTCAACAGATAATCTACAAAAGTAAAAAAAAAAGAAGAAAAAAGAAAAAAAGAAGAAAACAAGATTTAAGTACTCAAACATTTTCATTTATATTAATATTTGAATGTATCTGAATGTCTGATTTTTTAAGCAATATAAACTATTTTAACAACCTTACTGTAAATGAGGTATAACTGTTTTTTATAAATATAATTTTGAGGTAAATTTGTGTTATTGTTTTCGCATTACATAATAACCTTTTTTATAAAAGCTGATTAAGGCCATGCTACATAGCAAATATAGTTAGGTCACCAGTGGTTGCTGGGATGTCTATGCATGTTGTGCCTAACAAAGTTTTTTAGCCACATCTACATTCATAGTAACGTCTCTTGTAACTCACTGCTTAATTATATAATGTTTAGAATTATTTATATAATGACTTATTAATGAAGGCTAAGTGTTACCAAGCGTTTTATTTGTCCATTTAGCCCTGCCACCTGTCTAATGTCCGCACTGCCACACAGAGCCCAGCAGAGACTTCAAGGTGTTTATGTGTGTGTGAATGCAATCAAAACCCCATAATATCTCACATCTAGCGTTCACCCCAGAGAGCAGGTTAAGTGGAAGTCCGGGGTGGAAAGGATGACAGCAGAGATGAGAACAGGGTGCGTCCACTCGCCTCGCTAATTGTCGGGAAATCACGAACGGGAACACTTAACTACCGTACCGGTGGGCTGGAGCAAATGTGACCATTAGTGTCCGTGTCCCTGGCAGAGCCGGTGTGAGCGGGCGAGAGGTGTGAGACAGGATCGATCAGCTCCAGAGAACACACACAAGGCTTATTAGCCGGCTGGTTAGGGATAGATTAGATCCAATCTGCTAATCTGCCGCCCTGACCTTGTGACAAGAAATGTCACTCACACTAAAACTTCAGCCACCTGTTTTGACTTTGAAACGAGGTGATTTCACAAAGGTACATTCAACAAAGACAACACAGGCTGCTGACTGCTGGCGTACTTGACATACAAGCCAATCTTTCACAAGTGTAGATCAAAAGCATTATGCAAAATATAATTATAGTATAAAATATAAAAAGTATAAGAAATATATATGTTCTCCAAAAAAAAGGCACTGGTGTGCTACTATTAACAAAGAAATTAATAATGATTAAAAACATGTAAAATAAAAATATAAAAATAAAAAATAATGTATTTATTAAAAAAAATTATGATAATACAGTTGTCGAAAAAAAAATATTTTGTTTTATTTTTTATTTCTTTTGTTGGCTGGAGCATTTATTATTTTCTTTGCTAGAGCACTTACTAATCCAGGACTGACACAGGTGCCCATATAAAAAGAATAATAATAGAAAAATAATAATAAAAAGTAAATAATAAAAAGTAAAAAAAAAAGCAATATTCCTGATTGAGATAAATCCTAAACATTAACCTGCTATGTAATATTATTAACATATTAAAAGTTATTAAAAACTTATTAAAATAATTAAACCTATTAAAGAATTAATAACAATAACAATCTTATTATAACAATAATAATAATAATAATAATAATAATATTAAAAATATTTTATTTTATTTTATTTTATTTTATTATATATATATATATATATATATATATATTTTTTTTTTTTTTCCTTTGCTGGCTAGAGCATTTATTATTTTCTTTAATCAATTTTAATTAGTCAATTAGAGCACTGACTAATTCAGGACTGACACAGGTGCCCACATAAAAAAAAAAATAAAATAAAAAAGTAAATAATAAAAACAGGTGCTCTCATAAAAAAAATCATAAAATATAATAATAATAATAATAATAATAATAATAGAGTTATTTTATTATTCCTTTGTTGGCTGGAGCATTTATTATTTTCTTTGCTAGAGCATTGAGTAAACCAGGACTGACACAGGTGCCCTCATAAAAATAATAATTAAAAAAATAATAATAATAAAATGTAAAAAAAAAAGCAATATTCCTGACTGAGATAAATCCTAGAAATTAATTTCCTGCTATATTGTAAATTTTTTCAATTATTACAATTTTTTTCAAATTAACATTAAAATAATTAAACATATAAAAAATGTAATAATACTACTAATAAAGTTGTTTAAAAAATTCTTTATTTTATTTTATTTTTCTTTATTTTATTTTATTTTATTCCTTTGTTGGCTATAGCATTTATTATTTTCTTTGCTAGAGCATTGACTAATCCAGGACTGTCACTGGTGTCACTCATAACAATAATCATAAAATATAACAACAACAACAACAACAACAATAATAATAATAATAATAATAATAATAATAATAATAATAATAATACAGTTGTTTAAAAATATATATTTTATTTGATTTTATTCCTTTTGATGGCTAGACCATTTATTATTTTCTTTGCTAGGGCACTGAGTAATCCAGGACTGCCACTGGTGCCCTCATTAAAATAATAATGAAAAAATAATAATAAATAAATAATAATAAACAGAAAAAAGAGCAATGTTCCTGATTGAGATAAATCCCGAAAATTAACTTCCTGCTATTTAAATGAATCAGAATTAGCATAATCGTATTGCAATAATAGACCAGTATGTGTGGTAGACAAAGAGAATCAATAATCTAAAAATGTTCACTTTGAATAATCCACTGTGAAAAGAAAGAATGAAATCCTCAAGAGTAGCTGCAAAACACAAGACAGTTAAATTTTGCTCTTTAAAGCAGATTTGTTTCTCTTTCAGTGAGCGAGAGAGAAAAAAGCATTCTCCTCTGACGGGGAGGATAAAGAAGAAATGAATCAGAAAGCTGATTCATTCACTCCAACTCTTTTTTACTTTCAGAACTGCAGAACTGCAAAAAGCCGGGCCGCCCGCCCGCCGCGGGAGAATTTCACTCTGGAGAATTTGGGATCACATAATGCCTGACATGAAAGGCACTTAACCAAACTCGATAAATAAATATGCATTCTAAACAGGCAGAGTCCCGCGGAACAGGGACACCTTCACGAGCCCTGCCGCGCTGAGATTGTCACAATGATGGAGTTAGAATTCCCTGCGCCTGCTGTATATCTGAGGTGGGCTGCCTGAGGAATCAGTCTTATTTCCACCCTCCGTACCGCTCGAGATCATTCATAAAGCCAGACAGAGAGGCAAATCGACTCGACCCCCCTCATTCAGACATCCATTTTTCATTTCTGATATTGAGCTTGAAAAACACTTTTTACCATCAAACATCCAACTTCATATCCTGACAGCAAACAAAGCAGGTCAAAAGAAGAGGCTTTTCAATGCTATAAGAACAAAATTGTTTTCCTTTAGTACCATCACACTGGACAATAAATTAATATCAAACACAAATCAAATCACTTGCTGATGAACAGAAACAGCTTCATTTGATTTAATTTGGTAAACTTTCGAATTCAAAACATGATTATTAGAGAAAATAATCAAAATGTCCAACTATTTTTCCAGTGCATTTGTTGATTCAACTTAAAATAATTTGTTACCCGGCTGCATTAAAATTTTAAGTTCAGTCAACTCAAAAAAAGTTTAGTCAACTTGAAATGTTAAGTTGTACTAAGTGACAACTTGGATATTTGAGTTCATTCAACTTACAATTTCAAGGCAGCTGGGTAACAAGCCCAGCTTTAAAGTTTAACAAACCAAACTGTTTGTTTAATCATCTCAAATATCTTGAGTTTTCACTTAGTACAACTTAACATTTCAAGTTGACTAAGCTTATTTGAGTTGACTGAACCTAAAATTTTAAGTCTGCAGGGCAACAAATTATTCTAAGTTGACGCAACAAATTGTGTTTTTTGTTTTTTCATAGTGTAGCGTACAAAAGTTATTTTATTTTGACAACTGTCCACCGTGTGTTCACAAAAATGTGCATTGCATTCCAACATTTATTACGGTAACCAACGTTTTACTCTTTTCTGCAGTGCTTTTCAGCACCATGACAAAAATAAATCATTTTACCTGAGTTGCAAGTATGCTGAGTACATGTGAGTTTGCAGCTCATATTAAATTCTAACCATTATAAATACCCAGTACTGCAGAAAACTGGCAAGAAACATCATTCTTGAGTTGTCCTCACTAAGGAAGCCCGTTTCCGCCACTGAATAAAAAATTAAAAAGGTAATTGCGATTTTTACTCACAATTCTCAGAGTTGTGTGAAATAAACCCACGTTTCTGCCTTTTGTTTTCTCTGAACTGTGAGATATAAATGTGCAAGTCTGAGAAATGAAGTCAGAATTGTGTGATATATAATCGCGAAGCTGATTGTTTTTTAGTAATGCATGATATAAAGTCAGAATCGTGAATTATAAAGTCAGAATTGAGACATTAACCCACAATTGTGAGAAATAAAGTCAGAATTCTGAGATATAAACTTGCAATTCTGAGAACATCAGTTCTCATCAGTTTTTCCCCCTCAAAATTCTCAGTCTACACATCATGTTCTCACGCAGTGAAAAATACATTGCGGAACAAAGAGGAAACTGACAAGACGCCGACAGACAAAACAGAGCAGGTTACTTCTGGTATGAAACAATGTCTCAGCTTTAAAATGTAGTCTTTTTTTAAGAAATTCAAACAAATACCGTTTTGTGGCTCTTTAATGTGTTGTGACAGATCACTGTATTGCCTTAGATCAATGAACACATGAACTGATTGTCTTTTCTTCTTTACTTAAAAAACATGAATTAACATTAGAACGCATTTATTTCAACTGCAGAAAGACATCAGTACACACAATTTTTCAAGTTTAAGTCCACTGAAGTTAATCTACTCTCCTATTTTATTTGCTTGTCAGACAAAATGGTGGATTGAGCATTATGACTGGTCAGATTGCCTGTCAGTCAAGCTGTTTGCGAAGGGTCCACTGCGAATTTATATCTCAAAATTCTAAATTGAGAGAAAAATGTCAGAATTGAGAGATTTAAGTTTATATACCACAATTCTGACTTTATAATACGTAATTCTGAGTTTAAATCACACAATTCTGACTTTAACTCGCAATTGCGAATCATATCACGTGATTCTGAGAAAAAAAAGTCAGAACTGCGAGATGTAATTTGCAATTGAAAGAAAAAAGTCAAAACTGGGATTTGAGTTTATATCTTGCAATTCTGACTTTAGAACTCACAAATGAAGATTGAATTGCGTGTTAAAATATTAGAATTGCGAGATATAAATTTGCGAATCCGATTTTCTCAGAATTGTGTGATATAAAGGCAGAATTCAGACATTAACTAGCAAATCAGAAAAATAAAAGTAAAGTCAGAATTGCAAAATATAAACCCACAATTCTGACTTTTTTTCCTCACAATTGTTTATTTCTCACAATTGTGAGTTTTTTTTTCTCAGAATTGCGAGTTTATATCTCGAGTTGCGAGTTAAGTTAGAATTTTGAGATAGAAACTTGCAATTCTGAGCACCTATCCATCTTTGTCCCCCTCAAAATTGGACTTTATAACTCACAAATGCGCGTTTATATCTCACAATTCTGAAAAAAGTCAGAATTGCGATTTTTTTCTCAGAATTGTGAGTTTATATCTCACAATTGTTATTTTTTTCTCAGAATTGTGAGTTTATATCTCGAGTTGTGGGTTAAGTTAGATTTGTGAGATCGATATAAACAATATAAACTTGAACTCTGAGAACATATCAATCTTTTTTCCCCCTCAAAATTGGACTTGCAATTGCGCGTTTATATCTCACAATTCTGAAAAATTCTGAGAAAAAAAAAAAAAAAAAAATCTCAACTGTGAGATAAAAAGGCACAATAAAAAAAATTCAGTGGCGAAATGGGTTCCATACCAAAAAAAATCCTCCAGCACGACAAGTGTAGATTGATTCATAAACAAATTACATCTATGAACCGGTTCTTTTTGGTAAGTCACATAAAACTACACATTAACAGCATATTCACTGAATCCCGAATAAATGACTCACTCTTATAAGCTGGTTCTTTTGATGAACTGTTAAGGCAAATAACCAGTTTGAGTCAGTATGATAAATCCTTCACGGAACAGAATCCATCAGTGGTTAATGAACCAACATCTGATTCCCTTACTGAAAAATTACTTTGAGTTGAATTCTGTGTCAGTATCTTTAAATTATAATCCATGAAAACATGTTCTTAAAGATGAACATTTGCACTTTTTTGTAATAAAAATGCTTTAATCTTTTTTTAACCCATATGTTCTTGTTTTTATGTTTGCTGGCCCAGGATGTGAATGTGCGAATTTGCACCATACGGCACGCACAGAGGAAGCAAACTCATATTTAAATTTAATGCGGAAGCAACTGTTTTAAAGTATGTAGATTTATACACATTCAAACCTCAAGCTGTCTTTCACAGACCCGGTACAGAGTGTGTGTGTGTGTTTGTGTGTCTGTGGTCTCACGTCAAATATAGCATATTTAAATGTTCTCCCAGCTCTCTCTGTGAACTCCTGTTACATCACCACGCGAGAGGTCACGCCGTACGCTGCATCTTGTTTGTACAGTTCTCAGAGATAAAACAGACATGAGAGGAAAGGGGGAGAGAAAAAAAAAAAGAAAACAACCCCCTGCTCTTTTGCCCAGAGGCACCAGAACTCTTGGCTTAACACTGAGGCATAATTCATCGCAACTTGAATTAAATTACATCGGAGACTTGGGGCTCCCGTACATTATTGATACACTTACAGCTATTCCATCTGACACAGAAATCTATATTCGCCAACAAAAAAGAAAGCCTGTCAGAGGCTATTTATGCCTCCCAAACTGAATGTCTGTTTCAACAGCATGTTACAGTGAGAACTCTGGTAAGCACATACAGATAAAAATAAAAAGACTCAGCAACTTCCCATTTAATCACGGCTTTGCTCTGGTGTAATTCAAAGACTGAAACGCAACCTTACACACAGGCTCGTCCTGCATCTTTATCACACAATTTTACATTTTTTAAATTTAAATAAATTTTACACAATTTATTCATATCATAATGTGTTTACACTCCCTACCTCCCTAAAACTTCATGACATTCCTTAACAGTAATGTAATATATATGACAAGATCAATTAAATGTGACCCTGGACCACAAAACCAGTCTTAAGTAGCACGGGTATATTTGTAGCAATAGCCAAAATACATTGTATGCGTCAAAATTATAGATTTTTCTCATTAGGGTATTAGGATATTAAAGGAAACCTCCATTTCCAGAACAACAATACACAAATAATTTACTCACCCCCTTGTCATCCAAGATGTTCATGTCTTTCTGTCTTCAGTCGTAAAGAAATTATGGTTTTTGAGGAAAGCATTTCAGGATTTTTCTCCATATAATGGACTTCATTGGTGCCCCGATTTTGAGCTTTTAAAAAGTAGTTTAAATGCAGCTTCAAGGGGCTCTAAATGATACCAGCTGAGGAAGAAGGGTCTTATCTACCAAACGATTGGCCATTTTTTTTGGGGGGGAAAATAAAAAATTGTATACTTCTTAAGCACAAAAAGCTGGTGTAGCACAGGCTCTGGGATGCGTGTTCACAACGTTCATGACACACTATTGAATCATGTTGAAAGGTCACGCGGAATGTAGGCGGAACTACAGACCCAGTGTTTACAAAGCGAACGCGCAAAGATTAAGAAAGTGCAAGTAAGTCAAACGCTGTTTACAAACAAAAAGGTACAACGATGTCAGACAATTCTGAGATTGTAGAAGAAAATAAGATGGAGTTTTTCGCCATACTCGACCTTTTTGAGCCGGAGTACACAGACGATGAGCTTAGACGTGATTCGTAGTAGTGATGGGAAATTCAGATCATTTTACCGAATCGGAGGTGAGTAAATTATTTGTAAATTGTTGTTCTCCTTTAGGTAAAGATCATGTTCCACAAAGATAATTTGTAAATTTCCTAATGTATATATCAAAACTTAGTTTTTGATAGTAATATAAAGGCGATTTTCTCATTATTTTGATTTTTTGCACCCTCAGATTCCAGATTTTCAAATATTGTCCTATCCTAACAAACCATACAGCAATGGAAACCTTATTCACTCTGCTTTCAGATGATGTATAAATCTCAATTTCAAAAAATTGACCCTTATGACTGGTTTTGTGGTCCAGGGTCACAAAGACAGGAAAAAACAAAAAGGTTTCTGGATTGTTGATGAAATAACAACACAGTAAATCTTGTTGTCAGCTATTCATCATTAAAGTCAACAAAACAGCATTTCTGTGGAATGACCCCTGACCTTCTGCTATCTTATTCTCTTTATCTCTATATATTTATTTTACACGTATGAGCGCACACTCTTGCACCCTTTTTCCTTTGGTTTTGTCCGCCCTTCTATTTAAGCCGTGAATGTGCTGAATCTCCTCCTTTCTTTGTTGTGACATTTCCAGATCTCAGAGAGCTCTCCGGAAACAGCCTGCTCCATTACAACCGGCTGAATTACTGTAATCTTTTCAAATATCACAATCCCCTTCCATTAGCCCAACCTACTCTTAAGATACTGTGGCAGGAGTGTGTAAATACATCTACAGTCACCGCACACAAAGCAACAATAAACATCTATTAGATAAAAAGGGCTAAACAGATCTGGGTGATTAGAGAGAGGGACAAATAAACAGACACACTTTGAAACGTGCTTAGCTGCTATTTACTAAAGAAAAAAAAAGGAGTCCTGTGAAAGGTTTTCACACCCGCTTTGGCTAGTTTCGTTCATTTACTGTTTAACTTATTTACAAACGTATTTCCCCATGATGTTTTGCAAAACATTTTATGTAAAGATCTGTGTTATACAAAAAAATTCTGAAATTACTTTCTTTTGTGAAATACAACAGATATTTTGAAGAACTGTTTTTGTTCATACAATGAGGTCCAAACTTTTTTTTTTCTTCCAAAATATCTTCTTCTGGGTTCAATAAAAGAAAAAAGTGATTCAAGTTTGGAACATCACATGGGCGAGTACACTTTTCACTTTTTAGTGGACTTTCCCTTTAAAAAAATGCATATTTATATATCAGTTGTGTGTGGAGGTGTTCTGAAAGATTTTCTTTTCTTTTTCTTCCAAATCAAACGTAAATGCATGTCCCAGTTGCATTTTTGGTTAGATAAACATTACTTACACTATCAGGAAAAAAACAAAAACATAATTCTATTTTATATTTTTAGATTAAGAATGTAATTAATATACTATTTTTAAAGCCAAGTATGAATTGGATCAACTTAGTGTTTTTAAGCATTTTACATTTATTCCAAAATAATAACTTAATTTAAACAATAAGTTTTATTTGTGAACTAGTGTTTAGCTATTCTTTTTAATAATTAACTTTTAACTATTTTTAAATTTTCAGATCATCAGTCATCAAAGCTCGGTAAATACTGGTCACAGATACAGAGATTTACTTTAAATTTCACCAAGCTGATTACTCACTAAAAGCTCCCACAGATCATGTTTTCATTTCATTGTAACTATTATTTTGACATAAAGTGGTTATATCTAAATGTGTGAGTAGTTTACTTACATTTTGAAGTTAGTTTTCCCATTAACGCCATTATATTGTTCATTCAGACTGATTCGTGAATGTGGAACGTGCCGAACACAAGAGGCGGGATTTATTCCATAAACCAATCACAGCCGAACATAATCAGTCATATCCAATCATATCACGATAAAGGCATTCCCTCCTCTCACATGACTCTCATTTACACCCCACCAAACTCACCACATGTCTGTTAAAACTCAGCGGGTTTAGGGGAGGCAAGAGAGACGCAGACTCCCATTGCAACTTTACCTGCAGGTGTCGCTGTTGAACAATATTTCTTTAGAAAAACAAGTGATTTATACATGTTATATTTAGCAATATTGCTGCTGTCTCATTTAATATTTTGAGGAGACGCTGCCTCCCTTGCCGCCTTGGAGGAATTGCCCCAATTATAGATGATTTGCATTATAAATCTTTTTATTCACTGACTATTTTCATTTTAGTATTTGCTGCTGCAGCCATAAATATTCCAGCTAAGCTAAAAATTACTTGCGCTTTGAACCACATTCATTTTTTTTAAATCCAACATTTTCAGCAAGTCCAAATTCAAATATTTAAACAGACTGAGACTCGGAGCGTGGCTGCTAAATGAAGCAGGCATGAAAGCCCACTAACTCTGCACTGTCACCGCTGTTTGCACCACATCTTGAAGATAGCTTCAGAGAGCCGCAAGCCTTCAGGCCAAAAAAAAAAAAGGGAGGGGGCAGGAAAATAGGAGTCATTTTCTCCCATCCTGAACTGACACTTTTTCCCTCTTCTCTCCTCACAGCGGTAGATTATCTTCCAATGATAGCGCAGGCCGGGGCCTCAGCGCGGCAAGGCAGACACTAAATTGGCCTGCCGACACACTCTGCACTTATCATACATGCTAATGGCCCGGCTCGCTGTGGGCAGGCGGCAATCCTGGCTGGGCGGCCGGGGCACACTGAGAGAGGAAGGGCGGGAACGGTAACAAAAATGAGAGCGACAACCTCCACATTGCCCGCAGGAGGCAAGGGCACTGCCAGAGAGGACATGAGCACAGAATTCACATCATTCTGCCGCAGGCACGCATGGGTATGGTGTGGCATTGCTCTTTACGCGTTAAGGGTGAGGAGGGTATTGACTGAGTACTTGATCGCTTAATAACGGGAGGCTAAAGGAGAGGATGTGTTCCTGAATATGATGTGACGAGAGATGACTTATGCAGTCCATACTCTTCCAAGGTTGGAGAGGTGATGATTCCCAGAGGGAGAGAGTGAGGCAGTGATAGAGAATCAAAAAGAGAGCGGGAGATAACATTTGCAGTCATATGTCTATGAGAACTCCCAGAGAGAGGGTTTGCATGGGGTCAGGATACAGTCACTTCTTCCATGGTGTCAAACAGCCACCAGACTATAAATAACACTTCCTGGGCAGGGACCTAAAATTAGCCTGCTATTGAACGCTCCCTCACTCAGCTGTGGGTCACAATGGTCCAACATCCCACTTGTCGATTAGCGAGACTGGGTACTTGTTTATTTTTAGTTTTAAGAGCTTTAAATGGGACTGCTTTAATTAGCATATTATACATTAGCTGTTAGCATTTTTGCACAGTAAAGGTCATTCCCTCAATTCAGTGCACTTTTAAATCCCAAACCAA
The DNA here is from genome assembly GCA_012976165.1 of Labeo catla. NCBI lineage: Eukaryota > Metazoa > Chordata > Actinopteri > Cypriniformes > Cyprinidae > Labeo > Labeo catla. The sequence goes on from VONZ01000380.1 coordinate 651,327, forward strand.
TATATATAAAAAGAAATTCCTTTTGCTAACCAAGGCTACATTTATGAGATTTAAAAATAAATGCAGCTAAAAAGAGTTATTTTAACTTTATTATACAACAGTTCTTTCTGGTCCTCTAATCTGACTGGCTGAAAGAACTGTGATATTCTAGTAATAATAATATAGTAATATCTAGACAGATGTCTGTTAAAGATCACTTGATTTGGAAAGCATCTGCTGTGTACAAACATCTGACAGATGTCTGTAAAATGTCAGTTTTACATCCATTCTAAATCATAAACATCTTAAAGACATCTAATAGACGTCTACATGACATCTCAAAGGAAACGTCCTATAGACGTACTGCAGATGATCAAACACCCTAAAAAATACGTTTTCCAGATGTAAATGCAGACGTCAAATAGACGTCTCCGTGACGTCTGCAAGATGTCTATTAAAGATCACTTGATCTGGAAAGCATCTGCTGTGCACACACATCTGACAGATATCTGTAAGATGTCAGTTTTACATCCATTCTAAATCATAAACATCTTAAAGACATCTAATAGACTATTTGACATCTGATTGGACCCTAAAAAATACGTCTTCCAGATGTAAATGAAGACGTCAAATACACATCTCCCAGATGTACGTGTGCTATCAGGGGGGTGTATAGATACAATTTAACAATTGTGATGTTTGAAGTTGAAATGCCACATAAGAGGAATAACCCAAACCCCCTTCTAACTATGGTAAAAACGGCAGTCATGAAACTTTCCTTTCAGCTCCGGTGTCTGTTACAAAGGAATTTTCCAGTGGACAAACCGCAGGGACAGTGTTGAAGTCATCCCGGTGCTTTTTAGCTGTCCAGGTGATTTCAACCACTTATCCAACACAGTCGGCTCACGTTCACACAGCATTCCTCATGACAGACAGCACCGGGGGAGATAAAAGTCTCTGGAATGCCTGATAAAATAGAGAATGTTTGGAATGGAACTTCAGAAAAAAGCTCCCACACAGACGTAACAGGATATTATGACTCTGAATGCGCTGTTCGAAAGGGATGGAAAATAGTCAAAACAACCATTAGGGTCTGTCTATTAATAGCGATTCCCATCCGTATCTGCTCGATCTGGAACTAGTTGCGCTGTGCTTTCGTTTAATTGTTTTCATTGATAAAATAATCAAGAGATAATATGTGTTCAGCTCCCTAAATGATTTACTTCTGAAGTGGAATTACATTTCAAATGAACCCCTTTAAAGAGTTCACTTCAAGGTAATCTCGATCCATCGCAACCTCTTCGTGTGGGATCTAACCTGCCTGCTGGATGCGGCGTTCCTGTCTCCAAGCCTGAGGATCAAGGAAATGTCTCCTGAATGTTTAATGTCTGGCTGCATTTCCAGGCCAGATATCAAATGAGCTGATCAGGAAGCCTGGGGTCTGTAGAGACCTCCACAGGTCCAGCTTTCCAGATCCTGGAACCATTTAGGGTCATTTATGGATATCCAGGGCCCTGGCAGCTCGAGAGTGGCCTTACTGGGTCAACAGAGCCTCTCTATAAACAGCTACTGAGCCTGGCTCGCTCTCTGCTCCACAGCCTGGGGTCGAGGGTCACAGATGGTGCCTCTGAAGATGGCGGCTCACCAAGCAGGCAGCCGACGTACAAAGCTGGCATTTCCACAAGCAGAGGGAGATCATTACGGCCGCTGTACAAAATATTCATGATAATAACAATATTACCATGGTCGAATTAGCAAGTCAAATATGCACACAGGCTTGCTCGCAGACGAGGCTTCAGAGACCACTTTGATCTTGTTGGCAAAAGCAACTTGATGATGGCAATTGAAATCAGTAAGAAGAGCAAAAGAGAGCAAAAGGAAGGACGGGTTTCCGCCCAACACGCCTTGACCTTTTTCTTGTTTTTCAAGCCTTTCGTTCCCAATGCATCATCTGAGAAATGATCTGAACTGAGAGACCATGACAAAGCTGTCATTTTAAGTAAATGTTTTCCCTTCGCCACATTTATCTTTTTCTTAAACCTTTGTGACTGATATTAGCTATGCAAGTAATTCTCCAATGGCCCAATTTAAGCCAGCCAGTCGATCAACAGCGAGGTTCCCGCTATGAGACGCTGGGGGAAACGTGTTAAAAAAAGAATAGAAATTCAGGCTTTCTCTAGAAGCTCACTGAATAATGAGAACATTTGATGCAATATCATATAAAAATCAATGGAGAGACAGAAGAGACTGGTCTCACGGTGTTGTCATGTTTAGAATGGAATACTGGGATACAATGTGTCATCAGCAGAGCTGGAAAAGCTACTTGGAAACTGTTACTGAAGCTACTGCTACTGTTTAAAGTAGTTTAAACTGTATACCATAAACTATGGAAGTTCGTTTCCAATACTGAATAAAAACTAAAAAAAGGTAATTGCTACTGTTTTTTCTCAAAATTGTGAGATATAAACTCACACTTGTGAGTAATTAAGTCAGAATTGCAAGATATGAACTCGCTATTCTGAGAAATGAGTCAGAATTGTCGGATATAAATTCACAGTTACGAGAAATAAAGTCAGAATTGTAAGACAGAAACTCGCAATTCTGACTTTTTTTTCCCTCAGAATTGTGAATTTATATATAAACTCACAATTGCGACTTATAAAGTACATTTCAGAGGGTTGGCTGATATTTTCTTAGAATTGCAAGCTTGTATCTCACAATTCTGACTTAAAAACTAACAGTTAAAGAATTACAAGACAGAAACTTGCAGTTCTGAAAAAAAAGTCACAATTCCGATACAAACTCGCAACTGCGAGAAATAAAGTCAAAATTGCAAGTAACTCGCAAATTTAGATTTTATAACCCACAATTTAAATTCTGAGAAATAAAATCAGAATTGAGTTTACATTCCACAATTTTGACTTTCTATCTTGCAATTCTGGCTTTATAACTCGCAATTTTGAGAAAAAAAACTCAATTGCGTATCACGCAATTCTGAAGAGATTCAATTCTGAGAAAAAAGTCAGAATTGTGAGTTTGTCTCATACAATTCTGAGAAATAAAGTCAGAATTGTGAGATTTGAACTCAATTCTGAGAAAAAAAATACCTTTTTTATTTTCATTTGATAAAAAAAAAAAAAACACGGAATTTTTATGAGTTCTTTAAATAAATGGTTCAAAAAGTTACTGTTTTAAATTTGTCTAAATCACTGTCTTGTACAATTTTTCAGAATTTCTTTCATATATTTTAATCAAAAGGGACACACAAACCAGAATCAAATTTAATCGCGAATTTATGAGAATTTAAAATAGATATATTATAAATATACTGTATATTAAACGAAAGAAAGTTCTAAATAAAGACATTCAGAATAATCAGACTTTTTTTTTTTTTTTAAGTAGCTTGTTAGCAGAAAAGTTTTGAAACAGTTTTGCAACAGCTGAGCTACTGTCATGCTAATGAATCAATGTAGTTAAATTTGGCTAGTTAGCTCCACATCAACGCCACAAATCAGTACTGAGCTCGATCTCATGGAGAACTCCTGGAGGCTCATGGTTCTCAGTGATTTGTAAGTATAAGTAACTGAACTTAACTGACAGCGCTGACCTTCATTAAAAATCCTGCTAACTGGCTGTCATGTAGAATGACACCGGGGTTGTCCTCATTTCGTGATTCGGCGCGAGCACTGCAAGCTGCATCTGTGGCTCGCCTGCAGAAGCCTCAAGGTCAGGAACCGTGTCCCTCTGCTGTCTTTCATTCTCAAAAGCTTGGCAAGACATGGAGAAATCTAATACGAACCGTAGCGGCAAACATAAAAATCACAGGACAGGGCATCAGGTGCCAACATGCAAGAGGCACCCAGGCTTTGATTTTTAAATCTTCTTTCAATCTTTTGCACCACACACTTTTAACAAGCCCCCAGAATGACTGCCAGATCCTCTCCCAGTCTTCCCTGGATGAGGGAATTGCGACGGGGGGAAAAGAGACAGGCCTTTACTCCCAGCCTGGCAGACAGGGATCCAAGACACAATTTCATGGTTTGTGGCCGGTGCACACCAGTGACTCCTCATCCCCTTGAAAGCAGGCTGGTTCGGGGATAGGGATGACACCCCCCGCCCACGCGCCCCTGTCACCCTCACTGTACGCTGCCCATTATAAGCACCCATTCTGCTTCCAGCATCAAATATTAATCCCGGCCCCTGAATTGAAAAATTGCAAAGAGGTGAAACCAACTCACCATTTTATTATTGATTTCGTGAAAATGAATCTCGCAGACCTTTTCCACCACATCCTCGTTCTCGAAAGTTACAAAGCCGAATCCTGTGAAGAGGGAGAGGATGGGAGAGAGAAAACAGGGGAAGAAAGGAAGGGGGGGGAAACAGCTCATGATTGAAGTGAACCAACACAGAAGCAGTTAAATGAACAGGAAAAAAGCAACAAATATCTGTTGATTGCTATTATCGTATGGAGAAGGCATAAATGAGCCATTGAGTCGTGCAGCAATCTTCGTTTTATCTGGTCCTAATGCCATGCAAATTATGTATCTAGTACAGAGCAGGAACTCTTTTGCTGTTAAAATGATGAAGTCCTGGGCACTATTAAAATAGCTTTGAGTCTGCTCCTCAGAGATGGAGGAAGCTCAAAGCTGTTTTAATGGGATTTGTAGAGCCAGCCAGCATCTGAATTCCATTACCAAATATTTGATGTTTCTTTGCAAGTTTTTCAATACGTGACACACTATTTTTCCTCATTCCTAAGTGCCTCTACTGAGGATCCATTTTCACCTCACAGAGCACAACAGAGCCACACCATCCATGAGGAACGGGGAACATCCAGTGATTAAAAAAAAATAAATAAATAAAAAATAAAACGCCCAAACCCATTGAGACCGGGTCTCAAACTAGATCTGGATACTCGCGAACAGTATACTGATAATTTGTCACACACAATCACACATGCAGCACATATACACATGACCAGGGGGCAAGAAATGATCTGAAACAGAGGGACACATTATAAACCCCAATCAGCTTCACTCATGAATGTTAATCAAGTGACATAACAAACGCCCAGTAGACGCTTGCTTTTTTTTCAAGAAAACTTTTTTCAAGTTTAATGAAATGTCACGTGGTGCAAACATGAAGTACAAAGACAAAATTCTTACAACTTGAATACATTTGGGTGTATACAGTTTAAAAAGCTTTCACACACCTTGCAGAATCTGCAAAATATGAACTATTTTAGTAAAAAAAAAAAAATCATACAAAATGCATGTTATTTTTTATTTACTACTGACCTGAACAAGACATTTCACATAAAAGATGTTTACATATAGTCCACAACAGAAAATAATAGTTGAATTTATAAAAATGACCCCATTCAAAAGTTTACCCCAACAATGACTGTATGATTTTGAGATCGATCTTTTCACAATAAGGACAAGTGAGAGACTCATGTGCAACTATTACTTAAGGTTCAAATGCTCACTGATGCTAAATTTAACTTATATTGTCTTCTAGGAAACATGCAAGTGTTTTCTGTAGCTTCTGACAGGCAGCACTAAATGAAAAAAATATGATATTTAGGCAAAATAAAAAAAATGTACACATCTTCATTCTGTTCAAAAGTTTTCACCTCCTCTTTATGCATCTTTTTTTCCTTATGGCGCATCATTGAGCATTTGAACCTTCTGTAATAGTTGCATATGAGTCCCTCAGTTGTCCTCAGTGTGAAAAGATGAATCTCAAAATCATACAGTCATTGTTGGAAAGGGTTCTAATACACAAAAATACTGAAAAACCAAAGAATTTGTGGGACCTGAAGGATTTTTCTGGAGAACAGTGGCCAGTTTAACTGTTCAGGACAAACAAGGGACTCGTGAACAACTATCACTAAACAAAAAAACAACAACTGTGGATCATTCAGGTAGCAGCACAGTATTAAGAATGTGAACTGGATCATTTTTATAAATTCAACTATTATTTTATCTTGTGGACTATATGTAAACATCTTTTATATGAAATATCTTACTCAGCATGTGAAATATCTTACTCAGGTGAGTATCAAATAAAAAACACCATGCATTTTGTATGATCCCTCTTATTTTGGTAAAATAATGAACATTTTTAATGACAGGGAGATATTTATGTATTTTTGAAAAGCGTTAATAGATAAGACAAAACATTTGCAACCAACTGTCAGAGACTTTCTTCTTTACACCATGGTCAAACAATATCACTATTCTCCGAAATTTCTAAAAGTTGCCTCTTTATACAACCACACTCGCACTTAGTATGCTGCGGTTTACAAGCCTACGAGTAACAGAAACAAAAAGAACAAAAATAGAGGACTTGCCCTGCTGCTTTTATACAAGGCTTTTGGCTTTTAAGAAAGTGAGAGATAAGTCCTGGGGTCAGCAGGTCAAAGAGGTTGACAGCAAGCCCAAAACAGGAAGCCATGGAGCCCCTCTCAACACCAGCCGCGATAAGAGCAGATGAAGAGGCGGGAGGGATGATAACGGGATAAACAAGCGGTGGCCTCTGGTCCAGTGCCGTGTGACCTCTCAGTGATTATACGTACAGTTTGTTTTGTTTGGGGAAGAAAACACTGGCTGAATTATCTGCTCCCTGACTCTATGACACAGTAGAATCCACTCCTCACCCTGCTGGGGTAAACACAGAGGTGGATGGCGTGCTGTTAAGAGTCGACAGAATGGCGTAGCTGTACTGAATGATGGGGTGTTAGCTACGCTGCGACCGCATGAGGGCTTTGTATCGGGGCATGAGGTAATTAAGGGCAATTATTGTATGTACAGGCTGTAGGGGTGATCTATGGTCATTGCCACACTGTCATCTTCTCCAGAGTTGGATGATGGCCAGCACCCCCTCATCGACCCTTCAGCCGGCCTCGAGGGTTGACATCATTGACAGGAAGTGAGTTATAGGAGCAGCCGCCCCATGGGAGGATGCTGGAACAGGATTCACAGCCAATTACCTAGTGACCTCTTCACTCTCAATGGCTTCCTGTACAAGCCTATTAGAGCTTCCTGTGACTGATCAGACCTGATGATTCGCTGCATGCTGAACCAGGTCCTCCCATTGCTACACTCCCTGACTACTCTGCTCCACCTTTCCTAGGGCAGATTTAGGGGTGAATGAATGTAGTTGGTTGTACTGTAGAAGTCGCTTTTTTCTTTACTTTTGACAGATGAGCTAGTCAGCTCAGAGCCATATTCATATCATTAATTACTGCCAAGTATGCACACAGTGTCGGCTAATTGACCTGAATAAGACATTTCACATTAAAGATGTTTACATCTAGTCCACAAGAGAAAATAAGAGTAATAATGACCCTGTTCAAAAGTTTACATCCCCTTGATTCTTAGTACTGTGTTCTTACCTGAATGATCCACAGCTGTGTTTTTTTTGTTTAGTGATAGTTGTTCATGAGTCCCTTGTTGGTTCTGAACAGTTAAACTGCCCGCTGTTCTTCAGAAAAATCCTCCAAGTCTTACAAATTCTTTGGTTTTTCATTTTTATGTATTTGAACCTTTTCAATATAATAACTATGACTTTGAGAGCCATCTTTTCACATTGAGGACAACTGAGGGACTTATATGCAACTATTACAGATGGTTCAATTGCTCACTGATGCTTCAGAAGGAAACACGAAGCAGCCGGGGGGTGAAAACTTTTTCTGTTCTCAAAACCATACAGTCATTGTTGGAAAGGGTTCAAATACACAAAATGCTGGAAAACTGAAGAATTTGAGGGACCTGAAGGATTTTTCTGAAGAACAGCGGGCAGTTTAATTGTTCAGGACAAACAAGGGACTCATGAACAACTATCACTAAACAAAAAAAGCACAGCTGTGGATCATTCAGGTAACAACACAGTATTAAGAATCAAGGGAATGTAAACTTTTGTACGGGGGTCATTTTTACTAAATAAACAACATGCATTTTGTATGATCCCTCTTATTTTGGTAAAATTACTTACATTATGTAGATTCTGAAAGGGAGTGTAAACTTTTGACCTCAACTGTAGGTAGGTAGGTAGATATATAGACAGATAGATAGATAGACAGTCAAAACAGAGCCTATTTATAGATCTTTAATTTTGCACAACTGTGATTAGTCACAGTGCTTGATTATTGCTGCCTGGTGTCCTCTGTTCATCTACAGTACCTTTGTTCTTTGTTAAAAAGGACCCAGCAGGATTCATATAAAGCTGTGTTTTGTACAGTCAGGGCAACAATAACGGCATGCAAACAATGAGTCTGAAATGAAACATTTAAAAGGTGGCATTTGCGATGCTTTTTTACACGGCCAGGCGCTGCATGCTAAGCGCAGACTAACTCTTTAAAGAGCGGCCCCGCACATGGAGGAAACATCCCTGGTGATTTCAGCCCAGAGACATTTACATGTGTCTGCAGGCCCCAGGCTGATGGGGCTGCCTTTGAAATCATGAGAGGCAGTTAGTTTTCCATCTCGGGCCTCTGCGCCCTTATCAGCCGCACAGCGACCAGTTCTGACAACCAACAAATCAGCTGTCAGGAGCAATTTCTCAGCAGCCGGGAGGGAGCTGGCACGCATTGGGTGGTTCGGGGAGCCCGACGGCTGCAGAGGGGAGGGGGAGGGGGTTACAGTACCTGCACCCCAGCAGGAAGCACCTGAAACTGACATTTCCCTGCCAATTGACGAATCTACTATCAATCCCAAAATTCTCACTGCTCAAAAGTGCATAAATGAAGATAGGAGAGACTAGGGTTAGATTTAACACAACTTGGACACAGAAAAAAAGCAACATTTCACACTTAAGTTACAAAATGGTTAATGTTAAAGGGATAGTTCACCCAAAAATGAAAATCATTTACATTTACTCACCCTCAAGATGTTTCAACCCTGTATAAGTTTATTTTTTTTCTGTTGAACACAAAAGAAGATATATATAAAAAAAAAAAAAGTTGAGGGTCCCCATTGACTTCCATACGATTTCAAAATATCTTCTTTTGTGTTCAACAGAAAAAAGAAACTCATACAGGTTTGGGAAAACCTGAGGGTGAGTGAATGATGACAATTTTCACTTTTGGGTGAAATATCCTTTTAAATGAGAGTACTGTAATCAGCACTGTCAAACGATTAATTGCGATTAATCACATCCAAAATAAAAGTGTTTGTTTACATCATATATGTGTGTTTACTGTGTATATTTATTATGTTTATATACATATAGTATATATGTATATATTTATATACACAATTTATATTACGTATAAATATATTTAATATATAAACAACATTTTTCTAATATATACACATGCATGTATTCATATATACATAATAAATATACACAGTATACACATATATATTATGTAAACAAAAGCTTTTATTTTGGATGCGATTAATCACGATTAATCATTTGACAGCACTAGTTCTTTTATTAATTTAGTATATATACTTAAAAAAATGCTAAATTGCATGTGAATTTCACAAACAATTATAAAGAAACAACAAGTAACACTAAATGTGAAATTTGAAAGTAGAAAAACTGAAATAGTATTTTCTTGTAAAACGTATTTTTAAAGCTTCAACAAAATAATCAGCAATTTTTTATAATAATTCTAGCAATAGTTTAGCAAAACAATTCTTATTTTACAAAGTTTCCCATTTTCTTTTTTTTTTTTCTCTCAGGTTATTTAAAATGAAATAGGGGTTCATTAGGATTATCATATATTAAAATGAAAATTACATTTTGTGAAGATAGATAGATTCACAGTTTAGAGATAAGTTTAAAACAACTTTAATAAAGACATTAAAGGAGAAAAAAAAAAAAACTCCTGATCTCTTGGAAAATTACTGAATTCACAGACATTATGTGACCCTAGACCACAAAACCAGTCATAAGGGCCAATTTTTTGAAATTGAGATTTTCCATTGATGTATGGTTTGTTAGGATAGGACAATATTTGGCCTAAATACAGCTATTTGAAAATCTGGAATCTGAAGGTGCAAAAGAATCATAATACTGAGAAAATCAATTTTAAAGTTGTCCAAATGAAGTTCTTAGCAATGCATATTACTAATCAAACCAATGGTAGGAAATTTACAAAATATCTTCATGGAACATGATCTTTACTTAATACCCTAATGACTTTTGGCATAAACGAAAAATCAATAACGTTGACCCACACAATGTATTTTTGGCTATTGCTACAAATATACCTGTGCTACTTAAGATGGTTTGGTTTTGTCGTCCAGGGTCACATATTGTAAAACAGACTTTCCGGAATTTTCAGATTATCAAAGAACCAAAACTGCCAAGTGTAGCAGGTAAGAACGGCTAACGATCCCGCTCGCCGCCTTTGTCAGAGTTCAGGACGCTATTGGCAGGGTGAGCTCTCGACCGAGCACTGGAAACGGCAGCAAATCAAAAACGTTGAGCGCTCCTAATGACAAGACCAGCGCCGCTAACAGGATCTCTTAATGAAGGAGCGTCGATACCGAGGGCCCTTCTCGGCATCCTCTGCAAAGTCAAGCGAAGGAGAGGACGGGAACAATGCAAAACAACAGCTGCCTCTGCGCTGGTGGAGGAGACGTCGCATTTTTCCGCCTCAAACACCCCGAGGCATTATCTCGCTCAGTTAGTGACTTAACCACTCTGAACAGGCCATTTCCTTACATTGGAAAGCACTTCTGCCTTACAGCCCACCTACACCAACGCAGCGCTCCTACAACACGACACGCACATCTGTTTGGAAGCGGTACGCTTGAGAGAGAGAGAGAAAAAAGAAACGCATCTATTTTTTTTTTTCGCTTAACTTGTCTTGAGATCCCTCAATGACAACACATGGATTTCCAATCTCGGGGAGGATAATAAGTGTTAGTGGCTATTACGGAGGCGTCTGGCTGCCATCTCACACTTATTAGCCAGAGCGAAGCAGGCCGGGTCTCAACAGACACCCAGACATTCACAGCCTCTTACAAAACAAAGAGCCACTGCCACGCTGAATGCCAGTCCCCCTCGGAGCCCAGCACAAATAAAATTAAAATGCTAAATCAATGAGCCTTCCTCTGACCTTTGCTTAAAAAGCCGAGGGTGCCTGGAGCAGTTCGATGTATTTAAAGGGAAGAGGTACACAACCGAATCAGATATTATTACGGCCACCTCGTATCCTTTCCAGAGACCAGAGATGGTAAATAGATTGCGCGTTGCATATTAAACGGCGGGGGGAAATAGCATGCCTACGGACTTTCTCACGAATGCACGGACACGCTCGCATGCGCGCGCACGCAAAATGGCGCAGACGGCGTATCACCTGAATCTCTGATTCGTACGATGGTATGCGAGATCAGATGCTGAATAATATATGACCACAAGATGAGTTCAGGATGGGCAATGCTAAAACAAGCACAACGCTTAGTATAAACAAAAAGTCCCGTGTGCTGCAAAAGTTCAGAACCTCTAAACCTTTCTGGAAAACCTTTATTTGCATGCATACTCCCGACTCTATAATTTTCTGATCTCTGACGTCACATCATTTTTTGCTGTCTCTCTACAGTCAGAGTTTCAACACATTTTTTATATTACACTTTTCTTTTTATAGATCGATATAGAAATTGCTGTTTGTGGAGGAAACACATAGCTGAAAATAAGAACAGAAAAAAATATATTTTCAAATGTATATTTAAATTTATATTCATAACTTCACCAGGCCTGAATGTTTTCTTCGATCTGTGAATACTGGATTTAAATAAATAAATAAATAAAAATTGCTGTTTGTGGAGAAAAAATATAGCTGAGAATAAAAATAGAAAAATACAGTTTTAAATGTGTACTGAATTTAAATTTACATTCATAACTTTACCTGGCCTGCTTTGATTTATAGTTGTCTGTGAATACTGGATATAAATAAATAAATAAATAAATAAATAAACATTGCTGTTTGTGGAGAAAAATATAGCTGTGAAAAAGAATATTATTTTTTTTCTCAAATGTTCTCTATATTTAATTTAAATGTATATGTATAACTTTACCAAGCCTGAATATTTTCTTGAATTTTTAGTTGTCCATGAATACAGGATTTTAATAAACAAACAAATAAATAAATACATCCATACATAGCAGCTGTTTGTGGAGAAAAAGTATAACTGAGAATAATATTTTAAAATTTATATTTAACCTTATGTTTATACTTTACCAGGCCTGAACTTTTTTTTTTTAAGTTGTCCATGAATACTGAATTTAAATAAATAAATAAATAAATAAATAATTCTGGTTGTGGAGAAAAATATAGCTCAGAATAAGAATAGACAAAATGTATTTTCAAATTTATATTTAATTTAAATTTATATTCATAACTTTACCAGGCCTGAAGGTTTTCTTTGATTTTTAGTTGTCCATAATTAAATAAATAAATTTGCTGTTTGTGGATAAAAATATAGCTAAGAATAAGTACAGAAAAAAAATACATTTTCAAATTTATATATAATTAAAATTTATATTCACTATAGGAATTTCCATGACAATAAGGTTTTATAAATTTCCATAACTTTACCAGACCTGAAAATTACTTTCATTTTTAGTTGTCCGTGAAAACTGGATTTAAAAGAAATGAATGAATGAATGAATAAAAATGGCTGTTTGTGAAGAAAAAAAGCATATATATATATATATATATATATATATATATATATATATTCTCTGCTTTTTTTCTTCACAAACAGCCATTTTTATTTAAAAAACACATTTAGCTATTTTCTGCAAAAAAATAAAAAATAAAAACAAACAAACCAACCCTTTAAAAATAAATGTGTACACTGTCAATTTATGTGGATGATATTGAGAAGAAGCTACTTCAATCTATTTTTCAGCCACAGTATAGACTCATTTAAGTTTAAAAATGAATTCTGGAATAATGACAGCTACCATGGCCATCATAATTATGTTAAAGACTTCCTTCATTTGAAATCACTGCTGTATAGCAGCTACCAATAAATAAAAATAATACACGGCCTAAAATAAAATCTGTTTCACAGTTTCAGCTACATTTAGTTTCCTCGCACAAGTAAGAAAGGAAACTTATGACACAGCTGCACAGCATGCTTTCTGCACCTCACCCTGTAATAAATGCTAAGCTGCTTTTTAAACACTGTTTGCAGATTTTGAGGCATAAAGACCAGGCCAGTGACATCAGCAGCTCCGTCTGTTACGGGTGGGTGGCTGCCACAGTAGGGAAGTGACAGGGCAACATTCTGCTACATAAGTTAGCATATGTCTGCGGTTGTGTGTCTGCATGCACATGTCTTTTTGTTCATGCGTTTGGAGAGAGAGCACAAAAAAGCTTTTTTGTGTGTGTTTGTTTGGGTGCTTTTCCCAATATGCTCTCGCTATTAAACTCTGCCCTGGAAGAGAAAAAGGAAAAAGAATTGTGATGTGCCCAGACAACAAGTTACAGCAATAAAATCAAAGCCAGTGTCAATTAATTTCTCCCTACTCTGATAAATGGGACCCCTTTCTCATCTATTAATAATGAGAGCAGAAAGCACCACAAGAACATCTGTCAATGAGTTTCATTTTTTCTCCCGGGCAGACAGTTGGCTGTCCCTCGCGCTCACATGCGCTGGGAGGAGCTCAATTCTTCGGCCTGAAGACACCCATGGGGAGTGGAGAGAATGATCCTTAGGAGTCAATAAATAGATTGGCATGCATCGATGGGAGTTTGCGGCCTTATTTACACATCCGCTTAATCAAAAAGAAGACGGGCAGGGAGAAAAATAGCCTCTCGGTAAGCTCTCTGGAACTTGGAACTCTTGTAAACTAAATGAGACTAGACAGCGTAATCGATTGTAGCTCCAGCCACCCCACTACATTATAATGACTTGGGAGAGACGCATGGCTTTCGGAGAAACTGAAAAAAAGAGGACCTAAAAAAGAATTTTAGAGAGAAGTGTATAAAACTAAAACTTCTCGAAGCCGAGCGCCATCGCTGAAGCTTTATTAATCTTTTACTCCAGTTGAGTGTGTGTGAAGTGCGGTGGTAGATAGATCTCAAGGGTGCGGAGACAAACTAAGCCGCAAAACTAGAAAACGAGCAGGGCAAATTAATGCACCTGCCACTGGCATGTTAAGGAACAAGTTCTATTAGCACGAGTGAATAAACACGCAGGCCTTTAATGTGTACTCTATAACAGTAATTCCCAACCTGTACACCAGAGGGGACTTTAGCGGCTTTCAAGGGAAGAACAGAAATGACAACTTCAGAATAAAAAATCATTAAATGTTTATATATATATATATATATATATATATATATATATATATATATATATATATATATATATATATATATATATATATATATTGAAAAAGATTTATAATACATATACCATTCAAAGAAGCTTGGAGTTCTTTTTTTTTTTTTTTTTTTTTTTTTGAGAAAGAAATGATAGAAAATAATACTTTTATTTAGCAAAGATGCTTTGACCAATTGACAAATTATTTAAGATAAATGCTGTTTTTCTTAACTTTCGTTAATCAAAGAAACCTGAAAAAAAAATACTCAGCTGTTTTTAACATCATAATAATAATAATAATAATAATAATAATAAGTGTTTTTTGAGCAGCAAATCAGAATATTAGAATGATATCTAAAGGATCATGTGACTGGAGTAATGATGCTAAAAATTCAGCTTTGAAATCACAGGAATAAATTGCCTTTTAAAATGCATTCAAATAGAAAATAGTTATTTTAAATAGTAAAAATATTTCAAAATTGTACTAATTTTGCTGTACTTTGGATCAAATAAATGCAGGCTTGGTGAGCAGAAGAGATATCTTTAAAAAACATAAAAAATGTTACTGTTCAAAAACTTTTGACTGGTAGTGTATATGTATAAAAATGTTTTAAAGGGATAGTTCACTCAAAAATGAAAATTCTGTCATTAATTAATCATGTCATTCCAAACCCATAAGATCTACATTCAGAACACAAATTAAGATATTTTTGATGAAATCCAAGAGCTTTCTGACCCTGCATAGACAGAAACAACTAACACATTCAAGGCTCTGAAAGATAGTAAGGCCATTTTTAAGATAATGCATGTGACATTAGTGGTTCAACTGTAGTGTTATGAAGCTACAAGAATGTGTTTTGTGCGCAAACAGAACAAAAATAACTTCATTCAGCAATTTCCTTACGAGAGTATCGACACGCACATTCATAACATTACGGTTGAACCACTGTCGCCACATGGACTATTTTAATGATGTCCTCACTATCTTTCTGGGCCTTGAACGTGGTGGTTGCATTGCTGTCTATGCAGGGTCAGAAAGCTCTTGGATTTCATTAAAAAAAAAAAATAATAAAATCTTAATTTGTGTTCCAAAGATGAACAAAGGTCTTACGGGTTTAGAACATGACGGTGAGTAATTAATAACAGTATTTTCATTTTTGAGTGAACTATCTCTTTAAATTATACTACAATATGTATATACTGTTCAAAATTTGTGTCTGTGTGTCAGTGGAGTATTTGAGGCCACATGTTTGGAAAACACTATACAAGAAGTCTTTGCAATCACATCTAGGGAAGCTGTGGGAAAAATCTGGGGAGTGATTCTATGACGGGGTGCCCTATCTTTGGATTTTAAGAAGAAAAAAAAAAAAAAACATTAAGGTCACTGCCGTACCCTCGCAAGTGGCACTGAAGATTAATGTCAACATTAGGCCCTCCAAAAGCCACCTAACTAAAATACCAGCCACTTCAGAAGCAGCCATTCCTCCCTAATGGCTAATGATCTGAGTCCTTCCTCCCTCATTACAGAAGACGGATGAATGGAGAGGTGCGATATGTGCACAGTCAGCAGGGTACATCTACACGAAATGTGGAGCACAGCTCAGAGAGAGAAAGAGAGGGGGGGAGAAACTGGCTTTTTTATGAACCCAAACCTTTCATTCAATTATTTCTATTGAATCAAGTGAGTAAAATCGTATATCACGAGTGAAAAGTAAACGATAACCTACCAACTCAACCCAAGTTGAGTGCGAGTTAACTTTATGTGCGAGTGCCTTTATGACCCCTGTATCTTCTAAAGCAGCACTATAAATCATTAGTCTTTCATCTCAGCAAATATATCACCAAAATCTGTGGAGAGATGCAAGACATCTTTCCTAGGAAAAGACTGAAAACCTAATAAGATAGGAAATCC